>OX637535.1:50478463-51205963 GCA_951800035.1 Linnaemya tessellans
ATTTGATTTTTAGCAAAGGGGTTAGCCTTTCCTAAAAAATTGGTCAAAAATTTTTTTTGCTTAAATGCATGCGACTTAAGCTTTTTCGGAAGCTTCTTCGCATTTGAAACTCCTTTCAATACTCAGTTATTAGAAATAAACGCCTTTTGGGCAAAATTGGGTAAAATTGTGTTTCAACCAAAATTTGATTTTTAGCAAAGGGGTTAGCCTTTCCTAAAAAATTGGTCAGAAATTTTTTTTGCTTAAATGCATGCGACTTAAGCTTTTTCGGAAGCTTCTTCGCATTTGAAACTCCTTTCAATACTCAGTTATTAGAAATAAACGCCTTTTGGGCAAAATTGGGTAAAATTGTGTTTCAACCAAAAATTTGATTTTTAGCAAAGGGGTTAGCCTTTCCTAAAAAATTGGTCAAAAATTTTTTTTGCTTAAATGCATGCGACTTAAGCTTTTTCGGAAGCTTCTTCGCATTTGAAACTCCTTTCAATACTCAGTTATTAGAAATAAACGCCTTTTGGGCAAAATTGGGTAAAATTGTGTTTCAACCAAAAATTTGATTTTTAGCAAAGGGGTTAGCCTTTCCTAAAAAATTGGTCAAAAATTTTTTTTGCTTAAATGCATGCGACTTAAGCTTTTTCGGAAGCTTCTTCGCATTTGAAACTCCTTTCAATACTCAGTTATTAGAAATAAACGCCTTTTGGGCAAAATTGGGTAAAATTGTGTTTCAACCAAAAATTTGATTTTTAGCAAAGGGGTTAGCCTTTCCTAAAAAATTGGTCAAAAATTTTTTTTGCTTAAATGCATGCGACTTAAGCTTTTTCGGAAGCTTCTTCGCATTTGAAACTCCTTTCAATACTCAGTTATTAGAAATAAACGCCTTTTGGGCAAAATTGGGTAAAATTGTGTTTCAACCAAAAATTTGATTTTTAGCAAAGGGGTTAGCCTTTCCTAAAAAATTGGTCAAAAATTTTTTTTGCTTAAATGCATGCGACTTAAGCTTTTTCGGAAGCTTCTTCGCATTTGAAACTCCTTTCAATACTCAGTTATTAGAAATAAACGCCTTTTGGGCAAAATTGGGTAAAATTGTGTTTCAACCAAAAATTTGATTTTTAGCAAAGGGGTTAGCCTTTCCTAAAAAATTGGTCAAAAATTTTTTTTGCTTAAATGCATGCGACTTAAGCTTTTTCGGAAGCTTCTTCGCATTTGAAACTCCTTTCAATACTCAGTTATTAGAAATAAACGCCTTTTGGGCAAAATTGGGTAAAATTGTGTTTCAACCAAAAATTTGATTTTTAGCAAAGGGTAGCCTTTCTAAAAAATGGTCAAATTTTTTTGCTTAAATGCATGCGACTTAAGCTTTTTCGGAAGCTTCTTCGCATTTGAAACTCCTTTCAATACTCAGTTATTAGAAATAAACGCCTTTTGGGCAAAATTGGGTAAAATTGTGTTTCAACCAAAAATTTGATTTTTAGCAAAGGGGTTAGCCTTTCCTAAAAAATTGGTCAGAAATTTTTTTTGCTTAAATGCATGCGACTTAAGCTTTTTCGGAAGCTTCTTCGCATTTGAAACTCCTTTCAATACTCAGTTATTAGAAATAAACGCCTTTTGGGCAAAATTGGGTAAAATTGTGTTTCAACCATAAATTTGATTTTTAGCAAAGGGGTTAGCCTTTCCTAAAAATTGGTCAGAAATTTTTTTTGCTTAAATGCATGCGACTTAAGCTTTTTCGGAAGCTTCTTCGCATTTGAAACTCCTTTCAATACTCAGTTATTAGAAATAAACGCCTTATGGGCAAAATTGGGTAAAATTGTGTTTCAACCATAAATTTGATTTTTAGCAAAGGGGTTAGCCTTTCCTAAAAAATTGGTCAGAAATTTTTTTTGCTTAAATGCATGCGACTTAAGCTTTTTCGGAAGCTTCTTCGCATTTGAAACTCCTTTCAATACTCAGTTATTAGAAATAAACGCCTTTTGGGCAAAATTGGGTAAAATTGTGTTTCAACCAAAAATTTGATTTTTAGCAAAGGGGTTAGCCTTTCCTAAAAAATTGGTCAGAAATTTTTTTTGCTTAAATGCATGCGACTTAAGCTTTTTCGGAAGCTTCTTCGCATTTGAAACTCCTTTCAATACTCAGTTATTAGAAATAAACGCCTTTTGGGCAAAATTGGGTAAAATTGTGTTTCAACCAAAAATTTGATTTTTAGCAAAGGGGTTAGCCTTTCCTAAAAAATTGGTCAAAAATTTTTTTTGCTTAAATGCATGCGACTTAAGCTTTTTCGGAAGCTTCTTCGCATTTGAAACTCCTTTCAATACTCAGTTATTAGAAATAAACGCCTTTTGGGCAAAATTGGGTAAAATTGTGTTTCAACCAAAAATTTGATTTTTAGCAAAGGGGTTAGCCTTTCCTAAAAAATTGGTCAAAAATTTTTTTTGCTTAAATGCATGCGACTTAAGCTTTTTCGGAAGCTTCTTCGCATTTGAAACTCCTTTCAATACTCAGTTATTAGAAATAAACGCCTTTTGGGCAAAATTGGGTAAAATTGTGTTTCAACCAAAAATTTGATTTTTAGCAAAGGGGTTAGCCTTTCCTAAAAAATTGGTCAGAAATTTTTTTTGCTTAAATGCATGCGACTTAAGCTTTTTCGGAAGCTTCTTCGCATTTGAAACTCCTTTCAATACTCAGTTATTAGAAATAAACGCCTTTTGGGCAAAATTGGGTAAAATTGTGTTTCAACCAAAAATTTGATTTTTAGCAAAGGGGTTAGCCTTTCCTAAAAAATTGGTCAAAAATTTTTTTTGCTTAAATGCATGCGACTTAAGCTTTTTCGGACGCTTCTTCGCATTTGAAACTCCTTTCAATACTCAGTTATTAGAAATAAACGCCTTTTGGGCAAAATTGGGTAAAATTGTGTTTCAACCAAAAATTTGATTTTTAGCAAAGGGTTAGCCTTTCCTAAAAAATTGGTCAAAAATTTTTTTTGCTTAAATGCATGCGACTTAAGCTTTTTCGGAAGCTTCTTCGCATTTGAAACTCCTTTCAATACTCAGTTATTAGAAATAAACGCCTTTTGGGCAAAATTGGGTAAAATTGTGTTTCAACCAAAAATTTGATTTTTAGCAAAATTGGTCAAAAAATTTTTTTTGCTTAAATGCATGCGACTTAAGCTTTTTCGGAAGCTTCTTCGCATTTGAAACTCCTTTCAATACTCAGTTATTAGAAATAAACGCCTTTTGGGCAAAATTGGGTAAAATTGTGTTTCAACCAAAAATTTGATTTTTAGCAAAGGGGTTAGCCTTTCCTAAAAAATTGGTCAAAAATTTTTTTTGCTTAAATGCATGCGACTTAAGCTTTTTCGGACGCTTCTTCGCATTTGAAACTCCTTTCAATACTCAGTTATTAGAAATAAACGCCTTTTGGGCAAAATTGGGTAAAATTGTGTTTCAACCAAAAATTTGATTTTTAGCAAAGGGGTTAGCCTTTCCTAAAAAATTGGTCAAAAATTTTTTTTGCTTAAATGCATGCGACTTAAGCTTTTTCGGACGCTTCTTCGCATTTGAAACTCCTTTCAATACTCAGTTATTAGAAATAAACGCCTTTTGGGCAAAATTGGGTAAAATTGTGTTTCAACCAAAAATTTGATTTTTAGCAAAGGGGTTAGCCTTTCCTAAAAAATTGGTCAAAAATTTTTTTTGCTTAAATGCATGCGACTTAAGCTTTTTCGGACGCTTCTTCGCATTTGAAACTCCTTTCAATACTCAGTTATTAGAAATAAACGCCTTTTGGGCAAAATTGGGTAAAATTGTGTTTCAACCAAAAATTTGATTTTTAGCAAAGGGGTTAGCCTTTCCTAAAAAATTGGTCAAAAATTTTTTTTGCTTAAATGCATGCGACTTAAGCTTTTTCGGACGCTTCTTCGCATTTGAAACTCCTTTCAATACTCAGTTATTAGAAATAAACGCCTTTTGGGCAAAATTGGGTAAAATTGTGTTTCAACCAAAAATTTGATTTTTAGCAAAGGGGTTAGCCTTTCCTAAAAAATTGGTCAAAAATTTTTTTTGCTTAAATGCATGCGACTTAAGCTTTTTCGGAAGCTTCTTCGCATTTGAAACTCCTTTCAATACTCAGTTATTAGAAATAAACGCCTTTTGGGCAAAATTGGGTAAAATTGTGTTTCAACCAAAAATTTGATTTTTAGCAAAGGGGTTAGCCTTTCCTAAAAAATTGGTCAAAAATTTTTTTTGCTTAAATGCATGCGACTTAAGCTTTTTCGGAAGCTTCTTCGCATTTGAAACTCCTTTCAATACTCAGTTATTAGAAATAAACGCCTTTTGGGCAAAATTGGGTAAAATTGTGTTTCAACCAAAAATTTGATTTTTAGCAAAGGGGTTAGCCTTTCCTAAAAAATTGGTCAAAAATTTTTTTTGCTTAAATGCATGCGACTTAAGCTTTTTCGGACGCTTCTTCGCATTTGAAACTCCTTTCAATACTCAGTTATTAGAAATAAACGCCTTTTGGGCAAAATTGGGTAAAATTGTGTTTCAACCAAAAATTTGATTTTTAGCAAAGGGGTTAGCCTTTCCTAAAAAATTGGTCAAAAATTTTTTTTGCTTAAATGCATGCGACTTAAGCTTTTTCGGACGCTTCTTCGCATTTGAAACTCCTTTCAATACTCAGTTATTAGAAATAAACGCCTTTTGGGCAAAATTGGGTAAAATTGTGTTTCAACCAAAAATTTGATTTTTAGCAAAGGGGTTAGCCTTTCCTAAAAAATTGGTCAAAAATTTTTTTTGCTTAAATGCATGCGACTTAAGCTTTTTCGGACGCTTCTTCGCATTTGAAACTCCTTTCAATACTCAGTTATTAGAAATAAACGCCTTTTGGGCAAAATTGGGTAAAATTGTGTTTCAACCAAAAATTTGATTTTTAGCAAAGGGGTTAGCCTTTCCTAAAAAATTGGTCAAAAATTTTTTTTGCTTAAATGCATGCGACTTAAGCTTTTTCGGAAGCTTCTTCGCATTTGAAACTCCTTTCAATACTCAGTTATTAGAAATAAACGCCTTTTGGGCAAAATTGGGTAAAATTGTGTTTCAACCAAAAATTTGATTTTTAGCAAAGGGGTTAGCCTTTCCTAAAAAATTGGTCAAAAATTTTTTTTGCTTAAATGCATGCGACTTAAGCTTTTTCGGAAGCTTCTTCGCATTTGAAACTCCTTTCAATACTCAGTTATTAGAAATAAACGCCTTTTGGGCAAAATTGGGTAAAATTGTGTTTCAACCAAAAATTTGATTTTTAGCAAAGGGGTAGTTAGCCTTTCCTAAAAAATTGGTCAAAAATTTTTTTTGCTTAAATGCATGCGACTTAAGCTTTTTCGGACGCTTCTTCGCATTTGAAACTCCTTTCAATACTCAGTTATTAGAAATAAACGCCTTTTGGGCAAAATTGGGTAAAATTGTGTTTCAACCAAAAATTTGATTTTTAGCAAAGGGGTTAGCCTTTCCTAAAAAATTGGTCAAAAATTTTTTTTGCTTAAATGCATGCGACTTAAGCTTTTTCGGACGCTTCTTCGCATTTGAAACTCCTTTCAATACTCAGTTATTAGAAATAAACGCCTTTTGGGCAAAATTGGGTAAAATTGTGTTTCAACCAAAAATTTGATTTTTAGCAAAGGGGTTAGCCTTTCCTAAAAAATTGGTCAAAAATTTTTTTTGCTTAAATGCATGCGACTTAAGCTTTTTCGGACGCTTCTTCGCATTTGAAACTCCTTTCAATACTCAGTTATTAGAAATAAACGCCTTTTGGGCAAAATTGGGTAAAATTGTGTTTCAACCAAAAATTTGATTTTTAGCAAAGGGGTTAGCCTTTCCTAAAAAATTGGTCAAAAATTTTTTTTGCTTAAATGCATGCGACTTAAGCTTTTTCGGACGCTTCTTCGCATTTGAAACTCCTTTCAATACTCAGTTATTAGAAATAAACGCCTTTTGGGCAAAATTGGGTAAAATTGTGTTTCAACCAAAAATTTGATTTTTAGCAAAGGGGTTAGCCTTTCCTAAAAAATTGGTCAAACATTTTTTTTGCTTAAATGCATGCGACTTAAGCTTTTTCGGAAGCTTCTTCGCATTTGAAACTCCTTTCAATACTCAGTTATTAGAAATAAACGCCTTTTGGGCAAAATTGGGTAAAATTGTGTTTCAACCAAAAATTTGATTTTTAGCAAAGGGGTTAGCCTTTCCTAAAAAATTGGTCAAAAATTTTTTTTGCTTAAATGCATGCGACTTAAGCTTTTTCGGAAGCTTCTTCGCATTTGAAACTCCTTTCAATACTCAGTTATTAGAAATAAACGCCTTTTGGGCAAAATTGGGTAAAATTGTGTTTCAACCAAAAATTTGATTTTTAGCAAAGGGGTTAGCCTTTCCTAAAAAATTGGTCAAAAATTTTTTTTGCTTAAATGCATGCGACTTAAGCTTTTTCGGACGCTTCTTCGCATTTGAAACTCCTTTCAATACTCAGTTATTAGAAATAAACGCCTTTTGGGCAAAATTGGGTAAAATTGTGTTTCAACCAAAAATTTGATTTTTAGCAAAGGGGTTAGCCTTTCCTAAAAAATTGGTCAAAAATTTTTTTTGCTTAAATGCATGCGACTTAAGCTTTTTCGGACGCTTCTTCGCATTTGAAACTCCTTTCAATACTCAGTTATTAGAAATAAACGCCTTTTGGGCAAAATTGGGTAAAATTGTGTTTCAACCAAAAATTTGATTTTTAGCAAAGGGGTTAGCCTTTCCTAAAAAATTGGTCAAAAATTTTTTTTGCTTAAATGCATGCGACTTAAGCTTTTTCGGACGCTTCTTCGCATTTGAAACTCCTTTCAATACTCAGTTATTAGAAATAAACGCCTTTTGGGCAAAATTGGGTAAAATTGTGTTTCAACCAAAAATTTGATTTTTAGCAAAGGGGTTAGCCTTTCCTAAAAAATTGGTCAAAAATTTTTTTTGCTTAAATGCATGCGACTTAAGCTTTTTCGGAAGCTTCTTCGCATTTGAAACTCCTTTCAATACTCAGTTATTAGAAATAAACGCCTTTTGGGCAAAATTGGGTAAAATTGTGTTTCAACCAAAAATTTGATTTTTAGCAAAGGGGTTAGCCTTTCCTAAAAAATTGGTCAAAAATTTTT
The DNA here is from genome assembly GCA_951800035.1 of Linnaemya tessellans. Lineage (NCBI taxonomy): Eukaryota > Metazoa > Arthropoda > Insecta > Diptera > Tachinidae > Linnaemya > Linnaemya tessellans. The sequence continues at coordinate 50,485,629 of OX637535.1, forward strand.
TTTGCTTAAATGCATGCGACTTAAGCTTTTTCGGAAGCTTCTTCGCATTTGAAACTCCTTTCAATACTCAGTTATTAGAAATAAACGCCTTTTGGGCAAAATTGGGTAAAATTGTGTTTCAACCAAAAATTTGATTTTTAGCAAAGGGGTAGTTAGCCTTTCCTAAAAAATTGGTCAAAAATTTTTTTTGCTTAAATGCATGCGACTTAAGCTTTTTCGGACGCTTCTTCGCATTTGAAACTCCTTTCAATACTCAGTTATTAGAAATAAACGCCTTTTGGGCAAAATTGGGTAAAATTGTGTTTCAACCAAAAATTTGATTTTTAGCAAAGGGGTTAGTTAGCCTTTCCTAAAAAATTGGTCAAAAATTTTTTTTGCTTAAATGCATGCGACTTAAGCTTTTTCGGACGCTTCTTCGCATTTGAAACTCCTTTCAATACTCAGTTATTAGAAATAAACGCCTTTTGGGCAAAATTGGGTAAAATTGTGTTTCAACCAAAATTTGATTTTTAGCAAAGGGGTTAGCCTTTCCTAAAAAATTGGTCAAAAATTTTTTTTGCTTAAATGCATGCGACTTAAGCTTTTTCGGACGCTTCTTCGCATTTGAAACTCCTTTCAATACTCAGTTATTAGAAATAAACGCCTTTTGGGCAAAATTGGGTAAAATTGTGTTTCAACCAAAAATTTGATTTTTAGCAAAGGGGTTAGCCTTTCCTAAAAAATTGGTCAAAAATTTTTTTTGCTTAAATGCATGCGACTTAAGCTTTTTCGGACGCTTCTTCGCATTTGAAACTCCTTTCAATACTCAGTTATTAGAAATAAACGCCTTTTGGGCAAAATTGGGTAAAATTGTGTTTCAACCAAAAATTTGATTTTTAGCAAAGGGGTTAGCCTTTCCTAAAAAATTGGTCAAAAATTTTTTTTGCTTAAATGCATGCGACTTAAGCTTTTTCGGACGCTTCTTCGCATTTGAAACTCCTTTCAATACTCAGTTATTAGAAATAAACGCCTTTTGGGCAAAATTGGGTAAAATTGTGTTTCAACCAAAAATTTGATTTTTAGCAAAGGGGTTAGCCTTTCCTAAAAAATTGGTCAAAAATTTTTTTTGCTTAAATGCATGCGACTTAAGCTTTTTCGGACGCTTCTTCGCATTTGAAACTCCTTTCAATACTCAGTTATTAGAAATAAACGCCTTTTGGGCAAAATTGGGTAAAATTGTGTTTCAACCAAAAATTTGATTTTTAGCAAAGGGGTTAGCCTTTCCTAAAAAATTGGTCAAAAATTTTTTTTGCTTAAATGCATGCGACTTAAGCTTTTTCGGAAGCTTCTTCGCATTTGAAACTCCTTTCAATACTCAGTTATTAGAAATAAACGCCTTTTGGGCAAAATTGGGTAAAATTGTGTTTCAACCAAAATTTGATTTTTAGCAAAGGGGTTAGCCTTTCCTAAAAAATTGGTCAAAAATTTTTTTTGCTTAAATGCATGCGACTTAAGCTTTTTCGGACGCTTCTTCGCATTTGAAACTCCTTTCAATACTCAGTTATTAGAAATAAACGCCTTTTGGGCAAAATTGGGTAAAATTGTGTTTCAACCAAAAATTTGATTTTTAGCAAAGGGGTTAGCCTTTCCTAAAAAAATTGGTCAAAAATTTTTTTTGCTTAAATGCATGCGACTTAAGCTTTTTCGGACGCTTCTTCGCATTTGAAACTCCTTTCAATACTCAGTTATTAGAAATAAACGCCTTTTGGGCAAAATTGGGTAAAATTGTGTTTCAACCAAAAATTTGATTTTTAGCAAAGGGGTTAGCCTTTCCTAAAAAATTGGTCAAAAATTTTTTTTGCTTAAATGCATGCGACTTAAGCTTTTTCGGACGCTTCTTCGCATTTGAAACTCCTTTCAATACTCAGTTATTAGAAATAAACGCCTTTTGGGCAAAATTGGGTAAAATTGTGTTTCAACCAAAAATTTGATTTTTAGCAAAGGGGTTAGCCTTTCCTAAAAATTGGTCAAAAATTTTTTTTGCTTAAATGCATGCGACTTAAGCTTTTTCGGAAGCTTCTTCGCATTTGAAACTCCTTTCAATACTCAGTTATTAGAAATAAACGCCTTTTGGGCAAAATTGGGTAAAATTGTGTTTCAACCAAAAATTTGATTTTTAGCAAAGGGGTTAGTTAGCCTTTCCTAAAAAATTGGTCAAAAATTTTTTTTGCTTAAATGCATGCGACTTAAGCTTTTTCGGACGCTTCTTCGCATTTGAAACTCCTTTCAATACTCAGTTATTAGAAATAAACGCCTTTTGGGCAAAATTGGGTAAAATTGTGTTTCAACCAAAAATTTGATTTTTAGCAAAGGGGTTAGCCTTTCCTAAAAAATTGGTCAAAAATTTTTTTTGCTTAAATGCATGCGACTTAAGCTTTTTCGGACGCTTCTTCGCATTTGAAACTCCTTTCAATACTCAGTTATTAGAAATAAACGCCTTTTGGGCAAAATTGGGTAAAATTGTGTTTCAACCAAAAATTTGATTTTTAGCAAAGGGGTTAGCCTTTCCTAAAAAATTGGTCAAAAATTTTTTTTGCTTAAATGCATGCGACTTAAGCTTTTTCGGAAGCTTCTTCGCATTTGAAACTCCTTTCAATACTCAGTTATTAGAAATAAACGCCTTTTGGGCAAAATTGGGTAAAATTGTGTTTCAACCAAAAATTTGATTTTTAGCAAAGGGGTTAGCCTTTCCTAAAAAATTGGTCAAAAATTTTTTTTGCTTAAATGCATGCGACTTAAGCTTTTTCGGACGCTTCTTCGCATTTGAAACTCCTTTCAATACTCAGTTATTAGAAATAAACGCCTTTTGGGCAAAATTGGGTAAAATTGTGTTTCAACCAAAAATTTGATTTTTAGCAAAGGGGTTAGCCTTTCCTAAAAAATTGGTCAAAAATTTTTTTTGCTTAAATGCATGCGACTTAAGCTTTTTCGGACGCTTCTTCGCATTTGAAACTCCTTTCAATACTCAGTTATTAGAAATAAACGCCTTTTGGGCAAAATTGGGTAAAATTGTGTTTCAACCAAAAATTTGATTTTTAGCAAAGGGGTTAGCCTTTCCTAAAAAATTGGTCAAAAATTTTTTTTGCTTAAATGCATGCGACTTAAGCTTTTTCGGAAGCTTCTTCGCATTTGAAACTCCTTTCAATACTCAGTTATTAGAAATAAACGCCTTTTGGGCAAAATTGGGTAAAATTGTGTTTCAACCAAAAATTTGATTTTTAGCAAAGGGGTTAGCCTTTCCTAAAAAATTGGTCAAAAATTTTTTTTGCTTAAATGCATGCGACTTAAGCTTTTTCGGACGCTTCTTCGCATTTGAAACTCCTTTCAATACTCAGTTATTAGAAATAAACGCCTTTTGGGCAAAATTGGGTAAAATTGTGTTTCAACCAAAAATTTGATTTTTAGCAAAGGGGTTAGCCTTTCCTAAAAAATTGGTCAAAAATTTTTTTTGCTTAAATGCATGCGACTTAAGCTTTTTCGGACGCTTCTTCGCATTTGAAACTCCTTTCAATACTCAGTTATTAGAAATAAACGCCTTTTGGGCAAAATTGGGTAAAATTGTGTTTCAACCAAAAATTTGATTTTTAGCAAAGGGGTTAGCCTTTCCTAAAAAATTGGTCAAAAATTTTTTTTGCTTAAATGCATGCGACTTAAGCTTTTTCGGAAGCTTCTTCGCATTTGAAACTCCTTTCAATACTCAGTTATTAGAAATAAACGCCTTTTGGGCAAAATTGGGTAAAATTGTGTTTCAACCAAAAATTTGATTTTTAGCAAAGGGGTTAGCCTTTCCTAAAAAATTGGTCAAAAATTTTTTTTGCTTAAATGCATGCGACTTAAGCTTTTTCGGAAGCTTCTTCGCATTTGAAACTCCTTTCAATACTCAGTTATTAGAAATAAACGCCTTTTGGGCAAAATTGGGTAAAATTGTGTTTCAACCAAAAATTTGATTTTTAGCAAAGGGGTTAGCCTTTCCTAAAAAATTGGTCAAAAATTTTTTTTGCTTAAATGCATGCGACTTAAGCTTTTTCGGACGCTTCTTCGCATTTGAAACTCCTTTCAATACTCAGTTATTAGAAATAAACGCCTTTTGGGCAAAATTGGGTAAAATTGTGTTTCAACCAAAAATTTGATTTTTAGCAAAGGGGTTAGCCTTTCCTAAAAAATTGGTCAAAAATTTTTTTTGCTTAAATGCATGCGACTTAAGCTTTTTCGGACGCTTCTTCGCATTTGAAACTCCTTTCAATACTCAGTTATTAGAAATAAACGCCTTTTGGGCAAAATTGGGTAAAATTGTGTTTCAACCAAAAATTTGATTTTTAGCAAAGGGGTTAGCCTTTCCTAAAAAATTGGTCAAAAATTTTTTTTGCTTAAATGCATGCGACTTAAGCTTTTTCGGACGCTTCTTCGCATTTGAAACTCCTTTCAATACTCAGTTATTAGAAATAAACGCCTTTTGGGCAAAATTGGGTAAAATTGTGTTTCAACCAAAAATTTGATTTTTAGCAAAGGGGTTAGCCTTTCCTAAAAAATTGGTCAAAAATTTTTCTTGCTTAAATGCATGCGACTTAAGCTTTTTCGGACGCTTCTTCGCATTTGAAACTCCTTTCAATACTCAGTTATTAGAAATAAACGCCTTTTGGGCAAAATTGGGTAAAATTGTGTTTCAACCAAAAATTTGATTTTTAGCAAAGGGGTTAGCCTTTCCTAAAAAATTGGTCAGAAATTTTTTTTGCTTAAATGCATGCGACTTAAGCTTTTTCGGAAGCTTCTTCGCATTTGAAACTCCTTTCAATACTCAGTTATTAGAAATAAACGCCTTTTGGGCAAAATTGGGTAAAATTGTGTTTCAACCAAAAATTTGATTTTTAGCAAAGGGGTTAGCCTTTCCTAAAAAATTGGTCAAAAATTTTTTTTGCTTAAATGCATGCGACTTAAGCTTTTTCGGACGCTTCTTCGCATTTGAAACTCCTTTCAATACTCAGTTATTAGAAATAAACGCCTTTTGGGCAAAATTGGGTAAAATTGTGTTTCAACCAAAAATTTGATTTTTAGCAAAGGGGTTAGCCTTTCCTAAAAAATTGGTCAAAATTTTTTTTTGCTTAAATGCATGCGACTTAAGCTTTTTCGGAAGCTTCTTCGCATTTGAAACTCCTTTCAATACTCAGTTATTAGAAATAAACGCCTTTTGGGCAAAATTGGGTAAAATTGTGTTTCAACCAAAAATTTGATTTTTAGCAAAGGGGTTAGCCTTTCCTAAAAAATTGGTCAAAAATTTTTTTTTGCTTAAATGCATGCGACTTAAGCTTTTTCGGACGCTTCTTCGCATTTGAAACTCCTTTCAATACTCAGTTATTAGAAATAAACGCCTTTTGGGCAAAATTGGGTAAAATTGTGTTTCAACCAAAAATTTGATTTTTAGCAAAGGGGTTAGCCTTTCCGAAAAAATTGGTCAAAAATTTTTTTTGCTTAAATGCATGCGACTTAAGCTTTTTCGGAAGCTTCTTCGCATTTGAAACTCCTTTCAATACTCAGTTATTAGAAATAAACGCCTTTTGGGCAAAATTGGGTAAAATTGTGTTTCAACCAAAAATTTGATTTTTAGCAAAGGGGTTAGCCTTTCCTAAAAAATTGGTCAAAAATTTTTTTTGCTTAAATGCATGCGACTTAAGCTTTTTCGGACGCTTCTTCGCATTTGAAACTCCTTTCAATACTCAGTTATTAGAAATAAACGCCTTTTGGGCAAAATTGGGTAAAATTGTGTTTCAACCAAAAATTTGATTTTTAGCAAAGGGGTTAGCCTTTCCTAAAAAATTGGTCAAAAATTTTTTTTGCTTAAATGCATGCGACTTAAGCTTTTTCGGACGCTTCTTCGCATTTGAAACTCCTTTCAATACTCAGTTATTAGAAATAAACGCCTTTTGGGCAAAATTGGGTAAAATTGTGTTTCAACCAAAAATTTGATTTTTAGCAAAGGGGTTAGCCTTTCCTAAAAAATTGGTCAAAATTTTTTTTTGCTTAAATGCATGCGACTTAAGCTTTTTCGGAAGCTTCTTCGCATTTGAAACTCCTTTCAATACTCAGTTATTAGAAATAAACGCCTTTTGGGCAAAATTGGGTAAAATTGTGTTTCAACCAAAAATTTGATTTTTAGCAAAGGGGTTAGCCTTTCCTAAAAAATTGGTCAAAAATTTTTTTTGCTTAAATGCATGCGACTTAAGCTTTTTCGGACGCTTCTTCGCATTTGAAACTCCTTTCAATACTCAGTTATTAGAAATAAACGCCTTTTGGGCAAAATTGGGTAAAATTGTGTTTCAACCAAAAATTTGATTTTTAGCAAAGGGGTTAGCCTTTCCGAAAAAATTGGTCAAAAATTTTTTTTGCTTAAATGCATGCGACTTAAGCTTTTTCGGAAGCTTCTTCGCATTTGAAACTCCTTTCAATACTCAGTTATTAGAAATAAACGCCTTTTGGGCAAAATTGGGTAAAATTGTGTTTCAACCAAAAATTTGATTTTTAGCAAAGGGGTTAGCCTTTCCTAAAAAATTGGTCAAAAATTTTTTTTGCTTAAATGCATGCGACTTAAGCTTTTTCGGACGCTTCTTCGCATTTGAAACTCCTTTCAATACTCAGTTATTAGAAATAAACGCCTTTTGGGCAAAATTGGGTAAAATTGTGTTTCAACCAAAAATTTGATTTTTAGCAAAGGGGTTAGCCTTTCCTAAAAAATTGGTCAAAAATTTTTTTTGCTTAAATGCATGCGACTTAAGCTTTTTCGGACGCTTCTTCGCATTTGAAACTCCTTTCAATACTCAGTTATTAGAAATAAACGCCTTTTGGGCAAAATTGGGTAAAATTGTGTTTCAACCAAAAATTTGATTTTTAGCAAAGGGGTTAGCCTTTCCTAAAAAATTGGTCAAAAATTTTTTTTGCTTAAATGCATGCGACTTAAGCTTTTTCGGACGCTTCTTCGCATTTGAAACTCCTTTCAATACTCAGTTATTAGAAATAAACGCCTTTTGGGCAAAATTGGGTAAAATTGTGTTTCAACCAAAAATTTGATTTTTAGCAAAGGGGTTAGCCTTTCCTAAAAAATTGGTCAGAAATTTTTTTTGCTTAAATGCATGCGACTTAAGCTTTTTCGGAAGCTGCTTCGCATTTGAAACTCCTTTCAATACTAACTTATTAGAAATAAACGCCTTTTGGGCAAAATTGGGTAAAATTGTGTTTCAACCAAAAATTTGATTTTTAGCAAAGGGGTTAGCCTTTCCTAAAAAATTGGTCAAAAATTTTTTTTGCTTAAATGCATGCGACTTAAGCTTTTTCGGAAGCTTCTTCGCATTTGAAACTCCTTTCAATACTCAGTTATTAGAAATAAACGCCTTTTGGGCAAAATTGGGTAAAATTGTGTTTCAACCAAAAATTTGATTTTTAGCCTTTCCTAAAAAATTGGTCAAAAATTTTTTTTGCTTAAATGCATGCGACTTAAGCTTTTTCGGAAGCTTCTTCGCATTTGAAACTCCTTTCAATACTCAGTTATTAGAAATAACCGCCTTTTGGGCAAAATTGGGTAAAATTGTGTTTCAACCAAAAATTTGATTTTTAGCAAAGGGGTTAGCCTTTCCTAAAAAATTGGTCAAACATTTTTTTTGCTTAAATGCATGCGACTTAAGCTTTTTCGGAAGCTTCTTCGCATTTGAAACTCCTTTCAATACTCAGTTATTAGAAATAAACGCCTTTTGGGCAAAATTGGGTAAAATTGTGTTTCAACCAAAAATTTGATTTTTAGCAAAGGGGTTAGCCTTTCCTAAAAAATTGGTCAAAATTTTTTTTTGCTTAAATGCATGCGACTTAAGCTTTTTCGGAAGCTTCTTCGCATTTGAAACTCCTTTCAATACTCAGTTATTAGAAATAAACGCCTTTTGGGCAAAATTGGGTAAAATTGTGTTTCAACCAAAAATTTGATTTTTAGCAAAGGGGTTAGCCTTTCCTAAAAAATTGGTCAAAAATTTTTTTTGCTTAAATGCATGCGACTTAAGCTTTTTCGGAAGCTTCTTCGCATTTGAAACTCCTTTCAATACTCAGTTATTAGAAATAAACGCCTTTTGGGCAAAATTGGGTAAAATTGTGTTTCAACCAAAAATTTGATTTTTAGCAAAGGGGTTAGGCTTTCCTAAAAAATTGGTCAGAAATTTTTTTTGCTTAAATGCATGCGACTTAAGCTTTTCCGGAAGCTTCTTCGCATTTGAAACTCCTTTCAATACTCAGTTATTAGAAATAAACGCCTTTTGGGCAAAATTGGGTAAAATTGTGTTTCAACCAAAAATTTGATTTTTAGCAAAGGGGTTAGCCTTTCCTAAAAAATTGGTCAGAAATTTTTTTTGCTTAAATGCATGCGACTTAAGCTTTTTCGGAAGCTTCTTCGCATTTGAAACTCCTTTCAATACTCAGTTATTAGAAATAAACGCCTTTTGGGCAAAATTGGGTAAAATTGTGTTTCAACCAAAAATTTGATTTTTAGCAAAGGGGTTAGCCTTTCCTAAAAAATTGGTCAAAAATTTTTTTTGCTTAAATGCATGCGACTTAAGCTTTTTCGGAAGCTTCTTCGCATTTGAAACTCCTTTCAATACTCAGTTATTAGAAATAAACGCCTTTTGGGCAAAATTGGGTAAAATTGTGTTTCAACCAAAAATTTGATTTTTAGCAAAGGGGTTAGCCTTTCCTAAAAAATTGGTCAAAAATTTTTTTTGCTTAAATGCATGCGACTTAAGCTTTTTCGGAAGCTTCTTCGCATTTGAAACTCCTTTCAATACTCAGTTATTAGAAATAAACGCCTTTTGGGCAAAATTGGGTAAAATTGTGTTTCAACCAAAAATTTGATTTTTAGCCTTTCCTAAAAAATTGGTCAAAAATTTTTTTTGCTTAAATGCATGCGACTTAAGCTTTTTCGGAAGCTTCTTCGCATTTGAAACTCCTTTCAATACTCAGTTATTAGAAATAAACGCCTTTTGGGCAAAATTGGGTAAAATTGTGTTTCAACCAAAAATTTGATTTTTAGCAAAGGGGTTAGCCTTTCCTAAAAAATTGGTAAAAAATTTTTTTTGCTTAAATGCATGCGACTTAAGCTTTTTCGGAAGCTTCTTCGCATTTGAAACTCCTTTCAATACTCAGTTATTAGAAATAAACGCCTTTTGGGCAAAATTGGGTAAAATTGTGTTTCAACCAAAAATTTGATTTTTAGCAAAGGGGTTAGCCTTTCCTAAAAAATTGGTCAAAAATTTTTTTTGCTTAAATGCATGCGACTTAAGCTTTTTCGGAAGCTTCTTCGCATTTGAAACTCCTTTCAATACTCAGTTATTAGAAATAAACGCCTTTTGGGCAAAATTGGGTAAAATTGTGTTTCAACCAAAAATTTGATTTTTAGCCTTTCCTAAAAAATTGGTCAAAAATTTTTTTTGCTTAAATGCATGCGACTTAAGCTTTTTCGGAAGCTTCTTCGCATTTGAAACTCCTTTCAATACTCAGTTATTAGAAATAAACGCCTTTTGGGCAAAATTGGGTAAAATTGTGTTTCAACCAAAAATTTGATTTTTAGCCTTTCCTAAAAAATTGGTCAAAAATTTTTTTTGCTTAAATGCATGCGACTTAAGCTTTTTCGGAAGCTTCTTCGTATTTGAAACTCCTTTCAATACTCAGTTATTAGAAATAAACGCCTTTTGGGCAAAATTGGGTAAAATTGTGTTTCAACCAAAAATTTGATTTTTAGCCTTTCCTAAAAAATTGGTCAAAAATTTTTTTTGCTTAAATGCATGCGACTTAAGCTTTTTCGGAAGCTTCTTCGTATTTGAAACTCCTTTCAATACTCAGTTATTAGAAATAAACGCCTTTTGGGCAAAATTGGGTAAAATTGTGTTTCAACCAAAAATTTGATTTTTAGCAAAGGGGTTAGCCTTTCCTAAAAAATTGGTCAAAAATTTTTTTTGCTTAAATGCATGCGACTTAAGCTTTTTCGGAAGCTTCTTCGCATTTGAAACTCCTTTCAATACTCAGTTATTAGAAATAAACGCCTTTTGGGCAAAATTGGGTAAAATTGTGTTTCAACCAAAAATTTGATTTTTAGCAAAGGGGTTAGCCTTTCCTAAAAAATTGGTCAAAAATTTTTTTTGCTTAAATGCATGCGACTTAAGCTTTTTCGGAAGCTTCTTCGCATTTGAAACTCCTTTCAATACTCAGTTATTAGAAATAAACGCCTTTTGGGCAAAATTGGGTAAAATTGTGTTTCAACCAAAAATTTGATTTTTAGCAAAGGGGTTAGCCTTTCCTAAAAAATTGGTCAAAAATTTTTTTTGCTTAAATGCATGCGACTTAAGCTTTTTCGGAAGCTTCTTCGCATTTGAAACTCCTTTCAATACTCAGTTATTAGAAATAAACGCCTTTTGGGCAAAATTGGGTAAAATTGTGTTTCAACCAAAAATTTGATTTTTAGCAAAGGGGTTAGCCTTTCCTAAAAAATTGGTCAGAATTTTTTTTTGCTTAAATGCATGCGACTTAAGCTTTTTCGGAAGCTTCTTCGCATTTGAAACTCCTTTCAATACTCAGTTATTAGAAATAAACGCCTTTTGGGCAAAATTGGGTAAAATTGTGTTTCAACCAAAAATTTGATTTTTAGCAAAGGGGTTAGCCTTTCCTAAAAAATTGGTCAGAAATTTTTTTTGCTTAAATGCATGCGACTTAAGCTTTTTCGGAAGCTTCTTCGCATTTGAAACTCCTTTCAATACTCAGTTATTAGAAATAAACGCCTTTTGGGCAAAATTGGGTAAAATTGTGTTTCAACCAAAAATTTGATTTTTAGCAAAGGGGTTAGCCTTTCCTAAAAAATTGGTCAAAAATTTTTTTTGCTTAAATGCATGCGACTTAAGCTTTTTCGGAAGCTTCTTCGCATTTGAAACTCCTTTCAATACTCAGTTATTAGAAATAAACGCCTTTTGGGCAAAATTGGGTAAAATTGTGTTTCAACCAAAAATTTGATTTTTAGCAAAGGGGTTAGCCTTTCCTAAAAAATTGGTCAAAAATTTTTTTTGCTTAAATGCATGCGACTTAAGCTTTTTCGGAAGCTTCTTCGCATTTGAAACTCCTTTCAATACTCAGTTATTAGAAATAAACGCCTTTTGGGCAAAATTGGGTAAAATTGTGTTTCAACCAAAAATTTGATTTTTAGCCTTTCCTAAAAAATTGGTCAAAAATTTTTTTTGCTTAAATGCATGCGACTTAAGCTTTTTCGGAAGCTTCTTCGCATTTGAAACTCCTTTCAATACTCAGTTATTAGAAATAAACGCCTTTTGGGCAAAATTGGGTAAAATTGTGTTTCAACCAAAAATTTGATTTTTAGCAAAGGGGTTAGCCTTTCCTAAAAAATTGGTCAAAAAATTTTTTTTGCTTAAATGCATGCGACTTAAGCTTTTTCGGAAGCTTCTTCGCATTTGAAACTCCTTTCAATACTCAGTTATTAGAAATAAACGCCTTTTGGGCAAAATTGGGTAAAATTGTGTTTCAACCAAAAATTTGATTTTTAGCAAAGCCTTTCCTAAAAAATTGGTCAAAAATTTTTTTTGCTTAAATGCATGCGACTTAAGCTTTTTCGGAAGCTTCTTCGCATTTGAAACTCCTTTCAATACTCAGTTATTAGAAATAAACGCCTTTTGGGCAAAATTGGGTAAAATTGTGTTTCAACCAAAAATTTGATTTTTAGCAAAGGGGTTAGCCTTTCCTAAAAAATTGGTCAAAAATTTTTTTTGCTTAAATGCATGCGACTTAAGCTTTTTCGGAAGCTTCTTCGCATTTGAAACTCCTTTCAATACTCAGTTATTAGAAATAAACGCCTTTTGGGCAAAATTGGGTAAAATTGTGTTTCAACCAAAAATTTGATTTTTAGCAAAGCCTTTCCTAAAAAATTGGTCAAAAATTTTTTTTGCTTAAATGCATGCGACTTAAGCTTTTTCGGAAGCTTCTTCGCATTTGAAACTCCTTTCAATACTCAGTTATTAGAAATAAACGCCTTTTGGGCAAAATTGGGTAAAATTGTGTTTCAACCAAAAATTTGATTTTTAGCAAAGGGGTTAGCCTTTCCTAAAAAATTGGTCAAAAATTTTTTTTGCTTAAATGCATGCGACTTAAGCTTTTTCGGAAGCTTCTTCGCATTTGAAACTCCTTTCAATACTCAGTTATTAGAAATAAACGCCTTTTGGGCAAAATTGGGTAAAATTGTGTTTCAACCAAAAATTTGATTTTTAGCCTTTCCTAAAAAATTGGTCAAAAATTTTTTTTGCTTAAATGCATGCGACTTAAGCTTTTTCGGAAGCTTCTTCGCATTTGAAACTCCTTTCAATACTCAGTTATTAGAAATAAACGCCTTTTGGGCAAAATTGGGTAAAATTGTGTTTCAACCAAAAATTTGATTTTTAGCAAAGCCTTTCCTAAAAAATTGGTCAAAAATTTTTTTTGCTTAAATGCATGCGACTTAAGCTTTTTCGGAAGCTTCTTCGCATTTGAAACTCCTTTCAATACTCAGTTATTAGAAATAAACGCCTTTTGGGCAAAATTGGGTAAAATTGTGTTTCAACCAAAAATTTGATTTTTAGCAAAGGGGTTAGCCTTTCCTAAAAAATTGGTCAAAAATTTTTTTTGCTTAAATGCATGCGACTTAAGCTTTTTCGGAAGCTTCTTCGCATTTGAAACTCCTTTCAATACTCAGTTATTAGAAATAAACGCCTTTTGGGCAAAATTGGGTAAAATTGTGTTTCAACCAAAAATTTGATTTTTAGCCTTTCCTAAAAAATTGGTCAAAAATTTTTTTTGCTTAAATGCATGCGACTTAAGCTTTTTCGGAAGCTTCTTCGCATTTGAAACTCCTTTCAATACTCAGTTATTAGAAATAAACGCCTTTTGGGCAAAATTGGGTAAAATTGTGTTTCAACCAAAAATTTGATTTTTAGCAAAGGGGTTAGCCATTCCTAAAAAATTGGTCAAAAATTTTTTTTGCTTAAATGCATGCGACTTAAGCTTTTTCGGAAGCTTCTTCGCATTTGAAACTCCTTTCAATACTCAGTTATTAGAAATAAACGCCTTTTGGGCAAAATTGGCTAAAATTGTGTTTCAACCAAAAATTTGATTTTTTAGCAAAGGGGTTAGCCTTTCCTAAAAAATTGGTCAGAATTTTTTTTTGCTTAAATGCATGCGACTTAAGCTTTTTCGGAAGCTTCTTCGCATTTGAAACTCCTTTCAATACTCAGTTATTAGAAATAAACGCCTTTTGGGCAAAATTGGGTAAAATTGTGTTTCAACCAAAAATTTGATTTTTAGCAAAGGGGTTAGCCATTCCTAAAAAATTGGTCAAAAAATTTTTTTGCTTAAATGCATGCGACTTAAGCTTTTTCGGAAGCTTCTTCGCATTTGAAACTCCTTTCAATACTCAGTTATTAGAAATAAACGCCTTTTGGGCAAAATTGGCTAAAATTGTGTTTCAACCAAAAATTTGATTTTTTAGCAAAGGGGTTAGCCTTTCCTAAAAAATTGGTCAGAATTTTTTTTTGCTTAAATGCATGCGACTTAAGCTTTTTCGGAAGCTTCTTCGCATTTGAAACTCCTTTCAATACTCAGTTATTAGAAATAAACGCCTTTTGGGCAAAATTGGGTAAAATTGTGTTTCAACCAAAAATTTGATTTTTAGCAAAGGGGTTAGCCATTCCTAAAAAATTGGTCAAAAATTTTTTTTGCTTAAATGCATGCGACTTAAGCTTTTTCGGAAGCTTCTTCGCATTTGAAACTCCTTTCAATACTCAGTTATTAGAAATAAACGCCTTTTGGGCAAAATTGGCTAAAATTGTGTTTCAACCAAAAATTTGATTTTTTAGCAAAGGGGTTAGCCTTTCCTAAAAAATTGGTCAGAAATTTTTTTTGCTTAAATGCATGCGACTTAAGCTTTTTCGGAAGCTTCTTCGCATTTGAAACTCCTTTCAATACTCAGTTATTAGAAATAAACGCCTTTTGGGCAAAATTGGGTAAAATTGTGTTTCAACCAAAAATTTGATTTTTAGCAAAGGGGTTAGCCTTTCCTAAAAAATTGGTCAGAAATTTTTTTTGCTTAAATGCATGCGACTTAAGCTTTTTCGGAAGCTTCTTCGCATTTGAAACTCCTTTGAATACTCAGTTATTAGAAATAAACGCCTTTTGGGCAAAATTGGGTAAAATTGTGTTTCAACCAAAAATTTGATTTTTAGCAAAGGGGTTAGTTAGCCTTTCCTAAAAAATTGGTCAAAAATTTTTTTTGCTTAAATGCATGCGACTTAAGCTTTTTCGGAAGCTTCTTCGCATTTGAAACTCCTTTCAATACTCAGTTATTAGAAATAAACGCCTTTTGGGCAAAATTGGGTAAAATTGTGTTTCAACCAAAAATTTGATTTTTAGCAAAGGGGTTAGCCTTTCCTAAAAAATTGGTCAAACATTTTTTTTGCTTAAATGCATGCGACTTAAGCTTTTTCGGAAGCTTCTTCGCATTTGAAACTCCTTTCAATACTCAGTTATTAGAAATAAACGCCTTTTGGGCAAAATTGGGTAAAATTGTGTTTCAACCAAAAATTTGATTTTTAGCAAAGGGGTTAGTTAGCCTTTCCTAAAAAATTGGTCAAAAATTTTTTTTGCTTAAATGCATGCGACTTAAGCTTTTTCGGAAGCTTCTTCGCATTTGAAACTCCTTTCAATACTCAGTTATTAGAAATAAACGCCTTTTGGGCAAAATTGGGTAAAATTGTGTTTCAACCAAAAATTTGATTTTTAGCAAAGGGGTTAGCCTTTCCTAAAAAATTGGTCAGAAATTTTTTTTGCTTAAGTGCATGCGACTTAAGCTTTTTCGGAAGCTTCTTCGCATTTGAAACTCCTTTCAATACTCAGTTATTAGAAATAAACGCCTTTTGGGCAAAATTGGGTAAAATTGTGTTTCAACCAAAAATTTGATTTTTAGCAAAGGGGTTAGCCTTTCCTAAAAAATTGGTCAAAAATTTTTTTTGCTTAAATGCATGCGACTTAAGCTTTTTCGGACGCTTCTTCGCATTTGAAACTCCTTTCAATACTCAGTTATTAGAAATAAACGCCTTTTGGGCAAAATTGGGTAAAATTGTGTTTCAACCAAAAATTTGATTTTTAGCAAAGGGGTTAGCCTTTCCTAAAAAATTGGTCAAAAATTTTTTTTGCTTAAATGCATGCGACTTAAGCTTTTTCGGACGCTTCTTCGCATTTGAAACTCCTTTCAATACTCAGTTATTAGAAATAAACGCCTTTTGGGCAAAATTGGGTAAAATTGTGTTTCAACCAAAAATTTGATTTTTAGCAAAGGGGTTAGCCTTTCCTAAAAAATTGGTCAAAAATTTTTTTTGCTTAAATGCATGCGACTTAAGCTTTTTCGGAAGCTTCTTCGCATTTGAAACTCCTTTCAATACTCAGTTATTAGAAATAAACGCCTTTTGGGCAAAATTGGGTAAAATTGTGTTTCAACCAAAAATTTGATTTTTAGCAAAGGGGTTAGCCTTTCCTAAAAAATTGGTCAAAAATTTTTTTTGCTTAAATGCATGCGACTTAAGCTTTTTCGGAAGCTTCTTCGCATTTGAAACTCCTTTCAATACTCAGTTATTAGAAATAAACGCCTTTTGGGCAAAATTGGGTAAAATTGTGTTTCAACCAAAAATTTGATTTTTAGCAAAGGGGTTAGCCTTTCCTAAAAAATTGGTCAAAAATTTTTTTTGCTTAAATGCATGCGACTTAAGCTTTTTCGGAAGCTTCTTCGCATTTGAAACTCCTTTCAATACTCAGTTATTAGAAATAAACGCCTTTTGGGCAAAATTGGGTAAAATTGTGTTTCAACCAAAAATTTGATTTTTAGCCAAGGGGTTAGCCATTCCTAAAAAATTGGTCAAAAATTTTTTTTGCTTAAATGCATGCGACTTAAGCTTTTTCGGAAGCTTCTTCGCATTTGAAACTCCTTTCAATACTCAGTTATTAGAAATAAACGCCTTTTGGGCAAAATTGGCTAAAATTGTGTTTCAACCAAAAATTTGATTTTTTAGCAAAGGGGTTAGCCTTTCCTAAAAAATTGGTCAGAATTTTTTTTTGCTTAAATGCATGCGACTTAAGCTTTTTCGGAAGCTTCTTCGCATTTGAAACTCCTTTCAATACTCAGTTATTAGAAATAAACGCCTTTTGGGCAAAATTGGGTAAAATTGTGTTTCAACCAAAAATTTGATTTTTAGCAAAGGGGTTAGCCATTCCTAAAAAATTGGTCAAAAATTTTTTTTGCTTAAATGCATGCGACTTAAGCTTTTTCGGAAGCTTCTTCGCATTTGAAACTCCTTTCAATACTCAGTTATTAGAAATAAACGCCTTTTGGGCAAAATTGGCTAAAATTGTGTTTCAACCAAAAATTTGATTTTTTAGCAAAGGGGTTAGCCTTTCCTAAAAAATTGGTCAGAAATTTTTTTTGCTTAAATGCATGCGACTTAAGCTTTTTCGGAAGCTTCTTCGCATTTGAAACTCCTTTCAATACTCAGTTATTAGAAATAAACGCCTTTTGGGCAAAATTGGGTAAAATTGTGTTTCAACCAAAAATTTGATTTTTAGCAAAGGGGTTAGCCTTTCCTAAAAAATTGGTCAGAAATTTTTTTTGCTTAAATGCATGCGACTTAAGCTTTTTCGGAAGCTTCTTCGCATTTGAAACTCCTTTGAATACTCAGTTATTAGAAATAAACGCCTTTTGGGCAAAATTGGGTAAAATTGTGTTTCAACCAAAAATTTGATTTTTAGCAAAGGGGTTAGTTAGCCTTTCCTAAAAAATTGGTCAAAAATTTTTTTTGCTTAAATGCATGCGACTTAAGCTTTTTCGGAAGCTTCTTCGCATTTGAAACTCCTTTCAATACTCAGTTATTAGAAATAAACGCCTTTTGGGCAAAATTGGGTAAAATTGTGTTTCAACCAAAAATTTGATTTTTAGCAAAGGGGTTAGCCTTTCCTAAAAAATTGGTCAAAAATTTTTTTTGCTTAAATGCATGCGACTTAAGCTTTTTCGGAAGCTTCTTCGCATTTGAAACTCCTTTCAATACTCAGTTATTAGAAATAAACGCCTTTTGGGCAAAATTGGGTAAAATTGTGTTTCAACCAAAAATTTGATTTTTAGCAAAGGGGTTAGCCTTTCCTAAAAAATTGGTCAAAAATTTTTTTTGCTTAAATGCATGCGACTTAAGCTTTTTCGGAAGCTTCTTCGCATTTGAAACTCCTTTCAATACTCAGTTATTAGAAATAAACGCCTTTTGGGTAAAATTGTGTTTCAACCAAAAATTTGATTTTTAGCAAAGGGGTTAGCCTTTCCTAAAAAATTGGTCAAAAATTTTTTTTGCTTAAATGCATGCGACTTAAGCTTTTTCGGAAGCTTCTTCGCATTTGAAACTCCTTTCAATACTCAGTTATTAGAAATAAACGCCTTTTGGGCAAAATTGGGTAAAATTGTGTTTCAACCAAAAATTTGATTTTTAGCAAAGGGGTTAGCCTTTCCTAAAAAATTGGTCAAAAATTTTTTTTGCTTAAATGCATGCGACTTAAGCTTTTTCGGAAGCTTCTTCGCATTTGAAACTCCTTTCAATACTCAGTTATTAGAAATAAACGCCTTTTGGGTAAAATTGTGTTTCAACCAAAAATTTGATTTTTAGCAAAGGGGTTAGCCTTTCCTAAAAAATTGGTCAAAAATTTTTTTTGCTTAAATGCATGCGACTTAAGCTTTTTCGGAAGCTTCTTCGCATTTGAAACTCCTTTCAATACTCAGTTATTAGAAATAAACGCCTTTTGGGCAAAATTGGGTAAAATTGTGTTTCAACCAAAAATTTGATTTTTAGCAAAGGGGTTAGCCTTTCCTAAAAAATTGGTCAGAAATTTTTTTTGCTTAAATGCATGCGACTTAAGCTTTTTCGGAAGCTTCTTCGCATTTGAAACTCCTTTCAATACTCAGTTATTAGAAATAAACGCCTTTTGGGCAAAATTGGGTAAAATTGTGTTTAAACCAAAAATTTGATTTTTAGCAAAGGGGTTAGCCTTTCCTAAAAAATTGGTCAAAAATTTTTTTTGCTTAAATGCATGCGACTTAAGCTTTTTCGGAAGCTTCTTCGCATTTGAAACTCCTTTCAATACTCAGTTATTAGAAATAAACGCCTTTTGGGCAAAATTGGGTAAAATTGTGTTTCAACCAAAAATTTGATTTTTAGCAAAGGGGTTAGCCTTTCCTAAAAAATTGGTCAAAAATTTTTTTTGCTTAAATGCATGCGACTTAAGCTTTTTCGGAAGCTTCTTCGCATTTGAAACTCCTTTCAATACTCAGTTATTAGAAATAAACGCCTTTTGGGCAAAATTGGGTAAAATTGTGTTTCAACCAAAAATTTGATTTTTAGCAAAGGGGTTAGCCTTTCCTAAAAAATTGGTCAAAAATTTTTTTTGCTTAAATGCATGCGACTTAAGCTTTTTCGGAAGCTTCTTCGCATTTGAAACTCCTTTCAATACTCAGTTATTAGAAATAAACGCCTTTTGGGCAAAATTGGGTAAAATTGTGTTTCAACCAAAAATTTGATTTTTAGCAAAGGGGTTAGCCTTTCCTAAAAAATTGGTCAGAAATTTTTTTTGCTTAAATGCATGCGACTTAAGCTTTTTCGGAAGCTTCTTCGCATTTGAAACTCCTTTCAATACTCAGTTATTAGAAATAAACGCCTTATGGGCAAAATTGGGTAAAATTGTGTTTCAACCAAAAATTTGATTTTTAGCAAAGGGGTTAGCCTTTCCTAAAAAATTGGTCAGAAATTTTTTTTGCTTAAATGCATGCGACTTAAGCTTTTTCGGAAGCTTCTTCGCATTTGAAACTCCTTTCAATACTCAGTTATTAGAAATAAACGCCTTTTGGGCAAAATTGGGTAAAATTGTGTTTCAACCAAAAATTTGATTTTTAGCAAAGGGGTTAGCCTTTCCTAAAAAATTGGTCAGAAATTTTTTTTGCTTAAATGCATGCGACTTAAGCTTTTTCGGAAGCTTCTTCGCATTTGAAACTCCTTTCAATACTCAGTTATTAGAAATAAACGCCTTATGGGCAAAATTGGGTAAAATTGTGTTTCAACCAAAAATTTGATTTTTAGCAAAGGGGTTAGCCTTTCCTAAAAAATTGGTCAGAAATTTTTTTTGCTTAAATGCATGCGACTTAAGCTTTTTCGGAAGCTTCTTCGCATTTGAAACTCCTTTCAATACTCAGTTATTAGAAATAAACGCCTTTTGGGCAAAATTGGGTAAAATTGTGTTTCAACCAAAAATTTGATTTTTAGCAAAGGGGTTAGCCTTTCCTAAAAAATTGGTCAGAAATTTTTTTTGCTTAAATGCATGCGAATTAAGCTTTTTCGGAAGCTTCTTCGCATTTGAAACTCCTTTCAATACTCAGTTATTAGAAATAAACGCCTTTTGGGCAAAATTGGGTAAAATTGTGTTTCAACCAAAAATTTGATTTTTAGCAAAGGGGTTAGCCTTTCCTAAAAAATTGGTCAAAATTTTTTTTTGCTTAAATGCATGCGACTTAAGCTTTTTCGGAAGCTTCTTCGCATTTGAAACTCCTTTCAATACTCAGTTATTAGAAATAAACGCCTTTTGGGCAAAATTGGGTAAAATTGTGTTTCAACCAAAAATTTGATTTTTAGCAAAGCCTTTCCTAAAAAATTGGTCAAAAATTTTTTTTGCTTAAATGCATGCGACTTAAGCTTTTTCGGAAGCTTCTTCGCATTTGAAACTCCTTTCAATACTCAGTTATTAGAAATAAATGCCTTTTGGGCAAAATTGGGTAAAATTGTGTTTCAACCAAAAATTTGATTTTTAGCAAAGGGGTTAGCCTTTCCTAAAAAATTGGTCAAAAATTTTTTTTGCTTAAATGCATGCGACTTAAGCTTTTTCGGAAGCTTCTTCGCATTTGAAACTCCTTTCAATACTCAGTTATTAGAAATAAACGCCTTTTGGGCAAAATTGGGTAAAATTGTGTTTCAACCAAAAATTTGATTTTTAGCAAAGGGGTTAGCCTTTCCTAAAAAATTGGTCAAAATTTTTTTTTGCTTAAATGCATGCGACTTAAGCTTTTTCGGAAGCTTCTTCGCATTTGAAACTCCTTTCAATACTCAGTTATTAGAAATAAACGCCTTTTGGGCAAAATTGGGTAAAATTGTGTTTCAACCAAAAATTTGATTTTTAGCAAAGCCTTTCCTAAAAAATTGGTCAAAAATTTTTTTTGCTTAAATGCATGCGACTTAAGCTTTTTCGGAAGCTTCTTCGCATTTGAAACTCCTTTCAATACTCAGTTATTAGAAATAAACGCCTTTTGGGCAAAATTGGGTAAAATTGTGTTTCAACCAAAAATTTGATTTTTAGCAAAGGGGTTAGCCTTTCCTAAAAAATTGGTCAGAAATTTTTTTTGCTTAAATGCATGCGACTTAAGCTTTTTCGGAAGCTTCTTCGCATTTGAAACTCCTTTCAATACTCAGTTATTAGAAATAAACGCCTTTTGGGCAAAATTGGGTAAAATTGTGTTTCAACCAAAAATTTGATTTTTAGCAAAGGGGTTAGCCTTTCCTAAAAAATTGGTCAAAATTTTTTTTTGCTTAAATGCATGCGACTTAAGCTTTTTCGGAAGCTTCTTCGCATTTGAAACTCCTTTCAATACTCAGTTATTAGAAATAAACGCCTTTTGGGCAAAATTGGGTAAAATTCTGTTTCAACCAAAAATTTGATTTTTAGCAAAGGGGTTAGCCTTTCCTAAAAAATTGGTCAAAAATTTTTTTTGCTTAAATGCATGCGACTTGAGCTTTTTCGGAAGCTTCTTCGCATTTGAAACTCCTTTCAATACTCAGTTATTAGAAATAAACGCCTTTTGGGCAAAATTGGGTAAAATTGTGTTTCAACCAAAAATTTGATTTTTAGCAAAGGGGTTAGCCTTTCCTAAAAAATTGGTCAAAAATTTTTTTTGCTTAAATGCATGCGACTTAAGCTTTTTCGGAAGCTTCTTCGCATTTGAAACTCCTTTCAATACTCAGTTATTAGAAATAAACGCCTTTTGGGCAAAATTGGGTAAAATTGTGTTTCAACCAAAAATTTGATTTTTAGCAAAGGGGTTAGCCTTTCCTAAAAAATTGGTCAGAAATTTTTTTTGCTTAAATGCATGCGACTTAAGCTTTTTCGGAAGCTTCTTCGCATTTGAAACTCCTTTCAATACTCAGTTATTAGAAATAAACGCCTTATGGGCAAAATTGGGTAAAATTGTGTTTCAACCAAAAATTTGATTTTTAGCAAGGGGTTAGCCTTTCCTAAAAAATTGGTCAGAAATTTTTTTTGCTTAAATGCATGCGACTTAAGCTTTTTCGGAAGCTTCTTCGCATTTGAAACTCCTTTCAATACTCAGTTATTAGAAATAAACGCCTTTTGGGCAAAATTGGGTAAAATTGTGTTTCAACCAAAAATTTGATTTTTAGCAAAGGGGTTAGCCTTTCCTAAAAAATTGGTCAGAAATTTTTTTTGCTTAAATGCATGCGACTTAAGCTTTTTCGGAAGCTTCTTCGCATTTGAAACTCCTTTCAATACTCAGTTATTAGAAATAAACGCCTTATGGGCAAAATTGGGTAAAATTGTGTTTCAACCAAAAATTTGATTTTTAGCAAAGGGGTTAGCCTTTCCTAAAAAATTGGTCAGAAATTTTTTTTGCTTAAATGCATGCGACTTAAGCTTTTTCGGAAGCTTCTTCGCATTTGAAACTCCTTTCAATACTCAGTTATTAGAAATAAACGCCTTTTGGGCAAAATTGGGTAAAATTGTGTTTCAACCAAAAATTTGATTTTTAGCAAAGGGGTTAGTTAGCCTTTCCTAAAAAATTGGTCAGAAATTTTTTTTGCTTAAATGCATGCGACTTAAGCTTTTTCGGAAGCTTCTTCGCATTTGAAACTCCTTTCAATACTCAGTTATTAGAAATAAACGCCTTTTGGGCAAAATTGGGTAAAATTGTGTTTCAACCAAAAATTTGATTTTTAGCAAAGGGGTTAGTTAGCCTTTCCTAAAAAATTGGTCAGAAACTTTTTTTTCTTAAATGCATGCGACTTAAGCTTTTTCGGAAGCTTCTTCGCATTTGAAACTCCTTTCAATACTCAGTTATTAGAAATAAACGCCTTTTGGGCAAAATTGGGTAAAATTGTGTTTCAACCAAAAATTTGATTTTTAGCAAAGGGGTTAGCCTTTCCTAAAAAATTGGTCAGAAATTTTTTTTGCTTAAATGCATGCGACTTAAGCTTTTTCGGAAGCTTCTTCGCATTTGAAACTCCTTTCAATACTCAGTTATTAGAAATAAACGCCTTATGGGCAAAATTGGGTAAAATTGTGTTTCAACCAAAAATTTGATTTTTAGCAAAGGGGTTAGTTAGCCTTTCCTAAAAAATTGGTCAGAAATTTTTTTTGCTTAAATGCATGCGACTTAAGCTTTTTCGGAAGCTTCTTCGCATTTGAAACTCCTTTCAATACTCAGTTATTAGAAATAAACGCCTTATGGGCAAAATTGGGTAAAATTGTGTTTCAACCAAAAATTTGTTTTTTAGCAAAGGGGTTAGTTAGCCTTTCCTAAAAAATTGGTCAGAAATTTTTTTTGCTTAAATGCATGCGACTTAAGCTTTTTCGGAAGCTTCTTCGCATTTGAAACTCCTTTCAATACTCAGTTATTAGAAATAAACGCCTTATGGGCAAAATTGGGTAAAATTGTGTTTCAACCAAAAATTTGATTTTTAGCAAAGGGGTTAGTTAGCCTTTCCTAAAAAATTGGTCAGAAATTTTTTTTGCTTAAATGCATGCGACTTAAGCTTTTTCGGAAGCTTCTTCGCATTTGAAACTCCTTTCAATACTCAGTTATTAGAAATAAACGCCTTTTGGGCAAAATTGGGTAAAATTGTGTTTCAACCAAAAATTTGATTTTTAGCAAAGGGGTTAGTTAGCCTTTCCTAAAAAATTGGTCAGAAACTTTTTTTCTTAAATGCATGCGACTTAAGCTTTTTCGGAAGCTTCTTCGCATTTGAAACTCCTTTCAATACTCAGTTATTAGAAATAAACGCCTTTTGGGCAAAATTGGGTAAAATTGTGTTTCAACCAAAAATTTGATTTTTAGCAAAGGGGTTAGCCTTTCCTAAAAAATTGGTCAGAAATTTTTTTTGCTTAAATGCATGCGACTTAAGCTTTTTCGGAAGCTTCTTCGCATTTGAAACTCCTTTCAATACTCAGTTATTAGAAATAAACGCCTTATGGGCAAAATTGGGTAAAATTGTGTTTCAACCAAAAATTTGATTTTTAGCAAAGGGGTTAGCCTTTCCTAAAAAATTGGTCAGAAATTTTTTTTGCTTAAATGCATGCGACTTAAGCTTTTTCGGAAGCTTCTTCGCATTTGAAACTCCTTTCAATACTCAGTTATTAGAAATAAACGCCTTTTGGGCAAAATTGGGTAAAATTGTGTTTCAACCAAAAATTTGATTTTTAGCAAAGGGGTTAGCCTTTCCTAAAAAATTGGTCAGAAATTTTTTTTGCTTAAATGCATGCGACTTAAGCTTTTTCGGAAGCTTCTTCGCATTTGAAACTCCTTTCAATACTCAGTTATTAGAAATAAACGCCTTTTGGGCAAAATTGGGTAAAATTGTGTTTCAACCAAAAATTTGATTTTTAGCAAAGGGGTTAGCCTTTCCTAAAAAATTGGTCAGAAATTTTTTTTGCTTAAATGCATGCGACTTAAGCTTTTTCGGAAGCTTCTTCGCATTTGAAACTCCTTTCAATACTCAGTTATTAGAAATAAACGCCTTTTGGGCAAAATTGGGTAAAATTGTGTTTCAACCAAAAATTTGATTTTTAGCAAAGGGGTTAGCCTTTCCTAAAAAATTGGTCAGAAATTTTTTTTGCTTAAATGCATGCGACTTAAGCTTTTTCGGAAGCTTCTTCGCATTTGAAACTCCTTTCAATACTCAGTTATTAGAAATAAACGCCTTATGGGCAAAATTGGGTAAAATTGTGTTTCAACCAAAAATTTGATTTTTAGCAAAGGGGTTAGCCTTTCCTAAAAAATTGGTCAAAAATTTTTTTTGCTTAAATGCATGCGACTTAAGCTTTTTCGGAAGCTTCTTCGCATTTGAAACTCCTTTCAATACTCAGTTATTAGAAATAAACGCCTTTTGGGCAAAATTGGGTAAAATTGTGTTTCAACCAAAAATTTGATTTTTAGCAAAGGGGTTAGCCTTTCCTAAAAAATTGGTCAAAAATTTTTTTTGCTTAAATGTATGCGATTTATGCTTTTTCGGAAGCTTCTTCGCATTTCAAACTCCTTTCAATACTCATATATTAGAAATAAACGTCTTTTGGGTAAAATTTTGTAAAATTGGGTTTCAAGCAAAAACTTGATTTTTTGCAAAGAGGTACCACTTTCCAAAAAAATTGGTCAAAAATTTTTTTTGCTTAAATGCATGCGATTTATGCTTTTTCGGAAGCTTCTTCGCATTTGAAACTCCTTTCAATACTCAGTTATTAGAAATAAACGCCTTTTGGGCAAAATTGGGTAAAATTGTGTTTCAACCAAAAATTTGATTTTTAGCAAAGGGGTTAGCCTTTCCTAAAAAATTGGTCAGAAATTTTTTTTGCTTAAATGCATGCGACTTAAGCTTTTTCGGAAGCTTCTTCGCATTTGAAACTCCTTTCAATACTCAGTTATTAGAAATAAACGCCTTTTGGGCAAAATTGGGTAAAATTGTGTTTCAACCAAAAATTTGATTTTTAGCAAAGGGGTTAGCCTTTCCTAAAAAATTGGTCAGAAATTTTTTTTGCTTAAATGCATGCGACTTAAGCTTTTTCGGAAGCTTCTTCGCATTTGAAACTCCTTTCAATACTCAGTTATTAGAAATAAACGCCTTTTGGGCAAAATTGGGTAAAATTGTGTTTCAACCAAAAATTTGATTTTTAGCAAAGGGGTTAGCCTTTCCTAAAAAATTGGTCAGAATTTTTTTTTGCTTAAATGCATGCGACTTAAGCTTTTTCGGAAGCTTCTTCGCATTTGAAACTCCTTTCAATACTCAGTTATTAGAAATAAACGCCTTTTGGGCAAAATTGGGTAAAATTGTGTTTCAACCAAAAATTTGATTTTTAGCAAAGGGGTTAGCCTTTCCTAAAAAATTGGTCAGAAATTTTTTTTGCTTAAATGCATGCGACTTAAGCTTTTTCGGAAGCTTCTTCGCATTTGAAACTCCTTTCAATACTCAGTTATTAGAAATAAACGCCTTTTGGGCAAAATTGGGTAAAATTGTGTTTCAACCAAAAATTTGATTTTTAGCAAAGGGGTTAGCCTTTCCTAAAAAATTGGTCAGAAATTTTTTTTGCTTAAATGCATGCGACTTAAGCTTTTTCGGAAGCTTCTTCGCATTTGAAACTCCTTTCAATAATCAGTTATTAGAAATAAACGCCTTTTGGGAAAAATTGGGTAAAATTGTGTTTCAACCAAAAATTTGATTTTTAGCAAAGGGGTTAGCCTTTCCTAAAAAATTGGTCAAAAATTTTTTTTGCTTAAATGCATGCGACTTAAGCTTTTTCGGAAGCTTCTTCGCATTTGAAACTCCTTTCAATACTCAGTTATTAGAAATAAACGCCTTTTGGGCAAAATTGGGTAAAATTGTGTTTCAACCAAAAATTTGATTTTTAGCAAAGGGGTTAGCCTTTCCTAAAAAATTGGTCAAAAATTTTTTTTGCTTAAATGTATGCGATTTATGCTTTTTCGGAAGCTTCTTCGCATTTCAAACTCCTTTCAATACTCATATATTAGAAATAAACGTCTTTTGGGTAAAATTTTGTAAAATTGGGTTTCAAGCAAAAACTTGATTTTTTGCAAAGAGGTACCACTTTCCAAAAAAATTGGTCAAAAATTTTTTTTGCTTAAATGCATGCGATTTATGCTTTTTCGGAAGCTTCTTCGCATTTCAAACTGCTTTCAATACTCATATATTAGAAATAAACGTCTTTTGGGTAAAATTTTGTAAAATTGGGTTTCAAGCAAAAACTTGATTTTTTTTCCAAAAAAATTGGTCAAAAATTTTTTTTGCTTAAATGCATGCGATTTATGCTTTTTCGGAAGCTTCTTCGCATTTCAAACTCCTTTCAATACTCATATATTAGAAATAAACGTCTTTTGGGTAAAATTTTGTAAAATTGGGTTTCAAGAAAAACTTGATTTTTTGCAAAGAGGTACCACTTTCCAAAAAAATTGGTCAAAAATTTTTTTTGCTTAAATGCATGCGATTTATGCTTTTTCGGAAGCTTCTTCGCATTTCAAACTCCTTTCAATACTCATATATTAGAAATAAACGTCTTTTGGGTAAAATTTTGTAAAATTGGGTTTCAAGCAAAAACTTGATTTTTTCCAAAAAAATTGGTCAAAAATTTTTTTTGCTTAAATGCATGCGATTTATGCTTTTTCGGAAGCTTCTTCGCATTTCAAACTCCTTTCAATACTCATATATTAGAAATAAACGTCTTTTGGGTAAAATTTTGTAAAATTGGGTTTCAAGCAAAAACTTGATTTTTTGCAAAGAGGTACCCCTTTCCAAAAAAATTGGTCAAAATTTTTTTTTGCTTAAATGCATGCGATTTATGCTTTTTCGGAAGCTTCTTCGCATTTCAAACTCCTTTCAATACTCATATATTAGAAATAAACGTCTTTTGGGTAAAATTTTGTAAAATTGGGTTTCAAGCAAAAACTTGATTTTTTGCAAAGAGGTACCCCTTTCCAAAAAAAATTGGTCAAAAATTTTTTTTGCTTAAATGCATGCGATTTATGCTTTTTCGGAAGCTTCTTCGCATTTCAAACTCCTTTCAATACTCATATATTAGAAATAAACGTCTTTTGGGTAAAATTTTGTAAAATTGGGTTTCAAGCAAAAACTGGATTTTTTGCAAAGAGGTACCCCTTTCCAAAAAAATTGGTCAAAAATTTTTTTTGCTTAAATGCATGCGATTTATGCTTTTTCGGAAGCTTCTTCGCATTTCAAACTCCTTTCAATACTCATATATTAGAAATAAACGTCTTTTGGGTAAAATTTTGTAAAATTGGGTTTCAAGCAAAAACTTGATTTTTTGCAAAGTGGTACCACTTTCCAAAAAAATTGGTCAAAAATTTTTTTTGCTTAAATGCATGCGATTTATGCTTTTTCGGAAGCTTCTTCGCATTTCAAACTCCTTTCAATACTCATATATTAGAAATAAACGTCTTTTGGGTAAAATTTTGTAAAATTGGGTTTCAAGCAAAAACTTGATTTATTGCAAAGAGGTACCCCTTTCCAAAAAAATTGGTCAAAAATTTTTTTTGCTTAAATGCATGCGATTTATGCTTTTTCGGAAGCTTCTTCGCATTTCAAACTCCTTTCAATACTCATATATTAGAAATAAACGTCTTTTGGGTAAAATTTTGTAAAATTGGGTTTCAAGCAAAAACTTGATTTTTTGCAAAGAGGTACCCCTTTCCAAAAAAATTGGTCAAAAAATTTTTTTGCTTAAATGCATGCGATTTATGCTTTTTCGGAAGCTTCTTCGCATTTCAAACTCCTTTCAATACTCATATATTAGAAATAAACGTCTTTTGGGTAAAATTTTGTAAAATTGGGTTTCAAGCAAAAACTTGATTTTTTGCAAAGAGGTACCCCTTTCCAAAAAAATTGGTCAAAAAATTTTTTTGCTTAAATGCATGCGATTTATGCTTTTTCGGAAGCTTCTTCGCATTTCAAACTCCTTTCAATACTCATATATTAGAAATAAACGTCTTTTGGGTAAAATTTTGTAAAATTTGGTTTCAAGCAAAAACTTGATTTTTTGCAAAGAGGTACCCCTTTCCAAAAAAATTGGTCAAAAATTTGTTTTGCTTAAATGCATGCGATTTATGCTTTTTCGGAAGCTTCTTCGCATTTCAAACTCCTTTCAATACTCATATATTAGAAATAAACGTCTTTTGGGTAAAATTTTGTAAAATTGGGTTTCAAGCAAAAACTTGATTTTTTGCAAAGAGGTACCACTTTCCAAAAAAATTGGTCAAAAATTTTTTTTGCTTAAATGCATGCGATTTATGCTTTTTCGGAAGCTTCTTCGCATTTCAAACTCCTTTCAATACTCATATATTAGAAATAAACGTCTTTTGGGTAAAATTTTGTAAAATTGGGTTTCAAACAAAAACTTGATTTTTTGCAAAGAGGTACCACTTTCCAAAAAAATTGGTCAAAAATTTTTTTTGCTTAAATGCATGCGATTTATGCTTTTTCGGAAGCTTCTTCGCATTTCAAACTCTTTTCAATACTCATATATTAGAAATAAACGTCTTTTGGGTAAAATTTTGTAAAATTGGGTTTCAAGCAAAAACTTGATTTTTTGCAAAGAGGTACGTACCACTTTCCCAAAAAATTGGTCAAAAATTTTTTTTGCTTAAATGCATGCGATTTATGCTTTTTCGGAAGCTTCTTCGCATTTCAAACTCTTTTCAATACTCATATATTAGAAATAAACGTCTTTTGGGTAAAATTTTGTAAAATTGGGTTTCAAGCAAAAACTTGATTTTTTGCAAAGAGGTACGTACCACTTTCCAAAAAAATTGGTCAAAAATTTTTTTTGCTTAAATGCATGCGATTTATGCTTTTTCGGAAGCTTCTTCGCATTTCAAACTCCTTTCAATACTCATATATTAGAAATAAACGTCTTTTGGGTAAAATTTTGTAAAATTGGGTTTCAAGCAAAAACTTGATTTTTTGCAAAGAGGTACGTACCACTTTCCAAAAAAATTGGTCAAAAATTTTTTTTGCTTAAATGCATGCGATTTATGCTTTTTCGGAAGCTTCTTCGCATTTCAAACTCCTTTCAATACTCATATATTAGAAATAAACGTCTTTTGGGTAAAATTTTGTAAAATTGGGTTTCAAGCAAAAACTTGATTTTTTGCAAAGAGGTACCCCTTACCAAATAAATTGGTCAAAAATTTTTTTTGCTTAAATGCATGCGATTTATGCTTTTTCGGAAGCTTCTTCGCATTTCAAACTCCTTTCAATACTCATATATTAGAAATAAACGTCTTTTGGGTAAAATTTTGTAAAATTGGGTTTCAAGCAAAAACTTGATTTTTTGCAAAGAGGTACGTAATACTTTCCAAAAAAATTGGTCAAAAATTTTTTTTGCTTAAATGCATGCGATTTATGCTTTTTCGGAAGCTTCTTCGCATTTCAAACTCCTTTCAATACTCATATATTAGAAATAAACGTCTTTTGGGTAAAATTTTGTAAAATTGGGTTTCAAGCAAAAACTTGATTTTTTGCAAAGAGGTACCACTTTCCAAAAAAATTGGTCAAAAATTTTTTTTGCTTAAATGCATGAGATTTATGCTTTTTAGGAAGCTTCTACGCATTTCAAACTCCTTTCAATACTCATTTATTAGAAATAAACGTCTTTTGGGTAAAATTTTGTAAAATTGGGTTTCAAGCAAAAAAGAGGTACCCCTTTCCAAAAAAATTGGTCAAATTTTTTTTTTGCTTAAATGCATGCGATTTATGCTTTTTCGGAAGCTTCTTCGCATTTCAAACTCCTTTCAATACTCATATATTAGAAATAAACGTCTTTTGGGTAAAATTTTGTAAAATTGGGTTTCAAGCAAAAACTTGATTTTTTGCAAAGAGGTACCCCTTTCCAAAAAAAATTGGTCAAAAATTTTTTTTGCTTAAATGCATGCCATTTATGATTTTTCGGAAGCTTCTTCGCCATTCCAAACTCCTTTCGATACTCATTTATTAGATATAAACGCCTTTTGGGTAAAATTTTGTAAAATTGAGTTTCAAGCAAAAACTTGATTTTTTGCAAAGAGGTACCCCTTTCCAAAAAAATTTGTCAAACATTTTTTTTTTGCTTAAATGCATACGATTTATGCTTTTTCGGAAGCTTCTTCGCATTTGAAACTCCTTTCAATACTCATTTATAAGAAATAAACGCCTTTTATTTATTTATTTACTGAACCTTTATAATAATTTTTCTTGGAAAAAAATTAAATTCAGCCACTGTTGTCCCCTAAACATTAAGAAATTTATCCAAAAATATGTTATTGTTTTAAGTAAAAAATTCTTTGAATTTACCATCCTTTTTTGGTAGAAATTTGGTTTTCTATTTTATTATTATTTATTGAATCCTTAAAAAAATTTTATTTTTTGCAAAAAAATAAAATGCACCCAGCGACTGTTGCCCACCAAAAATTGAATTGCACGCTAAAAGAATGTTAAGCTATTAAGCAGATAGTTTTTTTTAATTCAGCCCTTTTTTTGTTTGTTGTTTGTTACAGTTTAAGTATGGCTGTATGCCTGCATTATATTATTAGTTTTATAAATTAGGACTGAAATGTATTTTAAAAATGGTTTATGAAAAAATGTTAATAAAATACATTTCAAATACCATCATATTCATTTTAAATTTAATGAATATGATGGTATATGATGCATTTATGTGATTTCATAATAATATCAAGTCATGTAACCATATTACTTAAACAATCTACTTTCATTTATAATTGTTTGAGATGTTCACGACTTCAACAGTCGTCTCTAATCACAAATTAAGTCATACACTAATCATAATCTTTATATTGGAATTGCAACTATTCGTGTTTTTTATGGTGGGATTTTTACAAAACCAAGGAAACACAGAAGCGATTTTTCAAAAGCTTCTCGGTACAGTAATATCTAGCAGCTAGTAGAATACTTACAGAAACTATTCCTTCTTTGGTAACGTTTATAACACTTTTCCTGCGATATACGGGTATACAGTCTGGATATATTTGAATTTTCTTTAATTTTCTTAATGAAAATGGTTTTAAAGATCCTCACCTGCTTTCTATACCGAATTTCATACCTTGCATCCCTAAAACCATTATATATAACATTACATTGTGAGCCTTATTAGTATTGCCGAATCGACTACGGCATGTTAGACTAGACTAACATGTTTCTTTATAAACCTGAATCGATTTGACAACCGTAATAAAGTACAGTATGGAAACACCAATCCGTATTGTAATAATAAAATAATACGAACATGTTATTTAAATAAAATCATTTAGATAAAATAAATACATATATAATAAATATACAATCATGTTTTTAATGTAAATAATTAAATATTAATATAATTTGATTGGAATTTTCTACTTTGCTTCTATACATAATTTTTCATAATCATTCTTATTATTAACACAATTAATTACATATATACTAATAACATGAATTACTAAAAAGTGTATAACATTTTGTTTAAATTAAATTTTTATACAAATTAAAATACATAAAAAAATCATACGAGTTCTAATGAAACAATGATTAGTTTCCAGCCGTCAATCAATTCGTCAATATTTTACATCAATCGTACCATCTTGAGGAGTTAATTTTTTATATGATATGATTATTTATTTTAACTTTTTTTGTTGTTGTTGATAAATTGAGACGGGGACATTTTAAATTATGATGAACTATAAATTCTTTTTCAATCAGCCATTTTCGACGTTCTTCTTTGTTCAAAACTAGCTTGCAGTAAAATATTACTTAGTTAAACAAAACTGTGTTTGGATCTTCGTTATCCATCTGCTTGACGTGCCTCAGAACATCCTTCTTCGTTATTACACCCAATAAACGCCTAAAGGAATTAAGTGTATTAAATTGCATTAAAATTGGTCATTATAAAAAAAAATCTTACCCGTTATGAGTTACTAGAGTTTGCCTTAAACCCAATTTGCGGAACATATCCACAACAGTTTCCATTGGTGTTTGGTCTGTTACTGTTATGGGAGCCATGTCTAATATCTTTTTCAATTTGAGAGGTGGAGGCCCAAGGTTTTGAGCTGGTGCAGTAGATGTAAATAATACTATTGATTGGCCATTGATGCCTTCAATAAAACGTTTCGCATTTCCTACGATGGCGAACATTTTAAATATTATTCCAAAATATATTGCTTACTTACGTGACTGACATACTCACCTAAAGCTAAATTAAGATCTCTGCGTAACACGAAACCAACAAGATATTGATTTTCCCTAGAGACAACTACAGGATAACCATTATGTTCAGTTTCTTTAAGTAAGGTTTCGATATCGTCGACTGTCATGGAGTCTTGGGTTATAACGTTTAATGTTTCATTACGTCTGCAAAAAAAAAGTTTGATTAGAATTTTTATAATAATTTTACACAAAGATTATTTTCAACTTTTTTTAATGAAGCCATTAATTAATCTAAGTGTATTAAAAGAAATTTTTATGCCTTAAGCAAGTTGAAAAGAAAAGAAAATTTTAGGTTAGAAAAGCAAGAAATAGTTGCTGGGTTGAAAAAACCATTTCAGTTTTTTTAATTCAGTTTAATTTTTTTTACTAAATACTTTCGCGAAGTGAAATTACGATATATTTCGTGACATGTAAGTACTTTTTTTATGGTGCAGAGGTATTTTTTTATACTAATTAAAATTTTTCATATACTGGCCGACTTCTCAGAGTTATCACAAATTGATCTAGATCAGATATCAGATATGATCAGATATCTCAATACGACAGGTTGGCTATGGTACCAATAATTCGTACTTGGATACGGATTCATAGGTCTGGAATCACCTACATTATATTTAACAGCTATTCGTGACAAAATATTTTAAAAAGAGGGAAACACAAAAAAGCTCAATACTTTTTGTCTCATTCTAAACAAAACGTTTATTGAAGACATAATAAATATACCAAGTAATTTATTATGAAAATTGTAATTCTAATTTCGAAATCGAATTGAAAAATAGTGCGTACTTTTTTATCTCAATAATTAATTTATACAAAATTCATTTTTTTGTATTATATTTTGTGTTGTACCAACCGTCGCATAGTCTGCGGCTTGCATGACGCTAATCATCAGTGATGGCATTGCGCACTTTGAATTTATACCAACCGGCATCAAAAATTTTATTTTTTTACTTTAATTCTATATATTTAATTATATGTATAATAATTACATACTACATGTATACAAACAATATCTAACACACTTTTTAATAAATGAAAATAATCCGAAGTAAGAATTAAAGTAAAAAATAACATTTTTGAGGCGGGTTGGTATAAATTTAAAATGCGCAATGCCATCACTGATTATTAGCGTCATGCAAGCCGCAGACTATGCGACGGTTGGTACAACACGTTGGATTACCAAGTTGTGTGTTTTGCGCACAAACTACACAACACTGAGTACAACATTAGAAAAGAACTTTATTTTATTTGAGTAAATATAACATCGGGTATCATAATTTTTTTAGCTTCTATTTCTAACGTTTTTATTTTCATAGTTTTCATTTTTACAGTTCCAAAGTTCCGGCAAACTTATCTATACAACTTGCCAAAAAATCAAATCTTTTTAATCTTTCGTACATCCGAGACACAACTTTATACAACGACCCCACCCACTTTACAATCTCATAACCAACTTCATCATGTACAACCTCTCGCATAGACTGTGGTTTGCATCAGCAATAACGAAAGTGCAATGTTAAATAAAATATTAGCCCTATTCACAATCTTGTGCAAATAGTCGTGCATCATTGCATTTGCAAAATAATTGTACTCTACAGCAACAAAATACATTGAAAATGCTCTTAAATACTCTCTCAATTTGCAAATGCTATAATGCAAGACCATTTGCACAGGATTGTGAATTGGGATATTATTTTTCAATTACACTGAGCATATTATTACATTACGCATATAAATTTCACTAGTAGTAAAAAACCTTCCTATCATCCTATGAAGGTGAGAGTTTACTTTAATATTTATGAGAACGCACAAATGCCTTGATCAAATTAAAATACCTGATTAATTTTGGGTTGTTGTAAGAAAAATCAGTCAGATAGCTGTACATATAAGTTTTTGTTCATTTCGGAACTTTCTCTAAATACATACAAGCGTACATACTCTGCTTTTTACAAAATTTAGCACGAAACTTAAGACTTGGTTATTGGTAGTGCAGAAGTCAGCGCAAGATTATTTTCGTTACAGTTTCTTATGTTTTACAGAAAAACCTTGCCCTTTCGCAATTTCGAAAGACTTAGGTATTTTCTTCTCGTTATCCTCTTAAAAGGAGTTTTATGCCCCCGCCATGAAGCGAAACTCCCTTGAGGAGTTTTATTTTAAACTTTTTTGACGAATTTTCTCGCCAGAAACTAAATCTGACTTTATATAAATTGACACTAAAAGCTGTGTAAACTATCACATTTTCATAACAATTGAATGAATCGTCATTAAATAATAAGTGGTTGTTGTTGTTTAATTTAAGACAAAAAAATAAAACTGTTTTTTAAGAGAACTAAAACACTCTTTAAGAGAGTTTTATTTAGATTAGTTTTATTTTATTTAGCTTTATTAAAACAAAAAAGTTATCCGAAATTTTTTTAAATGAAGATCAACTTTCCCTGATAAAACATTCCAGCGTTATCAAAGAATCTGGTTTTTAGTGCATTTTACTAGTTATGTTTTTTTATTTATTTTTTTATCTTGGACCAGCACTCAGGGGATGACCCCTATATATGCAATGCATTGCGCTGGAACTGAAAACGAGGGGATAGTATTGAGGGGACAGATTAGGAAAGATGAGAAGATAGACAGTTTTTTTTGTAGCTATTTCAACCTTTTACTTCGCCGGCTAATTTTTGCTACAGAGTCGACGAAGGTGGGTGCTGTTACTCTGCTTTTTAGTACATGATAGTGTCAGTCGCTGCCAATTATGTTCAGTGACCAGTGACTATGCCTTCATCATTGAAACAGGTTGGCAACAACTAACACAACCACGCACTAATGCTGATCAGAAGAATTCAACACAATATTTCATGACTCAGCGCGGGCTCGAACTCACGACCCTCCGCTTCATAGTCTCGTGTTCTACTACTTCAGCTAACAGCAGCCACACAACAACAAATTAATGTGTATATTACTTACTTGGGTTGCATTACATCAGCCGCAAGTGTTGTATGTGCAAATTCTTCTTTACTATCTAGGAAAGGATAACCATTCAATGCAATATGTGCATCATAAATGCCCTGAGAAAAGATAAGTTCGAATAAATATATATGTATGTATATACAAATGCGAAACTGTTAAACTAAAGATGTAAAAAAGTAAACAAAAAGCGAACTACATATACATATATTAAATTAAAATTATTAGACCTACCTGCCTGCCTAAAGCATCACCAACCCATTTTGAAGCCATAGCGGCAGCCATTAATGGTACAATATAACCAACACCTCCAGTCAGTTCAAACATTATCACCACTAGAGATACCGTCATCCTTGTAACGCCACCTAAACAAGCTGCCGCTCCTACCATGGCATACAAACCAGGTGTGATAAGATTTTTACCCGTGACGCATTCACTAGTAAAGAACCAAACATTTGGATAACTGTAAGCAAATTGTTCAACGGCTGGAAATGATATAAAAGAGAAACATAATATTGAATATAAATTATCATCTGTACAAGTGAAGGCCAATACGTACCGATACCAACAATTCTACCCATGATGGCACCCAAAAATAGTGACGGAATAAATAAACCAGACGGAACTTTCACACCAAATGTAAAAACAGT
Source organism: Linnaemya tessellans (assembly GCA_951800035.1). Classification (NCBI taxonomy): domain Eukaryota; kingdom Metazoa; phylum Arthropoda; class Insecta; order Diptera; family Tachinidae; genus Linnaemya; species Linnaemya tessellans. Next base: position 50,521,438 of record OX637535.1, read on the forward strand.
TAACGCCAATTTCAAGAAGAAAGCCAAAACTAATAAGCCAATTGCACGATATACTCCAGGACCCAGTTGTGTCACTTCTATTGAGGACGATGCCATTGTAATATTCATGCGTGTGTAGTCACTGTAGAAAAATACAATTATCATATGTATTTATTTACACACACATATATATATATATATATATATATATATATATACATATACATATATGTATAACCGCCGCTTTTGTAAACTAAATAAAAACGTTCGTCTTGAAACAACAATAAATTTTTGTTTTCAATACCAAGTCCCACGTGCACATTTTTATTTTATTTGCAAAAACTGGTAGTTAAAAGTTTTAAGCGATTTTTTGCACATGAATACATATGCAATTCATACCATAAAGGATTTGAGACGTCTCCTTGTGAACATTGACTGAATAATAAATATATTAATTCATTCATACTCATGCGCGTAAATGGATTTGGATAACAAATTAGTCCGGTAATTAAAGTAACAACCAAAACTTCCGTCACAGGATATTGACCCAACTTGCTGAATTTTCTAAAGCGACACCACCACAAATTCGCTTTAATAAATATTGTTCCAATTACACCCTGAAATTTATATTTCATATTTATTCCTCACTGAAAATTTGATCAAATTGTGTTTATTAATACAAACCCCCATTATGCCCAAGAAAACAAATGGAATGAGTTCAAAAAATATCCAAGGCTTATTGTAGTCCACAAAGAAAAGCACTGAATGTTCGTTGCCAAACGGCGTAACAGATCGTAAAACAAATGCAGCTATCAGAGCACAAAAGAATGAACGCCATAAAGTTTTCAGCGGGAAGTAGTACGAAACTTCTTCCAATGAGAACAAAACTCCACCAATTGGTGCCGCAAAAGCAACCGATACACCAGCTGCCGCTGCTGCTGACAATATTTCACGTTTTTTCGCTTCATTTCGACCATATTTTGGGAATAGGTGTGAGAATATATTGCCAATGCAACTAGCAATATGAACCATAGGTCCTTCTTTACCCAAGCTTAAGCCAGCTGAGACGGATAGCATTAGGCCAACAGATTTAATAAGTAAAGTCCATTTCCCCAAATAGCCCCGTATAATAAAGCCCGAAAGAATTGTTTTTATTTCTGGAATACCAGAGCCACATGCATAAGGTGCAAACATTCGCACTAATGATGCACTTAATGTGGCAAACAATAACGCCCAAAGTACGTAACAAATGTACGAGATAATATATGCGCCAGTACCTTCTCGACTTAAACCCAACACTTCTGGCCAGGTTTTCCACTAAAATTTATTTCAAATTACAATTTATATAAATTACAGCAAAATGGCATAAACTTACCGATGAGCAATTTCCCTCTTCGAAAATTGATTGTTTCATCGGCCAACAACATTGTTCGCGATTGAACCAAAACGCTAGTGGGCATATACCATGTTTCAAGTCAGACATCCAACTCGCTCCGATATCAACAATGCCAGCAACACAGCCCGCCGCTATACCCACCAATAAAACACACAACCAACCTGACCACGCATCATGAGCCCCCTTTACCAGATCCCACAGAGAGTCTTGGCGTTTCTTTACAATGTATCGATGGCGCATACGATCTCTTGCAATATCACGTTGCCAATCTATCGTGTGAAAATCTTCATACTGACCAATACCTGGTATATCGTCATTTGGCTCTGTAAAATTTTTTAATACTTGCTGTAAAATACAATGCTTCACTCTGGTGCAGGCTAATTATTATATTTTTGAATTTTTTATATTTAGCATGGTATGATATTTAATTCATATGAAACTGAATTTATTTGTAAAATATATCGATATATACATAGATATATATATATATATATATATATATATATATATATATATGTATCATCTATATTTTTAATTGCAATTTAACAACAATAAACGCAAAATAAAATTACATATTTAAAAAAAATTGTTCTTATTTCTATTGCATTACACAGAATTATTTTAACGAACTATAGTTAGCTAATGAGAGCAGCTTAGCGCAATGCTTTTCTCTTATAAAATTACTTCACTTGTTAATATATTTTCAAAAGATATTAATAAATAGTATACATAATATTATCCAAATACAAAGTAAAATTATAAAAAAATTGCATTATTTGTTACGGGTTAAACGCTCAGTTGGTCGACTGAAATAGAGTGTAACTGTAACTGTAGCGGAAACAACTGATCGAATTTATTATGCAAAAACTATTTAGGGATGTTGTTGGATTGTAATGTGAAGTAATAAAAGTTTCAACTAAATACTTTATACATAACAAATGTTTCGTTCCACTCCAGTCAGATAACTTAGCCTTAAGTATGTCTGAAAATATAAGTAGCGTCCCCCAAATAACTTTTTTTTTTCTTTTTTTATTTGAAAGTACAATCCTTCCGGTTAATAATGGAAAATAATTTCATTCAAATGACCGATAACGATCGCCATTGACTGTAACGGCCACTCCTTGCTCATTTTCGAAGAAAAATGGCCCAATTATGCCTCTGGACCAAAATCCGCACTAAACAGTGACTCGTTTTGGGTGCGTCGGCTTTTCAATGTAAGCGTGCGGGTTTTCTGTACCCCAAATGCGACAATTTTGCTTGTTTACATACCCGCCAAGATCAAAATGAGCTTCATCTGAAAAGATGATTTTTTTTGGCAAAATCGCCATCTTCTGTAAGTCGATCGCAGGCCCAATTAGCGAAGCGAAAACGCATTGGATGGTCAGTTGTTCAAGCGTTTACACAACCATATTCGTTCAGCGGAAGGATAAAACTAATTATCTGTCAAATCAGACATGAGCTAAGTGTTACCATTCACGAAATAACCACTAGTTGAAAAAAAAACGTTAGATTGCGAACCCTATACATATGCATGTATACATGGGTGTAATCATTATTGATGAGGTATTTGGTTATATTACCTAGCAGTAAGGGCAGCTTGGAATCAAAACGTTTTAGAACTCCAATATCTTGATGGATATGAATTCTTCTTATAACACCATTGGGTGGTTATAAGTAGTGTCCGACCGAACATTTGGGAACATTCGGAACACCAATTTTTTTTATTAAATTACATATTTACCACCATTTTTGTATATAAAACGCGATATTAGACAAATTAATATGATGTGTAAAAATTTCGTTGTAATTTCAGAATTCGCTAGAAACTACAATAAAAAAAGAACGATTTAATTTTATTTCAGCGAAAATTCTGTAATTTATTTATAAAAAATTTCTTTGCTCAAACATGTTGTTATGAATTCTTTAAATTTTATGTGGTTTTAAGTAAATAAATTAATCAAAAATGCAATTGACCAAAAGTTCTGGTTCAGCCGAACTTTGGAAAACCGATGTTCAGGTTCGGTTTCGATCTGAAAAAGTAGGTTGGGTCGGACACTAGTTACAAATTTTATGGACTAGCATTTGGAGGCTCTGGTAAGCTTAGACATATCGCACCCTAAATACAAAAGGAGCACAACTCAAAGTTTTCCAAAACTGACTTTTTTCCATAAATTAATTCAGAATACACATCTCTAACTACTGCAAAAATTTCTTTCACATCACTATCTTCTTCAACTGGAAAAATACAGTTGTCTATTTTTATGCTAAGTGTGTTGCTTCTGAGCGATGAAAAGTTGTTTGTCTCTCCTGAAAATTTTTGTATTTTGAGTTGTGCCCCTTTTGTATTTAGGGTGCGATATATTCAGTAATGCGCTTTTTCAAAAAAAAAAAAAAAACGGATTCTACAATTACGAATAGATTTCAAACTGTTTTTTTCTCACAAGCAGAGGTTTTAGAATTTCTATTGCTTCCGTACTCTACAATATTCGCTGAATCCAAACAAATAAGTATTAGTAGCTGTTCATCTTCACAGCTAATGAATTAAACACACTCTAGACAACGGGCTACCAACTACACGACTACAGAAATTGAATACATGTGTTTATATGGGAATAGTATCCCGGACAACAACCTGCTGTCAAGCCGTGAAAATAATGATTCCCCTATAAACACAAAGAAAAATTGTTCATTGTGCCAGAAGAGTGGATTAAACCTCCGCCTAATTTTTGTGTTACGCATTAAACACATTCACGACAGCAGACCATATTTCCGTGGGTTTTAGTTTTCTGTGATGCTGCTTAACAGTCAAAGAAATGTGTGTGACATTTTATTTTAATTGTATCCAAGAATTTCGCTCTCTGTGTATCCCACTAAAGGAAAGTATCTAAAATGTGTATATAAAACTGCAGGATTCGAAGTGACTAATGCTTTTGCAAAATCATTAGAAATTATTGAATTAAGCTACTGAATCTTTACATAGTCATCAGTACAAAGGAAACAGTTCATACAACTTCTGGTTGCCTATTATAAAGTTCAGAACATCAGTATGTACCGGCAAAAGCTTATACCTTTGACATTGGCACTTGCATTTAACGACTTTCCCCTATTATATATACTTTTCTATTAAGACTCACGATTCAGAAAAAGGACAAGTACAATACTCTCTGGTGAAATGTATTAAACTCGCCTAATGACAATTTCGCACCCACTTCTCGATAATTCAGATCAATATGCTACCTGCGTATCTTTCGTCATTCTCAGCACTTCGAAACGTGTCACAAACATCCACGAAACTTTGAAACGTGTTCTTTAGAGTTTTAATTGGAGACAGTGCTTCTGTAAAAAAATTGCGCGTGGCACTTAACGCTATCCTGGTGAAAGCGCAGTCCGATTGGATCAATGTTATCTATGTTTTCAAACAAAAAAAAAATCATTGATGATGCAATAACGATCTTGACAGATTTTGCTAGAAATAAGATCTAACGATGCAACCAGCATGTAATCCGCACTAAGAGGTACATTTTTGTCGAAATAATGAAGTAACTGTCTGTTGCGGATTGCCTTCTCCTTATAAGCAACAATGCTGTTCATTAGCAAACCCGTTACCCATTAAGAAAATAATATCCTTCTTGGTATAAGCCACAATAACACGGTCACAATTCCTGGCACCTATGACGAATCAATAAATGTAGATCTCATTCCACACAATCGTTTAAAGCGGCAATATTGTACGTCATAAAAATCACGAAATCGTAGTTCAAGTGTGAATCTGTTCATGGCGATTTGCTATATTATGCTCAGTGTGACAGTACGTTTGACATTTAACTTATTCGTAAGATATATTGGGCTTAAAAATACTCTTAACACACATATGGAAGTATATAAATATATAATTTCCCTTATTCTCTAACTACTTGTCAACGTCATGTCGAGACAATATCAAAAATAGGACATGCCTATCACTTTTTCCAGCAATTAAAAATTTTTCAGACTACTGCTATACCACAACCTTTAGAAAGTAGGCACAGCCTGTTAGAAGTATTTAATTGGTGTCCACAAGGAGTAGGTAGGCGTTCTATTTTTGATATTGTCTTGACGTGGCGTTGAAAAGTAGTAACAGAATAAGGGGAAAAAGTTCACACGGAATTGCTAATTTGTGCTTACTCTCTTATTCGTAGTTTGCTAAAAATTTTTGAGAACCACGCCCCTTGTTTTTTAATGCTTCATTTTGAATCTACTTGCGAAGTACATAAAAATAATTGTATCTTTTCCAACTTTAGTCTCTAGTTTATTAAACAAAAAATTAAAGACAAACTAAAATCAAAATTAATGACTAAATTTAGAGTAAATAAAATAGTAAATAGAAATGGATAAAAAAGCACAAATATTAAGCGCATTGCTGTGATGTGCATTTTTAATTTGTACTTACTTTTCTTATCCATTGAAAAGGATTATATGACAAAGAAGACGCAACGAAAGATGCAAAAATCTGTCGTGTGAAAAGTTCAATTTACATGCTACAAGATATTTTGAATAAAAAAAAAAATAAAGGAAACATTCCCACAACACAACAAATCTACCTTCTCGCGGTTTTTAAAATAAATTACGTTTAATTATCCACTGAATTATTGGGAATATCTAGTTTAAAAATACTAGTTATTCCCAAAATAAAAGTATTTTTTATTAAAATTAATATAATGGGCCTTGTTACGGTTCTCGAATCGATTAGAAGGAATGTAATAAATTAAAGAAAAATTCAAGATTTTTCTTTAATCTATTACAAACTCTCGAGTCGATTCGAGAACGGTAATAAGGCAGAATACCCCAATTTTTGACACCATTTATATTATTGGGATAAATATCCGCACTTATGCGATATTAACACCCTGTTACGCGACGACACAAGCTATCGTTCGATAAGATTTATCGTTGAATAACATTTACTGCCTGTTCAACGATTTTGTAAGCTATCGTTCGGTAATACAAATAACATCTAAAGCAAAAGCTATTCTTAAAATTTGTTGTTAATGATTTTTGATTAATGATCGAGCGATAGCTTGCCACATCGTTAAACAGACCGTTAACACAAAAACTAATTTTTAAATTGTCTAAAACGAAAAAATAAATTGATTCCATCCAAATCTATTTGTAGGATCAAAAGTGCGTGACTTTCTGAATTGCAAGACATTGTGGCAACCATTTTCCGGAAAGCCTTCTAAAAATTGCAGAATTGAGCAAAGACAAAGTGTGTAAAAAAGATATGGGTATGGAATGGAGATTGTATTTTCATACACATAATTAAGAAATAACTAATTTCGATGTTACTTACTTCAGTTTCATCTCGAATAAAATTTATTTGCTTGTATTTTTGAAAAGGTTTCAAAGCCTATGTAATTCACAAATTAATTGTGAAAGTCATTACATAAGTTAAGAGGTTTTGGAGCTTAAAAGAACTACATTGGTGTGAGAGCCAGAAATGCGAGCATATAGACATATTTAACCCGCAACAAATAAAGCAGTTATAATATAATTATAATATATTATAAAAAAATGGCTTGTAACAAAATATTATGTGGAATTTTCTAAGTTCTTGTGTTACTGTTGACAGCTTTACTATTTTCTTCTTCTATTTACTATTTTGATTTAGTTTACACATTTTTGCTTTTTTTTCGATAATAACTGAAGAACAGTAGCCGTAAAGTTATTGCAGATTTTATTAATTTTTTAAATTTTATCTCTCACTAAATTTAGAAATGCTAAGTATTGTGTTTTGTACAGTAATGCTATTAATTCCTAACACATATTTTAATTTTCTACGTACCTGGGGATCCATAAAAAGACAAGCCGCCTGAAAACATTTAACAATATAAAGATGAATAATGTTGTGATAATTATATTCTAATTATAAATTAATTATTACAGTTTATAAAACTGAAATTTAAATTTTCAAAGAAAGAACGTTGCTTTCAAAATACTGAACCTATTTTCTTCGAACAAAATTGATAACGTGATAACAGGAAGTAATTAAATTCCCCCTTTTTGTAGTTACATTAACGTTTTGCACTTAAGGAAGATATGAAATGAAGAAAAACTAAAATATACATCCTGAAATTCGTTCGAATTCAGTATAAAAAGTGCTAATTGAAACAAACAAAAAATTATTAAAAGTTTTAATGTTTTTAAGCAAATTAATAAAAATTTGTTAGGCGTGATCTTCTGGTCGACATGCGAAGATCCACATCTGTAAACGGTTCTGTAAAAACAGCGTTGTTATATCCTACTGAATAAGTTGGAAAATTAAATTTATACAAATTTGATACTATAATTCTTTCTGAAATATTTACCTTAAAACATATGCATGTATGAATGCGTACGTACATAACGCAGTATACATACACATGTAAATAAAATTGACTTAGAATTAAGATTTTATAGGCTAATTATTCGAAATTTTTGTTTTAAATTCAGGAAAACATGATAAATATTCCAAGGAACAAAGGAAAGTCAACATCAGTTTTTAGTTATTCAACTTGCACAGCAGAACAGAACAGCTGTTGTCGAAAGCCGCAACGCTTTCATCATCAGTGCTCACGTGTATTGTATTTGTCACCAGGTGACAAACAAAATTACACATAAATTGACTTAGGTTAGGTAGAAGAGAGGAGCCATTACTAAAATTGACTTAAGTAGCATGCGACAATAACCAGAACAACTGGGACATCAAGCAAAATAAATCAATGGTAACAGAGTTCAGTAATAATACAATTTGTATCAATAACAACTGTTATCATATTCAACAAAGTCGCCTAACGGCGTGACTAAATTCATTCCACAGAGTTGTTCTGTTGAGTTTAGTTTTTCTTAATTCCTTGGAATACACATCATGTTTAATTCTTTTTTTTAACATCACGTTAAAAACCTTAAGCGAATCATCACACGCTAATAATGGCAACTGTTGCAAGCAAACTATCATTGCTAAATAAAAGGTGGATAAGATCAATCGTGTAACTGAATTTTCCACAATGTCGCAAGTTTTCGCTCCATTGAACAAATAAATTTTTGTTTGGCCTTGGACCAGTAATTGGACGTTCAATTTGCGTCTCCCCAAGTTGATCGTTTAGAAGTAGAGTCGACTATCATACATATTTATGTATGTATATTTATGCACACATGCTAGTGATATGGCGAATATTACTTTTTGAAATTCGCCAATACGAATGGGAAGACGAATATCTAAAACAATAGGAATGCGAGAATTATATGTAAAAATTAAAGACATTTAATTGGAGTTCTGTAACGTCTTTAAAATCAGTTATTAAATATTCTGTAAAATGGGAGCTTCAAATTGTTTTTCGGGTACCTTTAAGTTAACAAGAAGTTCATAAATTATTAAACGATAAAAACACAATATTTATAACAGATGGACTCCAGTCAAAATAGATTTTGAAATATTTTTAATAATAAGAAATATATACATACATATGCATGTATATATTCAAACGTTTATATAAAAAAATAACGATTTAATTTAATATTTATGTTTTTTAATAATATAAATTATTGTTAATATAATTAATTATTGTTAATTGCTACACTGAAGAAGATATCCAGAGGATATCGAATTATCCATATAAGAAAAAACATTCGCATTATTTTATAACAAGTGATCTCATGAAATTCATTTATAAACAATAAGATCGAAAATTTAGCCATTAAATTAAAATTTCTTTATACATTATTTTAACTTATTAAATATTCGCCTAAATGGCAAATTCGAATACTAATACGAATATAAAAAAATTGTCGAATAATTGGCCATTCGAATACGAATATTCACACATCACTAAGTCATACACAAATATTAATGTATGCATTTATTGATACATAAAAAATTAAGAATTGCGAAAATTTGAGTACATGAATGGACACATGAAACAATAAATACTTCATTTATCACAATTGTACTTTACCTTCGCCAAGTATTTTTATGAAGGTAAGAAATTTAAAAAAAAATGCATGTAAATTTTACTGAAAATAACGTGCAAAGAAAGCGGCTTATTACGGAGATTTATCCACGCAAAAATTAAAAGTGGAAAGTCCTGATATAAACTTGACACTATTCTTACCTTCCATTAAATCTCCAAAGGCGCTGTGAGTTGGCACATGTTGATTAATACGTTGATGCTGCTGACTACTGTTTGAATGATGTTGACTGTTAAAATCCCCTCGCTCTCTCTCCATATCAGAATTATCTGCTGTACTCCCTCGACTATATGTTTTATAGTGATGAGAACCATCTCCAGGACTTGAGTGCGGCGTTATATCGATCATTTCATCATCATCTGTTGTTGATAATGTTGTTGTTACTGCGATCTTGTTAGATGAAGATGGAATAGCTAAGGGATGATCTTGGTAATCTGGAGCGTTTGAAGATGTGTGGCCGTTAGACTAAATAAATCAAGATACAAAATTAAACAAAACTATATTTATTTAACCAGCTAAAAAAAATAGCATAATACATAGCATCGCTTAAAATTCAAAAGGCTGCAACTGACGATAAATTCAAAGTAACATTTTCTATTGATTATGATGTATTTTGTTAAATCATAATCAATCAAAAAGTATGTCAGAGTATATGCACACGATTTATATAGCAGAACTGTAATGAAACTTTGTATTGATACGTTTTGGAAGTCAGCCGTAATTATGTATGTGTATGTAAACATCTCATAACTTAATAATAGCTGAAGGGTTAACAACAGAAAATTACTGATTTTACCGCAAACTTTCAAAAAACTATTATTCATCACAATAAAAGTGATTATTATGATTTCGAACAAGTATTTTTTATAGAATGAAGTTCGGCTTTGTTATAGATCTTATAAAATTTTCATATATCCATTTATTAGGTTGAAAATTCTCTGATAGGTGAAAAATTATTCAATAATGCAAAGGACAGAAAAATACATGAAGTCTCTGCTAAGATCGTTACAATTCAAAAAATAAACAAAATGGCATATTTTCATTGTTTGTGCATTAAGTTTCTATTAGGTTTATTTTGAAGCGAACTTTAACCACATTTTTGAAAAGTTAAAAACCTCTTATCTTATGCACATACTTCTGAAAACCATCTGAGAATTCACAATTTGTAAATTACTGACGATTTGGTAAAGCAACAATGAAATGCATATAGACATTGCTGGACCACCAACAAATAAATTTCATTTAAAATAGAATTGTGACGACTATATGTCAAATAAAAATTTCATAAGTATAATCATTTGTTAATTAATATGAAAAAACGTTTAGTTATTAGAAAATGTTTAACTCACTTCTTAAAAATCTTATCAAGGTAAAAATAAATAAAAAAAAACTAATTGCACCACGATGTCACTAAATATCTTTCCGGAGAAAAATTGTATTTAAAGCAAACATTTGCGTTTGTGGCATTAATCAAACAATGGCAATAACTATAGCACTTTCCAAGAAGGTTGCTGCGTAATTCGATTCGAATAAAAAAGGGTTCGAAATTGTATGGTATTAAAATATTAATTCGAAAGAATTTTCTTTCGTATCGAAATACACAGTAACCCACACAATATTTAACAGATCTGCCTTAGTCAAATTTACTTTCTACTAGACAAGGAAAAATTATATTTAGTGCCATTTACTTAAATTTTAGTAGCTGTACTGAGAGTATACTTTAAATTTAAGTACGCTATTTAATTTCGCAAAGCTCAAGTCTGCCTAATGCGCAATGTCGAATGAATTCTTTTTTTCGTACAAATATATTTGAAACAAAAACAAGACTTTATACATAGTTTTTGTTTTAAATTTATTTATACGAAAGTACGAACTCATTCGAGGTACTCAATATTTTGAAATCGTACTAAGAGGTATAACTTTTTTTGGAAAAATGAGAATTGGTTTCATAATTTTTATATTTACTGCTTTTTGTTTATTATGTGGTCAAGTATCTCTATATGCCTGCATTTCATTGGTTCTTACACCAAATCATCAGTTGACTTTAACCTAGTTCCAAAATAACAAAATGCTGTTGGCTGAAGTAGTGGAACACGAGACTATGAAGCGGAGAGTCCTGAGTTCGAGCCCCAGCTGAGTCATAAAATATTGTGTTGAATTCTTCTGATCAGCATTAGTGCGTGGTTGTGTTAGTTGTTGCCAGCCTGTTTTCAGTGATGAAGGCATAGTACTGATCACTGGACAATTACTGGCAGCGACTGACCCAATCATGTACTAAAAAGCAGAGTAACAGCACCCACCTTCGTCGGCCCTGTAGCAAAAATTAGCCGGCGAAGTAAAAGGTTGAAATAGCTAAAAAAAAAAAAAAAAAAAAAAAAAAAAAAACAACTGTCTATCTTCTCATCTATCCTAATCTGTCGCCTCAATACTATCCCCTCGTTTTCAGTTCCAGCACAATGCATTGCATATATAGGGGACATCCCCTGAGTGCTGGTCCTAGTCCTAAAAAAAAAAAAAAAAAAAAATAACTGAAATTTATTTGTTGGTGGTTAAGCAATGTCTATATGCATTTCATTGGTGCTTTACCAAATCGTCAGTAGACTTTAACCACAGTTTTGAAAAGTTAAAAACCTCTTATCTTATGCATATACTTCCGAAAACCATCTGAGAATTCACAACTTGTAAATTACAAACTATTTTCAAAAATAACAACTGAACAAGAACATAGGCTTGCAACTCATACAAAACTAAACCAACAAATAAAGTATGTTCGATATGAATCTATTTTATTTTTCTACACCTTTATACAATCAGAAATCCATTGGATAACAAGAAAAGTATTTATAAGGCAAAATGAAAAATAAAATCTAAATTAAACTGTTATGAAAACTTTTTATTTGACACATTGTTGTCACAATACTACTATATATAAATGAAATTTATTTGTTGGTGGTTAAGCAATGTCTATATGCATTTCATTGGTGCTTTACCAAATCGTCAGTAGACTTTAACCACAGTTTTGAAAAGTTAAAAAACTCTTATCTTATGCATATACTTCCGAAAACCATCTGAGAATTCACAACTTGTAAATTACAAACTATTTTCAAAAATAACAACTGAACAAGAACATAGGCTTGCAACTCATACAAAACTAAACCAACAAATAAATAATAATAATGCATATAGACATTGCTTAACCACCAACAAATAAATTTCATTTATATATAGTAGTATTGTGACAACAATGTGTCAAATAAAAAGTTTTCATAACAGTTTAATTTAGATTTTATTTTTCATTTTGCCTTATAAATACTTTTCTTGTTATCCAATGGATTTCTGATTGTATAAAGGTGTAGAAAAATAAAATAGATTCATATCGAACATACTTTATTTGTTGGTTTAGTTTTGTATGAGTTGCAAGCCTATGTTCTTGTTCAGTTGTTATTTTTGAAAATAGTTTGTAATTTACAAGTTGTGAATTCTCAGATGGTTTTCGGAAGTATATGCATAAGATAAGAGGTTTTTAACTTTTCAAAACTGTGGTTAAAGTCTACTGACGATTTGGTAAAGCACCAATGAAATGCATATAGACATTGCTTAACCACCAACAAATAAATTTCATTTATATATAGTAGTATTGTGACAACAATGTGTCAAATAAAAAGTTTTCATAACAAAAAAAAATAACAAAATATTTACAATTTTTTTTTTTTTGTAATCGAAAACAACAATTTCTACAATACTTTTTTATATTGTAGACATTTATGTTATAAATAAATAATGATAACATATTGGGCCTTATTATAATTCTCGATTCGACTCGAAAGAATGTAATAAATTAAAGAAAAATTCAAGATTTTTCTTTAATCTATTACAAACACTCGAGTCGATTCGAGAACGGTAATAAGGCAGATTATAGAATTTTCTAATATGATATGTAAGTATGCATAATATATGTAGGTATGTATAATATAATATATGTATATGAACATTGACGATACTTCTTGTAAAACCTTATATGTTCAAAAACCAGGGGACAAATTACGGCATTCGATATCGATCGAAATTTGTATTTAAATTGTATGGAAATTTCGATCGATATCAAATGCGGTAATTTGGCCCCGGATTTTCGTAAGAAAAAATTATTCCAAATATCTTCATTTCATCGTTTTCTTTATACGTACTTTGCTGGTCACTTTATACTTTAATATAAATACGTTTTCAACATTTATAGCCAAATAATCAGAATTCAAAAAATTTTCCTTCAAGGTTGCATTTTTATATGAATTTATGGCGCATTCGTACCTACGCTTAAATATATTTAACATTTTTATATTAGTAACAATTTTGATAACGTTTTTTTGGTTTTTACGATGGGAACCGTTAAAATGTGTCCAACAAAGTTTCATTTACTTGGAGCCCATAGCTAACGGGTCGCTTGGTACTTTTGAAGGAATACGAAGAATAGCAATAAATGTTTTATACATGACTAATATTTTAATTGAAAATTAAATAAATACATGTACACACATATCTGCATATGGAGAGCTCAAAGCTGTACCGAACCAAGTCATGAAATATAAAACATTTCAAAATTAGTGAAAAATTCTGCGCAAAATTTAACTCTATTTAGATCTGTAACCTGGTAAGTCAAAAAGTGTTTCGTTCCTAAGGGAGCGGTAAAAAACCCAAGTCAATGGCAATGGGAATTAATGGCAGTTAATTTACTAAACCTCAAAATATCGTCGAATTGTGTTTTTGTGACTTGGTTCGCTTCAGCTTTGAGCCCTCCATATATGTTAATAGCAACTGTGATAGTTGAAAGTTTTACCTTTTTCAATACTGATTGATACGCCGTTAAATAATTATTTCCTTCTGCCACAATTTCTCGCACTCCTTTTAGAGGAAACTTTTCCATTACGTTTCAGTTCTCCGTTAACGATGTCCAAAACACATCTACGTATTTATATACATATATGAAAAGTGGGTGGAAATATAAGTGCATATGTAAGTATGTTTGTATATACTGATTAACATTCCTTTTGTACAGCGAACTTCTCTATGTATACAAATTATTTTTCATATTTTGAAGAAAAGAAGTCACCATACAGTAATTAATTAATGCAACTGCTAAAGAATGATTACACCAAACGACAAAATGACATTTAATTTTTTTAATTTCTAATTCCAATAAGACAATGCATCGTATTTCAAACACAGACACAGATTTCTTTCATACTCAAACAAAGGCACTGGATTCTCTTTATCCTAAATTAGTTGCCATTTAATGCAGTGTTAAGCATATACTTTTATTTACCAGTTCGTGTATCAAATTATTTAGAAACTTTTAATGAAGAGCTTTGTTATATTTTATATTTATTGCACGGAGTACTTTACAGAAAATCACAGTTAGTGACGTGCTAAAATTATTTAATGAACCATATATATATACATGTACATATATAAAAGCTGTCATAATAATAATCTTATAAGTTGGTAACGCATTCCCAAAATATAAATGTCAATATCTATATTAATTTTACACCACAAATATTCTAAGACTTTCATCTGCCCATGCTAAACTCTGGTGCCCTCCACACCAAACAAGTTGCGATTTTTATTTGCCTATTTGTGGACAAAGGTAATACAGTGTGCATCAGTGTTGTCAGACCATTTTACTTCCCCCATCAAAACTTTAAAAGCTTCTTGAAACCTATTATTATATAGAGTATTTTATTAAATTAACTTTATTAAAAATTCATTTACGTACAAATACACTTACCTAGCGAAAGTGGGACACATCTCCTTGTTTAGAAAACTCCAAGAATACTTCATTGTAAGATAATAATTTTTTTATTTATTAAAAATGTGGGGATCTATATAAATTAATTAGCAAAAATATTTGTACTATTTGATATTCTTTATTTAGATATCTCTGTAGACATTCGGATATGTATGTTCAAATCGTTTTTCACCCAATATTTGGTAAGTAATTTTCTTCAGTTTCAAATATATCGGTGAAATTGAAAAGTTTGATCATTTCAGGTATTGGAATGTCACTTATTCAACTCACTTAATATAGATTGTGTAATATATTAAGCAACTGATATGTAAATCCCTTAACTAAGACTTCCTACTCCCCTAACTTTCCCATAAAAATATTAAGAGCAAACCCCAATTTTTGGGTAATATAACTAATGGGCAGCTATGATTTCGCATAGCGAAAAAATTGTTGAAATAAATCATGATGAATATATATCAGCTGACATTAGGGCTACCAATTGTTTTATATCAGAACCAGCAGTTTTTAAGTTAATAATGGTTTTTAAATTTAAGTTCTATACATACTCAAATGAATAAACACATAACCGTCTGTTTGGGACTTTATATTGAGAAATTTGAGTTTATTTTTATTATTTGAATATAAAATCCCAAACGAATATTTTTATTATTTACAAAAATAGGCAATAATTTATTCATACCGCATAAAGATATTTGAAACTAAATACGTATTACAGAATTGTGATGAAGGCCAACGTCGATATTGTACCATATAATATTAGTAAAATAAAATGATTAGTCAGGCTTTAAGATCAAATCGGTGAATTTACAATAATACTTTCATATTTAAGAATTTATTTTACGGCCTATTTTTGTAAACAAGTTTTGTTGTACATGATATAAACCAATCCTTGCAGATACAATAAATATAAAAATAACTCTGTCTGTCCTTACTACACCTACCGATTTAAATGAAATGTGACATAGAGATATTTTGAGATCCGAGGAATAACATAGGGTGTTTTTTGTTTTAGGAAATGATCTTAAGAGGTGTTCAAGAGTGCACGAAAATTCGATATGGAAACATGAATTTCTATATGGAAGTAAATATACTTATGTTATTTAAGAATATAAATTATTGTTAATTGTATTACTAATTGTTATCCTGAAGAAGATAGCCATTGGATATCTACATAAAAAATAAACACTCGTGTTATTTTATAATAAGTGACCTCAAGCTCAATATTCATTACTATATAAAAAAAAAACAAAAAGGTCGAAAAATTAGCCAATTTGATTTTTAGAAACTAATAAACATTTTAAACTTTGCGACTCTTAAAAATACAACACATCATTGACATAACCTAAGCATTACCTGAAGTTTCACATATGTACATATGTATTCTTCGTGGCCAAGGCCGCAGTTAAAAACTAGTAAATATGTAAATCACTAAATACAAAAAAAAAAATTAATTAAAATTTTCGTTTGAGATTTTATATTATATACCTACAGTCAGTTAAATTCAAATTTTTTATTACTACATTCGTTTTTATTGTATCTATATATAAACGTTAGTACAAACCGTACAAGTACAAAATTAGTAACGTGTATCAATGAAGGTTTCGTACTAATAAAGTGTGCTTTTGTATTATAAAAATATTGATTTTCGTGGGAGGACCTTCGATAAGTACGATAATAAGTATTGTGTATCGTGCTGTGGTACAGTAAATTTTATTTTAGGAACAGTCTTTTTTATAAAAATCAGCTCTTTTATTTTAAAATTCGCTTAGGCATCGGAATAAATTAATATGCGTTAGTCGTCTCTTTTTTTTTAATTTTGTTAGTGTTGGACAGGGCACACTGATACAGGTAGGAGCGGTTCTACAAGAAGTACAATAATACAAAAACAACAGGCATTTTGTTTTTGTGAAATCTAATTCAAATGTCACAATTAAATTTGTAGAACAAAATAAATCTGAAAAGTACAAAAACAAATATACATGCTTGTTTTGTATCTATTTAAATATGTAAACAAATTTTGACGTTTGTACTTGAATTTCTCCCAACAACAATATAATCAACTGGGCTATCGCTCCTACCTGTATGAGTGTGCCCTGGTGTTGGAACACCACTTTGACAACTACTTTGTATTTTGAGTTGAATGTAAAAACAATATAAAATCATAGACGGGCCTCTTAGGCAGTAATAGAACTGAATTTATCGTAAAGTTCATCCCATTAATAAAATTAAAACAACACATTTTCTCTCCCGAATAAATTGTACGCTGTAGGAATTATCTCTGTTGCGGAGTCCGCTATTAAGAAAATAACAAATTGATATTATATATGAATATTCTTCAAAAAGTTATCTGTTAGCATGGCCGATTGTACCGGAAACAGTTCGCCTAAATTTTTCTTACATAATTATTAAAGATCAAATTAACTTTTTGCTAACTTTGGTTCAATTCGGCATTCGACCATGGATACGGTGTCGATTTTTTTAGCTGTATTATTATTTTATTTGGCGGCCTTTGTAAATGGTCACTAACCAGTATAGACAAATTGAAAATAAACTTTTTAGAAAATTCTAAAAAAGCTATTCAAAATCGGCTGGCTTTGTTAGAAGTAATACTACTTTGCAAATTTCGGGAAAAGTGAGTTTGAACAATTTTCACAGCTTTTCATCACGGTTTTACAATCATCAAATATTTATGACAGATGGTCCTATTTTAACTTTTCAAAAGATGTTTTAACATATCCGGTTGCTTGGTTTATAACCAACGAATAAGCTGTCCGCTATGCTTAGCTTTATTCATGTGGAATTTATAATCTCTTTCTTAGCAGGCTCGTAAATTTCAAGGATTAATGTACTGCACGCATCGAATAATTTTGGAGCGCTTGATACGATTTTTATAAAAATAGGCTCGTTTAAAAGTATTAAAATCAGTAAGTACATACATATGAAAATTTTGATTTAAGGAAATTTTTTGTCAGAAACTATAGCAAACGAAATCCTTTAGACCGTTTCATGAAAAGGATTCCCTCTGTTTAAATGATTAAGCTTCAATCAAAACGCTATGTATGCACTTGCATCTAAGTTTCCCTGTGATTAAAAGATTTGTCTCGTAATAAAATGGCACGCGCGGTATATGTATATGCCGGTATATTTAAACAAACAGGAGTATATACATATATACATATGCATATATGTACATGCATATTTATGTACGTACATACGCAAATATTCCAATACACTATATGTGTGTGTATGGTCGTCCGGATTTTTAAGTATTTGGAGTTTTCTAAAGATAAGCCAAGAGCAATAATATTATTGCCCACGCTATACATACATAAGGATGTATGCATTTTGTATACACATGTAAAATGTGTTTTTATGATATTCTATGTTTACACAATTTTTATTGCTTGCAAATGATGTATTTGATTTGTAGATGACACTATTCCTGCTGAGTTTATGCAATAAGACTGAGTTGACACAACGAATTAATTCTGTATAAATTGGACTGTAGCTGGTGAAATTAGCATCAGTAACCTCCACAGGTTGAACTAGTTAATATCTAAATCTAATCCTCCAACATTGTTCTTCAAAAATGGTGAAAACACTTTATTTAATTATGCCTTTGGTTTTGGCCGCAATAGTAGTTCCTGCTGCTAGTTTACCTACACCAGATGACGAAGGATATTTTAATAAAGAGGTAAATACAATACATACATACATATGTATGTACAAACACGAGTACATATGAACAATTTCCACATACATACGTTCATATACGCAAACGAAAAATCCGATCTGATTATAGAAGTATTGATTTATGAATGGAGCCTAAAAGTCGCACTTCAAAAATTATTGAGCTAATTTAACGAATAAAATTAAAAGGACGTTAGGAAATTAACAGTATTGCAATATAATATAATACGTATGTGAATATTTGGGAACATATTTAAAAAAGTCGAAAAGGTGTTTTTTCAAACAAGGAAATCTATTTGTTCTCAAAAAACTATCGATGTACTAGACATAATATTTTTAGTACAAGTTATTTCTTTGTTTTGTTTTTTTTTTTGTCAATAAGCTAGCTAGAATTTAAAATTTCTTGGAGGATTTCGCAAACTAAGCATGAGGTTTGTTGAATCAAAGTCCAGTGAACTTGTCTTATTTTAAAAAATTAAAAGCATTATTATAATATTAATTTACATATATGTACATCCATACATCCTTATTTATAATTGGGACAATATGTATGTCAAATAAATTATATTGAATGATATTAAAAATATTAAATTGTTTCTGAACATCTATTTCTGATTATTACAGCTCAATCGTGACCTGATCAATTGGTTAACATCAGCCCACTATGCTCAGACCTTAAATAATCCTTGCCGATATTACGCCGCAAACACATTAACACCTCCCATGCCAAAACGAAACTCGGAGCTGATTAACTCACTTTTAAGTCTACCCAAAAATATGAATGATGCCGGCAAATAAATAAGCGAGAAACTAGCGATCCTGTTATTCATCTTATAATAATCAAAATGAACTCTAACTGAAGTATAAAAAATTTTAATTACTTCACATTGTATATGATTATGTACACACATACGTAGATATTAAATATAAAATTGTTTTTATTTACTTTGTTCGGTTTGAAGAAACTTGTTCAATAAAATTGCATTTGCACAAGTATGATATTTATTTGCTTGAGTCAAAAAATACCACAGTGGTTTTATACATTTAAAATTGCTATTATATGTATACATTTTGATTTGAACGTAATAATGGTGGCTGAGAATAATTCGATTAATCGATCAAATAAAACCAAACTCTTACTAGAATCACATAAAAATTACAATTTTCGAATAACGAATAATTCGATTAATTAATGCCAATCAGTCAAACAAATTTTTAACACCTTTTTAATGATTTTATACAAAATGTAAGAAAGTTAAAAAATATTTGTTCAATGTACATACATTCTTCTATCCGGTATCCAGGTACCCTGTCGCTGTTATAGGGGTTAATAGGAATATTAAAACAAAATGCTGTAGCGATTACCTGATTATTAGATTATCGAAAATATCTATAAACAAAATGTAACTAAATAACTACAAAAAACACAGTTTGTTGAATAACTTGAAACCCGTTCTTTTTCAAAGACCGGAAATTAACAAAAACTCAGTTTGCCACACATTTTACCGAAAACGTACGGTATCGCACGTACTATTGCATTTTCTGAATTTCGTATTTTATACTTTCATGGTGTGGCAGCACTATATGGATAATAGAGGGATAAATTCATCTCTTGTAGAGTGGAGCTGACAGCACTGTTGTTTTGTTTATTTACTTTATGGCGAATTTGATTTTTAATGTTTACTTTTTGAGTTTGGGCGAGGACTTCAGAGTAATTTAAAATGAATTAGTCGGACTACATTGTGTTTCATATATATAGAACTAAATATAAAAATACAAAATATAAATATGTCTGGATTTATTGCCGTGCACACAGGTTTGTAGAATATTTCGAAGATATAACGAATATAATGTTATGTATTGTGCTGTTTTGGCTTTCTGTTGACGATGAAGGTGCAGGAAATATAGTTGATGAAACTAAATACCAACGAGTTATTAAAGAAGCTTGTGTAAGGGCAACCGATATATTAAAAAATGGCGGCACGGCAATGGATGCATGCGAAGCAGCAATTGTGCGGCTGGAGAATTGTGGTAACACAAACGCTGGACTTGGGTCAAATCTGTGTTGGGACGGATATGTACAATGTGACGCATCCATTATGAATGGGTCTAATTTACACTTTGGTGCATGTACAAATGTGTCAACTGTGAAAAATCCCATACAACTAGCAAGACTTTTGTGTGATGGCCAGGATCGTATGCTATCCATGGAACGAATACCACCAATGGTTATGGCAGGGCCTGGCGCAGAAAGATATGCTGAAGAAGTAGGCTGCACAATGATAGAAGCTAGTGGCCTTATATCTTCTAAAGCAAAATTTACATATAATCATTATAAATCAAAAGTAGGCAACTTGACAAAAGCTTCAAGCACCAATACCGAAAATAAACTCAACTCTAACAGCCAGGATACAGAAGTGAGTGCCCTTGATACAGTTGGTGCGGTATGTGTAGACAGCATAGGAAACTCTGCAGCTGGTTGTAGCTCAGGTGGTTTAATTTTAAAAGTTCCTGGTCGCGTTGGCCAGGCGGCCACGTATGGTGCCGGATGTTGGGCGACCGATACTGATGACCTCTCCGTTGCGACATGCACAACTGGCAATGGGGAATATTTAATGAAAACCTTCCTCGCAAAGGAAATTTGTGCTGATCTCTTTACTGCCGACTGCGCTGTAACCAGTCTACATAAAACATTCAAAAGCAAGTTTTTGGAATCGCCGTTCCTTCCGGCTGATCAGGGCCTATATGGTGGCGCTTTGTCTCTCCTATATTATCCTAAGGCAAATAGCGGAGAAGTACTGTGGAGCCATACGACAAAATCATTTTGTGTGGGTTATATGTCAACGCAACAGAAAACGCCAAAAGTTTGTGTCATTCAATTGTTTTTTGTCTAATAGTTAAATTTGTTTTTGTTCTTTATGTATACATTAATCTTTTCTATTTTTTACACAGTTTGTTTATTCCCCCTTGCCAACATACAGTCTGCCGGGAAAGTCAAGCGTCGTTAATGGACACAATTTCCATCTGCGTGTATAGTGTTTTTATAGTTGCGAGCATCATCTTTAAATGTTAAATGTGAATAAAATGATAATGTAAACTACAAATAATAAATTACTAAATAAAAAGCATATAGTAGATGTAAGCTGTGTATGTGTGCTGACGTTATTGATAATGAAAATTTTCTTTAAAATGGTTAAATAGGCTAATAAACTTTGCAAAATTATTGCCTCGAAAATTTTATGGTTACAAAATTATGTACCTACATGCGAGTGTTTTTAGAAATATACTTACGCATATTATTCTGACACTGGATTTCTCTTTCTTATAGCTATATTTTCTTTCGGTCCGCACCATGCCTCCATGTAAGAAACTTGGGTAGATTCGTATTTTCAGCACTAGTGGCTAAAAAGATTATTACTCACTCAACTGCGAGCACAACACCACAACGCACCAATGGTTACCGAGTTATTGCCTGAAATTAAAAAACATGAACTTGGGCAAACTTTATTTTTGGTGGGATGGGGCACAATGCACACCGCTCATTGAGGAATACCTATTATATTATTGATAAATAATTATGTTTGATATGTTTTGCTTGCTTTTACAGGCGGTTTTTTGATTATTCTCTTTGCCTTTTTCATATTTTTAGTTATATACAGGAAGGCTGAGGAAATAGCAATAATGTATATACATATGTCAAGCTTTACATACATACGTAGGGAGTGTGAAAGAAATTGTCAAAAGAAGGCAGATTCCATAAGGAATACCAAGTGTGAAATTTCACATAATTGTTCTTAATTTGATAGACAAATATTTTTTTTAAGAATACGTGTTTTAGAAAGATACCTATGTACATGTATGTATGTATATGCACCACTCGTAACATATCTAGTCTTTCCTCAAAAGAGATTCTTAATTAAAAATGTAACTGTTATAATCGGTTATGTAGAAACAACTATACCCTGCACATACTTATGGTGGAAATAAATTTTGTGTTACGAAGATAGTTATGGTATTTATTTTTGTCACTTATTTAATGGCTCTTTATTATTTTATTTTGCTGTTGCGTGCGTACTAAAGAGATACGCAAAATGCTATAACGGTTATGTGTTTTACTTTCCACTACATGTAATCACTGTGCTTCAATGTCAAGCAGAGAACTGCGACGAGTGCACGTTTTTATGAATTACGATACTGGCTTAAAAACGAGTTGCGGTGTAGTAACACACCATTTTGGTTTTATATCTGTACATAGTTTTTTCAACATTCGACACTGGTATTCGTTTGTGTAGGAATTTGAAGATACACTTACGTTAACGTAAGTCGGTAAATATAGTTCTATTCGTTTACCACAGAACTTGTGCAAATTTCTACTGGATATTAATGGAATGATTTGAAATGATAGCGTAAAATGACAGTTGCTGACTGAGAGCCTGCAAATTTTTACTGGACAAATTTTTGCCATTAAAATCCAAAAAAATATATGATTCAATAAATAAAGTAAACAAATAAAATGAGTTCTGCTATTTTTGATGCAAATAAGTTCTTGGTTGAATCATCTTCTGAAAGCGAATATGAATGAACTGGAAATAATTATTCTTTTAAGAGCATACAATATCGAGTCTTATTTTTTTGGCATTAATGTCAAAATTTGTCTTTAATTCTTTTATTTACAATATTTTAGAGATGTAAAGCCAATACATTATATTCGAATACTTCTTACTGCATATTATTCTGGACACCGATTATCAAACATAAAATATTGGTATATAATTTAACAAGAAACAAAATAAGTCATGTACAATACAAACAAGTGTAAATTTTGTACAGAAGCTCATTTCATAAATAAATTTCGTTATGAACATTAAGCTATTTTGTGATCAGATGCTTTAAACACCTACAAGTTTTTTTAATTTTTCCGTTCGCGTACTTTTTTGAACAAGAGGCAGTACTGAGAGTAAATTTTTCAAATTGAACAAAATTTACTTAACTGCTGGATTTTATTGGAAAAGTAAACGAACAGACCTTATCTACTGCGCTTCCACTACGACCAAAGCCACTGGTTTTGCGCAAAACATAAAAAAGGATTTCGGTAAGCGTAAAATATTCTTTATGAAATTTCGTAATCAATTTCACATAAATAAAAAATTGGAGACTTTTGCAAATAATACCGGTGTTTTACCACTTTTTCGGGACTTTTACCACCAAATTTTTTTAAATAGGAAAACTAACATTTTGCTTAGGAACGTAATACAAAAATATGTATGTTTTATTTAATTTATTTTGTAGTCTATGTAGGTATACTTTCATAAGAAATAATAATTGTATACATATTTATATATGCAAATATATATATATATATATATATATATATATATATATATATATATATATACATATATATATATATATATATATATATATATATATATATATATATGTATATATATATATATGTATATACATATATATACATATATATATATATATATATATATATATATATATATATGTGTACATTAATTTTTGCACATTTTAATATTTATTTATTGTCATTGGTAAGTAAGTGGATGATCATTAAAAATAAATCTAAAACATTATTTATTTTATTATTATTTGCAAAGCTGCATTTTTTAAATTTTCTTATAAATAGTGGCATATTTGAATGTAAATAACACTTGAATTTTTTTTATAAAATTTATTTTAAATGTTTCTTGTGCGTAATTGATTTTGTTAGGAAACAGTCAAATTGTACGTGGTTTGATGTATTTCGTAGGCGTTTTATAAATAAATTTGTCATTTATAAAATTTTAAACAAATGAGCATAATGTAAAATTTTAAATTACAATAAATTACAATTAAATATTTCGTTGCTAATGAACAATCATTATAATTAGATTACAAATATAAGAAAATATACTATCAAATAATTAAATTATTGTTAAATTTCAAATATATAACAGGACATTTTAGTTCATAGATATATATTAATTAAATGCACTTGGTAATTAAGTATACGATGCAAATTAAATGTTGTCCCTCCAAAAATATATGTATGTATGAATATCTGTAACTATGTATGTGTGTATGCGGGTATGTATGTACATATGACCATACATACAATGTAAGTGTATATTTTGATTTGAGTTAATATGATCACATTTTGAATGGAAAACTTTGCTTCCGTTTTTGATTTAAAAATACTTAGAACCTTCAAAATGTTTGAAGCATTTGTTATTATTTGTCTGTATGTATGTTGATGTGTCTCACTTGTTTAATGAGATTTCATTGTTAAAATTATGTGTAAATATAAAGATTGTGTGAGTGTGTATGTTTTGTGTGCTTCAGTCAAAATATTTCGAGTCTTAATTGTATTTTTCACTTGAATTGTGTAGCATACATTAAATTCGTATATTATTCTATCCAAAGGCGAAAGTTAAATAAAGAAATGCAAATATTTTCTTATGGATGAAGGAGGAAATCAAACGCAACCATATTCATACCAAATACTGTTATTTTTATCCTCAGGTCGTTTATTGCGTATAACTTTGTTTTCATCTTGATGACCTTCCATCTCATGACTGCTGCTACCACTTCCAGAAGCATTGTTGTGTGTTTCCGTACCGCTTACCAACGTAGAGTTTCCTCCAATTACGTTATTAATACGATTGTACATAACAAAGGTTGCCGGATTTTCAGATTTTTGTGCAGATGTTGGAGTTTGGGGTTCAACGGCGTTGATTTTTCCGCTCAATGTCACTGTTGAACTGCTATTGCTGCCACTTTCGCCTCCTCCACCAACTCCGCTGCTGTCTCCTGTATCTGGAATTTTTTGATTTTCATCTATAAGATAAACAGTACGTCGCGAGCCCGCTGCCCCTAACGTTAAACTACTCCCTGTAACATCAGGCGCATCCAACCTTTACACAATAAGAAAAAGTATACATAATCCACTTATATGTTAATTTAATGTACTCGTAAGTAAAACAGCATT
Source organism: Linnaemya tessellans (assembly GCA_951800035.1). Classification (NCBI taxonomy): domain Eukaryota; kingdom Metazoa; phylum Arthropoda; class Insecta; order Diptera; family Tachinidae; genus Linnaemya; species Linnaemya tessellans. The sequence goes on from OX637535.1 coordinate 50,547,283, forward strand.
TTTATAGGTCTGTCTGCGTACTTTTCCAGTAGCAAATACTCAGTAACTTTTTTTTGGGAGAGTAAGACCAATTTTACTCTGTCGGCTGAAAATATCTGAAAAAGTACGCAGACAGCATCCAGTAAAATCTTGCAAGAAAACAGCTGATCGGTTAGTAAACGATTGAAAAAACAAAGCAAAATAATTTTAGCATATGTGTACGCAAAGTTTGTCTCACAAAGTTCTGCTGGTCATCACGGCCGCACTGAATATTTGGACGTTTCTAGCACGAAGTAAAATGTTTTGTTATTTATAATTTATTATAAACGTTAAAAATCAACACAATTCTAACTACTTGCCTCTGCATTGTTAAATTCCAATTTTTATTTTTATTTCACAAAAATTATTTCATTCAAACAGTAAATAAAAACAGCTGTTCAAACTAGTTGCAAAATCTTGCAAGCAGAAATTTCTCCAGCAACATTTTGCAAGTTCTCTAAATTCCAACTGTCAAAAAATTCTCTTTTTGGCTCTCTCGCTGCAAGAGATTTGGAGTACGCAGACAACATTTTGCAAGATTTTGCAACATTTTGCACAAAATAATGCAAAATATGTGTACGCAGACAGACCTTATGTATTTCGTAAATAATAAACAAAATATGCTGATAACTTTTATTAACTCCATGCAGGTGTATTGTTATTTTTGTTCGAAGGTAGTTTAAGTAGAGTCTTTTTTTTTTGTTTTTGTTTATTTATATTCTTGATCAGTGATGAAATCTAATTCGATTTACCTATGTCGGTCCGTCCACCTGTGGAAATCACGATTAGTTCAAAAGAGACAGACCCTTTAAACTTGGTATAAATACATTTTGAGGGCTAGCACAGGTCAAGTTCGTAAAAGTTTTCCCAAGAAGTACTAAACCAACCTCTAAAAAACAACATAATTTTTTAAGCTTTTTTTTGGAATTTTTTTAAGCAAATGATATATGTATGTACTTTTATGTCAAAGAAAATTAGAAAAATTCCTTTTTGGACCTCGCCCCTCTAGTGGGCGTTGAAGTAACATATCACATTGAAAAATAGTGTAAAGATTTAACAAATTAATTTAGGCTCTAGACCCTGAAAAATAATTAAAATAAGAATTTTATTTAAGTCTGTGTTCACACCATGAAAGTCTTATTTTTAAGATTCTTATTTATTCTTCTTTGAACTATCTTCGGCGTTCACACAATGAAAGTCTTATTGTTGTCGACTTATATGTTGTGCATAGTTGTGTGTAGGAATGTGTTCGTTACGAATGAGAAAGCAAAACGTATCTACAGTACATCATAGAGTGTACTCGTTTCAGTTCCCCTCGCCTCTCTTGCCAATAAACTAGCAATCTTAAAAATAAGACTTTCATGGTGTAAACACAGACTAACAAATTCTATAATTTAAGACTAAATTCCTTAAACATTTAATTTTAAAGCTTTTATGACAAAGCTGAGATGCTCTCTGATCTGCCCTACGCTATCCCACTTTTGCGACCTAAATGACCCTATAAAAATTATTTTTTAGGCTTAATAACCCCAAAAATTTATTTTTTAGTGATTTATAGCAAAGGTGCTAAAATCTGCCTTGTTAATGATGCTTCTTCTTTCTTTATTTTGACATTAGCTCGTAATTTTCTACATCGGTTTTTGTGTTGTTAATTGTTGTACTAGTGAGAGTACCAGGTAAATCTGTATTGGTAGTTAGCCCCGGAAAATTTCTCAGAACTGTAAATCTACATAGTTGTCTGAGGTGTTGGAATTAACTAGTGCAAGACGCAAAATTCTCTAGAGAGAGTAAACGAACAGTGGTCTGGCTGCACGTGAATTCCCTGGGATACCAAACCATGATAGCCGATTTTTTGTGACCACAATTCGCTAATGTTGGTATTAGTGACTGCTTGTTTCAGCAAGACGGCACCACAACCCACACAGCCGTCCAAACAATTTAGTTATTGCATAAGAAATTTCCCCGTGGCGTAATTTCCCAATTTGGCGATGTCAATTGGTCGCCTTATTCTTGTGATTTAAAGCTGCTGGATTATTTTCTCTTGCTTTATTGCAACATGTGTTTCAAAATTTTGTGAAAAGAGCGGACGTCTAACGACATGCTAGAGATGGACATTTGCTCCACATCATATTCCATTTTTTATTCCCATACTTATACTTTATATTGATATCGATAACACTGAAGTTATCAAGAAAAGTGTGTGTTTCAAGCAATTTTAGTTCCTAACCTCAAATTTTCCTCCCCTTTACTTTTTATTAACTTTAACAGGAAGGATTATGAAGTTCATTTGTATACAAAATTTATTGTATTTCATTTTACAGACGTTAATACAGCTCCAATCAAATGTTTTTAATTTTCGTTAGTAGTAATCGTACTAAGAACTTTAATTACTCTCCCTATTGAAAATTGTATGGCTCATTTTAAATGTATATACTCTTATATAATTATAGCCGACATTATTTGGGTATATGGCTTTTTTTTAAGATAAAAGTCAAACTAAATACGAGAAGATTGCGTTTTAAGTACTGAGTGAAATCTGATAATTGTCGTGAAATGCACAAATATGCCAGTTGTTAACAGTATTTTATAATCACACACATACATATTTAAGAAATTTAATCAGAAATCTAAAAATATTTTTATATAAACAAAACAAAATAAAAGAATTTTCTAAGAAATTAATCCATTAATGAAATTGTTCGAGTTGTTTGTTAATTGAAGTTGGTTATTTTCATTATGCAATCAAATAATAGCCAAAAATTACTCAATTAATCACAAAACGATTGGTCGATTATATACGAGTGCTCTTTTGTTTTCACTTAAATGCATTTCAGTTTCATTGAAGTTTTCAATTGAAGAATAACAGATATTTTGTATACATATTAAACATATAAGGAAGTGGGCTTACCCGTGTACGCTATTTCTGCGCGAATTGTTTAAATCCGTACGTTTTTGTGTTTGTAAGCTGCTCCTCATTGTACCGCCCCGAGATAATGAACTGTCCAAAGAATCACTAAATGCACATGAAATATATAAATATAAAACAAGTTAATTAAAATGGAATAGAATAAATTTGTAAAATATGTATGTCCACGTGTATGACGTTTTCTACTTTTAAACTCGACATACTGTAAGAGGTTAAAGAAAAAATTTAGTTTTTGTTCTTAATATATTACAAATAATTGAATTTGAAGGGGCAAATGCCAAGCACGATAAGGGTCACCATGTTGGATAATTAAATTGATGTCGATTTTCCCTTGTTCGATAAAATATTTATCACGTCTTTCTCAGTATAGCACATTATGAATCAGCATTAACTAAAATTAGTAATGGAAAATATAGCTTGAAGTACTCGTAAACAAGTTCTTACATTAAAAATTGGATTACCCACAAAAATTATTCATATATAATTAAGTATAAAATTGAAACCAAAGATTGTCTTTAATAAAATGGAACAAACATTCAGAAAATAATAATTGAAGATGATATCTTATTAGTTTAAATATAAATTTAGTATTGCAACAGTTCTCTTATACTATATCCTAATAAAACTTGTAATGAATAAACACGGTTATCACATTCAGTTTAGCTGCTTAATGAGTGAAGAAAAAAAATACACATATGAGGACTGATGATGGAAGTGTAGTGGATTTCTAAAACAGCATCTCTGCTCTGCTGTATGTTGGAATATTTATCATGTCCTGAATATATCAAGTTACGAATCCTAACATTTTTATATTAAGTGAATTTAATCTTGTAAAATATATAGATTACAAGAAACTCAGCAGTTTGCACTGGAAAGAAATGATAAGAGAACAACTTTAGCTCTGGTAACAAGTTTATATATCGTACACTAAATCATACACAGTCACAACTCAAAAAAAAAAGTTTTTAAAAAAGATTTATTTTACTCAAATATAAATGTAATTTTTTAACTGCCGACCTCATGTAATACTTATAGCTCGAAATTAGGGAAATACAAGTTAATATTGAGAAAAACTAATTGATGATACAAATTGATAACGGGAAATACAAATCGATGACACGAAATTCAAATTGATATTTAGAAAATAAAATTTGACATTGAGAAAGCCCAATCTAATATTAAGAAAAACAAAGTTAATATTGATAAATAATTAAGAATTCTCTTATTAGTACTTGTACTATGAATTAAGTACGCAAATTAAAATACCTTGTTAAATTATTCTTTAAAAAACTTGTATTCTTTCTCAATTTAAGTTTTTGTTTACCAAATATTAATTGGGATTTTCACAATTTCATATTTTCTTTTCTCAATATTCATTTGGATTTCTTATTATCAATTCGTATTTTCTCAAAATTAATTTGTTTAATTAATTAAAAGGATATTAGCAGTTTCTCAATATCAATTTGAATTTCTTAATATCAATTTGTATTTTCTCAACATTAAATTGTTTTTCTCAATACTAATCTGTATTTTCTCAATTTTTTTCAATTGCATCTTAAAAAGGTATAAAATTACGCTTAACAAATGCAATTTTTATTATAAATTTTATATAATAAGAAAACATACCGTTGTAGACTTTGACGAATCGGTATATTGCGCTGTAAAACGTGACTATCCGAGCTAATCGAAAGTGGCTCTTCGTTGCTGTTGTCCGATTCATTGCCACCAGATTCAGAACCTATCACAAACTGGGATTGCGTCAGTCGTGCATCATCAATCCAAGAGCGGCGATTCTAATTAAATAAAAACAGTTTTTTAATTAAATTTCTAGTTTCATTATATATAAATATAATTTCAGCTTACACGACTGGGAACTTTGTTCATCAAATCTGAGCTGGCCTTTTTCACGCGTCTCACCAAATTACTGGCAAATGGTTTTCTAATAAAAATATGAAGTATAAAAATAAAATTAATAAACTTATTTATGCAATATAAGAAGATAATACACTAATTTGCAGTCGATTCCATACTCAAAATGGAATAATGAATTTGTATTGCACTATCGCAACTCACATGCCAACGATTGAAAATATTATATGAAAAATTGCTTAAAAATAAATACTTATTCGAGAAATAGTTAAAATGCAATTAAAAACGTGGTTGCAAACATCAAACACTACTAACTTAAAAATAAAATATTGAGTAATTTTCATTGTTATAATAGAACATTACTTTTTTGGGACAACAGCTTCTGATTTTTTAAAAAGTTCCATAATCTTTTCCTCCAATTTTTCTTTTTGCCGATTTAAGTTATGTACACATTCCGTATAACTCTTTTCCTCTTCATGAAAGTGTTTCTTATCCTCCAGTGAATGTGTTAACAGTTCATGGTATTGCTTTAGTAGATGTGATACATTTTCCATCAAAGTTTTACGTTCAGTGTCCAAATCAACATTTTGCTGCATTAACATCTGAAATTAGATAATTTATTTTTTATAACATATGAATGCATTAATCTCCCGCAATAACTTCGATTTAATATGTTTGCAATAGTATTCACTTAGCAACGTATTCTAATTAAAGGAAGATAAGCTGTCACAAAACTATTCACTAGTCACGATTCGAAAATGATACTAACCGAATCAGATACTTTTTATGATATTGTCGTAGAATAATTAAGGAACTATTCGACAGGGATTCTTATGTAATTCTATTCGAAACGAAAAATGTTCGAAAATATATGCTTTTGAAATACATAATCCCACAGCTGTAACCTTAAAATGCTAGATTGAAATGTATTATTTCTATATTAAGAGAAATAAGATATTAGTTTCTTACGGTTTGCAATATTTTTTAATATGTGTAATTATTTGGTTTTCCCTGTTCGATATGTTTAATTATTAATTGAAGCAATAGAGTAGACAAGACCAATCAAATTCTACTGCAAATTTGTAGTTGTACGACTGATGTCAAACTTCTTAAGTTTATTCAGGGAGCAAATTCTTTATAAATAATGATTTATGCATACTTTTAACAATAAAGTAACAAGAATGATCACATGAAAAAATATGGTTTCACCAAAATTCAAAATTTTTTTTTTCAACCCCGCGCTGAGTCATGAATATTGTGTTGAATTATTTTGATCACCATTAGTGCATGGTTGTGTTAGTTGTTGTCAGTCTGTTTCAGTGATGAAGGCATAGCACTGGTCACTGAACATAATTGGCAGCGACTGACACGATCATGTACTAAAAAGCAGAGTAACAGCAGCACCCTCTATCCTCGGTCCTGTAGCAAAAATTAGCAGACGAAGTAAAAAAGTTTGAAATAGCTACAACAAATTCTCTATCTCCTCATCTTTCTTCATCTGTCCCCTCAACTAATATCCCCTCCTTTCTAGTTCCGCCGCAATGCATATGTAGGGGTAATCCCCTGAATGCTGATTCGAGATAAAAAAGAATAAATTTTTGCAAAAATATATTTTTGAGGTACATTTTATATGACCACATAAAAAAAAATATGGAAAATATGAAAGTTTTTAAAATCGTTTATTCGACATATTGTCCCAATTGAAATAGTGCTTTTTGTTTGTTATGTGGTCAATTAAGTCTATATGCCTGCATTTCATTGGTTCTTACACCAAATCATCAGTAGACTTTAACCTAATTCCAAAATAAGAAAACCTATTAGCTTATACATAAACTCCCAAAAATGAATTGAGAATTACACAAGCAAAACCACAGGATTTGAAATTCAAGAAAACACAACAAACAAATTTTATTCGATATAAATCTATTTTGTTTTTCCACCTTCATACAATTAGTCTGCCGTTGGCAAACAATAAAAGTATATAAAAGACAAAGTGTAAAAATTAAAACTGAGTACAGAGTGAAATTCGAATAGAAAGGAAAACTGTTCGAATTTGTGTGTTACTTATACTGAAATTCGAAAAGATTTTATTTGGATACGAATTACAGAGAGAAACAGGACTGGGAATTAGTAAATAATATCACATTTAGAGAATGGATGTTTTCTCAATTGCGTGTAAAAATGATATTCATGCAGGTCTCTTTCTAGTATGTAAATTTATATTTATACGTGTATACATATAAATGGATAGTTTGTTGATATTTATTGTAAGTATTGCTGTAAAATTTATATATTACCTCGCATTGCTGAGATGATTTTCCGCATTGCATTTCTAATAGTTTTAATTGATCATTTCGATTGCCCAATTCTCCAGTTAATTCATTGTTTTGTAACTTTAGTTTACTGTTTTCCATGTGAATCATTTTGTATTGTTCTTGTACGTTTTTGTACTCGCTCTTGTAGCGTTCACTTGTTGCGAATAAATTACGAAAATCATCGGTGAGCTTAGAATGTTCAGTGCGAAGAATAGCCAGATCTTCGGAGCATGACTTCTTTGTGGTATTTTGTTGCTTCAAATCAACAATTTGCTTTTCCAAATCAACAATTTGCTCCCGAAGTTCTCGTGACTCATTCCGCAAATCTCGTACCGCTCCTCTAAGTTGATCTTTGCCCTTGCTTAGTGATTCATATTCTGATGACAGTTGGTCGTGTAAACATTGCAAAGTAACTTGATCGTGTAATAGATTTTTGTGTCCTTCTTTGAGTTGTTCATTTTCTTTTAAAAGTACATCTTTATCGGCAGCCAATTGAGAATTGGCCAATTGTAAAGCCACATGTTGAGTATTTAAAGAAGTTATCTGTGAGCCAAGTGTAGTGACATCGACTTTAAAGCGAGCATTTTCGGCTTGTAATTGGTCATACTTAGATTGTAATGCTACATTAAGGGCGCTTAATTGCGTGTTGGCTTCAGAGAGCTTTGTTAACTCCGCTATTTCAAAATCTTCTGAGGCTGAAGAAAGTTCAATGTTCTTTTCAACAGTGAATACTTCTTTCCGATGACAAAGGACACATATATCGGACTTTGCGTTTCCCTTTGCAGACTGTTGCTTGCAAACGTTGAGCATAATTGCACGCACAGTTTTAAAGGTTTCTGGATTACGTACGAGTTTTTCAACTACTGTTTTGACATTTAACTCTGATTTTTCATCAGTTGGATCAACATTTAAGCCAAGTTTTTCTAGATTGTGTTTGACTTTGTTTGTGGCCAAAGTACCGGTAACCAAATCATTGCGTAAGTTAGCGATTGTTTGCAAATCAATATCTCGCTGCGACATCAATTCCTGGTTTTGGATTTCTAAATCGTTCAGACGAATCTGACCATGCTCGGCTTCTTCCAGCGCTTTTGATACCCGTAATAATTCTCTACTTTGATTCTCGACCAATGCAAATTGACTATCCAACAACACCGATTTCTCTTCGAGGTTTTCTTTGAGCTTTGCCACTTCTTTGGCGAGACTGGCATTTTCACGTTCACAAGTATTGAGTTTATCTTGTAGATCGTATAAATTTTCTTTAGTATCTTCAAATGCTTTAATCTTCTCTTTGTACTGATCAACTTCTTTTGAACGAGCCTCATTCATACGTTCTATGTCATCAGCGCGTCGTTGCACATTTTCGTTAAGCGTGTGAATACGCTGTTTTTCTTTACTCAGAGTTTCTACTTGTTTTTCCAAATTTGTTATTTTCATCCTTTCAGCATCGCGCTCTTGACTTTGCTTGTCGTAGGCCTTTTGACGTTGATCAAGTGTGCATTGCATTTTTTTATTTTCTTCCAAAGCATCTTTGAATACATTTTCTAGTTCAATATTTTGTTGACATAGACGCTGTATATTTTCTTGCATTTGTTCAACTTTTAAACTCAATTTCTTTTTTTCTTTTTCTAATTCTAGTATTTTATTAGTAGACTCGTGGAAAGAAGACTCTTTTAGCTGATCTAGAGCCGCTGTAAGTCGTCGATTTTCTAGTTCAAGCTTTAAGGCACGTGTCTAAAAATAATATAAACCTTAAAAATTATAAATGGATGTTATTGAGATCATATATTACCTGAGCGCTATTTGTTAACTGTTCGGATAAACTATTGTCCCCTGAATTACCATCGTCTTCATTTTCCGAAAATGATTTTTCCATATCTAATGTGCTATTAAGATTTTTAGCCACTAATTGCAATTGAGTGTTTTCTTCAATTAGCTCCTCTAATCTGGAACGATCTGAATCCCTTTCCAATGCCATATCATTCAATTTTTGCTTATATTTTATGATTTCCGTTTCTAATATCATAACATGTTCCGATCTTTTACGCCACCGTTGTAATTGTTCTTCCAACATTTCTCTTTAAAAACAATAGTACATAAATGCATTAAAACATAAATACATATTATCTATAATATGCACTAGAGCAGTAGAAGAATGATTATTTTTTCCATAAATTCTGATCTTTTGAAAGATATTTTACTGAATCGAATCATATTATAAAAATATTAATTCAAAATTCTTATCTGCAACAAGTTCACTAAAAACTTATATTGAATTCGTAGTTTTTTTTTCTTGCATCTCTTAAATTGAATTCAAATTCGAAGGAATTCATCCACGATTGTAAATTATTTCATTCTCTTTTTAATATATGAAACACAATCGTTTTCCTTTAATTTCTGATATGGTCTAATAAGACCATACCAAATAAGAAAATTAAAAAAATTAGAATGATTATTTTAAATAAATGTAATTTTAAAGCTGACAATTGAATATTAATACAAAAAAATTTAAGATAGCAAAAAAAAAATTTATACAAAATATTTTTCTTCTCAACTTTCATAATCTATTACATTTTTTTTATTTTCAATATTTCGTTAACCTTTGACTAACTTCTGCAGGAGTTTTTATATTTTGTTACAATATTTTATTCTTACAATAAAAAAATAAATAATTTTCTAAGCATAATTCTGAAAACAATGTGTAAAATAAAATTTGAAAAAAACTAGTAATAATCATCTTGTTTCTTGACTTCTTTTTAATTGTTATTATACTCTAATATTTTTAAGCTTAAGGTCTCTTTATTTTTATTTAAAATAAATTAATTTTCAATATTTCGTCACTTTTCTTCAGGAAGAAGTCACACAAAGGAGTGACGAAATATTGAAAATTAATATATTTTAAATAAAAATAAAGAGACCTTAAGCTTAAAAATATTAGATTATAAAACAAGTATTAATGTATTATAGTAATAATTCATTCTATTGTCACAAAATGTATTAAATCAGTAGGGGACATCCCCTGAGTGCCGATACTAAAAGTTAGTTAAATATTGCCTACATTATATACACACTCGTAGACCAAATAGAATATCTTTTTGCTCATATCATCTGAACTAAAATGTTACATTTTGCAAAAAACAGAATTGATCGAAACATACGTTATTCACATACATACATATGTCTGCATGTATATTATATTCTTACTTAGATTCTGAAAGCATTCTATTATCTTCACGCAATTCTTCAACTCTTGTTTTATAGAACTCTGAGTCAGTTAGTTTTTCTTTAAATTTCTGTAATTCCATTTCTAAGCGATCAGCTCTTTCTGCACGTTCTCTTAATACATCCACTTCATCACGATAAGCAGACGCACGCTTGGCTTCAGCATGCCACTCTTGGCTCTTTGGTAAGAATAAAGAAATAAAGTTTAGAAATAAAAATGATCAAACGAATGAAATCAGATTTTTCCACTTACTTCCAAACGAAGCTTTTCATACTGGGCTTTCTTGTGTTCCAGTTCTTCTCGCAACTCTAATTGGCTTTCTGACTTTTCTTCACTAAAAAAAATTTAAAATACTTTAGTAGTTATAAAATCTTTATGCGTATTTATACAATTAGTGTCACTTACAGTTCTTGACGAGATTTTCTTAACTTTGATTTTAAATCGGCCAACTCAACTGCCATGTGATTGTTCTCAGTGTTTGAGGAAGACGAAATGGGTGTAGGAATCAAGCCACTTGAGGCCGATAATGACAGGTTAGAAGAGTTAGCATCACATCTAGATCTGTTCAGAACGTCTCGTTCCGAGCAAACAGAAGAAATCCAATTCAGGTACATGCTATCACGTTCTTTGGTCAATCTTAAAATATGATTGTACATGTCCTGTGGGGTGAGCAAGTCCAACGATTCCTCTGTAAGCACTAAGCTGTGATTATCTGTTACCTAATATTATACCAAACTAATTAATATTATGTATACATTTAGGATAATTATTTACGATAACATTACCTGTTTTATCAATTCAACAATGGCATGTTGAGTATCAACATCCAACTCTTTTATTCTAGCGATAAATATTTCTTTATTTGGGCACTGCACAGCAGCTCCCAATAAAAGAGTTAGTAAGATTTTCATTTGTTCCAAACCTTGTTTGGTTTCCGCATAATATCCAAGTATGTAACAATCTGGTAGCACCAAAATGGTTTGTCCAAATTCATCTTCAAATAATGATTTCAAGTTCCTTACAATACATTCGAAATTCTTGGCTCTAGCAATGCACAAAGCAACACCACTGCTATCATTTATTTCGGTTGGATTATTTTGAGGTTCCGGGTCGATCTGAAGCCAAATACTATGAATAATTTGGCCATCAAGAAGGGATGTGTATCCCGTAAGAATTTCTGGACGCGAAAGGCAGGATTCCAACTAAAGTAAATTGAACATATAATGTTAATGACATATTTGTTATTTTAAACATTTTGTAAACAAATTTGTATCAAATTTTAGCAACTCCTAACATACCTATATCTAATGGGCCATAAAAAAGGTTTTAAATTATGACATGTTTTTGGAAAAATATTTATTTAAATTCATATTTTAAATCAGTAATTTACTTCTTGATTGTATGAGAAATTGGTTTAGTAAAGCGGGTCATACACTGGTACAACATATTTGCGCAATCAATTGATTTAGGACAGTGCTTGTTATAATAATACAATTTTACAAGTAATAATAGTATTATTATAACATTACTATTTTGCTTTACTCTTTGAAAGTTTTCCCAACTATGCTAATTTCGCCATACTCGGCACCATCAGACTGGCACCATCATCTAAATACAAAAAAGAAAATCTGATATCCCTACAGCAGAGTTCAATCAAACCACTTGCACCAAGACTTGATTATGCATGCATACTGCAGCCCAGTATGGGATCTTTATATTACGCACGTAATTTGATACTGTCACACGTTACTTTAGATGACCTTACGGTCATTCTGAATTCTCTTGTCAGTTACGTATGCCAATGCTGTGATATTTGCGAACCGCTACTAGTTATATCTATACTACTTATGTATTTGCATTTTAAACACACATACCCAAGAAACAAGTGCACCATTAATAAATTCTTCGATTTCGTTGGATGAAGCAGAAGTTCCCACTACAGCAGCCATTGTTTAACTTTGTTCTTGTTGTCTATTTTAGTCGATGGCAGAAATACGTACACAGAGATACATATATATAATATAAGCAATCTCAGTTTTTTAGTTATAAATTTTAAAAACATTTAAAGTTTTTATTATATACTTTTTAGGACGCTTAAATGATCTATTGCTTTTTATATCTTGCAATATATTTAGTCATGTTTATAATTTTTACAACTTGTGGAACAGTTTTTACACAACACTTATTATTCAAGCAACAATTCTTTGCATCATAGTAGGTAGATTATTCTTTAATTTTCGTGTCTCAACAAAAAATATATTGCATGAAACACATTCACATGTATATACAAGCACTTTCAACAAACTTTCTTTAATTATAATTTTTACATAGTTTTGTTTTTTAAATAAAAAATTCACTCTTCACATATACTTCAAATACATAAATACAATAGTTCATCCAGCACCAACTTTTTCAGCTTCTAATATTTGGATTGCCCTGTGATTTCATTTCATGAAAGAACAACAATCAGACAAGCTACGACGAATTCATAAATTTCATAATTCGCCTTGAATAAAATATTTGTTGTGAAAACTCCTAGGCAATATGTATTTCACTAGGTGGCAGTACTATAATAGGTGAATGCTTGTCATTCTTTTCACAGATATCAATAATTTAATAAAAATTACCTATTAAACTAGCTAATTTCATCTTTCATGATAATTTCATATTTGCAAAGCGGCTTGCTGCAAAATTAACATGTTGGCTGTGATCTCTTTCTGTTTAACTAAAGTTCCATATTTTATTGCAATTCTTAAATGTTCCAAACAGTAGAATATTTTAGTGCATATGTTTCCTTATGTAACAAAGTGTATTCAATTCGCCCTTGCTATGTCATTAGAATGTACATAGTAATCTCAAACATTTCATATACACTTGCTTGGGTTTATTCACTTATATCAAATATTTCGCTCTGAGCCAAAATGAATATGTAGATTTTTTTTAATTTACCTATATTTATTTTTGAAATGCTCGATTTATTTAGTTTACCCGATTTGCGCGGAAGCACTGACATAAGTAGATGAAATACTGTTTCCACTTCTGATGCAAGGGCTATCCTCTATTTTATAATATTTTCCAACTTGTGTTAAAAATTATTAAAACGGTGGACTGAAGCTTCAATAATTAATGTAAAACTTGTTAAACCTAAAAGTTTAAACAAAACTACAAGTTGTGATAAATAAAAAGGTTAAAGAGATACATATATATGAGATTTCTATTACTTATATCTATTAACATCAGGACTTAAGATGCAGCAAAATAGAACAAAGTTTTAATCTATAGCTCATGCTCAGAAAAACGCCCATCACTACAAATTAATGATTTCGATTTGAAAACGCAAAACATTTATGACCAAATTGAAAAACGCTACATATTTGACGTTTTTAAGCCGCTAAGGTGTACCTATTTTATTTCAACTGCACTATAAAGGAAAAATTAATTCATGCATCATGTAAAATACATACCTATTTGAAGAAATATTTGCAAAATTTTTTAAGATTTTAAAAATATATATGCAATTTAAAAATCTTCTTCTGGGACCGTTTAAAACATGCTTTTTATATGTAATTATCTTTTGTAGCCGCACATTGCAAGTTCAACACAATTTTTATACTTTTAGTTTTATTAATATATATAATTATATATTATATTTATGTATATATATATATATTCTTAAAATATAATGCAATTAAAAGAAAGACATAATTCATAATAAACTAGAATTGTTATATGAGAAACTTTTTCTAAATTGTACTACGTTTTTATGTATAAATTATTACTATAAAAGGAAATCATGGAAATGGAAGAAATTACTGTTTATGTTGCACAATAATTTATACGTTTTCAACTGAAGAGTTTGCGCATTTATAAAAGTGTTAAGGAGAAATACATACATATGCAACAAAATCGACAATATCATTTAGTAAACCTAAGGTTTGGAAATTAAAGTTTTATTGCATTTTTAAGTTATACTTAATTCGTGTGAAAATAATTGATAGCAAAAAAAAATTACGTTGTAATAACACTTAAACTTAATTTAAATTATATTTAAAATATTATCTTTTAGGATGGCAGAATAATTGCTTCATTCACTGTACAATTAAAAAATTTATTTATAAAAATAAGCGCTATATCGATGAATAACTTGTACACAACCATTCTAACTTTCCCAGACTTCATCGCGCTGCTTTGCTGCTAAAAGTTTACGTTCTTATATATAAATAAAGAAGAAGAAAAGCGTAAATATATAAAAATTCGCCGTCAAGTTTGTGAATAAAGTTTTACCTTTGGCTTCGCGCAAAACACGTTTTTCATTCTCCCTTTCAGCAGCAGCCGTTTTCAGGCGTACTCCTAGTGCACCTGTAACTAAACGGCGGGCTAAGGCAGCACATGTTTCAGGCCGGGGACGATATGGTTGCAAAGAAGCAGCACATTTTTTGGCTTTTAATCGAGATTCAACAGTTGCCTCCGCCAAAGGTTTCAAAACCACAAAAGGATGTCCCATAGTAAGTACTTCAGCAGCTAAGAATTTAAAAAATGTAACGATTTATTTGTTTCACAAAATGTACATACAGAATTGAAGTTATATATGTGTTTTATAATTATTACCTATACGGGAGCTACTGAACACAGCCAAAGCATGAGTATCATCGACCCATTTAATATCGAAACCAGATTCCTTGTACTGAGAAAACACCATCAGCAAATCATGGTTTTTAAATTCTACAGGAAAATTGGAAACTTCCAAAACATGTGGGAACTCTTCTTCGTTCAAAATCGATTGTTTCGTCAGAAACGCCTGCAATAAAACATATTAAAGAAACGGTTTAAGCAATTTATTTATTATATAACCCCATTTAATTCCCCTCGTTTAAATAACTTTATAGTCTATTTACCTAAAACTTTAAATCCCACCTTTTTTTCCTTTACTTTTTCAAACAAAAGACCACCTTTATAGTTGCCATTCTTTTAATTACTCAACTCGGGTAGTTGCTTAAAAAATAAACTACTTAAGCAAAATTAGGTTATATTCGCTTAATGCAATTCTTTCTTCAGAAAACGAATTAAAATTTCATTAGCTATTTCCATTTATGATAAAAAGTAATGATTTTATTCTAAAAATTTATTTCGTTTTCTAAGGGACTAATTGTATGGAAGCAAATATAAATTATACACTGTCTCTAGTTTCGTCTTGGGCGGACTGAAATAAACTCAATTTTAACCCGTCAAAGACACAAGCATTAATATTTGGGACACCAAACCCTATAAACTTAATTAAGAATAATCTTTAATAGCATATGCATTCCATTTGTTGACGTGATCAAATGTCTTGGGTTAATGCTTGATAATAGATTGTCTTTTAGTTCACATATTTCCTCTGTCGCTACCAAGGTTAACTTCACGTTAAGAAATTTATACAGTCTTAATGTGTACCTTCCACTTAGAATAAAAATCAGATTGGCTCAGTCATTGCTAATGACTCATATTGTGTACTGTTTTGAAATATTAGAATACGGACATTGTATTATTTCTATTGTATACTTAAAAACGGTTCCAATTTGAGTCAACTAATTCATTTTTCTAGATCTACGCGTAGCCCTCAACTGATCATACCCAAAATAAATAACTCTACATTTGAGAGACCCTTCTTCGTACGTGTAAGCAGAAGTTATAATAATCTACCTATTAGTCTTAGAAATTTTGAACCCTCGCCCA
The DNA here is from genome assembly GCA_951800035.1 of Linnaemya tessellans. Lineage (NCBI taxonomy): Eukaryota > Metazoa > Arthropoda > Insecta > Diptera > Tachinidae > Linnaemya > Linnaemya tessellans. The sequence goes on from OX637535.1 coordinate 50,563,346, forward strand.
CACATTTTAAGCATAAATTGTATAAATTTTACGATCAATAACAAGCTTTACCTAAAATTATAAACATTTCACTTTACACTCAACTTAATCGCAGACTAGTTTTGTATGTATGGACTGCATAATTGAACACATCTTTTTATATCTTGTATATATGTATATACGTATTTGTTTTGTAAAATCATTTCTTTCTTAAAATATATAGTTATTTTGAAATATATATACTCGTATATCTTTAGTAATAGCTTTAGTATTAGCTCATTACATTTATATTAACTTGTAAATCATATATGGCCCTACGGGCTCGATTTATCTGAATTAAATAAAAAATAAATATTTTTTTGTAATATATTGCAACCTATCAATTAGTACATATGTACGAGTAATGATAATAAGCAAATTAAATGAAATGTAAAAATTACAGTCATAGTTTTTTACAATAAGTGCGACTATAAAGAAACAGAAAACTAATTTTTAGTTTATAAATGGTTAATATAACCAATAGTTTTAATTGGTTAATATAACCAATAATTATTTTTTGGTATGATTTTTAATGAGAAAGAAAAGCTCAACGGGATTATTACATATGATTGGCTTTGGTTTCGTTACATAGTAGATACAGCCAGAAGGAGTCTCATTAGTCCATTCATGCAAATAATAATAAAAACGAATACAAATTTTCAAATTGCAGATCTAATACATATATGAGATCTCTTAAAAGTAAATTCACACTTGTAAAATATTTACAATTAAATGAATTTAAATGATTACTAACAACCAGTTTTAGCAAATAAAGTAAAAATGTTAGCCTGAGACTTTAAATTGAAAAGAAAAACAGATTTAATTTTTTTTATTGTTGTTTCAATATAAATTCCCAGGCGAAAATTTTTAGTTTATTTACATAAAACATGCAGTTACACCTAATTCACACCATTAATTTTATGAAGTCTTATTTTCTTAATTTTTTTTTCAGTTGCTTTCCAAAAGTATTTGCCTTCATACGATGAATTCGGTTTTAATGGGAAGTGTCCCCTAAGAAGTACTAAACTAACCTCTAAAAAACAACATAATTTAAAATATTTTTTTTGTAATTTTGTTAAGCAAATGATAAATTTTTATCTTAAAGAAGGTCCAAAGTGTTGAGTTTACCCACTAAATGCCCTTTCAAAACAATTTTTTTACACTTAATAACCCCAACATTTTACTTTTTAGTGTTTTATTGCAAAAGTGAGATGTCTCCCCCACGTCCCCCGGAGTGACCCCTACAAAATAGTTTCTATTTACTAAATATTTGGAGGGTATTTAAGATTCGACCCGGTCGAATATAACGTTCTTACTTGTTTTTGTTACTGTTGTAGATGCATATGACTTGAAAATAAAAAATTCGAGCAAAATATAACAATAGGCACATACATTAATTAGTGTAAAGAGGAAATGCTGTTGGCTGAAGTAGTAGAACACGAGACTATGAAGCGGAATTCTTCTGATCAGCATTAGTACATGGTTATGTTAGTTGTTGCCAGCCTGTTTCAATGATGAAGGCATAGTCACTGGTCACTGAACATAATTGGCAGCGACTGACACTATCATGTACTAAAAGCAGAGTAACAGCACCCACCTTCGTCGGCACTGTAGCAAAAATTAGCCGGCGAAGTTAAAAAGGTTGAAATAGCTACAAAAAAAAACTGTCTACCGTCTCATCTTTCCTAATCTGTCCCCTCAATACTATTCCCTCGTTATCACTTCCGGCGCAATGCATTGCATATGTAGAAGTCATCCCCTGAGTGCTGGTCCTACTCCTAAAAAATAAAAAATTAAAAACACATGAAAACAGGAATTAAGACTATTTTGCTTCACGTCGAAAATTAGACATCTAAAAAATAAAAAATTATCGTAAAAAATAAAACAAATCGTTTCCAGTTTTTTATATATCCGAAAATGTACCTTTACAAACCGGTTCCAATTCACAGGAAATCTAAGTTTGAAAGAACCTTTTGAAACGCGACTAGTTTGGTTGGCTTCGGATCAGGAAAGCTTCCTAGGAACTCAAAACGTCGAGATCTTATGAAAACTCGATCTTTTTAAAAAGGTTTAAAAGCATTAACTTCCCACTTTTTTGAAAATTTTCAATTTTCTTAGCGGGGAGTTAAAAAAGGGTTTTACTTTTTTAACAATAAGCTCAAATTGTTATAGCAAAAAATAAATTTTGGTTGAAAATTATGTTTTAACGTACATTTCAAATACAAATTGCTTTTTATGAATCGATATTTTTTGGAAACACGGATTTCAAAATCTTAAAGAATATTTTGGTTATGAGTATGAGTTTGGGTCAAAATCATTTCATTATTTGTAAATTTGTTGGACATACTTTAATTGTAAATTTTTTTAAATTGAAAATAACTATTAGGTTTATGGAGCTGTAAAAAAACTTTGCATGGGATGTATTTAAAAGTATTTAGCTACATTTCATAATTTTGATATACTGCCCCCATAAATGTGGCATATAGAACACTATTAATAAAAAATATTTTATGCAAAATCTTTTCTAGATATTTTGTATTTAAAAAAAAAACAACTAAACACTTCATACAATCCTTTTTCTGTCTAATAAAATTTTGGAATCAACAATTGGATTTCAATAAATTTTAAAAATATTCTATTTGTATTCTATTTCGGGCCTTTGATTTGTAGATGAATAAAATAGTTTTTAGGTTTATTTTATATATTTGGGAATCTGTTGCTTAACACAAAATGTTTAATTTTAAATGAAATTTATTTGTTGGTGGTCAAGCAATGCCTACATGCATTTCATTGGTGCTTTACCAAATCATCAGTAGACTTTAACCATAGTTTTGAAGAGTTGGAAACCTCTTATCTAATGCACATTCTTTCGAAAACCATCTGAGAATTCGCAATTTGTAAATTAAAAATTTACAAAAAAAAATCAAAATTGTTATTGTATTCTGACATTTTTAAGCTTAAGGTCTCTTTATTTTAATTTAATTTTTAATTTCAATATTTCGTCACTCCTTCGTGTGACTTCTTCAGGAAATTAATTATTTTATTTATTTTATTATTTAATTTCCTGAAGAAGTCACACGAAGGAGTGACGAAATATTGAAATTAAAAATTAAATTAAAATAAAGAGACCTTAAGAATAAAAATATTAGAATACAATAATAATTAAAAAGAGGTCAAGGAACCAGAAGAATTTAAATTCAAAATTGATTATTGAGGGGTTTTAGAGAGTTCCTATGTGCATTTATGACATAGTAAGAAAATAAAAAAGGAATAAGTGATTATTGAGTTCTTGTTATAGCTTTGATAATTGTTTAAGTTTCTGATTCAATAAACTCGAAGTTTAAAATAATATCTTTAGCTATGCTAAGAAATGTTGGGTAAAGGTTCCCTGATTATCTGCATTAGCCTCAGCGCCTATGAAGGAAATGGCTAAACAACGAAAATTGCCTAAAGTCAATAGTTAAGTGTTAAATTAAAATAAAATGAAAGTTCTTTTACGCTGTAGTCCATTTTGGGTAGTTCTATTTTACATTTGCCCACGGATGCTGCCAACTCCTCCATAATTTTCGGATCTAAACAATCACCACTATCGTTGTACATATTTTCCCAGTCATCTTCCTCTTCATCATCCGTATTACTGGAAATCTGTGTTGTCGTGCGTGGTGATTTCGTTGCCGATTCGATATTGTCTTCTGTTAATTTTGATTTGTCATCATATTCATCTTCATTAACATGATCGGGGATTTGTAAGACATCAGATATAAATGTTTGTTTTATGATGCGACGATTACTGCGATTTATTTCCTAAAATATAAAAAAATTATTTTTATTACTGCTTTTAATTCCAAATTAAAACTTATTTATGTTGACTAGATTTGTATGATAAATTTATTTTATTTACATATTTATTCGTATTATTTATAATATTAGTGCTTTTTGTTTGTTATGTGGTCAAGTATGTTTAACTATAAGCCTGCATTTCATTGGTTCTTAAAATAAATCATCAGTAGACTTTAGGAATTGAGAATTACACAAGGAATAGAGAATTACACAAGCAAATCCAAAAGGAATTGAGAATTACACAAGCAAATCCATAGGATTTGAAATTTTTTGAAAACGTAACAAACAAATTTTATTCGATATAAACACATTTTGTTTTTTCACCTTTGTACAATTAGGAATGTAGCCATAATGCATATACAGTGAAACTTCGATATAACGAATTTCCTTATATCGAAAAACTCAATATAACGTATGTTTTATTGAGTCCCTTGAGAAAACCTCTTTATTGCAAAGTTTTTCATACAAAAATACACTATAGCTATAACGAACAAATTGTGAAGAAAAAGTCTCTATATAGCGAAATATTCCTTAAAATTCCTCAATATAGAGAAATTAGATTAAATCCTAATTGCTAAAGTCCCCTTATAAAAATAGCGAAGTCTAAATGTATATACAAGCGCATTTGTAAAGCCTCTATACAGCGAAGTACACATACAAAACCCTCTATACAACGAAGTAAGAATAAAATTATAACAAAATGGTAAAGTACCGTTTTCAAAAGAACGAATTCTTAATGTGTGTGCAAAACTATGGTTATAACGAATTTTTTTCGTATTTCTTCAACTTTCGTTATATCAAGGCTTTGTGGATTATATTTATAGTGAATCAATGGCTATAACGAAGTATTTTCGGATCCACTTGGAATTTTTTATATCGAAGTTTTACTGTAATTTGTTAAATATTTACACTATTTTTTCATGTAATATGTTACCTCAAAATTCACTAAAGGTAGGTCCAAAAATAGATTTTCCTGATTTCTGGCTCCATGTTCAACGCTTTGAATCATCTTTGACAAAAAAAATATATCATTTGTTTAACAAAATCCCAAAAAAAAAAAAATTTTAAAAATTATGATGGTTTTAGAGGTTGGTTTAGTTCTTCTTAGGAAAACTTTTTTCCCCTCTGGCTTCATCCAGCCCATTTACAAACTTATCCTGTTTCAAGTGTCAAATTTCAAGTGTCAAATTTCAAGTGTCTGGCTCTTTTCGGACGGACAGACATGGCTACATAGTCTTTGATTTCATCACTGATCCACAATATATATATTTTATGAGGTCATAGAGGGATATTTTGCTGCGTTACGCTAGGAATGGCAAAGTGAATTTAATCTCCAATTATATTCCGGAGGGTATAAAAAAGCCACAATAATATATAAATATATATCAACAGAGACAATATGTCGAATGGAAGTTTTTAAGACGATTATTTATAATTACAATTATGTATGTTATATAACCTATACACATGTATATGTATATAAAAACTAATATATTTGTATGTTCATTACAGTAAGACCGATCATTTTGAAATTCGGTCTTTTCCGTTGAAAGAAAGATAAATGAAATTAGTTTCTGAATAATGACCAAAGAAATTTTTCAGTATTTTATTTAATACCTAAGAACATATTAGACCTTAATATGATCTAAAAGATGGTTTGATTTTAGTCGCCATTTGAGAAATTTTATTTTATTTGCAATAAAAATAGATCTATTTTGTAATGCCCTCTAATAATGAATATGCCCTCTAAACGAAATTTCTAGTGAAAAAAAAGAAAAATTATGACATTTTAAAACTTTTTTGACTGAGTAATATTTTTTTTAGGATTTTTTTATATTGAAAATGTTATTGTTAATGTAAAAAAAGTTTTAGCTAATTGAAAGAGAATTAACATCCATATTAGTGAAATCGTGAATCAAGATACGAGTAAGTATAAAATTTAAAATTTTAATTTTTTAGTAGATTTTTTCCCAAACTATAACCGAATAGACATATATGAATGGACATAGTGAAGCCGAGAGACCATTCACATCGCCGTATATTCGCTCAATTCACTCAGGAACAACAAGTCTGAAATATCTTTTTTTCAGCCGAAACCCATTTTCCCTTGTCAGGGTATGTCAAACAGCAAAATTGCCGCATCTGTCAGCGTGGTCGTAGTGGATATTAGCCAAATATCATTTTTCGTGCATAATTGCCGAACTTTTCTCTTCGTAATACAATAAAAATACTCGTATATTCCATCATCAACAATAAAAATCTATGAAGAAATTTTACGTTTTTTGGCAGTTTTGCTATTTTGTGTAAGATGTTCTTGTTTTTTTGATTTTATCTCAGGCAAAATTTTTAGATATAATTAGGAGGTAAAAATTTGCTGAAGAGAGAAAAGCAATATTTCGAATAGTTCACGAGATATAGACTTAAGAATCAGTACATGTTTTTTTTTTTTGAAAATTGTACTAAAATCCACCCCTAATAGGAAACTTAAGAAATGAATTTAGAAAAAACCTTAGCTAATAATTCAAAACCCAGCTAGGGTCTTTCTTCTACCATCATTAGCTTTCAGATTTTGGGGGTCTCAATTGGTTATTATCCGAACAATTTTAACACTTCATGTTAGTGTCGTCGGATACCTATACCGTCATATACCAACTCTCAACTCCATAGTTAATAGTTATTATTCAAAGAAAAAATAAAAGATTAGATGAAACACTTAAAAGGAGTTTTATTTTCCCATCTAAATAAAACTCTGCTAAAAAGTGTGTTTTATTTGTTATAAGATGTTTAATTTTTTCATCTAAAATCAAACAATATAAAATAAATTTTTTTAATGACAATCTATTTTAATGACGACTTTAGTCACTTAAATGAAAAGATGTTTATATTACACTGATTTAAGCCTAAATTTATATAAAATGTGTTTTTTTTATATAAAACTCCTGCCTGAGTTCCTCAAATGAATTTTATTTTTATGACGAGGACATAAAACTATCTTTTTAAGCGTTTATTTCTTTTTAAGTTTTTCGTTACGGTCCCTAGTTAATACAAATTGTCTTCTCTAATACAAAGGACGCAATTATATCAAAAGATGCAATTATATCACAATTAACATAAATGCAATTTTACCTTTATTAAAATAAAATTTGAGTTTTTGTTTAAAAAAATTTATACTTTTTGCGCTTCGAATGCAATGTTTGACCGTTTTTTGAAATTAGTCAATGGTAACGCCGTGGATGCAAAAAGTAATTGCAATCTGACAGCTAACGCTAACTAAAGCTATGTTCACATCTATAAAATATTTGACGAATAGTTTCTAGTTTAATTTTTCACAATTTAAGGAAAATGTTTCTAAAGTGAGCATGTGTCTATTTGGCAAAACAATCAGTGCATAGTCAGAACTGTCGTTCATTCCGCTAACTATAACAAAGTATCAATTATTTGTTTATGTTTTGCAACAGATGTTCCAAACTAAACAAAAACAGCTCGTTCAGAGTTGATAGAAAATATGTGCATTTGTATAGAATTGTAATCTTAAATACACAAGGTTATGAATGGGACTAAAGTATTTATTTTAAAATACTATTGTTTTGTTTTCGATAATTATAAAAATCTTTTAAGAAGTTTATAATAGGGACCGCATTCCTTGGAACGATAATAATTTACACAGGAAAAAAAGTTTTTGAAAATGAAATTATTCGATGCAAGACTTTGGACATGTTGTGCTCCTGCATAAAAAACTGATACAATATTATCTATTTACATACATATGTATGTATACAATTGTATACATACATAGTATGTACATGTATACAATTTGTATTTGAAACATGTGATATATTTTTCAATAACACAAAACATATTAGTTAAATATATGTACGTATTTACAGCATACATATTTATTATCACTCGTACATACCTTTGATGCACGTTGCAATTCCTGATCTTCTACATCACATTTTGCTGGCGGCTGTTGTGACACAACATCTTCAATGCGTAAATTAGTTTGATTAAGCACTTCACTGTTTTGTTTATTAGTTTTGGTTTTTATTGCTAGCTTGGGCATTGTGTCGATATTGCTATTATTTACAATTATGTTTGTAGTAATAGAGTTGTTTACTATTGAAAAGTTGTTGGTTGCACTTTTGCAATTTGTTTCAACAGCCTGAGCAGGTTTACATAGAAACTGGCTTTCAGAAGACTTGTTTAAAATAGAATTATAAACTAATTTGGTATCGTTTATGCTATTTTTTTCTATAGATTCAAATCCAGCTCCACGAATTGTTGTTGTGTTGGCAGATGAGTTTTGTTCTTGATTTAGTATGAATTCATCACTATTATCACAGTTGAAACCTTTGGATAAATTAAAAATATCATTTAATTCACTAAAATAATTTACATTATTTATTAGCGACGATGACTGTATTGGGTGAGCATATGAAATAATTGCTTGATTTGTTATTTCATCGTCGTCACATTTGTTGTTTGAAATTGTATTTATAGAACTTTCGTCTAATTTTTCATTATTCTTTTGATTTTGTATGTGTTGTTGTGTCGAAATAGTTGATAATTTTCTTAATAAACGCTGTTCCCGGCGCTGTTCTCGCGATTCTTTATTCTCTTTGTTTAATTTTTCTTTCTTCTTTATAGTTATTGTTCCTATAGTCGAATTATTACTGCAAGTGTTATTAAAAATACTCGTAACACCAACCCCACTATTAATTTTGCCAACCTCGTCTGCTTTACACCACGGTTTTTGGTTAACTGAAGTCGTTGTTGTCTCGTCCAAAGCAATCACAAATTGTTGGTTTAGACTTGTGCTCGTATCGTTTGCTGTTGTTGATGTTGTTGTTGGTACTACTACTGGCAGTTGTGCTGACTGTTGCTGTTGTGTTGGTGTTTGTATTTGCGTTATAGCTGTATTCGGTGGAGTAGTTTGGCTACGTCGTGCCCTTGGAATATAAACAGCTCTATCGGGACGCCGTTCACGTCGAGTTTGCTGTTGTCTGTAAAGATTGACATGTGTAAAGAAATCGTGTTAATATATGCACATCGTACACAAAGTATTTTAGAACGACAGAAATCAAACAAAAACTCAGTTAGTAAGACAGAAACGAAAACAAATGTATAACAAAGGCAATTTTAACCCATTTTATAACCTTTTCAATGCAAATGTCTTCGTGACACTTGTTTTCAGAAACGATTAGTTTGCATCAAGTACATATTTTTAAAAGAAAAACATCGCAGCGCGAATACTGAGAAGGCATTCTTACTTCAGGCCTGCTTAGGCATATATTTTATTTAATAGTCATTCTTATGTAAATGCTAAAGAAGGCCTAATATATATGACATCTTCCTTTTTATTAAAAGAGAAAAAAAAAGAGTTTTGTTTTGCTAAAGTAAAGGCATTCTTTAATCATAGAAGGCCACAGACTGCTCCGTAAAAACGATTAAACATATTTCTGTGGTCAGAAGCAATAATAGCCTAAGTCGAAAATGATTCTTTAGAGAAAAATCACTTTTTAAATCTTGCAAGTGAAGCCTCATTACGATCTAGGTCAATATGTTTTTATTAATAACTTTTTAAAGAACATCGTTAGAGAAATGGGGATTTTACGTAAATATAAATGTTTGTTAGTGGAATATGATATCATACATAGCTCACATTGACCTAAGTCTACCTAGGCTATTATTGCTTGTGACCACAGATTTATATATGTATGTACTATGCATGTACTTACATTAAATAAAATATATATAAAAATATTTTCAGCTTAAAATAGATAAATTATGTACACAATATGTTGTTATATAAAGAAAACTTTTTAAAAACAGAACAATGAAGAAAACGTTAATAGGGAAAATGTAATTTAAAGCATCCCATACACGTTTCAATTTAATTGTCAATTGAATCTTTCAATTGAATTCTTGGCCACACACTTCATAAGCAGAATTGAAAGATTTTTATTCAAATTTAAATTTGTATTACAATGGCTGAAAAAAGAAAGAATTGCATTAATGGTTATTGCGGAAAGCATTGATGATGAGAAAAGAGTAAGCCGACAAAGAATTTGGTCAAAAGGATGGTTGAAGACATTTATTGAAAACCCCTTGATATGACCTTTATTCTAAGGTCTTTTGACCACAATTTTTTGGAAAGCTTTCTTAGAGCCATTGAGAATGAAGCGAGAATAGAAGAATGGAAAAAATATAAGTATGGAATGAAGGGAGAAGACATTTTAAATCCAAAAGAAGAAATACAAAGTCCTTCTAGGGGGCCTTTTTCCTGCTGGAATCTTTTAAAAATAATTTTATATTTTAAAACAAATATAAGCTAGAAAGACTTTCATCCAATGGCCCATTTCTCAAGACTACATGTTGAAATTCTGTAATTTTCAAGCTAATGCACAGTTAAAATTTTGCAGCATTCTTGCTACTTTGCCATACAAAAACTTAATACCGTTTTGAAATTATAATCTCGCAACAGAAATATTGGCATCTGAAAATAGTATAAAGAGGGTTCTTGGAGAGACTTCCGAAATTTGACAGTCGATAAGATAAGATGGTTAAAGTAGTTGTCATTTATGCAGCCTGTTTTGCCAAATCAACATGGATGAGGTCAAGGAGCATTCAATACATAAAAAAAAAAAAACTTGATTTGGTGTGGATTTTGTGCTGGCGACGTCATCGTTCCACATTTTTTTTGTACTACGTTGACCAGGCCATCACCGACAACGGCGAGCACTAAAGGTCGATGATTACCAACTTCTTTTCGCTTGAATTGTATAATCTGAACATCCAGGACGGTGGTACGTGCAACACAGCTCATGCCACATTGAATATTTTGCAAGAGTGATTTGAGGGCATTGTGATCTCAAGTGGAGGTCATGTGAACTCGCCACCGAGATCGTCCGATTTGATCCCGTTAGACTTTTTCTTAAGTCGAAGTTAAGCGAAACTTGCTGTTTGTGCTATCAATGTGATCGTATTTCGATTCTATTCCGAAGTCCTCAATGTAAAAAAACTGTTCTAGTTGTTACCGAGATTTCTCCGCGCTTGCATAAATTATACACCATCAGGCTTTTTTAAGAATTAATTTTTAGTTATAAATATACACAGAGATAATACATTTAAAATATACACAAATAATATAAGTTATTAATGTATATGCAATATCTTGAACAGCTTCTTAGTTTTAGAGCACATATTTTATAAACAAAATGATAAATTAATTTGAAAAAAAATATATATATATGTATATATATATATATATATATATATATATATATATATATATATATATATGTACATATATATATATATATATATATATATATATATATATGTACATATATATATATATATATATATATATATATATATGTACATATATATATATATATATATATATATATATATATATATGTACATATATATATATATATATATATATATATATATATATATATATATATATATATATATTATTAGGTGGATTTAACGGGTTAAATTTTCAAGCACTCGTACATGTGAAGATCTTTCGTAAACATCTAACATACATGTGTAAATTTTAAATAACAAGTATTAGTGTTCGGGGTCGTTGACAGTGTGGAAATCTTGATAAAAGAAAATAAAATACACAATATTCTCAAAATACTGTGTCATGTGCATGTGTACCAGAGATGGACATTTGAGCAATTTTTTTGAATAAATTTTGTAGCATAAAACATTTTTAAGGCTTTAGTAAATTTTTCTAAATTTCTAATAAGCAAATGCCATTTTCAAAATACTTCGCTCCATTTCTTTTGTTCTACAACTCTTTAAAAGATAATTTTTTCCACTTTTATATTTTTTCAAATTTGTATTTGTATTGTATCTTCAACTTATTACGAATGTTTCATATTTGCGTTATATGTCAAAAGCTACTTGCAAATTTTAGTAATATTAGCAATATAAACATTTTTTATTTATTTAATACAAAAATTTAATAATATAATTTTTTTTATATATTTTAGTGCACCTTATGTATGAAAAATAAAAATATTTTTAAACTAGTCTAAAATATTATGACAGTATGACATGAAAGCACAACGTTTGAATACGCCGATTGTAAGTGTTTATTACTAAATTAAAGTTTTATTTCAGTACAATTTTCAATTTTAAAATGTTATTTCCCATATCTGATGTGCATTTATAGATAGAAACAGCAACAAGTTTACCAATTGTCCAAGAGTTTAATATTAAAAAAAGCTATTCATTTCGAAGTTTCGCCTGTGATATTAATATCGACTATCATAAAATTAACCGAAAATGAATAGATTTCGATAGCATAGAAATAGGGTGAAACATTTTTTTCTTAAAATTTTATTTCAAAAACAAATATTTGTTAAATATTTTTATTGTATTTATCTATTTTTGATTGCCATTGCAATAAAAATTTGAACTAACTTTGTAGCTCTGGCTCTAAAGCCAGAGAGTCTAACATGATCTGTAATTTCCAACTTACAGGTCACTCACTAGCCCAACGTATTCATATCTCTACAGCCAACTGTTAACTTAACAACAACACAGATAACAGTGTTGACCTATTAAAAGTTTAGTACAAATTAACTGAACCAACCGAAAATAACAATAGATTCGCATTAGTGCATATATGTATATTCTTTCAGAATCTATGGTGATCTTAAAAAAATGCTCTCAACTCCTCAATTAAGAGTTATATTTTTTCAAAGAGAAGTAAAAGTTCAAATGAAACACTTAAAACTCGTTTAATGAATTTTATTTTTTCGTCTAAGTAAAACTCTCCCAAAAAGAGTGTTTTATTTCAGTTAAAAATAGAATTATATTTTTTATGAACAATTTTAGCTTTCCGTTTAAAATCAAACAATAATAAATTATGTTATTTCAAAGACGATGTATTTTGATGACGATTTATTTAATTTGCAATGCAAGGCGTTTAGATCACACTGCTTTGAGCCTCATTGTAGATAAAACTCCCGAGTTTAAGAAAAAACTCCTGAAATGAGTTTAAAATAAAGTCCCTCAAATGAGTTTTAACTTTTTTTTAAGCGTTCCATTCGAACTTTAATTTTTTATTTGAAAAATAATTTTTTTTTTAATTTATCAACTACTCACTTATAACCGTTACGCTCCTTATTTTAAATGTACTTAAAGAGCCAATTTGATGTTTTTTAATGAATTTTAAATATATAGATATTATTAAAACAATACGATTAAAGTTAAAATTATACTTTTATATAAAATTAAACTATTATACTCAGCATTTTAGTTATTCTGCTGTCCCCGGAATTTTCAAAATTGCTTTTTATCTAAACAACTGAATATCATTGAATCCTGGTTAACTAAATGGAAAATTAAAGTTAATAACGAAAAATCATCACATATTACTTTTACTTTACGTCGAGGCAATTGCGGTGCAATAACATTATATAACAATCCAATACCACAACTTGATTGTGTAAAATACCTAGGATTGTACATTGATAGAAGATTAATATGGAAGACTCATATTAAAATGAAGAAACAACAATTAACAATTAAGACTAAAAAACTACATTGGCTTCTTGGACCAAATTCAAAATTAAGTTTAGAAAATAAAGTAATCCTGTATAAAAGTATTTTAAAACCTGTTTGGACTTATGGAATTCAACTTTGGGGAACAGCTAGTAACTCTAATATTGAAATTTTGCAAAGATATCAGTCTAAAACTCTACGCTCTATAGTAAACGCTCCATGGTTTATATCAAATAATACAATACATAATGATCTCAATATTCCGAAATTAAAAGACATAATTAGAAGATGTAGTGAAACCTATTTAGAAAGATTAAGTCAACATATCAACCCACTTGCTATTGCTCTTCTTGATGATACCAATGAAATTACCAGACTTAAAAGATACCATATTTTGGACCTTCCTTTTAGAAATTAATTTACATGTTTTAATTCATTATATTAAATGTGCATATTAGTTATCTCTTAATATTTCTGTTTAATTATGTTATCCTCAGTGGAGTTTAACATATTATGTTAATATTATTTAATCAAATTTACTTATTGTCCTTAAATGGACAGATTGTAAATAAAGAATTACAAAAAAAAAAAAAAAAAAAATCTAAACATGTAAGCTCTCACGCAGATTCCAAAACAGTTGGGCGTTTTTCAAAATTTTCGTTTATAGTAAGTACACAGAACTTACGTACATCCAACTACTTTGGCGTCTAAACGCAGTTTGTTTATTTTCTGGTCAAGTGGGTTTCTGTACATAAAAATTCATGCACACATATTCTACCGTGTGTATGTATGTAGTTACATTCAAACGCACGCACAAAAGTATGTTATATGGGGATTTGATTAATAAATGTGCGAGTATACACTTACCTTTGTGGTTGTTTTTGCTGTTCATCCACCTGCTGTTGGGACTTATATACTGAAGTTTGTTGGGTCGAGGTCGTTATATTATTTATAATAACATTCTCATTTCTATGTATTGGAGAGTTATTACAAGATATTGAGGTAGTCGTTGTTATTGATGTATTAGCTGCTGTCGAAGATGATAAAGAACCAATTTCTTTAGTTTCTAAAGTATTTATCAACTCTTTTGTCTCAGCTGAATTTCTTTTAATCATTTCATTGCAATGATTGCGGAGAGCTGGTGGCCGATATAAATCTCCCGAATTGGATTTTTTTACTGCAAAAGAAAATGTATGAAATGTTTATTTCATGTTTTAATATTTTCTGCATTATTGTACAAATTAAAATGTATGCAACAACATAGGTTTTCCCCATAAAAGTACGACATGCTTCAAGATTATTATTATATTTTCGCTGTTTGACCTAAATTTTTTAAACAATGCATACCTACCAGATGGACTCTATACAAATGTATGTATGTAAATGCATGTGTGCATATACAGATTTTATTTTATTATAGGTCTGCTCTTTATTTCTCCCTTTTGTGTTTTGTCTTTACAACTTTTTCGATCAAAACAAAGTTTAATAAAAATAAAACTCCATCACCCAAACTTTTAAGATCCCTACACTGAACCAAAAATAAATAATCTTAAAACATAAACTATGCATTTTAGTTTTTAAAATGCTTCGTTATAGTTTATAGGTATGTATATGTTATATTTTAGCATTTTTAAATCTAATTCAATGATTTTATTTGAAAAATGATTTTTTGCTTGTCTTAAATATACTACATACAAATTTAAGCTATGGCTTAAGCTACCCAATAATAAAAATTGGAAAAACGTTCACATGTACTTAAGTATAAAATTCAAAACCAAAAAAGTTTGACTTAGGTATGATGGAACAAAAAATTCAGAAAAATGGGACATGAAGAAAAATAATCAAACGGTAACACGGGTATTATAACAATAACATGTTAACATCAGGTTGATACAGTTCTCGTATCCTTTTTCACAATAAAATTTGTGTAAATAGAAACTGTTATCACATTCAACTAAGCCACCTAATAAGTGGTGACAAACGCAATACACATAAGCACTGATGATGAAAGGGTTGCGTCTTTCGAAAAAAGCTGTTCTGCTCTGCTGTGTAAGTTGAATAAAACTGATGTTGACTTTCCTTTGTGCCTTGGAATATATATCATGTCTTTCTGAGATTTAAAAAAACAAATTTCGAACAAGTAGCCTATGAATCTTAATTCAATTTAATATAATAATAACTCATTTTGTTTCGAAATAGTTTTAATGTTAAAAATAAAAATTAAAATTTTTAAAATAAACATAAAACGAACTTAATTCTATTTTAATATGTGGGGGATTCACACTGTAGTCATAAAGTCATAAGTCATAAAATATTAGCACGAAATATATGACTAGTGTGAACAACCCGTCATAACTTAGTATGCTATTTCAAACATCGATCAGCTGATAAGAAAACAACACATTTGTATTAGATGTTATCAAAGCAAAAGATAATAAGTCTAAAAACTCCATTTCTATTTAAAATTTGACTTCTGGTGCACATGAATATCTAAATGAATTTGTATGTATAAACTAAAACAGCTGCTGCCTTGATATGAGCCGAATAAATTTTTCGTTTGCGGAGGCATACGGAAAAACGTTCAGTGGTTGCCAGCTACCTAAGTTAAACGAGAAAAAATTTTATACTTGTGTATATTAAGTTTTTGCGATTTAGATCTCTTTTAATTTTTTTTATGTTGTAAAAATGTGATTTAATGTACAGACATATAGGTATGAATAATTTTTTAGCTGTGTTTTAGTCGTGAATCATATATACGTAACGGCGGCAAACATATAGATACTATCGCCGTCTCGCCTAAAGATTTTCAGCCATTCGACTCAGATCTCTAGATCTATTTTATGACAAAACAAAAACATACCTGAAAGAGTGCTATTATTTTATGACTTTTTTGTATGCAGCACAACAACTTTTTTAAACTGGTCTAAAATATTATGACTTTATGACAATATGACTAAATAGCACGATGTGTGAATACCCCAATTATTTGTTCTTGATTAATTTTTTTTTTGGTGTGTATACGTACGTCGATTTAGAGCGTAACCCCTTCTAAGTGCAACTTTTAATTGTGTATGATATCAGTAGTATCAAAACATTTCAGTCTAAAACTATAATAGTGCATTTACACGCTCTTACATATCGAACCATTACCGCCAAAAAAATTTAAGTGGCATGCTCTTCGAAAATCTTTTTTTTGGACCATCTGTAAAAGTATCAAAGTAATGTCAGGTACCGTGACAGAAATATAGGAAAAGAAATTTTAGCTTAAGTGCATCTTTCCACGAAAAATACTTTTCTTGTCCATTTTTCAGTAATGTATATTAGATAGTAATAGTTTTCTTCTATTAATAGTTTAACGTATATATCAAATATGATTATTAGCAAAAAAAATTTTAAATTCGAAGTGGTTTTAATTACATAAACAGAAAAAAATTAAATTATTTTCGTGTCTTTTTGAAAAAGAATCATTACATCTGAGTTAAAGTTTAAATATTGTTGTTAATTTTATAATCTTCAGAAAATACTATATTTCTTGTCGACAAAAAAATTAAAGCAAATGTACCCCATCAAAATCAGAAAATCAAGTAGTTCTAATCATCGAATCGAGAGTGTATGATTTTTTTAAACAAAGTGTATGAATGTGAAATTTTTTTGTTTCTGTTCAAAGGAATCGTCAGAATATCGAAAATTTTACTTTAATTTAGAACTGACATGAAATAGCTTAAAAATATAGCCCAAAAAGAAACAAACAATCAGCCCTAGTCTGTACCAAACATTCACAGTATTATGAAACCGGTCACGTTATACACACACTGCAATATAGTACAAACGAACAACAACATTATTGCTCTATTTTCAATCTTGTGCAAATTATCTTTTTGCATGATTGCATTTGCTAAATTCTCGTATTTGAAATCTACTCTAGTTAAATACATTGAAAATACTCTCCTTTGGTATACTCTCCCAATTCGCAAATGCAACGGTGTAAGACACAATCAAGATTGTGAATAGAGCGTATACATGCGACGGTTTGTTTTTTTTTAGCTCGGACCAGCACTCAAGGGATGACCAGAGAGGATAGTATTGAGAGGACAGATGAGGGAAGATTAGAAGATAGACATTTTTTTATAGCTATTGCAACCTTTTACTTCGCCGGATAATTTTTTTGTTACAGAGCCGACGAAGGAGAGTGTTGTTCTTCTGCTCTTTTAGTACATGATGTTGTCAAGCGCTGCCAGTAATAATCCAGTGACTATGCCTTCATCACTGAAATAGGCTGGCAATTCATGGCTGAAAGGGGAGTCGAACTCTGTACCCTAAGCTTCATAGTCTCGTGAACCTCCTTCGTCTAACATATCTGTAACGATCAAGAAACCCACGGAGTCTACAAAGAACAGAAATTAAAACAAATTTGAACCAGCGGTTATTTCGAATCTGGCAATACCTATGTCATTCTATTCTATCACACAATTCGGTATCTCCACTATACGAAATGAATCGATTTACGCTTGAGTAAGACAATTGGTCAGAAATAGATTTTTAGTTTTTGGCAAAAAAGAAGCATCTTTTCGGCTAGTTTTCGTAATCAGCAAAATTTCCGTATTCAGGGCTCAGAGAACCCTCACGTGATCCTACAGAAGCCAATGCACTCATTACGAGTGGGTGGTGCTTTTGTAAATCGGAGTCATCATTGACCCATATTTCCTTAAAAATTAGGACAGCGCAACCATTACGGTCAATGGAGACTCCTATCGCACCATGATAACCGATTTTTTTTGTGCCCGCTCTTCATAGAATTTATGTGGACGATGTTTGGTTTCAACAGCATGGTGCAACTTGCCACACATCTCATACCGTGATCGATTTATTGCGTCAAGCGTTTGATGGCCGCCGATATGGCACTCGAAAAAGTGTTCGAAAATTGGTCCGATCGAATGGGTTACTGTGAGACCAGCCGCGTCAGTTATGAATGGAATCATATTCTATCTCTAACCTGACAGATTTTACTTCACAACACAAAAATAAATTTGCAAAAAATTTCAAACCGTTTTTGTTTTATTATATTTATATATTTAAGTTGTAATTCATAAAAAATATGTTATGCTTATAACATCGTTATTTGACATATCTCCATTGGAAAATTTTCAAATAAGATGGTTATAAGCATGAAATATTTTTTATGAATTAGGCCTTTAAACTTTTAAATGGCCCAGTCTTTATATATACGCATTCTAATATTAGCTCTGTTTCTTTACTTTTCCATTGAAGTTCAGAAATAAATACTAAAACGTCATGCAGGCTTTTACGGTTGGCTCGCATTTGGTTCTAATTTCGTAAATGTAATTTTCAGTGTAAAAGTACGTCTTATTCAACACTTTAATAGTACAAGTAATTATGCTCTCTTACTTCCTTAAACTATTCCTATGTTAAGTTCTTTATAACAAGATTTCAAAGCGCTCTAAATAAAAAACACTGTGAAAAAAGTTAACAATTATTATTTGACAGGCTTAGAAAGTAAAGTTACTCTTAGCTTCCAAAAAGCTAAAATATAATGTATCAAATATTGAATTATACTCAAGAAGAGTGGTCAACGAAATCAAGTGTATCGTTTTTTATTTTGGCCAGTGCACTTAAAAACATATGCATATGTATTTATGAATACAAACGCCATACACACATCCGTCGCTCTCGCAGGGGCGAGTAAATGAAAGAGCGTAAGAATATGTGTGCGATTTTTGGTTAACCAACTGTGGTATAAAATGAAATAAACAAAAATCCAAACAAGTAAGTCAGCTATGGCATCATATAAAATGAGGGCGACCTTGAATTTTGACGGTAATTAAGGTGAGTGTACGTTAAACTTATACTACATTTAAATAGCATGCACACATACTTGTGCAGGTAAAAACCCAAATAGTATGTAGATAAAATTATAGACCAGCGTTTTGTGATTACAGATTATCTGTTTTGCTTAGTACAAAATTATAACTTCTATTTTGAATTGATATTGGAAATACAAAATTAGTTTTTGTCCACTATTGCAAATAAGTAACCGTTTTATGATTAAAACTTTAAATTTTATTGTTAATTAAATTTTAATTGAAGATATAATATGTTATCAAATTAAACTATATCTAATATAATAAAACTTATTACATTAGGTAGATTATTTAGTAATATGAAGGACAAAATAGAAAAGTTCGATAAATCCAATATAGTTTACAAAATATCTTGTAAAGTTAAGGATAATGAAATAAGTAACAAAGTATAAAATAAATTGAAAACTAGAATAGCTTTACATAGATAAAATCAGAAATATTAAGATATATCAGCACAAAAAACATCATTAGCAAATCATTATTCCAGATTTAAACATTATTCTGAATTTGAAATGCTATAAATTATCAATACACCCTTAGTAAATAGAATTAACTATAAAGCAGATACTGATAAGGTTGCTCAGAATTACAGACATTTAATATTGGGAATATTAATCGTCAGGGTTGGGGAATTTCGTACTAACAAAAAAGAAGTAATAACTTAAAAAAAATTAATGTGGGAAGTTCTCATATTTAATTTTCGTTAAAAACATTAGTTAAATAGTTGATATTCCTACTAACTAGCACCACTTGCGAAAGTGGAAAAATTGAACAAAGAACGCTGATGAGATGGCGTAGCGGCCTCGAAATCAGTACTGATCCGTTCTGCTAGTTTGATGATTATACGAAATATTCTTAGCATTCCACTCTTAATATAAATAAATAGAATTTGAACAAATTCATTTACTAAATAAAAATATAAACTGCAGTTTAGCAGATTTGAACTCAAGCCCGTTAAAAAATTAACATCCTGTACGCAAGAAAAAAGTTCGACTAATAGAATATAAATTCATACATAATTACAGACATTTAATTTAATTTCAAAAAATTTTAATAATTTTATGTATGTATATCATATATTTATTTATTTAATATTGTTTTTATAACAAAATACAGTTTTTAGTATTAAGCTTTTTGTAGTGTTGGAAATTGATTTAGTTTAAAACATGTTATCGCTATCGGCTGGCTATTTTCCTACATATTAGAAAGCATCATTTATTATGCCGTTGTTTAAGTCCGGAAGTAGATCAAACATCTCAAATTACAGAGGTATTGCTTAATTAAGTGTTATTCCGAAACTTTTCGAGAAAATTATAACAGACCATCTATCACATCATTTATCATCTTATTTGTCACCACTTCAACATGGATTTAGAAAAGAACGCTCTACTGCCACTAATCTTTTGGAATTTACATCTTATGTAACAGATTCGTTCTGCTCAGGTTACCAAATCGACACTATTTATATAGACTTTAGCAAGGCATTTGATAAAGTAAATCATGACCTTCTTATATCAAAACTGGAATTAGTTGGCTTTTCTCCTGTTTTCCTTAAATGGATATCGACTTATCTTAAGGATAGACATCAATGTGTTTTGTTTAGAAATCGTAAATCTAAAACTATTTCTGTACCTTCTGGAGTTCCTCAAGTTAGCCATTTGGGTCCTTTATTGTTCCTCATATTCATTAATGATCTACCGACCTGTATTCACCATTCCAACATACTAATGTACGCTGATAATGTAAAGCTTTTCCTTAGCTTTAATAATTCTAATGTGTCCTCATTACTCCAAACGAATTTGAATAACCTAAACCAATGGTGCAATCTAAACTTAATGGAGTTAAACTTAAGGAAGTGTAAATACTTGTCGTTTCACAGAGGATTTTCCGTGCAATGTACCTACAGAATTAACGAATATGCTGTCGAAAAAGTTGATTTATTTCTTGATTTTGGTGTACTACTGGACACTAAGCTAACTGTCAACCATCACATCTCCCAGATTATAAATAAAGCTAAAGGAGTACTTGGTTTTATTAAACGTTGGGGAAAGGAGTTTGACGATCCGTATGTTATAAAGCAATTATATACCTCTCTTGTAAGACCTATTTTGGAATATGGATGTGTGGTCTGGGATCCGCAATATGAAGTTCATATTAAGAAAATTGAATCTGTTCAAAAACAATTTTTGATATTTTGTCTTAGAAGTCTGCCCTGGAATGCAAATCTTCCATCATATGAAAGCCGCCTATCTCTTATCAAGCTCCCTACATTAAAAACTAGAAGAAAATGTATGAATGTTTAATTTATTTTAAACTTAATCAACGTTTCCGACGTACCGCTGGGTAAAATTTAATTTATAATTCCACAACGCCCGACAAGATATTACGTGCCTCTCAAGCTACAATATTTTCGCACTAATTATGGTAACTTTGATCCATTCCGTCGAATGTGTGCAGAATTCAACAGCCTTTACGACTTAATTGATTATTCATCCAATCCTGACACCATTAAAAGAAATATCATTAATCACTTGAGTAGTTAATTTTTTTATATACGTTATCTCAATCATACTATTTTGATTTAAATTTAATGCTGTATTAAAATATTTTCAATGGCCTGTAAGAACTTTTTCATAGGCTGGTTAAATAAATAAATAAATAAAATAAAAATCTTACTTCCTTCAAATAATTTTTTCTTTTTATGATGAGTTTAATATTATTTCACTGAAGAAGTTACACAAAGTGTGACGAAATATTGAATATCGTTGAACAGAAATAGCAATTTTTAGTAGAAAACACCTTTCTGTATTTGTAGAATATAATTATTATGCTTAGATTAATTTTCACATAAATTAAATACTATGAAGTAAAAAATTGCAAAAATGTTTTTTATAAATACTCTTGAATAGTGGGATATTGCTTAGCCACTGGGAAGACTCATTTCCCTAGACAAAAAAAGTTTAAAAATTAAAATGGAAGAAACAAAATTTTTTAAGATTACTTTCTTGGGGTTGCATCTCCTCCCCTGTTAATAAAAGCTCAAAAATTTATCTCTTAGGTGTTAAGACGTAAGTAATTCATTTCTTTTAAAATTTTGTAAATAATATTATATGCTAAAAGGCGACGGGAGGAAAACAGGAATTTTACGATCTGCTGGGTCTAACTTTAAGTTGTTACTGAAATTACACCGACGATTTACATTTGCTAAAAAAAAGTGTGGAAAACTTAAAAAACACATTAATTTTTCACATTTAGGATTCTTCCAAAAGGAACTTTTTCTTCATGGTCCGATTTTTCTTCTTTTCAAGATTTAACAGTCTATGGCCATAACACATACGAGTATTTCTGCCAGACGTCATCGATCTAGGTACACCCAACATTTTACAAGTTATATAATATAAAAAAGTCCGGTATAAAATTAATATCCTTACTAATATAATAAAAATGAAAGTAGCTCTGTCACATTTTGAGATCCTAGTAATAACATAAGAGTGGTCTTCGCATTTGAAAATTATCCTATGAGGTGGTCAAGGGTGGTCTCATATTTCTCAGCAGATACGAAATTGTGAAACTGACTAGCACGGAAACTTTAAGCAACACATTAGCTGACTTTTCACCTTAGCTGACGTTTCATCTTGGCGGAGAAAATCGCGCGTAAAAGCCAGTATATAATATATATATATATATATATATATATATATATATATATATATATATATATGTATATATATATATATATATATATATATATATATATATATATATATATATATATATATACATATATATATATATATATATATTTATATATATATATATATATATATATATGTATATATATATATATATATATATATATATATGTATATATATATATATATATACATATATATATATATATATATATATATATATATATATATGTATATATATATATATATATATATATATATATATATATACATATATATATATATATATACATATATTTATGTGTATATATAAATTGAAAACAGTAACAAATCGTTAATATATTCCTTTAATTGAATTAATAAATATTGATATCTTTATCAGGAACCAAACATTTAAAAAAATTATACTCAGACAAACCAGTTGATTGATGGACGGATTTTCGACTGATGAGCAACTTTTATGGGAAATCTTTGTGTCTTCCAATTTAGTTATTTTTCTGAAAAAAATATTACCTTATGCAAGATAACAACTACAAAGTAACTGCATTCATACATTCGTTTGTACAAATTTTGTAATACTAACCTATATTACATTTTCTTTATGCAACCATATAAATTTAGTAATTGTTATTAAATACGGGTATAGAAAAGCAGATTCGTATTGTTTTCACCAGTTGAATTAGAGCCATAGATAGATGTGCATATCTATGTACATAGTTATTTACCGGTATGTATTATGCATGTATCTTTTTCTTCACAAACCACATGGGATTTTTTCAATAAACTGCAGGCTCTAATTACCACAACTGCTCTCATGCAATCTGATATACTGGTATTAAATACATACCAAAAAAAAACAATTAAAATACGGGAATTTAACCGCGAATATAATATATCTACATACTTATGAAGCGTGTGTGTATGTATATGTGTAATGGGTGATTTTTAAGAATTTTCGGATTTGATTTAAAAAAAATACATAAAATTTAGCGAAATGTATGAAATGCTTTTGGAGTCGATAGAAAGATTTACGTAATTCAATATTAACGGCCTATTTCACAATGTCGAAAGAATTCTTTCTTTATATCTGAAACAAAAACAATTTATAAAATTTTGTTTTTGTTTCGAATATATTTGTACGATAGAAAGAATTCATTAGACCATGTGGAATAGGCAGTTGAAAATGATATCATGTAGATATTGAGCACGACTACGCCTCAAATGGTTTATACGCTAAGCTCAATTTTGGCATACTCTCTCCCACAAATCGCCTGATATCTCAAGAAAAAATTCCTCAATATTGGCCTTTAATGTGTCAGCCATTGCTGTCTTGTCCTCATAGGCATAAATCTTAATAAGGATCAACAAAAAAAATTGCTAAAGGCGTTAAATCGCACGATCTAGAGGGGGAACAAGTGAAATAAACGGAAAACATGTTAAAACCACATGTCAGCAAAGTCTAACTCTTCCATTTTGGGCAAAAAAGTACCTGCCCATAATTTACATCAAACAGAGCGTTTTTCGGAATGCATTGGTAGTTCTTGCACTGCATCTGGCTGCTCTTCACATCAACTACGCCACACTTGTTCACGTATCCATATAACCAGAAATTAGCTAAGTTCCTAAAATGAGAAAAGTGCAGGAGCAACTTTCGTAACCGGGCATGAATTTTGATAATAAAATTCAATAATATAAATAATAAATAGAATTTGAACAAATTCATTTATTAATAAAAAATAAAAAAAATCATTTGCAGTCATGCAGATTCGAATTTAAGCCCGTTGAAAAAATTAACAAAATTCAATAATATATATTATAGACCAAAATGAACATGTTACCTGAAAACAAAAAAAAATCACTCTTTACATACACATGTAAATGTTAGGCTATTCAAACTGTTAACCGTTAATCGGTTACTGGCCGATTAACAGTACGAATAATGAGACATTACCTAGTCTCAATTAAAGATTAAATCGGAATTAACCGTACACTGATTTAACGAAAATCAAAAATCTAAATTTTTGTAGAAGTTTAATTATGTATTTCTTGTCACATACAAAAGGAATGACGAAATTATTACATTTTGAATTAAGCTGATGCAAGCCAATAACACTATATCAAAAGTTTTCATTAAAATATTAAGGATTATATTTAATGGGAGGTGAATTGAAATTGTGTGTACACTTATATTATTCCTCAAGTGCGCAATATATATTTCAGTTTTTATAAATACAGAAATAAAAACAGAAACTAAAGAACTTCAAAATAATGTTTAATTCTATTATATGTATTAAAGCCGACCACGGAAATGCCGTTATGTGATCTTTAGTATATGACTGTGTCGGCTATTTTTTTTTGTGTTGTAAAAACACAGCCCTAGCAAGAAATATGTATATAATATTTTTATATTCATACACATAGTACTAGAAAATATCAAAATGAACAAAATCTCGTAAGGACTACCTCGTTTAGTTTACTTATTATTAATGTCATCATTCTTGGCAGTTTTTTCGACAGGATAAGACCTAATTTTTAATATCAACTGTATTCACAATAAACTTTTGATAAAAACAATTGGGGTATTCACACTTCGTGCTATCTGGTCATATTGTCATAGTCATAATATTTTAGACCAGCTTAAAAAAGTTGTTGTTGTGCTGCATACAAAAAAATAATAAAATAATAGCACTCTTTCAGGTATGTTTTTGTTTTGTCATAAAATAGATCTAGAGATCTGAGTCGAACGGTTGAAAATCTTTAGGTGAGACGGCGATAGTATATGTTTGCAGCCGTCACTGATATATGATTCACAACTAAAAAACGGCTAAAAAATTAGTCATACCTATTTGTCTGTACATTAAATCACATTTTTATAACATAAAAAAATTAAAAGAGAACTAAATCGCAAAAACTAAATATATACAAGTGGAAAATCCTTCTCTTTTAATTTACGTAGCTGGCAGCCACTGAACGTTTTTCCGTATGACGCCGCAAAAAAAATGTTTTCAGCTCACATCAAGGCAGCAGCTGTTTTAGTTTATACATACAAATTCATTTAGATATTCCTGTGCACCAGAAGACAAATTTAATAATTTTAAATAGAAATGGAGTTTTTCTCATATTCAAACAACTTTATTACAATTGCCTTAATTTTTTTTTTGCTTTGATAACATCTAATTCCCAATGTGTTGTTTTCTTATCAGCTGATTGATGTTTGATATAGCACACTAAGTTATGACGTGTTGTTCACACTAGTCATATTTTTAGTGCTATTATTTTATGACTTTATGACTACAGTGTGAATACCCAAAATGATTTATACATTCATGTACCTTGTTACGTTCAGAAAAACTTTTGAAATTTTTGGAAAATCTGAAACACGTATTATACTTACTTTTATTGGTATCAATAGTATTCCTTTCAACACCCATTTTTTTATCGCGTTTATATGTCGTTGTTCCAATGTTATTCGAAAAATTTGATGGTTCAATTCGTCGATTGTCGCTACGCCAACTTTTTAAGTGTGTGGGAGTCATCTGTTTATGACGTCTGGAAGTAGCAAGAGCAAATTATATTACAATTATATTTATTTTATATATCGATGGCTTAATATAATAAAGGCCTAACTCGATTTGTTTATTACTTTATAGGGGGGTTACTGCGTAATTCGATTCGAATAGAAAACTGTTCGAAATTGTATGCTGTTAAGATAGTAATTCGAAAGCATTTTCTTTCGAATCGAATTACACAGTAGACCCGCAGTTAATTAATTGTGACTTTCATATATATATATATATATATATATATATATATATATATATATATATATATATATTGTTTTTCTTTTTTTTTGTTTTTTTTTGGGTTTTTATTGTTTTTATTGCTTACTCTAATTTTATTTTCTTGTATATTAAAATAGCGTTATGTGCACATTTAGCAAATATTTGCCGAAATAAGTGTATCCAATAATTCCAGCTTCAATTTTGTATAATTTGAAGAAAAGATTTTTAAATTACCATTTCAATATTTGGCAAAAATTTCAATACACAATCTGTACTGTCTTTTATCGTTTCATTTGTTGGGCATACACACGAAATGTTACAAGAAAAATTTTTCAAAAAATTGTGTTTGCGCTTATTTCATTAAATATTTGACAGATGTAAACGTAGCTTTATAAAGGGTCCGCCATCTAACGTTTTTTTTTTCAACTAGTGCTTATTTCGTGAATGGTAATAATTAGCTCATGTCTGATTTGACAAATAATTAGTTTTATCCTTCCGCTGAACGAATATGGTTGTGTATACGCTTGAACAACGCCGGGAAATGTGGGCCTGCGATCGACTTACAGATGCCGATTTTGCCAAAAAAAATCATCTTTTCAGAAGCTCATTTTGATCTTGGCGGGTATGCAAACAAGCAAAATTGTCGCATTTGGGGCACAGAAAACCCACACGCATACATTGAAAAGACGACGCACCCAAAACGAATCAATGTTTGGTGCGGATTTTGGTGTAGAGGCATAATTGGGCCATTTTTCTTCGAAAATGAGCAACGAGTGGCCGTTACAGTCAATGGCGATCGTTATCGGGACATGCAGCCATTTGAATGGAATTATTTTCCATTATTAACCGGAAGGATACTACTTTTAAATAAAAAAAAGAAATTTGAGAAAATATTCGGTAGTTTTTTTTTTTGCATTTTAAAAACAAAAGTTTTTTGACGGACCCTGTATTTATGAAGAATGCAGTCTTTTATAAAATTGTGTACGGGTTTCTCATCATAAATCGAAGAGGCCGACCGATTGTTATACTCAAATCCAAATATGTATACGAGTATATCGTAATCTTAACTGAAAAATTACGTAATTACGCTCACGATATTTTATAATACAAACGGGGCATATTTTTGTTCTTAATTTTAATCGTGTTGATTCTTCCTTCCTAAAATATTTTAAAAATTCAAAGTAATCAGTGAGTGGTTTTAAGGTATTTTCTTTACGCCTTTCACTGGCTTCTAATTTTTTTTCAATTATTTTGGGAAAAAAAACTCAGCACTAACCAAAGTATATCTATATCAAGTATATGCAAGAGCCCAGCTGACTAAAATTTTTTTCAGTTTTTACATGAACGTATGTCAAAATTTGTTTACTTTTGTAGCGGGCCATATTTGTTTATTCGTTGAAAAAATAATTTTGTAAAATTGTGAAAAACATTATTAATTCAACAAAAGTAGCAAAAAAGAATTGTTGTGGAAAAGATTTTTGTGAAAAAGTGTATTGTTTAAGAAAAGTAACAAAAAGAAATTGTTTTAAAAAAGTTCTATGCGAAAAGTATTTAAATTTTTGGAAATAATTGTGAACAAAACAAAATAATATAAAAGAAAATTTCTGACATAAGATATTAATTTTACACAAACAAAATGTACGGTGGATTTTGTAATTTTATGTTGTTGTACTCTTGCGACTACTTGATATTGATATACTTTGGCACTAACGATATTAAGAATTTTACTGTTAAGCAATAATTTCAAAAATATAACCTGTTTTTATTTTTCTTCATAACAATTAATTTTAAGTTGACGATATGTATGGTTATAATAAAAAAAATTCACAACATACGTTTCAAAAGGGGCCGCTGCTGCCGTATCGGTGTATTTGTGTGGATCTAAGAGTTGATTTTTAAAGCATATCACAGTGCGTCTAAATGGCCCCTGTCCCACCGAGAATGTAAAGAGATCATATTTGTTTCGAAAATGTTCACATGTTTGATGAATGAGAAATCGACGAAAATTGCTAACAGGAGGAAAAAGCAGAACACTGTAAAGTAAAAGAAATAAAAATTTTAAAAATATGTATGCAGTTGTAATTTATGTACTAATTTGATTACATAAACAAATAATATTGTATTGAATATTGACAGTGCAAACACATACATACATACTATACAATGTACATATACAGTAGTCGGCAAATTTATTTTGGCATACTGGCTCTTTTTCTTCTTATTTTATTTGACCACATAACAAACTAAAAGCACTAAACTACATATTGAGAAATGTAAAAGAGTGTACTTCCCCCTTATAAAAATGTATAAACAAAACTGCACATGAATTATGATGATGGAAGTGTAGTGGCTTTCGAAAATAGCGCTATTAGTCACTTGTATGTAAGTTAAAAATGAAATTGATATTGATTTTCTCTGGTTGCTTGGAATATTGATCATGTCATTCAGAATTTAATATTTCAACTTTTAGGTTATTATCGATGGAATACCCTGTATACCTTCATACTTTTATACAGATTTATTTTTAATTATAAACGGCAACATTAAAATAGGCTGATCAAATGACAAGCGTTTTTTGCAATTTTCACATCTCGGATAATTTACTCATTCAGCTATTCCTTGTGGCACTACCATAACGGTACTTGTTGCCAACTCCAATTGAGCTTTACGAAGTTCTAAAAATAAATATGTATCTCATATAACGTGTAATATTTCCTCAAATCGCGTAATACCAGTGCATAATGATTTCTATTTAGGCATGTGTGCATGGATATGTGCATATACGTATTACATGTATATGTATGTATGTAGGGACATTTTACAAATAACGAACATTTTGTTAAATCGAATTTCGGTTATAGACCATAAAAAGACTTAAGACAAGTATTGTAATTGTGTTGTGTTAATTTCTATTGCATTAAATTGTGTGCTAAAAATGCAGCATGAACAAACAACGCAAAAGAAAACTTCGCTATAACTTTATAATGCGAATTATGGCCAATGAATAGAAAAAAAAATAAATTAACCGACCAAATCATACCCAAACAAATGAGTTTTTATCGTTGTAACCGTGTTAGCAAGGCAAATGTGTCATGTGCACCCTGTTGTGAGATAAGGCAGTTGTGATCAGCTGTTAGTTTGGAATATCTGTGGGGTTACCTTTGTTGTGGCGGGAGTTTTTTTTTTGTAAACAAAAATAGAAGAGGGAAATAGAAGGTCCTGGAAGAAAGGAATGCTGACGGCGGACAAAATAAAGGCTACTTACGGGAGTTTGTTTTGAAAAGAAAGGAATTTATTTTACAGTTGGAGTCGAGAGGAAAGAAGACGTTTTTTTTCCTGGGTGGAGTTATTTTTTTTGGTTGTGTTTTTTTTAAACTAGTTTTATTTTTTTATTTTTAAACTTAAACATATAGTGTAAAATTAAAGGCTAACATACATAAAGACAGTCACAAACATACATTTGAAAACTTTATCAGAAAAAGTGCGCACCGTGACATATGTGCATAATAGAATACATAAACTTTAACAAAAAAAATAAGAACATTAAACAAAACCTTTTTAAAAAATATACATAAACACAGTCACGTACATAATATAAACATTAGTAACAAAATCACAAACATACTTTGAAACCTGAGCACAGAGACATAAGTGCATAAACCAATACATAAAATTCAAAAAAAAAACCTTAAACAAAACCTTGTGCATATATAAAAAAAAAACACATCATCCCCATACGCAACAATACACCCAGCCAACGAGGAGGGCCAAGCCATAGGGTCAGTAGAGAGAAGGGGCAGCAGATAACCGGCCAGGAAGTAGCCAGCAGCCAACACCAAACTTTCAGGTATCGTGCCAAACTTTTAGACCAGGACGTTACTGGACGAACGGTGACGTACGGGTTTTATATACATATATATAGATTTTTGCCGCTATAGCTCCGTAGGGAATCTACCGCGTTTGACGCTTATATACGTTTTGTGTGAGTTAGGTGAGCTCATCTAGGGCCACGCGAAAGTTTTGTTTCATAGTCCGCGGGTTTCCGAAACCGAAACAGGTGGAAAGTTTATATATAGTGTGACGGTGTTTTGTTACCGGCGACGACGTACGGAGCGTCAATAGGACACGCCACGGACGGACGGCCGTACCAACCTGCTGTTGGGGTTTTTTTTTATTCGTTAGAGTTTTTTATTTAAATTTTGAGAAATTTTTGTCTGATATTTTGGTTTATATACATTTGTTTTGATTAGTTTTTTTAATTAATTTTTTTATTTCCATTGATTCAATTTTTAAATTTTGTATTTTCTTTGATTTGTAATTTTTTTTAGTAATTTTTAGTTGATCATTTTCATAATTTCTTAGTCGGTTAATTAAATTTCTTTTCTTTAATTTAAAATTGTTTTTATTTTTATACCTTTTTTTTTATATAAATAAACATGTGTATATTGATAATAATTTGAAAATTGGTAGTATTTTGGCCATGAAGGCTTAGTTTTTTCAGCATGCGGTAAGTAAGGCGAAGAAAAAGGTATCAAGGGAGCGTGTATGGGACATCCAGATCCATACTGGATGTCATGGAGGAGCCGAAAGACTCCTAAGGGGAGGGTTACCTGGCAAAACCATCGCCAGAGGGTTTCTTGTGTCTAGAGTAAGTATGTGTGTGTAACATCAGGGAGTGATGCGTCTGTTTTCGGGCTCCAATAAATAAAAAAATTATTATCTAGTGTCGCAACACCAGACACTTAAAGCTGGTATTTATTTTTTTTGTTGTATATATATATAGATGTATGACATCCCAGCTGGACTACTGGCAAGAACTCCCCCAAGACGGCGAGCTTCAGCCGGAGCAACCGCCATAATACCAGCGCGGCCAGTAGTCTGGTAACCCAACGCACATATGGTTACATCAGCTGCGACCATATGTGCTACAAGGGGATATGAATAAGTTCATATAAATAAATAAGCTGTTACACTATATACACTATATAATATTACAAATGTGCATGCAGTCTTATGGAGAATCAACAAGAAAACAAACAGGTTTCGTTTCATTATTTGGGACTTGGTACCAGATAGTTTTTACGTGCAACATGCCTTGCAACAGCGCAGATACGATAGTAAATACAATATTTTACTTAAATAATGCGGAAAAGCAAATCTAATGTTGAACATTATGTTATATATACAGATATTTTTTCACTCAATTCAAACACGTAACTTAGAAATATAGACAGTTAGCAAGGCAAGGTAAGGTAAGCTGCATCGTAGTAGTTTTTCCAGCTGCTAAACAACTATGTTATAAGAAACGAAATATATGCTTAAAAATGTGACTAGGCTGCATTGCAGAATTGAATGAAAATATGTAACACTTGCCTACTTCAGTAAGCAAATTGTAAACAATACAAAACATTTTAGCAAGAATTATTCAGATTAATTTTTTTTTTATTTTTTAAATAAGTACACCCAGGTCTCGTTTTATGCGATAGATGCGTTCCAAAAAAAAATCGCATAAATCAAATTCGCATAAAACGATACTCTAGCTTCATATAAAAACTAATGATTCGTTCCAAAATTCTGAAAAATCACATAAATTCAAATTTTAGTTGAAAAATCTAGACAAAATCGCATAGAAAAATCAACAAAAATATATTTATTTAAAATGAAATTTATTTGTTGGGTGGTTAAGCAATGTCTATATGCATTTCATTGGTGCTTTACCAAATCGTCAGTATACTTCAAACCTCTTATTTTATGTAAAGTCTTTAAAAAATTAGTTTATAGCCTACTTGCCTCTATGCTTATCACTGCACCGTACTAAACAAAAAAAAAAACACCTAATAAAATAAAGAATTCTCACAACACGCATGTGTATCAGCTATGCACAAAAAAAAACACTGCAGCGTGATTGAAAAAACAGGAGCTAATAAGAAGGGAAATCCCCAGTTTGTTCTTTCAATAATAACACACACAACACTCATACATACATATGTACGTATCGTCTACGCATAAAAAAACACAAAATGAAACCACCTATAACGACTATGCAAACTTGGCTTAATTTAAGCGGGGTAAAAAAGCCTAAAAACATCTAAAATTTCAACACATGTTAAAATTCTAAAAAAATTGATCATTTAAAAATCGCATAAATTCGAATCCGCATAAAACGAGACCCGAGTGTATCTAGATTTTACTTTTAATTGTAGCGGCAAGATTCAAACACTACTGATGCAATGCAATGTGGCCGAAATCTTTCTGTCGTACGAATGTGTTTAAAATAAAAACAAAATTTTATATATTGTCACAATTGTTTTATTTGATATATTGTCACAATTTTATTTTAAATGAAATTTATTAACTTTTCAAAACTATGGTAAAGCAACAATGAAATGCATATAGAAATTGCTTAACCATCAACAAATAAATCTCATTTAAAATAAGAACAACATTTTATAAGTTGTTTTTGTTTTAAATGTATTATCACGAAAGAAATAACTACTAATATTAAAAAATTGAGAAATTGGCAATAAATATAAAACAAACCAAGTTCTATTTTAATATTGTTCTCTGTTGACTGTAAATCTTTTATCTTTTCCATCGCCACTTTTTTTGGAACTTAACTAATTTCAACGAATTTTTCTTATTAATCAAATGTTTTTGCACTACTTGGCCGGAGAGTATTTGATTTCCTATATTGTATTTTTTGAATTAAAGCTAATGTGTAATATTATACTTAGTTGTTTTTCTCCCACTATATATTATTATTCTTATTATTGACCCTTAAAGGGCTTTATATTATTGATATAAATTAATAAATAAAAAAGAAACAATATAAAAGGACATAACTGTAGAACATTCTAAAATTAGTAACATTAAAAAATTGCTTAAATTTTCGCGAAATCCCATTATTATTTTCAAATAAAATCCCGTGTTATTTCCTTTTATTTGCGCGCATATTCGTATTCTAATTGCCGAATATTCGGTAATTTTTAGATATTCACATTCGTATTCCCCGTTTAGGCTAATATTTCTCGAATATTTTGTAAGCAAAAAATTGCAATAATGAATATTAGTCACTTATTAAATTACCAGGCTTAAGAAATTTTACTAAAAGGTACAAAATATTACATGTAGAAAAAAATGATTTATTTCAATTTAAAAAACAAATAATATTGATAGCAACATTAACTTTAAAAAAGATCAACGTGTCTAAAAATGTCTTGCTATAAATGCGTGTAACCGTAAACCATAACTAGATTTTGGTGGATTTCGTCATTCGCTCGTTTTAGACAAAAATCTACGATTAAAGCTATTAAAATGAGTGAATGGACGAGTTCGCCCCAGGCCTAATTACAATTTGTACAGATTTTTTGTATATGACTTTTCGGTAAAAAAATAAAAAATAATCAAAGTATATATACTTTAATAATAATTAATCATGTAACATTGGCATTCACTTGTTACAAAAATTTATGTTTTTATATGTTTTTTTGCTGTAGAAAAGGAAATTGGTGTCTTCTAAAGCCTTTAGCTATAGGGGGTGAGAGTTGGCTTCTTTTTTTTAATTTTTTCCTAAGCACACGATTAAAATGCTGATAATCTTTTGAAATATCTCTAGCCGTTAAGTCGTAAATAACGTCAAAAATTAAAACTTCAACGTTTTAGAGAAACATCTAAACTTTTTTCAAAAAAGTGCGTTAACATTTCATAAAATTATAAACAAGTTTCTTAGAATTAGCGGACATTTTTTCATGTTGTACACGTACCCTACATTTGACAGCGGTCCAAAATAAAAAATTTTCGAACTAATTTTTAACTCAGGTACTTGGAAAAAAATTTGTCTTAAAAGCCATAAAAAAATTCCAATAAATGACGACACCATGGCTATGTGTGTAGCTGTATGAGTAAAACTAGTAAAAAGGACAAGTTTCAAAAAGAAATTTTTTTTATTAAAAAACAGTAGTAAAATTTATATTGTGAACTCTAAATGCATTATTTAATAAGTGTTATGATTGAAGTTGTAGTGTTATTTGTATGTGTGTAGAACTCCTCTTCGTTACTTAATTTCTTTACCTTAACCGAAGTGACATAATAATGAAAATGAAGTTACTTTTAAGAAGAAGGGAAAAAAAATCCACTTCCTTATTATTGCCACAGTATGTATTTAGATAATTTAATATTTTTTATTCCAAAAATTCAATGTTTCGATTTCAACGTGCTCTTTTATTTTGTTAATACAAAACTATTTTTTCTATATTCATATACACATACATAAGAGCTAGCATATTAGAAGGGAATATTATTCACACCTCTTAAAAGGCATTAACTTTAAGGTCTATTATCATGACCTTTATTCTATGACATTTTAACCACTAGTCTTTGAAAGACTATGAAATTGAAACGAGAATGGCCTTCTTCGCAATTACCAGATTTGTACACTCAAAAGAAGGAGTACGAAGGCCTTCTAGAAGGCATTCCCAATTCTTTTTTCTACCGCTAGGCAGGGCTAAGAACTGAAGTAAATAATTGCACAATTTTGTGAATCAATTTGTGTTATTGAAATTTGTTTTATTTATTTTAATTTACTTAGCATAAATAAAAAAATATGAAATCTCTTTCTTCAACGTTTCTTTCATGATAAAATTCATCTCTTACGTGTGAATTTAATTTAATATTGACATGAAATAAGTGCATCTTCTATAATCCCTTTTTATACTCTGGGATTGTGATAATTTTATATGCAACAAAATTAAAGTTTAGTGGCAGGGATATATCTGATATTTACATCTCCTAAAAACTATGAACAGTTTAATTTTTTCAGTTATGACGGAAAAGAGCAACTATTTCATTTGGAATACAAAGATGTTTTAACATATTTGGCTTGTG
Source organism: Linnaemya tessellans (assembly GCA_951800035.1). Taxonomy (NCBI): domain Eukaryota; kingdom Metazoa; phylum Arthropoda; class Insecta; order Diptera; family Tachinidae; genus Linnaemya; species Linnaemya tessellans. Next base: position 50,598,971 of record OX637535.1, read on the forward strand.
TCTAATGTTATATCCGTAAATGCATCAATTACGGAAAATTGCTTCAGTTACAACTTGTGTTGAAAATCATTGGAAAGGAGTAGTTAATTTTCTATATAGATTTATTTTGATCATATACATACATACATATATTTGTAAATAATTCTTACCCATTGGTATGACGCTGCTTCAGAAAATGTTCGATATCAGCGTTAACATTGTTTATGAATTCTTCGTCAGCAATGGAAAGATTTGTTATATTTGATAATTTTCGAATAGACAACTGATACGTATCCACCTCCAGTTTTGCAATGTCTTTGCGGCTCCTTTACAGCCGCTATCACTGTATTACCAACGCCAAAGTAGACGCTGTCACAAGACCAGGAAACTAATTTAAACAAGCGAAACTCTTCAAAAGATTTGAATTAAAAACTGACAATATTCTAATCTGAATATAAAGTGTATAAATCAAATCTTTCATTTATTTGATTTAAATATACATAAAATTTTATACGTAAATACTTTTATTAAATTTTTGCAACCACACATATACACAAGTTAGAATGAGAATTAATAACAAGAACAAATTTTGACATAACTATAATTCAGAGCTGCCAACTTTTATAGATTTTGTGATTAACGTCATATAGCGTTCACACACGAAAACAATTGTTTTGTCATGAGACGGAATATTTCATTCATGATATCTATTATTTATGAAATTAATCTCTTTTGTCACGAACAATAAGAAGATTGGGAATCTATTTGACTTTTGTCCACCTAAAAATGCAAAAACTTATCTCCTAATGGCGTTAACGATTTTCGCTACGGTTTTCTTTTAATCAATACTTTGGCTCAGATGTCTAAAAGCAAGCTACGTGGCGGCGCCGATTTTGAGATATTCGGCCTGGCGACTCTTCTGCATTAAATAAGGCGGGCTGAATTTATGCATTTTGAATTTTTTTAAAATGCCCCAAGAAATACGTGTATTAAAATGTTTCAATTGCAGTAAATTCCAAGTAAGTAAATTAAGTAATGCAACACTTAACAGTACACCAGAGTTTGATTACTTTTGTTTAAGGTAGATATTGTGAAAAAGTCGCCAAAGTGGCAATGTAAGGTTTGTAACATAAAGCAAACTGTTCGAAATGAGTACTTTCGAGGATCTGGAATACAATGTCGTGCCAAGGTTCAGGAATTAAATATGACGAAAGGACAGAGCAATATTGACACCTTTCATGGCATTAAAAAACTTTTAGATTCACAGAAAGACACCAAATTCATTTCAGAAAAAGCACACTTGAATAAAGAAAATAAATCCTCAATGGAGAATGTTCAGCCTTCGTATATTAAAAACGATTCATCTCTTCCGAAAAATGCCCCAAAATTTTCGAATGAAGAAACTATTGTTGAAAAGAAATCGAAATGGAATGAATATGTTTAAATTGATAATAATAATTCAATCTGTTAGGTATGGAATTGATTATTAAAAATATCTGCTAATATTCAATACTACTAATAAAATATGTAAAACTGTTGACAAAACAGTTGAATATTGCTTTTAATAATTTCAAATCCCGCTGTTTTTTTAATTAAATTAAGATTTACATATGTTTGTTCAAATTCAGAAAGATATGATAAAAATTCCAAGACAAAAAGGAAAGTCAACATCAGTTTTGAATTATTCAACTTACAATTACTTTCGGAAGCCGCTACACTTTCATCATCAGTACTCTGTCTTTTGTTTGTCACCACTTATTAGGTGGCTTAATTGAATATAACTGTTCTTATTTATGCTGCTTTTTTTCGTATGTAATTTTCAACCGTTTGATTTAAGTTTGTACTCATTTATAGTAGCGATGTTTTCGTTACTTTGTGGCCGCTTACGAGACATACTGGAACACAAAATAAAGCAGTAAAGTAAAAAATACAGTTTTCATTCTGATATTGAATACGACCAACAATTATTTGCACGCACAAAAATAAATTTCACAATAAAGTTGGAACGCCCACTTCCTTAATTTATAAATGGTATAGCACACAAAATTATTTTATATTTTGAAATCGCAGGAAAACGGCGGAAGTCTTAACACATCAAAAATCAAATAACTTTTTCCACGAGTTTTCAACAGTATATTGCCTACAGTCTGCAATATAATACGTTTATGAAAAAAAAATATATACACATATGGACAGAAAAATAGGTGTAAACATTTTTCAAGTTTAAGGTTTGCAAAAATTGTAACTGCTAACTCCTATAAAAATAAATACTTAATCCAAATGTCTGGCATCACAATACAAGTATGATGAGTTAAATTCAACTTGAAAAGATTTACGGTTATAAAGAATGCCTTGATTTTTTGCTTTTAACCGTTTTTCAACTTGGACAGAAAAATAGGTGTAAATTGTTTAAAATTGTGATAACCTGATTTTAAATTAGAACTAAAGATTGATTTCTATTAGAAAAATATTTGTAAGCAAAACGCAAGATTAAATTTTATTTAAAAAATATTAAAATGGGTCGCGGACATCATTGCAGTGAAGAAGAAAGACGACTTGTTCGCCAACTTCGCGAACAAGGGAAAACGTACAAATTTATTGCCACATCGCTGGGACGTTCAGAAAACTTTATAGCAAACGCTTTAAAACCAAAGCAGAATGTTGAAAGACGTGGAGTAAGTAAAAAAACCTCACCAACTACGGATAACCACATTGTGACTTTGGCCAAAAGAGACCCTTTCATGTCTTCAAAGTCCATCGCGCGCGAAATTGGCAGTGTAATATCATCACGAACCGTTCGGAGGAGATTGCAAGATGCAAAACTACCTGGTAGAATAGCTCGCAAAGTTCCTCTGCTTAGACAAGCCAATCTACAGAAGAGGAAAAATTTTGCTTTGGCTCATAGATTATGGTGTGGGCCAGAAGGAGAGAAAAACTGGCGAAACATCCTTTGGAGCGACGAAACCAAAATCAATTTGTTTGGTAATGACGCCGCAAGAAACGTACGTCGGCCCAAAGGAAAGGAATTCCATATTCGCTTTACAAAAAAAAACAATTAAGCATGGGGGAGGAAATGTGATGGTATGGGGCTGCTTTTCTTGGAATGGTGTTGGTCCAATTCATTTAATAGAAAACACAATGGATAGATTTGTGTATAAGGATTTGTTAGAGACTGTTATGCTACCATATGCTGAAGAGAATATGCCTCTTACATGGAAATTTCAGCAAGACAATGACCCGAAGCACTCATCAAAGCTAGTAAGTGCATGGTTTCGGCAAAATAATTTGAGTATAATCGATTGGCCAAGTCAATCCCCCGACTTGAATCCAATAGAGAACCTATGGGGTGAGCTAAAACGAAATGTATCCAAGCTTCCATGTACTAATAAAACACAATTATGGCAAAATATTCAAGAAGCTTGGAATAACATCCCTGTAGAGACTTGCCGTAAGCTGATTTCATCTATGCCTCGTAGAATAGAAGCTGTCCTTAAAAATAATGGTGGTTATTCAGGATATTAGCAATGTTCTTTGATATTTATTTGAAAAAAGTAACCTGCGTGTTAGAATTCTTAAGTTTTTTCTTACACACCTATTTTTTTGACCAAGCTAAAATTTTTCAAATTCTTGAATTTAAGTTATTTTTTATTTATTTTCTGTTATTTTCACTTTGATATTAATTTTTGTTAAACAAAATATGTGTTCTTTAAAAATCAGTTAAAAAAATATGAATTTAATAAAGAAAAATGTAAAAACACTGAAATATTTACTTCACACCTATTTTTCTGTCCATATGTGTATATATACATATATTATTAAGATTTGTTTTTTATTTATTTAAAATTCAAGAGATTGTGTGTATTATAATTATATTAATAATGTTGCTGTCCTCACCCTCATCCTCAACATACTACATACTTATATTGCCAAGTAGCCATACATACATAAATTTATTATGCATTGATTATAATGAACTTAATTAAAGTCCATATGCATATATGCGTACTCCAGACATGTTATAAATGGTAATACATAAATCCACCTCCACTGATAAATATTCTTCCTCTATATTGTTTATCTGTTGGAGATGGTTGAAAACTTAAAATAAAAGTATAATGTTGCTTTAAATCCGGTCCAACGCCAAAATACTAAAAAAACATTAACTTTTCTGCTCCTCTCTTAGCTTTTTTCCATTCGGAAACCTCAATATAACGCATTGTAATAAATTATTATAGATATTTGTCTGTGTTATTATTAATACGGATTTCAAAGTTTAAGCGACAGCGTTGCCTTCTTTCTTAGGAATCTTTTCATCTGAAGCACATTCCTCAGCATCTGCATTATTGCCTCCATCGCCACCATCGGTATTGTCTTTGCCTTGAGAACGACGGCGTTTGCGATTTATACGCCATGGACGTGATGGAAACTTGGGGGCTGGCAACTGATCCATACCAAGAACTTTATAGATTTGTCTAAAAGCCATATAACGCAAAAAAAGTTGTGCCGAAACGGTTAAATCTTCCCGTTGCTGTTTGGATAGTTCCTGTAAAGCGTCTTGTGGGTCCTTTTCACATGGGTCCAATAAACCAGGCCCGTTAATGAGGAAGCCTGATGCTAAGGCTTCCATGATGCGACGCAAACAATCACCAGGAGATATGGGAAAACCAGCTGATGAAATAACTTTTTCGACCAATAACTCCATAGACCATTGAGGCAAAGCCTGCCATGACTGTATACGTTGACAGAGATCACGTAAAATGCGTATAACCATTACGCATGACTGTAAACCGGTTGCTCTAGCTTGGAACCATTTGGCATGACGAAGTTCTGCTAATGCCTAATAAAAACAAATTGAAATATGTAGTAAATTGTTTCAATATATTTAAAAAGTTCGTATGTAAACTAAGATTCTAATTGTGTACAAAAACATAATTTCAAAGAATTTTACTCTATTTGCGTATGTTTTGCAAGCAAATGTTGAAATTATCAAAGATTTTTTTTAATGTAATGTTTTTCACATAAGCCTCACTAAAGCAAAGCGATTTACAAAATTTACAATTGTGGAATAATTTTGATCCATTGCTTTTTAGGTTTTTGGGGCTGCATCATTTTTTTTAAACATTTTTTAAGAACTGTTATGAAATTTTTATTTGACATTTTGTTGTCACAATACTATTTTAAATGAAATTTATTTGTTGGTTATTTACAAGGTATATTTAAATAAATAAATAAATTATTTGTTGGGGGTCAAGCAATGTCTATATGCATTCCATTGGTTCTTTACAAAATCATCAGTAGACTTTAACCACAGTTTTGAAAAGTTAAAAACCTCTTATCTTATGCATATACTTCTGAAAACCATCTGAGAATTTACAATTTGTTAATTACAAACTATTTTCAAAAACCACAACAGAATAAGCATAGTAGGCCTTGAAACTCATACAAAACTAAACCAACAAACAAATTATATTCGATATGAATCTAAAAAAAATAAAAAAAATAAATAAATAAAAATAATAAATAAAAAAAAATTAAATTGATTCATATCGAATATAATTTGTTTGTATATATTCATATCGAATATAATTTGTTTGTATAGATTCATATCGAATATAATTGTCTTTTCATTTGGACTATATCGTGATTTCCACAGACGGACGAGGTTAGATCGTCTTAGATTTCACCACTGTTTAATAATATATCGTTACTTTAATATAAAAAGGCCATAAGTCATTATAATTTTGAAATCGAGATTTTTGCAATTTGTGTATATACAAAAAAACTCTGAATCAGGTAAATACTGAGTAAGGACCTTTCTATGTTAAGGTAACGATATATACTTTATCCCTCTAATATTTCGCTGCGTTACACACGAAATAACGAAGTGAATATATCCTTCAATTCTTTTTTGGAGATTATAAAAATGCTCTTTATTTTTCAATATTTCGCCATTCGTTAGTGTGGCTTTTTCAGAAAAAAATTTCAATTTGGAAAAATAATTTATGAAACAGTTATATTGATTTTTTTCTAATATTGTTGTTGCATACAAATTTTTTCCAATCAAATTCAAATATTTTCTTGAAGAAACCACACGAAGGAGTGGCGATATATTGGAAAATAAAAAGCATTTTCAGATAAAAAACAAGACCTTAAGCTTAAACATAAATATTATAAATTAAAATTATTTACTAAAGCCTAGTACTCTGTTTGAATTTGTGAAAAATGTTGGCAACATCAGTTATTTCAGTTTCAGTTTTTTCCTTTTTAATTGAAATTATGTTTTCCATTTTCAATGAAAAAATTTTTAGTTTCAAAAAATTATCGTACGAAATAAATAACATTCATGTTATTTCACATGTTTTTCATAATTAAAACAGAGTACTAGTCTATCAACATTTTTCCACAAATATTTCGATTGAATATTTTTTGTATGGGTTCTGTCAGAATTTCACATGAAATTTGGAACAGAGTACTAGGCTTAAGAGTGGAATATTTACAATATTTTTATAATCATCAAACTAGCAGAGCATATTTCTTATTTTGTAATTTCTTACCTTTAAGCATGGCTCCCTTTTCAATAAAGCCGCATCACCAGTAGTATTTCCGTTAGCATTTTCAGCACCTTCTGGTGATTCACGCAACAATGGAGAAGTCAACGATATCTTGACAGATACTGCTTCGTCATGCACTAAAACAGCGGACTCTTCTTCTAAAACTTCTATTTTATAATCGACCGGGTTTTCACCTACAATTCGAATAAAGCATAAACAAATATATAATTGTTTGTTGTAAATATCCATTGAATACTGTAATTTATAGTTTTTTTTAATTACATACATATGCCAACAACTCTAGTTCAATAATTAACTGAACCTCAAGTAGAAGCGTTTTCTACGGTAATTTATGTTCGCTGAACAAGAGTATGGCATCAATATATTTTGTTATGAAGCGTTTTCGGGATATTATCGTAAAACCTGTTCAAGACGTTTTTTGATTGCTGTAAAAATTATTTCTCTTGTCAAGAAAAAAAAAACAATAATAATAATAATTTAAATAAAATAGTTATATTGCTGACATTAAATACTATATATTGAAACGTCAAAATTAATATAATTCATTTTATTCTGTACCTATTTGTCCTTGTGGACAACAATTAATTACAGCAGACAGGGTGTAACTACTCACTAGACCTTTAAATATGAACAAAGGGCGTTGGAAATTGTTAATTGCTAAAGAAAAGTAGCACACTCGTGTTGCATTTTTGACGTGACGTTAACAAATAGTTACAGAATAAAGGGGAATAATTTTAGACAATTTCAAGGATTACTCATCATTTCATGTTCTAAAATTAAAAATGGAAGAATGTTACTTTCCATTTTTATTAAAAAATATATATTCTTTCAAAATCCGTCAAAAAACGGAATTTTTTATTTTTACATTTTAGGGTTTGAAATGTAAAGAGTTCTGCTAGAAAATTATAGGCATATCTAAAAACCACCTTTAAAATTTTTTTTATATTTTACAGCAACGATAAAACAATACCAATTTTTATAAATAACCTCGAAAACTCTACATAAAAACTATAAAAACAATTAAGTTCAGCGACCGTAAATTAGCATAAAAGTATCTTTTTGAAGTCATGACATAAAGGTCAAAGTTTGTAAACTAGTGTAATAAGCTAATAAAGAAATGGCTGTCATTTCATACACATAAAAGCAGCTTTTTTAAACAAGTGAAGAGTAAATTCCATGTTTTTTCGTGAATTAGACGTGTTAAAAATACAAAATGGTATATTTAGCAACAGCAAATCATCATTATGTTCATAAATATGTGTATGAAAAACAGTGTATTCTAAGCAACAAATGGAAAAAGCAACATCTAGTTTAAGTTCTTTACTAAAATATCACGTTTCGCTTAATAGTGCTCTGTATGTGCACGTTAATTTATAAATGTTCTTTATTTATCCATTAAATTAGTTTCAACCCTTAATTATTTGTATTTGTTCTACTTTAATCATTAATAAAAATTCGTAAAAAGAGTTGCAAAATATATTTATATTTCTAATAATTAAACCAAACAGTAAACCTAGAAAAAATATTAAAAAAAAAATAAATCAATATTTTACAAAAGTCCCATTTTCATATAACTCTATTTCTATTTCTAATATCTTTCAGACAAAGAACAAATTAACATTTTGTGTTTTCAGATGCATCATTTTATTTTATTCCTGTAATTAATATCACAATCATTTTAAAAAAACACAATTCAAGTTCTTTCTTCACAACAAAACAGGAACTCACAATTGAGTTATGGAGAAAAGTCGAATCACTATTGGAGAAGTTGTTGAGGATATCGGCATATTGGTTGACAGTTTTGTGCTGAATTTTTTAGAAACCGTCGCTTTTAGCCAAAAACAACACCGTAACCATAACCCAACGACAGTATTAATCAGATTTGGCCCTATGGGCCTTTTCCCAGTTCCCAAGATTGTAGAGATCCACGAAAGGTGACAATTTGCGAAAATCGTTAAAATAAAAACCGAATCGGTGAGAGAGCTCAAGGACATACAAAAAAAGAAAACAATGCATACCAGAACTGCATCGAGGATTAAAAAAAGACGCCAACACAAGTTTACTTTGAAAGGGACGAAATTGAAATTAAAAAGTAATTTAGGCCCTAATTTTATAAATCACTTTGTGTTAATGAAGTTTATAGGAAAGTCAAAAATTTCTAAAATTCATATGCAATATATTGCATATGTAGGGGTCATCCCCTGAGTGCTGGTCCTACTCCTAAAAAAAAATATTTTATTGTTTTGCACACAATTTATTCAACGAGCAAACATAAAGAAATTCGTACATTTCAGAATGTTTAAAATTTGTATGGAGAACAAAAATAAGGGAGCAAAGAAGGTAAAAACATTTGAAATTTTGTTTTTCTGTATATATAAATTTCACCAACGCAAAGTGAATTACACAATTAGGGCCTTAATATTTTTTGAGAACTGAGTGTTTTTTCCAACAAAATTAATTCCCAAAAACAAAAGGATGATATAACCGTGTAAACGAGACGTGTTAGTTTTACAAGGTGTCATACACACATACATACTTTTTTATCGTTCAATAAGCAAATTCCAAATAAAGACAAAAAAATAATAGCAATAAAAACCAATTGCAATTTCTAATAGCCGAGTGAATCTAATAGGTTTACTTTTCTTGAAAAATTAAAACAACAGGCAGCACAGTTCAAATTTCCTAAATAAATTTCACAAAAAATTTGATTTCTCTCTCGCCAAACAACAAAATTTATCCCGAAAAAAATTTTGTTCAAAAACAGTAGGTGAATGCAGAGGTCTTATATGGTGTTCACATATAAAACAATATTCAGATTATAACAATTAAGGTCATTATTGAGACTAAATTTTCATATAAAAATTACAGTTAACTTATTGGCAATTAAGAGATAATTGTTTTAATAATGAGTAAAATTCACAATGCAACACTGTCAGAATTGTGTTCAGTGAAAAGTTTTTACAAAAGTGAAAGCTTTTACAACGAAAGTACTTATTGAATACACTTTGTTGAAATTCGACTATTCTTGTTGGCTGAAGTAGTAGAGCACGAGAATATGAAGCGAAGGGTCCTGAGTTCAACCCCACGCTAAGTCATGTGAAAATTGAAATACATACTTTTTTTTGTCAGTTCTCAAATGCTAATTGTCGTAGCAATAATGAGTATGTATGAACACCAAAAAGATATTGTCAATTAACTGAATATTGTTTCAATATATGAACACAGTATTATTATACAATTCAATTCGAATGAAAAAGCTTTCGAAACTGTATGTTAAAAACATACAAATTCGAATGATTTTTTTTTTTTTTGAATCGAATTACATAATAACGCTCTAGCTTCAGTAACACTATAGACCATTTTTCTATTCTATTAACCTTGTATTAACCATTTTTCTCTCCTAATAATATATATAATTCCTCATCTTATATATGAAAAGATGTTTTCCGCAAAGATTGAAAATACATCAACTGTTTTCAGATAATGGTGTTTGTGCTGCACATCCGTGTTAATGAAGTCCAAGAGATGAATAAATATATTCTCCAGTATAAATGAGAATCTAATTGTAACTGATATTGTGTTGAGGTGTTTCCTTCCAGCACTCACACTATTCTTACAAACAGTAACAAGTTTCTTGGCCCAAAATAATAAATTATTATGGCCAATTATTACAAGTTCATGTTAGTTAAAGGTAGAATTTTATTGCAGATATAAATCGTTTCTTATTACTGACGATTATAAGTAAGGCTTTCAAATTTGTGAGTTTAGAACTTTTGTGCTTAATTTTAAGAAATTAACTTAAATTTACAATTTTGTTAAGAATAGAATATTTAAAATATTTTATATAATCCAATACTAGCAGAATGCTAAGGACACTGGTCAAAAAATTCAGAAAAATGGGACATGAAGAAAATAATCAAACGGTAACACGGGTATTAAAACAATAACATGTTAACATCAGGTTGATACAGTTCTCGGATTCTTTTTCACAATAAAATTTGTGTAAATAGGAACTGTTATCACATTCAACTAAGCCACCTAATAAGTGGTGACAAACACAATACACATGAGCACTGATGATGAAAGTGTTGCGGCTGTCGAAAACAGCTGTTCTGCTCTGCTGTGTAAGTTGAATAAAACTGATGTTGACTTTCCTTTGTGCCTTGGAATATTTATCATGTCTTTCTGAGATTTAAAACAAATTTCGAACAATTAGCCTATGAATCTTAATTCAATTTAATATAGTTATTCGCCCCTATTATGAATGGCCACGTCGACGTCACATCAACTCGACATTAAAAAATCATCACTTGTCTGAAAGTTATCAATAACAATTAATTACTCTTGACAATTTCTTAGTATTCTCTAGGGCATATAATACGGATAGAACATGTCAATAGTAGTCGGATGCTGTCGAAAAATAGTGGACAAGGGAGAATATTTTGCTGTCGTCTTGATACGGCGTTGATGTCGTCATTCATAATAAGGGCGAATATTCCTACTAAACGAAGAACGGTGATCCTAGAAATGTAAGCTTACGTAAAAATTAAGCTCACGAAAGTCAATTTTTTCATGCACGGCAAAACTAAAGGCGCTCACGATCACATATTTTCAAGCACGATGGCAACAATCAGTAGCATTGTTCCCGTGTGTGAAAGTATGTATCTCTATACCACATAGATACATATGTATGTATGTACGTAGATACAAGTTTTCCTTAGTATCAAAAATTCGAAAGACGAAAAAACGTATCTTCCGTTTTCAGTGCATGAATATTAAACAAAATTTATATTAAAAAAGATTTTTAGAAATAAAAAGCAATTTTTAAATTCCGAGATACAATTTCAAAGAAAAAGGAAGTAAGTGTCATATACGGCATTGGCGAATCTAGTACAGCCTTCAACCTTCCGTCCGGAGTACATACACACATTAATGAACATCAAATACATATTTTTAATAGATAAAGAAAACAATTTTTGATTACTTTCATGTACAAAAAATCTTTTGGCCAACCCTGGTATCTTCTTTTTGATTTTGTTTATTTTAACACCAATTTAATTCTTCCTGAAGTACAAAAAAAAAAAAAAAAAAAAAACAAATAAATTAGTATCAGTGCTTCTTGTTTGTTATGTGGCCAAGTATGTCTATATGCCTGCATTTCATTGTTTCTTACACCAAATCATCAGTAGACTTGAACCTAATTCCAAAATAACTAAACCTCTCAGCTTATACATAAATCCACAAAAATTAATTGAGAATCACACACACAAAACCATAGGTTAGGTTAACACGTTGCTGGTAAAAGTCGAGTCCAGCCGACTTGGGTTCAATTAACGCAAAACCATAGTATGTATTTGAAATTTTTAGAAAACAACAAAAAAAATTTATTCGATATAAATGCATTTTTTGTTTGTTGTGTTTTCGAAAAATTTCAAATTCTATGATTTTTAATAATTTTGATAAATATGCCTTAAACACCGAAAATGATGCTTTAACACATTCACGACAGCAGGCTACCGACTACTCGACTACAGAAATAGAATACATGTGTTTCTATGGCAATGATTATTTTCACGGCTAGACGGCAGTTTGTTGTCTGTGCTACTTTTCCCATATAAACACGTGTATTCTATTTCTGTAGATGTCCAGTCGGTAGCCTGCTGTCGTGAACTGATTACTGCTGACAATCTCTGTCTATTCTCTAAGGCCGAGAAAATAACAAGGGGGTGTTAAAAGAGCTTAAATGGCCAGGAAAAAAGTATGGGAATGGCTTAGCTTTGATACTATCTCAACGTAGTTGTAAAATAAAGAGTATTGTTTTTATAGAATTTCTATAATATCTATTTAATTTTAAAAATAATAAAAACGAGTTTTGAAAAATGTCTTTCGATTTGTGTGCTTCAAAAATTTTAAGATAAATATTGCATATTGAGAAAGAGACGTTGGCAAATTTATATTTTTAGATACGATTATTTCAAGGAGGGTGGCACCGTTGGAATTACCGATTGTGCGGATTTGTCAGTAACGAGACATTTTTTAAGATTAATGGTTCTTATGCAACTGCATCGGCTATTAATGTCCCACGGACAATGTCCAGTCGATCTTCAAGGACTCCCGAAAACAGAACTGGTTGAAAGCAGTTTACGTGAAAACTGGAAAAGAAGAGCCTCACTGGGACTTCCAAGAGCGATTATTTATGAAATTTAAAAAATGATCTGAAGTTTAATATTTTAAAAATTCAACTCGTTCGAGAACTGAAAGAAAATGATGTTGATTTACGCAAAAATTTTTGTGAAACGATGTTGAAGCGTCTTCGCACTGTAAAACCCCTTTTTTGGAGCGACGAGGCTCATTTTCACTTAAACGGTCACGTCAACAAGTAAAACTGCTCAGGGTAACTGTTAGGTGTGCCTTATCCACGCATGAGATAATTGGACCACTTTTTTTCGAAAATTCTCGAGGCCAGGTGACGAATGTCAACGGTGAAAATTATCGATGCATGATTACGGAATTCTTTTTGCCAAACCTGCGAGCTCATCTATCGTACTCTTCACACACGTGGTTTCAACAGAATGGGCCTACTGCCCACACAGCCAGAGCTTCGATGAATTTGCTTCGGAAAAATTTCCCCCAAAAACTGATCTGTCGCTTTGGGGACATCCCATGGCCTCCGTGGTCGCCCGATCTAAATCTTGTGACAACAACGTCAATGTTGGCAGATATATTTAACGAGGGGAGCGAAATGACACCGAGGCATATTGACAGATAATTTTCAAAAACATGTACATATTTAATTTTACCCTTTTTGCAACTCTGTTTACATGATTTTATATTTATATACATATACAGCTAAGGCAGAGTTTTTTGAGATCTCGGTGGTTAAACTAGGTTTAGTTTAGCTAATCTGAAAACAGTTTCGCGCCGCCATTGCCAAGTTTGTGTACAAACTTTTGACGCAACAGGTTAGATTTGCTTAAAATGTTGGCTTTTAAGGAAATATTACACCAAAAATCAAATTTGGCCGGAAAAAATCAGAGCTTCAGACTACGTTAAACTAAGTTTAAACTTAATCCAAATCCCAAAAACACGGCCTCAGAGTATTGTGAAAAACTTTGACCGAAATTGTTATGACATTAAGGCAATGTATTTTATAATAAAAATGGATATTCAAATACAAGAATCGTTATAGAGATAACTGATATAAGTGTTCATAAACGACTCAGCCTTATCGAAATGCCATTTTAGAATTTCGGTCGCAATTTTGTAGTCTTTTTTTTTAAATATTCATTTGAAATTGCACAATATAATGAAACATTTACATTATGTTGTTGCTATTTTAGTTATGAATCACACAAATGTTAAGCAGCTTGGGATTGGCCCAAAAGATGAGCAAAAGTATGGACAGCAGAAAGCCAAACGGATTTAATTTTGAAAACCAATGCTTAATTTGTGTGACCAGTTTTTAAAATTGACGATTAACTTATTAATCAGTCAATAAGCAAAGGACTTTATTTACACAAAGTTTTTTTACTTAAATATTTTTGTTTCAGTTTTCATTCTAAACGAGTATCTTATTGAAATCACGCAATAAAAGTCGAAGCAGTGAACACGATAGACAAACGAATTGGTCAAATTAAAATGCATAACGGCGTGTAACGGTTGTTTCCTTAAGTATTAGTGAGAGAAACTGAGAGACAAGACCCCCAAAACTTTGTATAAATATATTCCTTTGTGTTATTTTTTTCTTAACACGATCCACGGTCTTGTGAGACGCGAAGAGTACTTGTGTTACCGTTAAACGTCCTTTATCCAGCTAAAAGTCCTTTATAGAGAATGTACATGGGAGACAATGTTTTTAAAACCGACTATAGTAGATGATTGGTGGGGTGGGCTGTTTAGAAGCAGTCTCAACATGGCCAGTATGAAACGTCCTGTGAAAATAAGAGCTGAAAACACCAAATACAAAAGTTTTGTTTGTTTATATTGTCGCTGTATTTTAATACATCGTTTTTTTAGTTATTTTATTGTTAATGCCACCACATTTTCACTTTTTTACACTACTTTTTCCATACAAATTGCCATCGTATATACTAAGAGCACTCACTGTTCTATAAAAATTTCATTTTAATTTGAGTTTTAAACGGAACAAATAGAAAAACAATATCATAAGAATCATTTCAAACAGTTCATTATTGAAATGATGTATATGTAATTAGATGAAGTAATTTAAATTATTTTCATGCACATCAAGCTATTTCTTTGGAAAAAGTTGCCCAGGAAAAAGGTGTTTTGGTTCGTTCTTAAAAATTAAGAATAGCACCAGTTAAACCTTTTTGTTTGAATTCTTTTCAAGCATGTGTTTGTAAAATAATGATACTTTTCAAAAGTTCAAGGAAGAAATATATGATATCGAATATGTGTTATTTAATAATTTACCTGCAACCTCTTTTAGTTTTTCTGGCAATTGTGCAGCAACTCCTTTCAAAAGGCCAACAGTTGGTTTCTCTGAACAAAGAACAACCAATTCGACAGCATTGTCACCTTGCAAAAGTAGTCCCTTGGCCAAAAATCCAACGCGCATAACGCCCTTTAAAAGGCGAACGTTGCCAGAATCAGCCTCCTTTTGAAAAGACAACATTTGGTTGTCGCGTCCATCTTTGACAGCAGTGCTATCATTTTTCTCTTTCTTTGCCGATGAAGGTCCGCTATCGTTGGGATTTTCAGCAAGACTATCAGAAACAAATTTTAGGGCTCTTTCAGTATGTGACACAATACGTTGAATAAGTTGTAGTTCTTCTTCTTTTGGATAGATTTGTGCATGGCGCGCAATAGCATGCCGGTCGTCATTGCTTTCTGGACGACGAATACTAGCACCACCAGGAATCATACCGAAAAATGGTGGTGGACCATTACCCATGCGGCCACCAAACCCACGTTGATTACCTGTTTTATTACAAAAATCAATATTACATTAAAAATCGTTAGTAGTTTTTTAAACAAATATCGACAAGACTGTAAATATAGTGGTATAAAATATATGAAATTTTAGGAGGAATTCGTTGTGTCTACACTGTGAATATTTGGAAATTTCTTCCATAATCCCAGGGTTATTTAAAAATCAATTTTAACAGCTATATTAAACGCAACTTGTAGTTTTGTAGATGATGCTAATACACGCTAAGAAATTATTGTCTGAAATATAGATTTGATTATTAATTTTATGTTGTTTGTATTGAGTTTTATCTTCCTGATAATTGCTCAGTACATCATGACTTTTGACGATCTTATTGGAATATTGAAGGTGATTTCCTATAGTGTAAAGCATACTTGTGATTTTCTATTGATGAATATCGCTCGAATTTTCTTAGGTTTTAGCTAAATATTTCGTTAAAAAATATATTTGTGAATGCTCAGAATATACAATTCCTTTTATAAAAATTAATAGTCGACGTTACATAATAAAAGTTTTGCGTAAAAAATACAACAATTGAATTTGTGGATGAGATAAATTTTAATGGTCTTATTATTGGCTCAAAGTTAGGTTTTGAAAGTTATATTAATTATTTTTAATTATTTGAGGTTTTGTTTTACTTTGAGGAAGCTGTATGGTTTGCATTTGATTTTGCCTTTGCATGTCAAGAAAGTAATCGTCTATGAATTGATTATGCCCACCTTTTTGTATGCATTACAGGTTTACTGTGATACTTTCAATTATGTATTTAAGACGATAAGGCTTCCTCTTACTAGAGTTGTATTCTCTTCGAATAAGGCAGCATGTAACGTCAATGGTGGTAAAATTTTTATGTGTATCCATCGCTGATTTTTTAAAGTTTAGGAAGCTCTTTCTTCAAATTCGTCTTACAAGTTACGTTAGGTGGTTTATTTGTATTTGGGAAGTGCCGTAGGAATAGCCAATTGGTGATTCCTAGGTTAACCCCTATCTTGGAGCGCACGTTAAGAGTTACTTCAGCTAGGATTTTAAAAATTCGTCACAGGCTTTAAGAACGTTTGAATACTCAACATATAGTTAAAGGGGACATTATTTGAAACGTTCTCTTCTATATAGTGCGTTACATTACGGTTTGTTAAGCTATTATGTAATTATCTAGTGTATATTGTACACAACTACTTAGACATGTTATGCAATTAGTAACTATAAATTCCTTGTTAATATGCTGTGATAATATAGTGGATATATTATGGTTTGTATTAATTACATTATAAATATATTAGTACTTTAAGATCTGCTATATGTATATATAGTAGTAGTAGAGTTTTGTAATGCTACCGATGGCCTCTAGGCTATATTATCACGAAAGAGGCAATAAATAAGTAAATAAAATATTTCGTTGCTCGACAATATTTTTTTTATTATTATAATTAATTATATCAAATTAAAACTTAATAATTGATGTAATTTCATATGAAATTTATTTTTCCTCAAGAAAATTTAAACGCTGAATTGCAATTGCTGTTATCACGCAACTTGATATGAGATAGAAGAATATTACTGAAGTGGATGATCATAAGTGGTTCTAAGTCACCCCTGTCTTATCATGATATCAGTACAAACTGGAGCCAATAATAGTGTCATTCTAGAATGTCAGTCTAGAATCTCTCGTAAAGTTATCAGGTAAGTGATAAAGCATACGAAAATCTCTATCTGCGTATTGTGTAGCGTCAATGGCAAAGTATTAAATGAGGTGGTGAGTAACCTTATATTTAATATGTAAAAGAAATAAATTCTAACTATGTACGGTATAGGATAGATCGAATACATATAATTTAATAAATATACAGATTAAATTTCGACTTCTAAGCAGCTTTGGGTAAACGTATAAATGAAGTGAAGATTTAACTTTTAAGTAACATATGCATGTTAAAAAGATTCATCGGTTGATATTATATTATTTCATTAATATAATATCGATATCGTCAACAGAGAGAAATGGTTTTCAATGAAAAACCCTCCAAATCGTTTATAAATAATAGTAAATTTCTGTTTACATGATCATACATCTAACTCAAATTGAGATTTAAATTTATTGGCTTTGGACTTATTAATATCAAAATATTTTTCATCATTCAACTTACCGCCAAAGCTGCGAGCCAGCCAGTTATTGTAATCATATTCATCATCGAATTGAGCTCGGCGTCTTTGCTCATCGCCCCAATAAGCCTGTTTATCATTAAAGTTAGAATTTTGCCCACGGTGAGAGTTCATAAGTGCTCGTTGAGCTCGAGCTTCTGCTAAACGTCGTTGACGTGGCGTAGGCTTAAAGTCTACTACCAAATCTGGCTGAACTTTACGTTTGTATTGCAAGCGATGACGACGTCCCTTCATGTGCATTTCTTTTGCATTTGGATCATTAAATTTGCAATCACACAATTTGCAATTGAAGCTAAGAATTTTACCTTCCTCATCTTTTACTTCTTCAATGAATTCTCCACCCACGGGTTTTATATTGTCAGAATTTTCATGGTTACTAGCATCATCAGCATTGTCTTAAAATACATATAAATTTGATATTAAACAACTTTTGTAAGAAAGATTTATAATACGAAATATTTACCATCCATTTTATCATTATCAGCTTGATTTTCATCTTCTGCGCCTGCTGCCTTTGCGGCTGAACCAGCAGCAGGAACAAAGTTAATTTTGGACAATTTCTTAGGTTCCTCAGAAGGAATCGGCTTTCCTAATTTTTGGTGCAATTTTACTACTTTCTGGTGCTTCGCGCCGCGAACGTGGGCTGCATATGCATCTGTACCAGTGCATGTGACATCACAAAGTTCGCAATGATAATTGTTGCCACGGTTTTGTGAAGTAGTTTGCGCACTAGCTTGCATTTTAAGGGAAGCTTCACGTTTTTTATGTTTCTGGCCTTCTAAATGTTCTCTATAAGTTTGTGGTCCTGCGCAAGATATTTTGCAAACTTCGCAATAGTGCAATTGTTGCGGCCTCGGGGCTTGTTTAGGTCGCGATTTGTTGCCGGGACCACCCTTGCGATATGGTGGCCAGCTTCCTGCAGCCCCAGCAGCTCCGTTTGATTTAGGTTGATTACCAGCACCAGGTTGTTGCTGCTGGGCCACATACATAGATGCAGCACTATAAAGAGCAGCATCATAATTGGAGTAGGCGCCAGGTGCTGTAGTCACAGCGGTTCCAGGCAATTTTCCAGAAGCCCCACCGCCACTTTTATCTTTGCCAGCAGTCGGTTTTGTGCCAATTGCACTGACATTCTTGACAGGCGGTGCCGAATAGTGTGTCTTTGTGACCGTAGGCGCGGCAGCGGTGTTGTAGTTGGAGGCCGCCTGCTGATAAAATGTTTTGGAAGAGTCATAAGCCTGCAATGGCGTACGACCATAGTCACCTCCACTGTAGCCTGCATAACCAGCGGCAGCTCCGGCTGCACCCCCAGCTGCATAACTACCGCTACCAGCAGCTACGGCGGATTGATACGCTGCAGCATTGGCATAAGTGGCGTTGGTAACAGCCGGATACGAAACTGAATTGGAGCCATATGCTCCCGGCGTGCCCGTCGAATTGTACTGGGTACCGCCGTAACTAAACCCAGTGTAATTGTTAGCCATAATTATCGAGACACAAAATATTAATATACGATTGTATTCGATGTGACAATTTATGTCGGGTTGTAAAACTCAAAAATTTTTTTTCTTTTTCGTTTATTTTTTTCTTCCACTATTTACGAAATCCGAAAACTCTTCGAAGCAACGGCAATGGTAACGACGACAACCAGCACGACTGCAGTCTAATTCAAACTCTGTTATACACACAAAATATTTCTTGGCAAATTATGTACTTCTTTGCCGGAAACGCCGGTAAAATTAACACTTATTTAAGTTATCCACGGTTTTTTTATTGATTAGATCAATAATTCAGTTTTTTTATTTCTTACCTAAAAATAGACATTTATGCATGTGAGTACATACGAGTAATTACCAGTTTATTTTTTAATCATGTGCCGTTCTTCAAACTTTATTGGTTTTTCAATATTTTCACAAAATGTTTCATAATATACGTATACACCGAGCAATGTCGTATTCCTGAATTCTTTCCCACAGTTTAATGAAATTTACTTAATTAACAAAATCAATTTATTATAGTAAAAATACATGTATTTACCAAGTTTTTTATTTCCAATATCTGAGAAAAATTGTGTGAACCATCGAGAAAATGCTTTAGGCCAGATATCAGAGTCTACACACACCGTCAGTAAAAGAACGCCGCAAACTTATTTCAAAGTTTTTCGGGGATAAAAGTAAATGAAACAACAGAGATGTATGTAGTTAACAGTAGCCTTTTTTACATTTACTTACATATCTAATCAGATTTTAAAGAAATATTTATTACACCTGTTTTCGGATCCGTACAGGCTTTGAGTAAAAATATTTGTATAATTACAGTATAGGCTGAAATTATTAAATTCGTATTGTTCTACTTCACAGTTTGTCGTATCATTCAGCAGTGGGTAGTAGTTATAGACAACGTAACCTATATTTGCAGTGTGTCAGCTTTATGTTGTCCATTATTTTATTTGTTATCCGGTTGTTGTAGTTAACTAGTAAATACCAGCACTCAGTCTCGCGACGTTAGACTGTGCTCAGACGATGCATGTCCTTTTGAGATGATTCTTACGTTTTCTTCTTCGAACATACATCTATTATTAACGAAATTTTACTATGTACATACAGTGGTGTGCGTTTTTGACAATATAAAAGAATATGTGAATATGTTGTTGCAACTATCTTCAGGCTTAAAATTACGAATGAGAAAACGAAACGAATTGACAGTATATGCCCATGAGTACTCATTACTTTCCCCCTCGTCCTTCTCGCCTATAATGTAGCAATTATGCCAATAAGATATGCATCGTCTAAACACAGACTTACTGTGTAATTCGATTTCAAAAGAAACAGTTGGAATTTGCTGGTTACTAATCTAAAACTAAGTCCAAAACTTTCTTATCATTGCGTCTACAGAATGTGGAAAGGCTTCTTTCATCATAATGTTAATGTTTGCCAAGGGAAATACTATTTCTATTAGTCTTATAAGAATTCATAATTCATTGATAGCCGTGGTGAGTGTTTATAAGTTTTATACACAAATAGAAGTACATGTGCCTATCTGACAGTTCATCTCATAAGATTGTTGTTATAAGATATCTTTTAACAACACTCTCATAAAAAATCTTATAAGATTGAGATTACACTAATTTGAAGTCTACACGCAACATAATTCGCTCAGCGATTGAATTTGACGCTCTTATCTTACATATTATGTTAGGTGTAGATCCTATGTATGGTAAGTTGTTTGCGAGCATTTGTGGGAAGGATACTCTGATTATTCAGTGCGATTGTCAACCTGCTTTGGCGCAGTTATTCAATGAATAAAAACCCGGCGCACGCTAATTAGCTGCCAACGCCGACTATTGCATGTACTTTTCAACCATGGCCTCTATTAACCGCCTGAGCCAATGCAAAATTCTCCGGGTAATCTTTTTGTTTTGTTGTTTTGGTTATTATTTGCAATTTTACTGTGGACTTTTTAAATAAGTTCCATGGAGGAGAAAAGTAAGTTGTCTTTATGCATAATATATATAAATATGTATTTACGTATACTTTTGAAATTGATTAATTTTAGAATATTTAAAACGAAAAGAAAAAGCCTTTAATGAGGGAAATCAGGAACAATTAGCAATTGCATGCCAAAATTTGGGCGATTTTTATAACCAAGAGGGGCGCTATGAGAATGCTGTCAAAGAGTATCAAATGGAGGCTAATATATACTCCTCTATAGGAAAAAAATTGGAAATGGCCAAGGCCCACCGAATGGCTGGTGAAATGTACATGTTGCTTAGTGATTTTGATCATGGAAAAGATCACATTAACGATTACTTGAGTAAGTGTAGCATGGATATAAACCCACATTTGTCTAGAAAATCAATAAGAATCTCTTATTCTATAATTAAAAGAAATTGCCAAAAAACTGAAAAACAAAGTGGAAGAGCAGCGGGCATATACTACTTTGGGCAGAGCCCATTTATTGCATGGACAAACTCTGACGGATGCTTCAGCCGCAGGTGCAATGACCCAATTAAGAGAAGCAGAGAAGGCGTTTCTCAAAAGTCTTTTACTGATAAAAGAGTACGTTACAAATATGGTGGCATTATACTTAATCACTTCTTATGATTCCGTATAGGTATATTTACATACATGTAGATCCTTTAATGCAACATAGACATACCTCAAAAATTGCTAAATTTTAGTTATTTAAACAAAAGTGCTGTTTCATACCATCAGCACACGTATAAAATTTCAACATTACATCTCAAACTGAACAGAAGTTACATATAGCAAAACATATTTAGTGGAATCCTATCTGAAAGCGCACGCCTGAAAAACTTTTCAAGTTTGATTTTTTGAGATATGACTATGTAATTTCTTGAAATTCATGTTCGTTGTGTAAAAAATCAATTGATCGGTTTTCTTTCGTGTTACAGAATAACCCCTGTGATCACATTTCTTATTACTCATATTGCAGTTCAAAACCATTTGACACTCGATACAGGGTTGCCTGCCCAGTGGTTAACCCAAACCCACGGGTTTTATTGTGTATTTTGTTTAAAGTAACCCAAGCGGGTTTTATTCCTTTTAACAAAAATATTGTTTTTATATTTTATTTGCAAAAAACAATAAAAATAGTTATAAATTTTTATAAAAGAATGAAACAAAACAATATGTCCACTTGACCATATCTAGCGGGTTGGCTATTATTTTTCTTAAGGAAATACTGCATTATATATGTTTGTTTATGTACAAAATATTAAAGGCCTTATTTTTCATTTCGATTTTCATTTCATTTATTTAATTAATTTAATCGAAATGATTTAATGAAAATTCTTTCTGATGCATAACAGAACGATAAAACAAATATTCATACAGAAATTTCTTCTAATTTTTTTTTTTTGATAAATTAGGCTGTAAATATATAATTAAAAAAGTTATATACAAAGTATATCTATATATATATATATAGATATAGATATACTTTGGTTATTTAAAATATAGATTAATTGTGTAGATACGCCCAAACAAGATTTTTTAAATCTAGGAAAACCAATATTAAAATAAAACTAAGTTGTTTTTTTGTTTATTTTAAAAGTTTTCATTCTTATTTTTGAAATAAAAAATAAGAAAGGCCGAAAAGTTGACAGTACTATGGAAAACGAAACTATTTTTATAGAATAAAATATTTATTTGAAAAATACAAATTAAATTTGCAAAGTACCGCCGCAAATTAAAAAATATTTAAAACCGAAAAATTTTTAAAATTTTTTTGCTTTCCGAGGAATTAATTGAATCCGTATTCAATGCCGTTTCCCATCGAAGTCGTCTTCTTTGTCATGACTGCATATTAACTTATGAAAAATTATAAATCAATTTAATGTGTTTTTTTATACCTAGACCCTGCAGGCAAATTACGGCATTCGATGGCGATCGACATTTGTATTTAAATTGTATGGAAATTTCGATCGATATCGAATGCGGTAATTTGGTCCCTGTACACAAATACAAAAATTGAAATATTTTTAGATTGGCTGGTCAAATATCACGTTTAGAACAGCTTGATATGCAAGCACGTTGTTATCTAAATATAGGAGTTGTTAAGGAGCAAATGGAAGACATTGAAGAAGCAATAGTTTATATGGAAAAAGCAATAAAAATAAGCAAATCTCATGACATATTTGAGCTGACCCATTTGTGCTATGTTTCCATGAGTTTGATGTATCACGTTAAACGTAACGATGCCACTTCGGCATTGCGATATTGTAATATGGCGCTAGACGTGGCAAAACGTTTTAATCAAAAAGTGAAGAAAATTTGTGAAACGCTAATCATAAAATCAGAGATTCTAATTAAGGCTGGAGATTTTGCAAGCGCAAAACAAATTTTAACAAAAGCTTATAAAAAAAATACCCCAAATGAAAATGATCGCACAACAATCGAAAAGTCATTGAGAATTGGTATGTATGCATGTGTAGAATGCGAATTTCCTTTTGTAAATTTCTATTTTAGTTGTAAAAATTTGCCAAATATTGGACGTGCTGATAACGACGAGCCTGATCGATTATTCTAAACGGAAAAGTCTGTATGAAAAACTTGGCGATGGCTGTTGTCATTTGGGTAATTACACGAAAGCCTTGGAATATTATCAAAAAACTTTAGAGTGTGCACAATTAAATAATGAATCACCCAAATCAATGATTCCCATTTATGTAAGCTTGTATCAAACGTATAAAGATAATAAACAATATGATAAAGCTCTTGAGTATCTATGGAAGGAATACGAATTGAACAAAGACATTCCCAATGAGGCAGTTTCAACTTTGTGCGGTATTGCCGAAATTTGTGAATTGCAAAAGCAGTCTTTTTGGACGATACAGGACATTTATATGAAAGCTAAAGACCATGCGGCAAAAGCTAATACTGATAAAATCAAATTGGAAAAAATTGTGTATGAAAGGCTAAGAAAATTGCACCTGACGCACAATATGCATGTTCTTATGGAGGAATTGCTAATGGAAGCAAAAAATAAAGGTACTGAATACATGCATGTCTTCACGCATGAATTTTTTCATTAGATATTTAAAAGATTTTTACTAATTAATCTAACACAGAATATTCCTAAGAAATTTAATTACATAATTAGAAGAAACTTTTGAATGAAAATTGCCCACAACTAAAATTCAATACTATGTAAGCGCCAATACAAAATACAAATTATGTGAGAAGGAGATTACAATTCTACAACAGTCAATAGGGAAACAATTTTATTATTTCATTAGCATTTTTTTCACAGCAACTATGAAGGGAGGTAAAGGAAAATGTAAGAATAAAGTATGTTTATAAGAAAGAAATATATGAGGATTTGTAAAAATGCATTTTATGTCCAGAAGTTTAGTTAAAATTCTGAAATAGCCCGTAGATTTGTTCTTAAAGACAACTTCAGTAAATCCATTGTTTCAGACAAAGAACAAAATTAAAAATTAAATTCTCTAGGTCCATCAACCAAAACAGTATCAAACTCTAAAACATTAAAAGCCACGGGTCCAAAGAATAAGCAGCAAACGAGTTTCCTCCGCCAGAATTTCGAAAGCTACAATATTATTTTTTAATTTTATAAAAATGACGTTGACGAATTTGTGTGAATTTTTTGTGCAAATTAAATAAAAATTTCCTGCTTTTACTATTTAATAATTTAATTTATCCCCAGTTTGTTAGAATATAAGAATTTCTCCTCGGGGAAAAATGGATATTCTTATGTACTTTGTTAGATAATTACACAACGTGTATGATATTAATGTAAGATAAACGAATTTAGAAAATATTGAACTTGGAAATACTTTCATTTTTATATTTTTTTATTTTAATTGCACAACACAATGAATGAGAGACAAATACCTGGAAAGTAATACTATTTTTCTTGCAGGTGGTCTCGAGTATAAGAATCTGTTTTTGAAATTTTCCAAACACATTCAAAATCTTAGTATTGGATAAATATCCGGTTTTCATGCATTTATTTACTTATAGCTCAATAATTTTGGAGAATATTATCAGATTTGTGGTTTCTTTTCCAAAAATGCTCAAGCGACAAAAAGTAAATTTTACAGAAGTATTTTTAATTTAACCTTTGGTTTAAATTGATGTGGAGTCTTAATGTTGGATACAGGGTTGTAGTGGATTGTAATATTTAACGCTATTAGTTTTAATAAATTTCTTATAAGTCAACCCATGTTTGTGGAAGTTAAGACATTTTAATATGTTCTTGATCTGAAAAATCAGTTAATTTAATTTAACAAAACTGGAAATAATTGTGCTTAGCAAGCAGTTCTTTAAATATTTCCTTTATTTCCTTGCAGCTTTTGGATTGGATTTTCTTTATTTGAAAAAAACATGTAAGCAAATTAAACATTTAAAAACAAACGCACTTAAGCTAAATTTGTTTGGTGTATTTCCGTAACGGTATTTGACACGACTTTGATAATTTTTTTTGTTTATTTATTTAGTCTATGGATTAATCCTTACAGACTGATACAATTAAAATATACCAATGTTTCAGAAATGATAAGTACATACATATATAAATGGAATCTATACAGCTTTGTTTTAATAGTAACAAGACAAATTACAGCAAAAACAAAAATTATGGCTTTAACAAATGTCGATTTAACAAATTAAACATTTATTTATAATCAATTTTGTAATGAGTTAAGATGTAAAATTATATCATTTTTTACAAAATCAATACTTTTGTTGAAATCGATACAAGGGTAAAGTCTATTAAAATCACTGCAAATTCTCCGAAAGGGATCGAAGTTACTATAGTTTGTAGTGTAAAACTTAATTCTCAGGAAGCTATAATACCTTGTTGGACGATTTGGTATATTCAAGTTTATTTTGCTCAGAAGAAATTGAGATGTGATGCAGCCGTTTATTAATTTCAGCAGAAAGGTAACATTTAGCATTTGCCGACGGCTTCTTAAGGTTGGAAGCTTAATAAGTCCTAGGCGTCTCTCGTGAGATGCTAATCTTATATTAGAGTTCCAAGGAAGACCACGATGCAGATGACGTAAGAATAACTTTACGTCACCTGCATACATTAGTATATTTGAGTTTTCAACAACGGAGGGAAGATCATTAATAAATAAAAGTGGGCCGGGATGACTACCCTGAGGCACACTTGATATAACATTTATATCAGTAGAGAGCATATTGCGGAACTTGACACACTGCATTCTGTTCTTCAAATAAGATTCGATCCATTTTATTACAGACGTTCCAAATCCAATTCGATCAAGCTTATGTATGAGTAAGTTGTGATTCAGCTTATCAAAGGCCTTACTAAAATCAAAATAGATGACATCTGTTTGTTTGCCAGTGACAAATCCATCGTTAACTAAGGTTGTTTATTCTAAGAGATTCGTAATAGTTGATCGACCTTTACAGAAACTATGCTGCGCAGAAGAAAGGATAGACGTTGCTTGATAAGACAATGTATCGCATAAGAGTTGCTCAAACAACTTTGGTATAGCGTTCAGTTTAGCTTTACCTCTATAATTTGATATATCAGCTTTAGATCCAGATTTGAACAGCGGAATGATGAACGATTTCTTCCAAATTGGAGGAAAATAACTCAATTTGAGTGATTTGTTGAATAAATAGGTCAATGGAGTGCTTAGTAAATGAGGACAGTATTTTAAAATACTACTAGGAATACCATCAGGACCGGGAACACACGAAAGTCTTAGATTTTTCATATAAGTCAAAACAGTTTGCTGCTCAATACGGGGTACATTATTGTGATAAATAATACAAATCGGAAATAATAGATAACATTTTCGAAGAGATTTTTTATCGATATAATCGTTTCACTACCAATTAGATCACCCAATTTCTTTTATGTTTAATCATTTCAGTATTACAAAATCGAAAAAGACTGAATATTAATTACATAACGGTAATACAATAACAGTGTACAAAGTAACAACAAAAAAAAACAAAGACCTCAATGAAAAAACTAAAACACTTTAATCAGGTTTCCTTCTACTAAAAACAGTAATAATAACCTGGTTAAAAATTCCCCAATGCGGGGAAAACTTTTTATAACCGTAACCTTTTTTCGTAAAGTAAAAGAGGTATTGTTATTTGTACGTGCTACATAATATGTACATATATGTTATGTCTTTTATTTCAAGGTATTGATTTAAGTTCTGCAGACGATGATAGCGACACTGAATCGGATGGAGTGACAGCTAATGAAAATAATACACCGGACTTAGGAGAGGATGTATGCTTAGACGATCTCACCGATTCCGACACAAGCGACTTGGATGAAACAGACAAACCCAGACTTCATCGTGCTACACGGGGCACACGCTCCTTGACCATTAAGCGTAACAATAAAGGTGAAACTCAACTGCATCAGGCGTGTATAGCTGGAAATATTGAATTAGCCCGAAGACTTATTGATCAGGGTCATGTTGTAAATGTTCGTGATCATGCGGGATGGCTGCCATTACATGAAGCTAGCAACCATGGATACCGTGATATTGTGGAATTATTATTAGATCGTGGGGCTGCTGTTGCAATAAATGACAAGGGTGGTACGAGCTGTGATGGCATAACACCGCTTTACGATGCCTGTTCAAATGGTTATCTGGACGTGGTGGAACTGTTAATAGAACGTGGAGCCGATGCAACAGTCAAGACAGATTTCGGCGACACCTGCCTAAGTGGCTTAGATAAATGGCGCAAATCGGTGACACTGACAGAAGGCGAACAAGTTCAATATGAACAAATAAGAAACCAACTTGTTAAAACATTATCAAAGGTTGGCATATGTTCGTCACAAATTTCCAAACCTTTAAGAAATACAATTGTGGAATGTAAAGAAAATACACGGGACCACACACTAATTGACCCGATGGACAGCGAAAATGAAGGCGCACAGTTAGATGAGACCATAAAGCCATCAAGCTCCCGTTTTAGTCGGTCAAAAGAGACAAGTAAAACTCGTTCTCCTGCGAGTGCTAGTGTTGAATATAAAAATGCTATTGAACAACTGAAGCATCCGAATTATCGTAAAAATACTATAGAAAATCGTGATGATTCATACTGCAGTAGTGACGGTGGAAAAAGCAAACGTTCTGCTTATCTTGATGCAGAAGAAATCGATGAAGAGTCTTGGCTTATCGACGATTTAGGACCTGAAAAGAAAAAGCGACGATATCAGACAACTCCAACAAAAGGTTTAATTCCAACCACTTTAAAGTCACTCTCCAAGTCACTTTCTAAAGATGACATCCACCTAAGAGATTCTTTGACACCCGAAATAGATGCTTATCAAGTGTTATCAGATGCTGCTGGTTCTGTTTCACAACAACGACATAAAGGAACTAAAAAGCTAACACTATCCCGTTCATCAAGTATTAATAGCAATGCAAGTATGGCATCCAGCTCCCAACGCCGGAAGCCGAAATATCAGGCATCACTTCTAGAAAGCGGATTTGCACGTTTTCGAAGTGAAAGTCCACAGTGTACTAGTGAAGACTCTAACGAAGGTCACATCACGGCAAATATGCGGACAACAGAACCAGATTCCACTACCACGTCAATACAACTTCTAATATCACCGACAAAATCTTCTCCGATTAAAGTTCAAGCAACACCGGTTATGCTGGCGACGACTGTTTCTTTTAAAGTAAAAGTAGAAGATGAGCTACTTTTGGTACCTATTGACAGGAAAAAGCTTTCTGATATAAATATTCGTTGGCTGGCTGAAGAGGCATCTAGAAGATATTACAAGTAAGTGTAGAAATTAGGGAATCAAATCAAAATGTATATTTAACAAAGTCCGTGCCACGTTCTCATTCAAAGATATTGCTAGATTTAGTTTAATTAATTGTTATGCGTAACGTTGTTCACATGAATGGATATTCGAAAGATGAACTTGACAAGTTGTCTATGTCAACAGCAGAAAATGCTACAAAATTCAAAAACCACAAAAAATGCAAAATCCACTCTTTTATTATATAATAAATTAAAAATATTTCCGACAATGGACAACGATTTTATTAACATAAGAAAAATTCTCTACAAAAGAGATTATTTTAATTAACATTATGCTGACAACGATGGCTTGCATACGACAATTTGGTTCAAACTTTATACGGTGTTTAGACATACGCCTTAATTGAGCTTATCGCAATTAATGCCATAATTGTGCCCAATTAGCCATATAAAATTTTAATTACGTGATTGCTCAATTAACACTTAAATGCAATAAAATCTAGTAATATTACAAATGCATCACTGCTAAAAAGTATGTTTAGTAAGCAAAACACAACTCACTGAACAAAGTATGTCGAGACAAAATATGTCGAGCCATGCTGAGGTTATATTATTGGAATTAAATTTATTATTACTTAGAAAGTTACAAAAAAAAAAAAAAAAAAAAAAAACAAAAACGAAAGAGGTCCTCATGAATATGAAAAATGTTTACTTTTGGTTGTCATACATAAATTGAATTGACTAAATTTTTGTATATGTGAATATTGACTCAATTAAAAATTCGTGTCTGAACACCATATTAAATTGATTTTGAAAGTTGTTTTTACGTTTTTTGCTTTTGCTTTTATTATAATATATCGAGCGATAACCGCAAAAAAAAAATTAAGCTCTTCGAAAATCCTTTTTTCTCGAAAATGTACTATATAAGATAATTTGGATAATCTAACAAAATATTGATAAAAAAATAAATAATAGTTTTTAAAGTTATTATTTTATAAAAATCAGCTTCAAGCTTAATATTATTACTTTCGTTACAAAAATACAGCATAAGAAAATGTGTCATATCCCAGATGATGTTAAATATTAATTATACCCTCCAAAAAAAAAGAACTTGACGGTATATTCACTTTGTCATTCCATTTATAACGCAGCGAAATATCTATCTGAGACCCCATAAAGTATATATATTATTGATCAGGTATGAAATCTAAGACCCTTTGGCCAGGTCTGTCCATCCGTCTGTGGAAATCACGATTCAGTCCAAAAACGAAAATAGCCAGACCCTTGAAACTTGGTATAAATATAACTTGAAGGATAGCAAAGGTCAAGATCCTAAAGAATATATCCAGGGACATCGAAATATTACTAACAAAAAAAAATAAATACTTTTAAAGTTATTATTTTATAAAAATAAGCCTTAAGCTCAATATTATTGCATAAAATAAGATAAGAACTTTTATTCAGACTCAAGCTCAAATCTGAAATTTTTAGAATATTTTATATTAAATTCAAGTTATTTTTATTGAGAGTGAAATATTTAGAATATTTTTTTATAATCATCAAATTCCGAAAATGGGACATGAAGAAAACATTTAACGATAATACGGTTTGAAACAGTTCTCTTATGTAATTTCCTAATCAAATGTATATAGTCGACTCCGCTTTACTGGAAATAACCAAAACCCAATTTTTTCAGTTATCCAATTTTTTCTCAAAACGTAGTTCGGATTACTGCAATTTGTTACAGTTAAGCGTACTGCTTAAAATCACGGTGTGACACAAAAAACATATCCGAACTAATACGATCACTAACAACCAATTAGAAATCTCTACTGAGCCTAAGTGCAAGTATGAGAAGTGCATAGTAGGCATTTTGACGGGAGAATTCACAGTGTGACACAAAAACAAAATCGTAACTAATACAATCACTAACAAGCAATTAAAAATCTTTACTTAGCCTAAGTGCAAGTATGAAAAGTGCATAGTAGGCATTTTGTTGGAAGAATTCACGGTGTGTCACAAAAAAAAGATATCGTAACTAATACAATCACTAACAAACAATTAAAAATCTTTACTGAGCCTAAGTGCAAGTATGAGAAGTGCATAGTAGGCATTTTGACGGAAGAATTCACAGTGTGGCACAAAAACAGAAATCGTAACTAATACAATCACTAACAAACAATTAGAAATCTTTACTTAGCCTAAGTGCAAGTATGAGAAGTGCATAGTAGGCATTTTGACGGAAGAATTCACAGTGTGGCACAAAAACAGAAATCGTAACTAATACAATCACTAACAAACAATTAGAAATCTTTACTTAGCCTAAGTGCAAGTATGACAAGTGCATAGTAGGCATTTTGACGGAAAAATTTACAGTGTGACACAAAAACAGAAATCGTAACTAATACAATCACTAACAAGCAATTAAAAATCTTTACTGAGCCTAAGTGCAAGTATGAGAAGTGCATAGTAGGCATTTTGGCGGAAGAATTCACAGTGTGGCACAAAAACAGAAATCGTAACTAATACAATCACTAACAAACAATTAGAAATCTTTACTTAGCCTAAGTGCAAGTATGAGAAGTGCATAGTAGGCATTTTGACGGAAGAATTCACAGTGTGGCACAAAAACAGAAATCGTAACTAATACAATCACTAACAAACAATTAGAAATCTTTACTTAGCCTAAGTGCAAGTATGAGAAGTGCATAGTAGGCATTTTGACGGAAAAATTTACAGTGTGACACAAAAACAGAAATCGTAACTAATACAATCACTAACAAGCAATTAAAAATCTTTACTGAGCCTAAGTGCAAGTATGAGAAGTGCATAGTAGGCATTTTGGCGGAAGAATTCACAGTGTGGCACAAAAACAGAAATCGTAACTAATACAATCACTAACAAACAACTAGAAATCTTTACTTACCTTAAGTGCAAGTATGAAAAGTGCATAGTAGGCATTTTGATGGAAGAATCCACACTAAGGCAATTTTGAAGAAGTTTATTAGTTAAATACTTTATATATTTATGCTACGGACTTGTAATATATCACTGCAGAGGTAATTACGTCTACGGTTTAAAAACTTCAATTAAATTGTATATTTCGACTCCGCTTTACTGGAAATATCCAAATACCAATTTTTTCAGTTACCTGATTTTTTCTCAAAACGTAGTTCGGATTAGTGAAATTTGTTACAGTTAAGCGTACTGTTGGAAATCAGTAAAACAATACTTTTTATATCAAATGTCTAGCCACTTGCATTGACAATATAATAGAAAAATACAATAAAGTACGTAAGAGCGAAAAGTACAAATACATTTTGCCATTTAATTTTTTAACGGACAAAACATGCACAATTTTTTCAGCCTTAAGTTATGCAACCGATTCGATGTCATTGTTTATTTTTTCACTAAAGCGAAGTAAGTTTCATACAAAACGTAGTTGTGGGCCTGCTTTTGGTTTTTAGTAATACGACATTTTCAGTAAAGCGATGTTTCGCTAAAGCGAAATGAATAAAATCAGTGCGTTTAAAATCAGTGCGGGGATTTGTATCGCTTTCAGTAATTCGATTTTTTTCAGTAAAGCGTGTTGCACTAAAGCGGATTCATCAGTATAAATAAAAACTAAGCCACCTACACATGAGTACTGATGATGAAAATGCAGCGGCTTTCAAAAACAGCTGTTCTGCTCTTGTCGAATAATTAAAAACTTATGTTGACTTTGCATTGGAATATTTGTCATGTCTTTCTGAATTTAAAACAAATTTTTGAAAAGTTAGTCTATAAATTTTAATTAAATTTAATTTAATAGTTTCTGTTTCATTAACTTGGTAATTTTCAAAAGTGCGTGTTATTACAAAAGTTTGAAACTTTAAACAAAATTTTAAACAAAACTTAAAGAAAAATTTGGATACAAAACTTGCAAATTATTGCAAAACATTAAATACGCAAATAATGCAAAGAGTCCCTACCAGACGATCCACGTGTGTCTGTTGTTTCGTTACCTACTATGTATATAATTTTCTTTCTATTTTTAGTTTAGTTGGCTTAAAACCCTTACTACGGCTGAAAACTGCCGATGGCTTTGCGTATGAAGAAAACGATCCCGTTAATGTGGCTTTAGAACAAACAATGATCTTAGCAACAGTACTGGAATGGCAAATTTCTCCATTAGGACAACGCTACGAAGAAATGTGCATACAATTACATAAACGTAATAATGATTACCAAACAACTCATTAATTTTAATTTACGTTTTAATATTTTTTTTCCAGCTGTTAACAGTGAGGTACAAGATGTTTTGCAGCGAGCCCAAATTTCCAATTCTATATATTTAACTGATTTTTGGTTAACGCCAGTTCAAACGGAATCTGTTTTCAAAGCAATTTTGCATCAAACAAATTTAAGAGTTTTAGATCTTAGCAACAACTTTATACAAAATGAGGGTTGTCGTCAACTTGCCAAGTCCCTGCCAACGTTAAAGCAACTGAAAACTTTAAACTTAAAAGGAAATCTTATAACTGCTGATGGCTTAGAGGCTTTACTCTTTAGTCCGGCCATGGACAAAGTAATGGAAATACAAGAGCTGATATTAAGTCACAATCCTTTGGGTAATGCGTCAGTGCGAACGCTGGATCGATTTTGCAATAGTTCATCGGGAACATGTTTGCACACATTGCATTTATCCCAGTGCCAATTAACACATCTATATGACTTCGATTTGGCTTTCTACCGCCTAATAAACTTTGACATAAGTTTCAATCAATTGCATGACGATTCGATTCGTGCGATATTGAAAAAGCTGAACTCTTGTCGCTTGGAAAACCTAAATTTGAGCTATATGAAAAAGGATCAATGCGACGATGATCGATTGAATTCATTTTTGGGTGATAAGTTAGGGGAATTTTTTGAATCTGGCACTTGTGAAAAATTTCGTCATATTGAATTAGTGGGCTGTCATTTAAGTGATGTTAGTATTTATAAAATTGTTTTGTGTCTCAATAGAGCCAACGATTTAGAACTTTTCAACATATCGAACAATAACCGTTTATCGAGTTCCTCTCTACATTTCATTCTGGACAAATTGCCACAATTGCGTAAACTTATTGCCACAAACTGTACAAATCTCATAGGATTGGAGAAAGTCGATCGTCTGACAAAACTAAAACAGATTCCCAATTTCATGTCCGTTACATTAGCAAACTGCGATTTAACAACTCTTAATGAAAGTTTAAGTCAATTATGGCAATTGCACTGGGGAGATAGAGGTAAAATAATGTCATATGACAATAATTTTATTTTGTACACAAATGATAAAGATTTAAGTGATCTTAAATAAATTGAATATTAAAAATACTTTGATTTTATGTTATTCGTGATTGTTGCAATAATTCAAGTTTTCTTTTCTAAAAAATAATGCTACATTTTTTGCACTTTTCAATAGGAAATGGTAACATTATGGCATCTGAAAATAGTGAATTTATTGGAAATTGATCTACCATCCCTTATGTTCAAATTGTGCCTAATTGTGGTTTTTTAGAATAAAAGTGACAAAATGTTACATATTTTCCAGAAAAGAAGTCGCCATTAGTTTTCCTAGTGCTGTTAATTTTTATTTCTATCTTTTCATGTATTTGTTAAAAATTTTGATGTCATGTTCAGTACTTGTACAGTGTATGCCTTAAGTACCCAGTAAAAAATATATGAGCCCAATTCACAATCCTGTGCAAATGGTCTTGCATTATAGCATTTGCAAATTGAGAGAGTATTTGAGAACATTTTCAATGTATTTTGTTGGTGTAGAGTACAATTATTTTGCTCATGCTACGATGCTAGACTACTTGCTCGAGATTGTGAACTGGGCTATGGATTAATCCATAATCGAGCAATAAAGGAGTAATGATTTGTTCATTATCGAAACTTTTTCTTTGTTTTGTTGGTTATGCCTCTCTTAATACTCCAAATGGATCAATAAGGGATGTATCAGTTCGTTTTTGGGTTTTTTTCTTTAACATAACTGTTAATTGTTGATGTTTTCGTTTTGTTTTTCTATTTTGTCAGTTTAGTTTTAAAAAGTGAAAGACATGTTATTAAAAAAAAGCGAAAAGGTACGGTTATAAAGGGTCCGCCATCTAAAGTTTTTTTTTCAACTAGTACTTATTTCGTGAATAGTAACACTTAGCTCATGTCTGATTTGGCAGATAATTAGTTTTATCCTTCCGCTGAACGAATATAGTTGTGTATACGCTTGAACAACGCTGGGAAATGGGCCTGCGATCGACTTACAGAAGATGCCGATTTTGCCAAAAAAAATCATCTTTTCAGATGAAGCTCATTTTGATCGTGGCGGGTATGTAAACAAGCAAAATTGTCGCATTTGGGGCACAGGAAATCCGCACGCATACATTGAAAAGCCGACGCACCCAAAACGAGTTACTGTTTGGTGCGGATTTTGGTCGAGAGACATAATTGGGCCATTTTTCTTCGAAAATGAGCAAGGAGTGGCCGTTACAGTCAATGACGATCGTTATCGGGCCATGTTGAAGGAATTTTTGTTCACAAAAATTGAAGAGGAGGATATTGGCAACATTTGGTTTCAACAGAACGGCGCTACGTGCTACACTCGATGTTTTGCGACCTCTTTTTGAAAATCGCATTATCAGCCGCAGAGCTGATGTCGTTTGGCCACCTCGGGGCTGCGATGTGACACCGTTGGACTATTATTTGTGGGGTACCGTCAAAGATAAGTGTTACACCGACAAGTCAGAGACAATTGAAAGGACCGATCGTGTAGGCTGGTTGGTATACGTGGCTGCCCGCTACACGCAAGCATTCAAGTAGGATCTCTGAGATCCCGTTTTTAAAAACTACTCCACTCGTCAGTGACTACCTATGGAAGCCGTATCCTGATCTCGGATACGGATGGTTACTAGATCCAACCCGTCGCATTGAGGTATCTAATAAGGTCCCCCAGACATGTGCCTGATAACTCCGCGAGGTCGCCTATCAAAAATGTGGTTCGGTTTCGTAGTCGTAAAAAGCTTCGAATCGAATTGTTCGTGCAGACTTGACGGAAAGTACACAAAAACAATCATCGTGTAGGCTACTGCATGGCCAGCCGAGGCAGCCATTTGAATGAAATTATTTTCCATTATTGACCGGAAGGATTGTACTTTCAAATAAAAAAAGAAATTTGAGAAAATATTCAGTAGTGTTTTTATAGCATTTTCAGAAAAAAAGTTATTTGGCGATACCTGTAGTAACAAATTGTTGAAAATGCGGCAAAATTTAGTTTCTAAGCGTCATTTAAGACGACTAGTTGAAAAAGAAATTGAAGAATTACTCCCTTTATGCTCTTTTAGGAGACAAAAACGATTACTCCATCTGTCGTCATTTTCAAGACCAAAGGGAGTACTCCATAAGGAGCATAAAAGGAGTACTCGTGTCTGCGGACATGCTGTGTTAAAAATCCAATGAGTTCCGGAGTTTTATGGAGTAATCCATTACTCGCAAAGGAGCGCTCCAAGATTACCCTTTGGATGATCCTATGTTTTTTACTGGGTAATGACTTAACACATACGAATTTTATGAATTTTTAAATCAGGGGACAAATTGAGGCATTCGATATCGATCGAAATTTGTATTTAAATTGTATAGAAATTGCGATCGATAACGAATGCGGTAATTTTGCCCCTGATTTATAAGTATTTCATTATAACAGAATTATATATACTATATCGCTCCCTTACTGCAACATAGTCATATCTCAAAATATTAAAATTTTTATGTAAGTATTTTCTTAACGAACATTCATATTTCTGTATTAAATTGAATTAAGATTTATAGACTAATTGTTCGAAATTTTTTTGTTTTAAATTCAGAAAGACGTGATAAATATTCCAAGGCACAAAGGAAAGTCAACATCAGTTTGTAGTTATTCAACTTAAACAGCAGAGCAGAACAGCAGCTTTTTTTCCTCGTCAGAAGAAAACCAAAAAGTTTAGCTTAGGTATAATAGAACAAAAAATTCAGAAAAATGGGACATGAAGAAAATAATGAAACGGCAACACGGTTATTAAAACAAAAATGTACTAACATCAGGTTGATACAGTTCCCGTATGCAATTTCCTAATAAAATTTTTATAAACAAGAACTGTTATCATATTCAACTGAGCCACCTAATAAGTGGTGACAAACACAAAACACATGAGCACTGATGATGAAAGCGTTGAGGCTTTCGAAAACAGCTGTTCTGCTCTGCTGTGTAAGTTGCAAAACTGATGTTGACTTTCCTTTGTGCCTTGGAATATTATCACGTCTTTCTGATTTTAAAATAAAAAAATTTCGAACAATTAACCATAAATCTTAATTCAATTTAATTAAAATTTTTAGTTATTTAAACAAAAGGGATCTTCTATATCATCTCCATATACTATGTAGAGATATAATTCTAAAATTATTTTTGCAATTTCAGCATTATATCTCAAGCTGAACCGAAATTATTGCAAAATATATTTTGTGCTGTCGTATCTGAAAGCGTAAATTTTCAAAACTTTAATCGCATTTTTCTCAGTTTGATCTTTTTTGAGATACATATGATTACGTCGCGACAAAGGGTCGATATAATCAATTCATCAATTAATTCTCCGCATAAAATCTGTTCGTTATATTGAATCTCGCGCTGGGGTTGAAAATTCTATATTGTATTCCTTGTTTGCAAAGAGTTCTTCAAAATGTCCTCTAATCAACACTAAG
Organism: Linnaemya tessellans; assembly: GCA_951800035.1. Lineage (NCBI taxonomy): Eukaryota > Metazoa > Arthropoda > Insecta > Diptera > Tachinidae > Linnaemya > Linnaemya tessellans. The sequence continues at coordinate 50,636,650 of OX637535.1, forward strand.
AAAAGCTGGTGAAGTTCCAGGACTATAAACTAAACATTATGCTCATTTACTCAAAGTAAATGCGAAAAGAAAATTTTATTTTTCTCTCAAGAGTTGAGTAAACAAGAGATTGGTGTGACATTTTTACACAATATGAAGGACAACATGAGGATTAATTCGCCTTCAATAACTCAAAAAAATAAATTTTTTGAGTTATGACGTTCTGTGAGTAAATGAGCGATTAGTGCTCTTTAAAATATATCAAATCGTTATTTCGTAGTTCTGAAACTTGTAAAAAAGTAGTAAATTTTATTAACAAAAAAATCTTCATTTACAAAGGGGTAACATTTTTAGCTTAATTGATAACATTTTGCATTTTTTTTCACAAAATGTAAATGCATTTGTATGTTGGCATATACGAATGGAAATATATTTTTTATACGTATGTACATGTGTGTGAGTGTAGTTGTTTGGGTGAAGTAAGTTTTACTGGGGAGATTGTTTTGCATTTTCAAGCATACTTTTAAAAATAATCATGCGTTGAATTTGTGATGTGCCTTCGTAAATTTGAGTGATCTTTGCGTCACGCATTAACTTTTCGACAGGGTATTCTGAATTGAAACCATTGCCGCCAAAAATCTGTACAGCATCGGAGGCAATTTTGTTGGCCATATCCGCCGCATGGCATTTTGCAATCGAAGCGAAATAACTGTTTCTACGTCCCTGATCTACTTCCCAAGCTGCTAAACGATAAGCAAGGCGGCCAGTTTCGACAGCTATTGCCATATCGGCAAGCATGAATTGAATCGCTTGATGATTGGCAATTTCTGTACCGAAAGTCTTACGCTCTAAGGAGTACTTAAAGGCTTCGTCAAGGCAACGTTGGGCCAAACCCACAGCAGCAGCTGCTACAGGAGCGCGAGTTTTATCGAAAGTGCCCATAGCAATTTTAAAGCCAGCACCCTCACCAATAAGAACATTTTCTTTAGGAACACGAACATCTTCGAAGGTAATACCGCGGGTATCAGAGGCACGTTGGCCCATATTAATTTCTTTGCGGCCGGGTGTTAAGCCGGGAGTATCACGTTCTACAATGAAGCCGGTAAATGCTTTGCTGGCAGGAGCTTTGGGATCAGGATTTGTGCGGGCTAAAAGAAAGTACCAGTTGGCTACACCGCCGTTGGTTATCCACATTTTTTGACCGTTGATAACCCATTCGTCACCCTTCTTTTCAGCACGTGTTTTAATGCCCGCAACATCAGATCCCGCACCGGGTTCAGTTACGCAGTAGGCAGCCACTAGAGGCTCTTCGATTAAACGACCCAAGTATTTTTGCTTTTGTTCTTTATTTCCGGCAATAATGACAGGGGTTTGCTAAAATATGATATACATTTTGTGGTAACGATAACGCGTAGGAGATTACGTACTTACCCCTAAGCCACTAGCTTCCATGGCAGTCATAATACCTGTACAACCATAAGCCAGTTCCTCCGAAATCAAACAACTGGTAAAATTATCAAGACCTAATCCACCGAACTCCTGCGGAATGTGATTGTTCATTAGGCCCAAAGCCCAAGCTTTTTTTATAATATCCCAGGGATATTCGCCAGTCTTGTCGTGATGGGCAGCAACAGGAATAATTTCGTCGCGAGTAAATTTACGTGCCAAATCTTGCATTTGCTTTTGTTCTTCGGTCAAACCAAATGAGGGTCCGTGTTCCGAGACATGTGATACAGTTGCATAGGAACGATTTGACAGTTGGCGCACCGAACGTACTGCAATCTGGAAATGAACATTGACAAATTAGTACACAATATAATGAATTCGTTGAAAACTGATACATTTTAAATAAAAATGAGTTTATCACACTAGTTCTTAATAAAATTAATTAAAAATTTTTTTAAGCTATAGGTCTATTATATTTTATGTATTTATTGTACATATTCAATTTTCTTTTCTAATATATTGTTCTAATTTTTGGCTTTTAGTTTTGATTTAAGTAATAATATTGAGCTAAATAAAAATATATAAAAAACAAAACAACCAAAATATTTAATATTCAACAATTTTTAAATTTTGTTATTGTTAATTAATTATTATCAATTGTTATCCTGAAGAAGATATCCAGAGGATATCGAAATATTGAAAAATAAATAAATAAAGGTTTTTAAAGTTATTGCTTTATTAAAAAAGACCTCAAGCTCAATATTATTACTTAAATTCGGGTTTCTTTTCAATTTCATTAATCTCTGTTTAACTTCTTCATGAAATCTTATTTTTGTTTTTTTAATATTTTCTTTTTTGCTTTCAATAAAAAAATATTTGTGCTTTATATTAATTATTAACATTAATACATTAATTGAGACAACATGTCGAATAGAGACAAAAATATTGAAAATTTAAATAAAAAAGTTTTTTTTCTAAAGTCCAGAAGTTGATACTTAAGTTCAATTAAGATTTATAGGCTAATTTTTGAAAATTTTGTTTTTTTTTTTAAATTCAGAATAACTATTCCAAAGCACAATGGAAAGTCAACATCAGTTTTTAGTTATTCAACTTACACAGCAGTGCAGAACAGCTGTTTTCGAAAGGCGCAACACTTTCATTATCAGTGCTCATGTACATTGTGTTTGTCACCAATTAGTCGAATATGATAACAGTTCTTATTTATACAAATTTTGTTGGAAAATTGCATACGAGAACTGTATGCAACCTGCTGTTAACACATTTTTGTTTTAATACCCGTGTTGCTGTTTCATTATTTTCTTCATGCCCCATTTTTCTGAATTTTTTGCTCTATTATACCTAAGCCAAACTTTTTTGGTTTGAATTCTTTTATACTTAAGTATGTACATGTGAACGTTTTTCATTTTTAATGTATGAATTTCTATTTTAATAGTGAACCTTTTTTGTTTATGTAAATTGTATTACAGGATGTTAATTTCCCAACACGCTATAGGTTCAAATCTGCGAAACTGCAAATTATTTTTTATTTTATTTTAATTGTCAGGGTTGGGGAATTTCGTACTAACCAAAAATGTAATAACTTAATAATATGAATGTGATAACTTCTCATATTCAATTTTCGTTAAAATATTGGTTAAATAGTTGATATTCCTACTAACTAGCACCACTTGCAAAAGTGGAAAAATTGAACAAAGAACGGTGATGAGATGGCGTAGCGGCCTCGAAATCAGTACTGATCCGTTCTGCTGGTTCAATGACTATGAAAAATATTCTTAATATTCCACTCTCAAAAAAATTAATAAATAGAATGCAATCACGTTCATTTATTAAAAATAAAAATAAAAAATAATTTGCAGTTTCGCAGTTTTTCATTTTTATTGTTAGCTCAAGCCACAGCTTAAATTTGAATGTATGTAAGTATTTTTTAACGATACTTAGTCTGCTTTTACACACATCGATTTTTCTTGAAGCAGTTCTCTACAGTTCTCTTTTAAAACTGCCCGTTTGTTTACACACAGACAGTCTGTGTTCAATTTCTAATGTCAAAATGTCAAAACTTAATATGACGCCATTAATGAGAATAAAATAACAAAAGAGAATTGAAGTAACTTTCCGGTACAATCAAGTATGTACCCCTCTTCTTGCTTCTTTTCTCTCTCTCCCATAAACTCAGACTTACTTCAAGAAAAACTGATGTGTGTAAAAGCAGACTTAATACTTTTTGTGAAATTCCATTAATCTTCATTTTATACGTGCATATTCTAGAATTTAATTTTGCTATTTTATTGAAAAAGTTTAAAAAATATTAAACGGTTGCATTAATTTCTAAACAAACATAACCACATGTTCCTGTGCTATTTTTCTGCTATTAATATCAGCCGCTGTAACTACAGTAACTCTTTCAAACAACAATAAAATGTTCTGTTGTTGCAGCGGCCACCTGTTATATCATATACACAATCTTAAATGCATATGGAATTATTTTGGACTTGGAAATTAAATAATTGTTCCTTTCTTGGAAGAGAGGTTACTTTTTCAGGCTGTTTTATTCAGGTGGAACAAATCTAATCAGATGGTTGCTTGCTACAGCGTGGTTCAGACACATACTTTCTCCATATATTGCAAACATACAAGCACACTTGTGTATATATGTACATAAGTAGATATCTTCTAAACGCAGAATAAAAATTTGCGTACTTATGTACATATGTATATAAATTAATTTTTTGTTTTTGTCATTTTTTAAAAAAATATTTTTTTGGAGCTAAAAGCTCCTTCTTTATTTAACGTTCAACTTAAAACTAAACTTTTACAAAATTGTTTTCTTCAATACGATTAGCAACGTTACAATCAAACTGCACACTCAACATTTTCTCACAGGTATAGAAATTATTTTCTGTGCGCGTGTGCACTGTCATCAAAACAGAATATTTTTTATAAATATTTTAATGTTGCCAAATAGCAAGAGTATCGGGTTTCCGTCTGGCTTTGTTCTCATGAATTTTATGAATTATGAATTTTAAACGTTGAATGTATTAACTCCTCCCCGCCTTAATTTCAAACGTCCTCGTTTGAACCATCTGATTTTTGTTCAAAAATTTTATTCAATCCTTGGATTGCTGAACTAGATAAATTTATCTGATCTTTTAATCTCGGCTTTTGATATTTTCGTACTGCCAAACCTATCATAATCATTAGCACTATCACAAATGCTATTATACCACTTATTGATAGGCTTATTCTATTGCTGGTTTCGATAAAGTTGATGTGTTTCATATTTTTTGTATTGATTTCTTTCATCATTTGCAGGGATAGGATCTCTTCTGTTCTGTTGTCTATGGATTTTTGCTGGAGTATTGTGGGTAGTGGTTTGTTGCTACTAACTTCTTTAGTCTCGTAGGATCTGCCTTCTATTATAATTTTTGAGTTGTGGTGGCGAATAATGAATGTTCCATTTAATGTTGTTTCTTCGTCGTCTATTATGGCAATTCCCTTGTAATTGTTAACAAATAGCAAATCTTTGGAAATTTCTTCCGTCTGTGGCAAATGTTGGTTGTTGATTTGAGTGCAATTGGTTGGCTTACTTTTTAACAAATTAGCAATACAATGGTCTTTACTTACATCTACTATTTGTTTATTAGTACAAATTAACAGATTATTATAATTTTTGCATCCATTTTGTATTCCAAATATTTTATTTTTATTCTTTAACAAAGTCTTAAAGTTAATTTTATTAATTTTGTCTCTTTTTTTCACTGATCTAATTTCTAGTACATTAAAGGATTCTAATTCGGTAGTTGGCAAACTTATTATGTAGATAATTGATTTATCGTCTGCCGCTACTTTTACTTCGGCAAATTCTAGTGCTTCGTCTATATTAATGAAAGGAAACTTGTCTTGAATCAATATTTGTTTTGCTACATCGAGTTCTCTGTCCGAAAGAATAAAAGAGTTTATTATGTCCGCCTTGGCCCAATGAATAGCATAAGCTATATTTGTTAATTCTTCCTTGAGTATTTCTAATTTGTATTTTATATTGAGAGCTAATTCATCGGCCATGATCTGGTCTGTTTTTATTATCTTAACTATTTCGTTTGTTCTGTTAGTAAGTTCGTTTATTTTGTCTGCAGTCAGTTTGTTAATTATTAATTGGTCATTGTTGTTTTCTAACAGTCCATTTATGCGATCAACCACAATTTCATGATCGCGGTGGTCTGGATTTCCAGCTATCCACTTCCAAGCACTACCTATAAAGTCAAGAGAACGTTTTGAGATACGTTTATTGAGCTTTAGCCTTGTTAATGAACTTTCGATTCCTAATACTAAGTTTGATAAAATAGGATAAAATGCGTTCTTGCTCGAAAGTTGTTTCTGTATGGTACTGTTGATAGTCGTTAGTAAGTCTTCGTACAACTCGATATCAATTAGATGTATTATCTTGAAAGTCCCCTTCTGAATTTTCGCTGTTCCAGTATGAACGGTAACAAATTCCGAGTGAGAGTAATCATAAATCTGCACTTCGGCAGCAGTAGTTGCCAATAACCTGTGTAATCAATGGATAAAAAATGTTGTTAATTTCGAATAAGACTTTTATGGATGATTTGACCTTTCCCTGTCAATATTGTACTATGCCTATCTTCTTTTACTATTTCTTTTGTATAACGCTTTGTCAGTTTAGTTCCTAATCTTTTGTTCCTCTTTACATAAACTATTTGCCCTGGGAGGTACGTTATAAAATCTACCTTATTTTTATTATGAAATTCTAGATCCTTTTTCTGTTTAGCCTGCAATTTCTCGATATTATTATGTCTTGTCCTTTCTATGTCATGTGGTGAAAATGATACTGTTCTACCGAAAAACAGGTCGACAGGTTTTCTTTTTGTGACCGAATGTATGGAGTGGTTATATTCAGCTACGGCTCTTTCAAGCAGCTCTTCGAAGTTCCTATGTTCCCCGTTTTCCTTCAAGCATCTAATAATTTCAGTAAGAGTACTGTGGAATCTTTCCACCTGTCCGTTAGCTTTGCTATAATATGGTGGTACTGTGTAAGTGTCTATTTTTAATTCGTCTTTTAACATAAATTTTATTGAATTAGAATTTAGGGATGGTTCGTTATCCATTACTATTGTTTTTGGTACGCCGAATGAAAAAACTATTTCTCTAAGTGGTTTTCTTATATCTTCTATGGCCCTACTTTTCAATAACTTTGTTTGTGCGTATTTACTAAATTTGTCCAAAGCAGTTAAAACAGTCTTTCCTTCAGTCAAATATATGTCAACATGAACAATTTCTCCTGGGTGACTTGGTAATGGTGTTTCAGATATTCGTAGTTTTTGCGGCTGTCTTTCGTATTTGTTTTCTTTACAGGTTGAACATATTTTTGTTATGCGCTTAATCTTTTGTGCCATTCCTGGGAAGTAGTACTTTTCAATTATCTGAGCCTTGTTCTCTATTGCGTTTCTATGTGCTCGATTGTGCGTAGCAATGATTATATCTTCTTGATCCTGCTCGTTTGTTATATCTTCAACAATTTTTTGTGTGTATCTGACCTTATAATCTCTGAGGTGAAGAGGGAAAATATTTTGTATCAGTCCCATTATACCCTCTTCCGTGCAAATGCCATTAATAACAGATGGGTTAAGTCGTCTTTTTAAATGTGAGAGTAAATTTTCTTCTGTGAATTGTGGTTCTATTATGGTGTGTCTGTGTATCAAAGGAAAAATAATCTGGAATTGGTACGATGCTGTTTCGCCAATTTTAAAAAATATTTGGTTTCTGAAAACATTGATAGGTGCTTCGACGCAAGGTATCAAATCTTCTCCAGAACTGTCATCACTATGTGTTGTATCACTAAGAGTGTTTATCTGATTTGGAATTCTCGAGAGAGAATCCGCCACGACATTCGTTTTTCCGGGTCTATATTCCAGTTCGTAGTCGTATTCTTCTAATATCGATTTCCATCTCTTCATCTTATTATTAGTATTTCTATTACTCAAAGCATATGTTAATGGCTGGTGGTCAGTTACAATCTTTACCCTTTTCGAACCATATAAATAATTTCTGCATTTTGCCAATGCCCATATGATTGCAAGCATCTCTTTTTCATTTGTGGCAAGATGCTCTTCGCTTGTGGCCAATGATCTGGATATGAATGTGATGGGTTTGCTATTTTGCGAGAGGACTGCTCCAATTGCGTGGTCAGATGCGTCCGTGGTTAGTTCAAATTCTTTTTCAAAATCAGGATGTGACAGTATGACTTCTTCTGAAATAAGCGAATTCTTAATTTTTTCGAAAGCTTCTAAAGCCTCAGGATTAGCTGTTATGGGTTGTTTTTTTGAAGTTTGTTTTGAGGTATATCCATCTATTCCGCGCAGTAAGCCAGTCAGTGGCTTTGCAATTTGTGCATAGCTTCTTATGAATCTGCGGTAATATCCCGCCATTCCGAGAAATGATCGCAATTCCTTCAAGGTTTTTGGAAAAGGTATTTTGGCTATTGCTTCTAACTTCTTCGGGTTGGTTCTGATCCCGTTTACACCAACAATAAATCCCAAGAACTCGACCTCTGTTTGCAAAAACTCACATTTGTCGAGCTGGATCTTTACATTCGCGTTTTCCAATGTTTCAAAGATAATCCTTAGATTTTCCAGATGTTCTTTTTCAGTTCCGCCAAAGATAATAATGTCATCGATGTATATGTAACATCTCCTGCCGATATGCGGCCGAAGAATATCGTCCAGTGTTCTCTGAAATGTGGCTGGAGCGTTTTTCAGCCCGAATGGTAGGCGTAGGAATTCGTACTTCCCGTTGTTGACTGAAAATGCAGTTTTTGGAATATCTTCTTCTCTTAAGGGAATCTGGTGGAATCCCGATTTTAAGTCTAAGACAGTGAAAAATTTGTTTCTTCCAAGATTCGCCAGTACTTCGTTAATTTCTGGGATTGGATAACGGTCTGGTACTGTAACCTGGTTCAATTTTCGATAATCAATAACCATTCGATACTTTTTTTTCCCTGAAGCATCCATTTTTTTGTCCACAATCCACACTGGTGCATTATAGGGTGATTTTGATGGTCTTATGATTCCGTTTTCCAGCAATTCCTCTATCTGATGTTCAATTTCTTCTTTTAAGGCCATTGGATATGGGTACGGTCTGCAATATACCGGGTTATCTGTGGTGGTTTTGATTTCTCCTTTCACAGTTGTGATGTATGTGAGTCTTTCATTTGGATCGGAAAACAATGAAGGATAATCACGGATAATTTTTAGTAGTTGGCTACATTGATCGTTAGAAAGATGAGAAATGCGCAAATCAATACTATTAACAGATTCAGATTTCTTTTGTTTCAAGGGTATTACGATATTGGGAGCAATGGTCATATAATTTTTGTCTGTGTGTATGACAGCTTTAACTTTCCTCAATGTATCATTACCTATGATACCATGGAACGTTTTAAGTGTTGGTAATATATAAAATTTCAACTTTTCGCTATTCGGTCCGAAAATGTCAACGAAAGTATGGTGAGATATTTCAAGGTTTCCTGCAACTGAATTTATATAAAAAGGTCTTTCGTTAAGAATAGGATTTCTAATTCTGGTTGATTGTATGTAGTTCTTATTGGAACCTGTGTCAATTAAAAATTCGAGAACATCTCCACCCCTGTTAAGTTCCAAATAAGGTAGTGAAGATGGAGTTAGTCTAAAAAATAAACACTGTCGATGGTCGATTGCGATGATGCATTAGGCATTTCGCTCTCCTGTTGCGGATAGTCATCTTCAGGTGAACTGTATAGGCCGTTAGGGTCAGCGTCGATATTTACCTCTTCGTGTGGATATTCGTCTTCGTAAGATTGGGGTGGACTTTGGTAAGTCTCAGCATAAAAATTCCTTTGAATTTTGTTGGGAACATTTGATGTATCCAAGTTTGGTCTTTTTTGTGCGAATTGGTAGCTATTTCTTGGAATATTTTGATAATTCACTTGCCTAGAATAATGTGATCTATCCACTTCCATTGGTTGTGGAGGTTTTGGATGAAACTCTTGTCTGTTGTTGAATCCGGTGAACCTTTGTTGGAAATTGTTAGCAAATTGACGTGGTTGCTGTTGTGGGAATTGAGGAAATATTCTTTGTTGCTGCTGTGGTTGGTGGTTTGGTCTGAACTGATTGTAACTATTTCTTGGTAGGTAAGCTAATTCAGGATAAAATGTTCTAGGTTGTGGTCTTGGAGGTAAAGGAAAATGTTTCGAGCGGCCTCCATGATTGTGGTCGAAACTTCCGAAAGTCAATGGCTTAGTGCCTTGTGCATATTGTCTTCTGAAATGCATGTTGTCTAATTTTAAGCACATTTGCAGTGCCTCTGGTAAGCTTTTGGGTTCACTAACGCTTAGCAATCTTGGCAAATCTCCATTCAGTCCACGAACGAACGTGTCCAGTGCCTTGTTTCGGTATGAATGTGTCATAACATTCATCGCATCATTTGATAACTCGAGGCAAGAAACTTTGTCTAATATAAGTGACAACAACGAATACACCCTTTGATAATAGTCTGCGATACCCTGATTTCCTTGAGAAAGTGAATTAAGTTGATACTCCAATGTTCCTAGGTCTCGCCCATCTGAGTAATGCATCATTAGACATTTTTTAATTTTTGTCCAGTCAAGTGGAGTTCTATAAGACTCCAGTGCAGCATCTGCGTCTCCAACTATTTTGTGTCTGATAACGTGTAATATGGCGTAGTATTTTGGGGTTCCTTTGATACTATCGTAAACATTGAGGATTCTGTCCACAGTCTTTCGCCACGAATTAAACTCGCCTGCTTTACCACTAAATTCTCTTAAGCACTTTACAATATCAGGAATATTGTCGGCTTCCTTGAGTTGTGTTGCGTTAGCAATGTTAAAGGATACGTCTGCTGTTTCATTTTCGTCCGGTGTCGTGTTTAGTTCCCTAAGTGTCTCATGTATTATGGTTTGTATTTGTTCCCTAAGTGTCGGTATTATAGTTGATGAGGTGTTCGTGCGGTTAGTGGATGTCGAACTTCCTGTCAAGGATAGGTTACTCAATTGATTTGCTAAGTCAGATGGTGTGTTGGTAGTCATTTTTAGTACAAGCAACTTTTCCCACTATAGACAAGCACTGATTTCCTTTTCTATTATTCTGAATTTACCCGTATTTAAGTTTGATTATAAAATGCAATTCTGTCGGTAAATTTGAGACAATCACTTTTAATAAAATTTACAAAAATTATTTATTTCTATCAGTAATAAATTTGTTTGCTGTATTTCTTATTATCCCCGCTATTGGAGGGTCTCGTGAGAATCGCAATAGCTTCCCCCTCTTAAAATTTTTTTTTAATATTTTAGCAATTATTTCTGATTACAATTTTGGGAATTCTTAAATTTATTATTATTTAATTAATTTTTTTTTTATTATTCCTTTCAATTTATTTTCTTTAAATTAAGCATCAATATTTTTCCTTTTTTTATTTTTCTTAATCAATTTAACAGTTTCTTTAACACAAAACAATTTTCTTCAAAAAAAAGATTTAAATTTTTGTTTTATTACTTACATATAACTTAAGATTAAAGTCTTCATTTTCAACGTTGGGGCTCTGGGTTGGTAGACGTTCAGGATTAGCCCTTTTCCCTTTGTACTCTGGTCCTTCTTCGTTATAAAGTCGCCAAGCCTCCTGTTGTTGAATTGATGGTTGTTTGGTTGGTTACCCTACTTTTCGATTTTCGGGCTTTAGTTGTAATTTATATTCTCACTTCCTTTTTTATATTTATTGTTAGCTTCTATTGTTATCGTTTTCTTGATTCGTTATTTTAACAGTACATATTTTTGTAACAACAATTTTTTTAGTTCTTATTATATTTTTCCTTAAGATAGTATTTTTCAAAGTGTAATTTTCATTATAATGTTCTTTTAGATTTATCTTGTTAATTTTGTTTAAGTTTTTATTTCATTTATTTTATAATTTATTTTTTTTTAAAACAATATTTTTCAAAGTCTAAATTTCACTATGATTTATTTTTTTGATTTATTTTATTGATTTTATTTTAGCATATTTCAGTTTTTATTTCTTTTGCTTTATACTTTAAGTCTTTATTATTTATTTCTGTTACATTTGTTTCGTTTAAGTTTCAGTTGCTTACTTAAAATTAGTTTTTTAAAATTAATTTTTTCTTCGAACCTTACTTTTTTCTTTTCAGGTTTTTATTTTTTTGGTTTCACACGATCCTTACTTTTTTTCTGTTCAGGATTTTTTCATGTTGCCACACGCGATCCTTACTTTTTATTTTTCAGGAGTCTATTCACGTGGGTCCCTGCTCGGGCGCCAATTAATTTTTTGTTTTTGTCATTTTTTAAAAAAATATTTTTTTGGAGCTAAAAGCTCCTTCTTTATTTAACGTTCAACTTAAAACTAAACTTTTACAAAATTGTTTTCTTCAATACGATTAGCAACGTTACAATCAAACTGCACACTCAACATTTTCTCACAGGTATAGAAATTATTTTCTGTGCGCGTGTGCACTGTCATCAAAACAGAATATTTTTTATAAATATTTTAATGTTGCCAAATAGCAAGAGTATCGGGTTTCCGTCTGGCTTTGTTCTCATGAATTTTATGAATTATGAATTTTAAACGTTGAATGTATTAACTTATATACACACAATAATTTATATATATGTATACAATACATACCTAGATATGTTTGTACATATATAAATATGTACAAAACAATCTCTTATATGCAAATATATACATATGTGCATGTTTGTTTGTTTTATTTTATGGTGACGTTGGAATTAATATCTCTCAAATTTTACTCTTACTAAAATTTTTTGCAGCGTGACAAACTCTCAAAGAAATAATTAATATATTTTAGATTCTTTTGCAAAAGCAAGTAAGTAAAACACTTTACTTACTTTCTTCAAAAATGCCATATTAATTAATTAATGACGATATATTTATGTGTTTAAAATGTTTTGTTTACGGTCAAATGAACAACTATTTTTCACAACAAATATTATTTTTTCAGCACTTCCACTCTCACCAGCCGCAAAATAACTAATGACTTAACAAATCTTGAAATTGTATTCCTGCATTCATATTCTCTTACGCGGCTGTTATCATTAATGAATGGACATTGGACCCGTGCTGTTTTATTTGTATACTATGTAGTCCATATTTTGTGTGTTTCACTTATGTTACCTTCAACGTCATTGTCTGTTATTCTTACGGAACTAAAGTGACCAGATTTAGTTTTTTTAATTAAAATAATGTAACAACGTATATTTACGTTCTTCAGGTTGTTAATTTATAAATTTTGAGTGGCCCGTACTCATTGCCACAAATTAAAACCAGTGTTTCCATACAAAATACTGGTTCAGCAAAAAGAAAAAATAATAATATTTTGGAATTAAGTTAAAGTTTACGGATGATTTGGTGTAAGAACCAATGACATGCAGGCATATAGACATTTTTGACCTAAGCACTAATAATAAATAAATAAATAAACATGTAGGAAGGTTATATCCGACCGGGTCAAATCTTGAATACCCTCCTCAAATACCTCGGAAATAAAAACTTGATTTTGTCGGGGCACTCCGAGAAGGGTTGTGGGGGAAACCTTTCACCTTTGCAAAAACATTAAAGTCAATTTTTGGGTTTATTAAGTGTAAAAAAAATTTTTTATAGGGTCATTTAGTGGGCAAATGGGGGGGGGCCGGGGAGAATAGGGCAGAGGAATATCAGAGAACATCTCAGTCTCGTCATAAAAGCTTTAAAATTTGATTTTTAATGAATCTTAAATTATACAATTTGTTAAATATTTACACTTTTTTCACGTAATATGTGACTTCAACTCCCACTAAAGAGGGCGGGATCCAAAAATGTGTTTATATGATTTTTTGGCTCCAAGTTCAACGCCTTGGACTTTCTTTGACATAAAAATATATCATTTGCTTAACAAAATTAAAAAAAACCTGTAAAAATTGTGATGTTTTTTGGAGGTTGGTTTAGTTTTTCTTAGGGGAACCTTTTCCCCTTTGGCCCGATTCATCGCATTTACGAACTTGATGCGTGATGTCCTTCAAAATTTATCTATACCAAATTTCTAAGGTATGGCTCTTTTCGTTTGGGCAGTGTCGTGATTTCCACAGACGGACGGATGGACATGACTAGATCGTCTTAGATTTCATCGCTGATCAAGAACATATACACTTTATGGGGTCTTAGAAGGATATTTCGATGCGCTACATACGGAATGACAAAGTGAAGACATATCCTCCAATTCTTTTTTGGAGAATGTAAAATTAAATGAAATAAAACAAGCGGCTATGCCGCATTTTATATACTCTTCATCGACGTACGTTTGGAGAATATATGTACATCTACACATTCCAACTCTGGAACTATAGTTCTTATTCCGGTAAATCATGAGACAAATTTCCCTGGAGTTCTGCTGATAATTTATTTCCCGATTATCGGGATTTTTAAAACTATCAAACTATCGAATGTCTTTTGCAAAAATATATCACTATATATCGTCACAGCAAATGCAAAACGCCCTATTTAGCAACATTGACTCTTTTATTAATTGTACTTTGTTTGGTCAAAATACGTCATCTTGAAAAAAGTAAACAGTTTACGACAATGGGCAACGGTTTCATTAACATAACAAAAATGTCTTATCTAAAAATACTTTGCAAAGTAGATTTGCAACACATCGGGTAACAGGTACCGGTTAGCTGAAATCTTGTGAAATGTTGCCCTTAAAAAGAAAAAAAAAACATTGGGGGTTTTTGTTTCCTAACATAACAAACCAGAAAGTCGTAGCTGACGTAACTTTTGCAATATTAACAAGTGAAAACGTTATATTCGTCCGGGTCGAATCTTAAATAACCTCCAAATATTTAGTAAGTGAATTTAAAATGTTTAACTTGGTGGGACAGAGTTCCTTTATATAATATCGTACGTCAACGCCCACTAAATGGGGCGGGGTTCAAAAATATACAATATCATGTTTTCCACAGACGAACGTATGGGCATTGCTAGACCGTCTTAGACTTCATCACTGATCAAGAATATATTTACTTTATGGGATTCAATTCTCTTTGGAGGGTATAAAAACTGTATTTTGGCGGGGTCGCTCTGGCAAGGGCTGGGAAACATTTCACCTTTGTCATAAAACTCTAAAAATAAATGCTTGGGATAATTATATACAAAATTAAAATTTCTTTTTTTTGATAGGGTCATTTAAAGGGCAAGGGGGAGAGGGGGTAGGACAGAAACAGGTAGACATAAAACTCTAAAGATAAATGCTTGTGATGATTATATACAAAGTTTAAAAAAAATTTTTTTTTTGGTATGGTCATTCAAGGGGCAAAGGAAGAGGGGGGGGGGGGGGTAGGGCAGAAATCGGCAGTCATAAAACTCTAAAGATAAATGCTTGGAATGATTATATACAAAATTTAAAAAAATTTTTTTTTTTGGTAGGGTTATTTAGGGGCGAAGGGGAAGGAGGGGGTAGGGCAGAGTAGTACCAGGTTTCGTCTCAGCTTCGTCATTAAAGCTTAAAAATGTTATTTTTAAGGAATATAGGCTTAAGTAAAACAAGTTGTTAAATTTTTATGCAATTTTTGCCTATAATAACGCCCAATAAAGTGGGCGGGGTCAAAAAATATTTTTATTTTATTTAATGGCTCCAAGTTTAAGGCGTTGGACCGTATTTGATATAAAAATATATCATTTGCTTAACAAAATAACCAAAAAACTTTAAAAATTATGTTGTTTTTTCTGGGTTGGTTTAGTTGTTCTTAAGGGAACTTTTTTCCCTCTTGCCCGATTTAGCCCATCTTCGAACTTAACCTGCTCTAAGCTTCAAAATATATTTATGCCAAATTTCAAGAGTCTAGCTCTTTTCGTTTGGACTGAATCGTGATTTCCACAGACGTACGGCTAAACTGACGGATATGCTCAGATCGTCTTACATTTCATCACTGATCAAGAATATATATTTACTTTATGGGGTCTGAGATGGATATTTCGATGCGTTACAAACGGAATGACAAAGTGAATATACCCTCCAAATTCTTTTTTGGAGGGTATAAAAATAAAAATTTCTTTTCAGCAGAAATAAATTTTTTAAAATTTTATGGCATTTAGCGACTACACGTATTTTGCATTTAAACAACATTTTTGTTTCTCCTGTCAAATGTGGGAAATGTTCGATAGGGTGTTTTGCATTTTCTAGGACGATACGAGTATGTGCATATTTCGAATGAAAAACGACTGATTGAAAACTTAAAATAATTAAACACTTACCCCCATATTCATAAAAGAATAAAACGTATTTGAAATCTGTTTTAAGAAATTTTGTATGAAAATATTTGACTAAAATACATTTCAAACTCATTTTAAATTTTATGAATACAGGGGTAAATCTTAAAAAATTAAACAATGAAAAACATAGATACACTTTCAGCTTTTCAGTTTAAAATTACATTTAGTATTTTATTGTGGCAAAAGTTTGGTAGCACAATTAAATGGTAAGAATATTACCAACAATGGTACGGTAAATCTACCTTTCCGACGTTTTTCTTCAATGAACAGCTGCTTTCCAAATTTCCAAGTTGCAGAATGTAAGCAAACTGTCAAAACCCTATTGTAGTATCAAAAACTTAATTAAATTGATATTTTAAATTGAATTAAGATTCATAGGCTAATTGTTCGAAATTTGTTTTTAAATCTCAGAAAGACATGATAAATATTCCAAGGCACAAAGGCAAGTCAACATCAGTTTTTGTTATTCAACTTACACAGCAGAGCAGAACAGATGTTTTCGAAAGCCGCAACACTTTCATCATCAGTGCAATAACATAACATGTTAACTTGTTAATTTTATCAACGGGCTTAAGTTCGAATCTGCAAGACTGCAAACCATTTTTTATTATTTTATTAATAAATGAATTTGTTCAAATTCTATTTTATTAATTTATATTAAGATTGGAATATTAAGAATATTTTTCAATAATCATCAAACCAGCAGAAGGCTCTGGAAAAAGCGAAAGAGATACATGGAATATTGGGAATATTAATCGTCAGGGTTGGGGAATTTCGTACTAACCAAAAATGTAATAACTTAAAAATATGAATGTGATAACTTCTCATATTCAATTTTCGTTAAAATATTGGTTAAATAGTTGATATTCCTACTAACTAGCACCACTTGCAAAAGTGGAAAAATTGAACAAAGAACGCTGATGAGATGGCGTAGCGGCCTCGAAATCAGTACTGATCCGTTCTGCTGGTTTGATGATTATTGAAAGTACTCTTAATATTCCAATCTTAATATAAATTAATAAAATAGAATTTGAACAAATTCATTTATTAATAAAATAATAAAAAATGGTTTGCAGTCTTGCAGATTCGAACTTAAGCCCGTTGATAAAATTAACAATTTACATAAGAAAGTTCGACTAATAAAAATTCATACATAATTTATAACATGTTAACATCACAATAACATGTTAACATCAGTTTGATACAGTTCTCGGATTCTTTTTCACAATAAAATGTGTGTAAATAGGAACTGTTATCACATTCAACTAAGCCACCTAATAAGTGGTGACAAACACAATACACATGAGCACTGATGATGAAAGTGTTGCGGCTTTCGAAAACAGCTGTTCTGCTCTGTTGTGTAAGTTGAATAAAACTAATGTTGACTTTCCTTTGTGCCTTGGAATATTTATCATGTCTTTCTGAGATTTAAAAACAAATTTCGAACAATTAGCCTATGAATCTTAATTCAATTTAATATAACAATATAAATGTGCGTGAAAATACTTACTACATTAATTAAATTGAATTTAATTAGACATTGAATTAAACAGTCCTGGTAGGAGATTTAAGTTGTATTTAAATATGATCTATAAAAATGAATTTGGTGTTTAAAGAGATAATAAAATTAAATGACGTTTAATTATTCACCAAATTATTGGGCATAAGAAAATGTTTCTTAAGTACACTTAAGTACACAGATATGTACGAGTATGTGTAAAACAAATTTTAAATTCTGGTACCATATGGTAATATCCCTAATACGTGGAAATCCCGGGAAGGATTAAAAAAATTCTCGTTTCCCGGGATAGTCGGGAAATTGAAAACCCTATATATGGAACGATCTTTTTGATTTTTATGATTTTCAAAACTAAATTCTTTCTTATTAAAATTAAAATATATTATTCCAGTCAATTATTTTTGAAGTGCAGCCAGACAACTGATCGTTTACTCTCTATCGAGAGTTTTACTTCTCACTTGCACTAGTTAATTTCTACGCCTTAGATAACTGAATAGATTAACAGTTCTTCTGAGGAATTTTCCATATTTAACTTCCTTGCAACTTCTTATGTGAAGACATAAATCGGGCACAGTCAGTCACAGTAACGGTTACAAATAGGCAATGGTCTAGTTAGCGTCGGCATCAATGCAAATTTACTTTACAAAGTATTTATCAAATAAAATAATTAAAATATATTGTCATATTAAATTGAATTAAGATTCTTTAGGCTAATTGTTCGAAATTTTAATTTAAATCTCAGAAGGACATGATAAATATTCCAAGGCACAAAGGCAAGTCAACATCAGTTTTTGTTATTCAACTTACACAGCAGAGCAGAACAGCTGTTTTCGAAAGACGCAACCCTTTCATCATCAGTGCTCATGTGTATTGCGTTTGTCACCACTTATTAGGTGGCTTAGTTGAATGTGATAACAGTTCCTATTTACACAAATTTTATTGTGAAAAAGGATACGAGAACTGTATCAATCTGATGTTAACATGTTATTGTTATAATACCCGTGTTACCGTTTGATTATTTTTCTTCATGTCCCATTTTTCTGAATTTTTTGTTCCATCATACCTAAGTCAAACTTTTTTGGTTTGAATTTTATACTTAAGTACATGTGAACGTTTTTTCCAATTTTTATTATTGGGTAGCTCAAGCCAAAGCTTAAATTTGTATGTAGTAAGAATTTTAACGAACATTTTATATTGCTATATTAAATTGAATTAAGATTCTATAGGCTAATTGTTCGAAATTTTATCATGTCTTTCTGAGATTTAAATCCGCACGATTTTTCATCGAAATATCATTTTCAGCCATGATGTCCATTTCTGGATGAATGACTACATGAATAAAAACAAATTTTCAAATTTAGGACGAAACCAATCCCCATGAGATCCAAGAAAGTCATCGGTATATATTTCTTTGACAACGACATCAACTGCGAGCGCCATAGGTCGATGGTTACCAAACTATTTTGTCTTGATTTGGATGACCAAAGACATGTGGTTTCAACAGGACGACGATACGTGCCACACATCTAATGTCGCATTGGGTAACCTGTACGAGGAATTTGAGGACATCGTCATTTCACATGGAGGTGATGTGAATTAGTCACCGAGATCTTGTACGCGAACAAACTTCAAAGCACAGCGATCCTCAAAGACAACTTAACCTATGCAACCGTCCAAATCCAGCTTGATTTATGCTCCAGAGTTATGAAAAATTTAACATTTCACATGCACTCCACCTACAGAAGCAGTGGACAGATATTTGAACAACTTTCTACTCCACACAAAATGGCATCAATAGGTCATTCAAATGAATAACAAATTTCCATGATATCTCACGCACTTTGTTTCATTTAAATTTAAAGACAGGAAGCCGTTAATGAAAAACCCTGTATAATATTGTACGTTCTAACAGCAGTGATTAAACGTAACAATATGTAAGTGGGTGTTTATTATAAAATTTACTCATATTAAAGACAATTCTGACCACTCTGCACCATCTAGTAAACAAAAATTCTTTTTTTTGAGCTTCGCATCCTTTGTGTGCTCTACTTCAATTAGACTGTACGAGTATGTTATTCAATCATACACACTTTACAAACACCGTATTTCATTCAATTATACTGCCGCCCGCCCATTCGATTGTGCCAATTCCGTTTAGTAATTAACCTACTCGTATGCATTGTGTTTTGTAGGTTGACTTAATAATAAATTAGTTTTTTTTTCCAATTATCCTTTTATACTTTACATGTTAACTTTTTGCTATTGTTTTGCAATTCTTAAGAATTGACACACATACATATTACAATTTCATTTAATTGAATTGATAAATATAATTGTATTTGTGACTTATGTAAAATTCTATATAAATACTAATTACCTGATACAATTTTCCCATTTCCAATTCCTACTAAATATTCCAAATAACAATTTCCCCCGTTTGTTTCTCACATGGAAAAATAGTAAGAATTCTACAAGAGCAAAGAGGGAAAAACTGCAATTATTTCATTCGAGTTTTTTCCCCCCAGCAAATTTGAAGGCAGATAAAGAAAAATAAAATTATAAAAAATTAATACCCTGCAGTATTGGTAATCGACTCTACGCCGATGAGTTCATCGACTACCACAAACCTTTCGTCGACGACTCGCTAAACTACCAGAAATGCTTTTGAGCGGCGAATTTAACAAGGCGATGTCCGCATTGGTAATGCCTTACTGTTCGTCGATTACTTCATCGACGTATTTATCGGTTACATTTCTCTCTGACACTACCTTACAGATTACCACTGAGTACCAATGTAATCGGCGATGTAGTCAATGAAAAATCAATGGCGATGTAGTCGGGGAAAGTTGCCAGCCACTACTTGTGAAACTGCAGGGTACTTATTAAAGTATTGGATGAAATATTTGTGCAAATTTATTTATTCAGAACTCCTAAATAAATCGTAATTTTTTTTTTTGAGCAAAAGTATTAAATTCTTTAGGTCCGCCAGCCACGAAGCCACGAATCGAAAAATAAACAGAGAACGAATTATATAATAAATTCAATTAACGGCCATTTTCACAATGTATGATTAAGACTTAACGTTTACTTTAACGACAACTTTTGTATGCCAAACTTAACGTTAAAGTCCACATTAATTTTTAATCGTACATTATGAAAAGAAAAAACTAATTGCTCGAAAATTTGTTTAAATTCAGAAAGACATGATACAAATTCCAAGGCACAAAGGAAAAACAACATCAGTTTTTAATTATTCAACTTGGACAGCAGAGCAGAACACCTGTTTTCGAAAGTCGCTACACTTTCATCATCAGTACTCATGTGTATTTTTGTTTGTTACAAAACTCAGTTGAATACGATAACAGTTCTGTTTTATACAAATTTTATTAGGAAATTGCATACGAGAACCGTGTCAAACCCATGGTAACGCACGTTTAGTTAATACCCGTGCTGCCGTTTGATTATCTTCTTCATGTCCCATTTGATTCTTATTTTACCACTTTTAGCACAAGATATTAAAAAAAACATAATTTTATAAAAATAATGTTTAAGAAATTTTTACAAATTAAGTCTGAGTTTTTGAAACAAAGCAGTTGGTTTTATACCCTCCAAAAAAGAATTGGAGGGTATATTCACTTTGTCATTCCGTTTGTAACGCAGCGAAATATCCATTTGAGACCACATAAAATATATATATTCTTGATCAGTGATGAAATCTAAGACGATCTGAGTACGTTCGTCCATCCGTCTATGGAAATCACGATTCAGTCCAAACGAAAAGAGCCAGACTCTTGAAATTTGGTATAAATATATCTTGAAGGATAGCACAGGTTAAGTTCGGAAATGGGCTAAATCGGGGAAGAGAGAAAAAATTTCCCCTAAGAAGAACTAAACCAACCTCTAAAACAAAACATAATTTCTAAAGTTTTTTTGTAATTTTGTTACGCAAATGATATATTTAAAAAAAGAATTATTTTTGGACCCCGCCCCCTTTAGTGAGCGTTATTATATGCAAAAATAGTGTAACAATTTGCCAGAGAGACCCCGACAAAATGCAGTTTTAATGCCCTCCTAAAAGAATGGGACCCCATAAAGTATATATATTTTTGATCAGTGATGAAGTCTAAGACGGTCTAGCAATGCTCATACGTTCGTCTGTGGAAAACATGTTGTCTATTTTTGAACCCCTCCCCCTTTAGTGGGCGTTGACGTTCGATATTACTTAAAGGAACTCTGTCCCACCAAGTTAAACATTTTAAAATTACTTACTCAATATTTGGGGGGTATTTAAGATTCGTCCCGGTCGAATATAATATTTTTACTTGTTTTATTTATTTTTCATTAATTTGTGAATGTGTTTTCAAGATTATTGTCTATTGTATTTATTTGTAATTTTATATATTTTAAACATATGAAAAATTGCTGAAATTACTCGTATTTTAAATGCTTCCATGCAAAATTAACTTTTCGTTTTGTTTTATTGTTTACGGGTGCTTAACGCAAATCCAAAATATTCTAGATTTTCTATGATATCTTAATTTTCATCTATGATCTCCTTGTTGATCAGCAATTGTTAATATGAACTCGTCTCTGGCCTCTATCTAGTTTTTTGAAGCATTGGCCGGAATTTTTTTTTTAATTTATGCCCATAAAATATCCTTTTCATAACATATTTTCTATTGCCCTGATTATGCAAACTTTTTCCCAGCAGTGATGATGATGCATGAGCTAAAATCATTAGTGCGTAGCAGAAGCTGCTGCTACAGCGGCGGCAGAAATAACATTAACAGCATTAACAGCACTGGCAAAAACTTCATAACTGTAAACATTTCTGTCAGTTATTTGACATTGTTCCTGCGAAAAGGTTGTTTCCCGGGAAAACATTACAAATTTCAAATGCATGAGACGAGTGTGTTAGTCAAATTGTGATAAAAAAAAGTTGGTGAAAATATTTCCACTTGGAAAATTTCAATATGTTTTTTGTTTGTTTTTCAGTATACCAACAAATATTAGCAGCAACATAAATACTTATACACATTCTGTTCTATGCAAGAACGAAAAACCAAATAAACTTAATTAAAATTAAAAAAATGAAAATATTTTTATTAAGTGAAGTAATAATTATTAATGAATAAAGAAATAAAAAAAATTATTATAATAAAATTAATTTACATTCATACATAAATATAAATACATTGTATGTACATATATTTTTTAATATCTATGTATGTATGTACGTACAAACGAGTACATATAAAAATGAAAAGTGTGAGAAGAAAATGTGAAGAAAGTGATTAAAAGTGAATTTGCGTTGAAAAGTTGATGCCCAAATCTTAAAAAACCTAAACGAAATGGCCCAATTTGTTACACATATTCAACCAACTTTATTAGAGGCATCACAAGGTCATGTACCTCATCATCATGCCCATCAAGTGGGACTGCAACACACATCACATTTACCGCACAGTGGCCATAATATGCCTTCGCCACCAACAGCTCATAACCATCATCATCATCATCATCAGCAGCAGCAGCAACAGCAGCATCATCAACAGCAGTCTTCATCACATCATCCTCATCATCAAAGTCCGCCGTCACAGGTCTCATCTCCGCCAGCCACTGGAGGACATGCTTCTCACCACCATCACCAACACCAACAGCAACAGCAGCAGCAGCATCATCATCATCATGCCCAAGGAAAGCATACGAGTTTTGGCGTAGGAAAACATGAACACTGTCCAACTGGTCACCAAAGTTCGGTAATACACACATACATATTCATACTTTAAAAACTCTGGCAAATTCATGAAAAACTTTTGATTCAATTGAATCTTAATCTGTATATTCTGCTCCGATGATGTAATTTATGCATTCAAACTTTATGTATTTTATTCTGGTCCTTTTTCCCACATTCCCACTCTCTCCTGTTTGGGTTCTGCGTCTTTAACGTTGTTAGTTTTGAAGTACACCCAATCCTGTTGTTGCACGCTATTTTTTTTACACGGTTTGAAAATAGCACGGTGCACACAAACAATCTCATCCGGATTTTATGGGTATAAATATATATTAACAGACGTACTAAGCATTAAGCAATATCAAGAAATAAGTTTTATTTCCTGATAAATAAATAAAAATCAAGAAATAACTTTTATTTTCTGAGGAATAAATAAAAATCATAGAGTTTTCTGAGGAACAAATAAAAATCAAGAAATAACTTTTATTTTCTGGGGAACAAGTAAATCATGAAATAACTTCAATTTTCTGAGGAATAAATACAAATCATAGAACTACTTTTATTTTCTGAGGAACAAATAAAAACCAAGAAATAACTTTTATTTTCTGGGGAATAAATAAAAATCAACATAAATATAAATACATAAATATATGAGTAACATATAAAAATCATGAAATAACTTTTATTTTCTGAGGAAGAAACAAAAATCGTAGAATTACTTTTATTTTCTGAGGAACAAATAAAAACCAAGAAATAACTTTTATTCTCTGAGGAATAAATAAAAATCCTAGAATTACTTTTATTTTTTGTGGAACAAATAAAAATCATGGAATTACTTTTATTTTCTGAGGAACAAATATAAACCAAGAAATAACTTTTATTTTCTGAGGAACAAATAAAAAGCAAGAAATAACTTTTATTTTCTGGGGAATAAATAAAAATCAACATAAATATAAATACATAAATATATGAGGAACATATAAAAATCAAGAAATAACTTTTATTTTCTGGGGAATAAATAAAAATTATAGAACTACTTTTATTTTCTGAGGAACAAATAAAAATCATGAAATAACTTTCATTTTCTGAGGAAGAAACAAAAGTCATAGAATTACTTTTATTTCCTGAGGAATAAATAAAAATCGTAGAATTACTTCTATTTTCTGAAGAACAAATAAAAATCAAGAAACAATTTTCATTTTCTGAGGAATAAACAAATCATGAAAAAACTTTCATTTTCTGAGGAATAAATAAAAGTAAAAAATAACTTATTTTCTGGGGAATAAATAAACCATGAAATAACTTTTATTTTCTGAGGAATAAATAAAAATTATAGAACTAGTTTTATTTTCTGAGGAACAAATAAACATCAAGAAATAACTTTTATTTTCTGTGGAAGAAACAAAAATCATAGAATTACTTTTATTTTCTGAGGAATAAATAAAAATCATAGAACTACTTTAATTTTCCGAGGAACAAATGAAAATCAAGAAATAACTTTTATTTTCTGGGGAATAAATAAATCATGAAATAACTTTTATTTTCTGAGGAACAAATAAAAATCAAAGAACTACTTTAATTTTCCGAGGAACAAATAAAAATCAAGAAATAACTTTTATTTTCTGAGGAATAAATAAAAATCGTAGAATTACTTCTATTTTCTGAAGAACAAATAAAAATCAAGAAATAATTTTAATTTTCTGAGGAATAAACAAAAATCAAGAGGTAGCTTTTATTATCTGAGGAATGAATAAAATTGAGAAAATAATCGGTAATATTGATTTTTTTAAATAACACTTAAACAAATAAAAATTATTGTATTCTTGGTTTATTGCTTGTGCACGTAGATATTTTCTTTTGGTTTAATTTTTTTAGTTTAAATTTGAAAAATAATCGTTATTTGCAGTCCCTGTTTTTTTTACAATCCTCGAAGCAGTTCTGATTTGCATATTTTGGTATGTCCGTGAGCTCTCTTTCTCTCTCTCCGTGGGTTTTTAACACGGTAAGTGTGTTAAAATGCCGGTCTTTCATGGGTCTCTTCAATCTCAGAAACAGGAAAAAGGTACCGGCGACAAAGTCTGGGGAATACAGGAGGTATTCCAGTCAAAGCGACTGGATGGCATTAAATTATTGTATATTAAAACAAGTAAGAACGTTATATTCGACCGGCTCCAATCTTAAATACCCTCCCATTTGGAGTAGCATGGCTGAGACCTTTCCATCAGCATAAAATCAATTTACGTGTAAATATTTTATATCAATTCGCCCAAAAACGGACGGAGATAAATTAAAAATGTTCAATCTGATGGGTCAGAGTTCCTTTAAGATATTTCTGTGCCCAATTTTAAAACTCTATTTTGAGGGGCCGTGGGAGAGACATCTCACCTTTGTCGTAAAATTTAAAAAATAAATTGTGGGTTAATTAAGTGTAGAAGAGGGGAAGATCAGAGAACATCTTACCTTCGTCGTAAAAGCTTAAAATTTTAATTTTTATATCTTAGGTCAAAGCCCACTAAAGTGGCGGGGAAATAATGAATTTGTATGATTTTATGGCTCCAAGTTCAGTCATTTCAGAACTTTATTGACATAAAATTATATCGTTTGCTTAACAAAATTAAAAAAAAAAACTTTAAAAATTATGCTGTTTTTTAAGGGGGATTCACACATGTTGTCCGAACAAAATTTTTGTCCAGACAAATTTTTTTTTATATGTAGTTTAACGTCTCTCTTCTTGAGAGAGAGAAACTATTTTTTACGAACAACTCTCAGCTTGAATTGGTTTAATTTTATATTTTGCTCGGACAAAATTGAACTGAGTTGCCAATACGTTAAACTTTTTCACATAAACTTGAGGTGTCATTTTGTGTCTGATATATTAAATTGTGTGTGAGGCTAAAAAAATGAATTTTGAGAACTAATATTATCCATTTGTTTCTTTTTTATATGTATTTTGCTAATAACAATGCTTTATGCAATTCAATGGCCATAAGGTAAAGCAATTTACTTTTCTCGTCCATTGTTATTATCACAAATTCTTTAAAAATAATTTAAAATATGTAATATCCAAATATCTAAAATATCAAGAAAACAAAGCAAAACATAAAAAATCGCACGCAGTACAACCATTTTGCAAAACTCATTTTTTATATGAATGGCAACTTTGATTTTCCGGACAAATTTATCGAAATGAGTAAATCGTGCTGCAGAAAACTCTCAGTAAAATAAATTTTGTCCGGACAAAACTTTTGTTCGGAGAACATGGGTGAATTCGCCTTTAGAAGCAGGTTTAGTAATTTTCAGGGGAACTTTTTTCCATCTGGCCCGATTCAGCCCATTTACGAACTTGACCTGTAGTGATTTCCTCAGACGGACGGACGGATGTACATGGCTAGATCGTCTTAGATTTCATCACTGATCAAGAACATATATATTTTATTGGGTTCTAGAAGACTATTTCGTTACGTTATACACGGAATAACAAAGTGAATATACCCTCCAATTCTCTTTTGGAGGGTATAAAAAGTGGAGACACTCTCAGCTGACGATATATGTTTCACAAAACAATTATCTTTTTACATATAGAGTATTTTTGTACACGGTGTTCCCTGGCACGTATGTACCACGTAAACACAGGATTAGGTGTTTGTATTCTGTATGTACCCGCACATAAGTTTGTACGCATGTAGTTGACGGCACATTAGTTGAAGTTTGCTTTTAGGGTGTTTATGGTTCAAAACGTTTTTTTTTATTTTTTGCCAAAATGACGTAATCTTAGCTCCAACATGTTTTTATATATGCAGGAGTATAAGTGCGTAAGTTTTTGTGTGTGTGTGTGTGTTTTATTTTTAAGGATACTATTTTTAATGCTCATTATGTTCTTTTGTTTTTGCTGTTAACTTAACAGTGCATGCTTAGCATACTTTTTGTAATTACAGTTTTTGTGTTGGACTCTGCAAAGGGTGTCTGTTAAACTGTTTGTGTGCATGTGTGCGCTCTGCAAATCATTAGTTTGCAATGTAAATATTGCGTTTGCAATGTTTTGATAAATATAATTGCTAAGAAAACAACACAGTGCTGCTTTACGAATACGTTTAGTATTGTATGTGCGAGTGTGTGTACGGATCATATTGTTATGTACGTGTGTGTATGCATGTTCACAGGTGTGTTTTGATTGAAATTTGCTTTTTAATCTACTGTTGCAGTAAACAGCCAGTCGTTTTGTTTTGCCTTAAAAGTTTATTGAACCTTGCAAACGATTACCATGGAATTATCAAGTTTTTTCATAGAAAAGTTTTATTTATATTAAAAGTGTTACAATAGTCCCGCTCAATGTTGCCAGTAGATTTCTCGAAAAAACATCTACATGTTAAAAAAAATCCTTACGCATTTTTGTCATTGAAATAGAAGAAAACCATTAGTTATAAAAAAATATATGTATATGTTTATTAAAGCTTTGGTAAAAAAATAAGTACAAAATTTAAAAATAAAATAATAGAAACATATGTACCTTTAATTAATTTCAATTAAAACAAATTAAATTTTTTTAAAAATTAATATGAATAGTTCTTTTCAAATAAAATTTTAAAGGATAAATTTCCATTCAGATACAAAAGAAGTTTATTTTAAAATTAATACACATATGTAATTTCATTCAGCTAATTTAAATATGAGAACTTCCATTTAATTAAAGTATAAAAACAATGTAATTTTAATATTATTATTTATATGAAATTTTTATTTGACATTTTGTTGTCACAATACTAAGTATTTTAAATGAAATTTATTTGTTGGTTTCCAAGCAATGTCTATATGCGTTTCATTGGTGTTTTACCAAACCAAATGATTTGGTAAATCACCAATGAAATGCATATAGACATTACTGGACCACCAACAAATAAATTTCATTTAAAATTATTATTTATAATTATTTTGAACTAAATCTTTAAATAATAAATTTATTGAAGGTACACAAGCAACAAGATGTTTGAAGATTAATACATTCAGCTATTGGCTGAAGTAGTGGAACACGAGATTATGGATCGGAGGGTCCTGAGTTCGAGCCCGCGATGAGTCATGAAATATTGTGTTGAATTCTTATGATCGCCATTAGTGCGTGGTTGTGTTAGTTGTTGCCAGCCTGTTTCAATGATGAAGGCATAGTCACTGGTCACTGAACATAATTGGCAGCGACTGACACGACCATGTACTAAAAGCAGAGCAACAGCGCCCTCCTTCGCCGGTTCCGTAGCAAAAAATCAGCCGGTGAAGTATAAAGGTTGAAAAAGCTACAAGAAAAAAAAATTTTTATCCTTTTTCATCTGTCCCCTGAATACTATCCCCAACTTTCTAGTTCCGGCGAATGCACTGCATATGTAGGGGTCATCCTCTGAGTGCTGGTCCAAGATAAAATACAAAGTTCTTTTGAATTTAATTTTCTAAAATGACTATCAGTACATTCGAAATTAATGCAGTCTTTTCTACTGTTTTGCAGAAATGATCTTTGCATACAAAATGAACTTAAACTTGTGTGGCTCAATTTGTTTCGCTTTTTTGGGCGAATATCTGTTATTATTGAACTCTGGAAATACACTTTTAAGCGATTTTACGAAAAGAAAATTTTTTAACCGTTTTGAAAAGGAAAATATTACAAAAAAAAAACATTATGTTTGCATTTATTTCATAAATAATGCGACATGACGAAAAAATGCCCACATTTTGGAGAATGTAAAAAATCTGTCCGCTTTTCCCTACGCTTCTATTTTAAAATCGAAAATACCTACTTGTAGGGATTTTCCCCTACTTCTGGCAACAATGGCCCTTCTTCAAAACCTTCAACTTTTGCTGCTCATCTTGTGATTTTCCTGTGAGAAAGAAGGAGATGCCTATAGTACAAATTGCATATGTTTCTATTCCTTTCTGTTTCACTACTTTGCGGAGTTGCGATACGAAGCTGCTTGTACTTGGGCAGCAAAACTTGAAACGTGTGAGTCGGAACATACGGAAATTAATTGCAATTAACATTCTATTGTCCTAATTATTTCTGCGTATTCAATTTCTGTGTTACATCAATTAGTTTTTAAATGATTGAGTAGGAGTACTATAAATACTTTTTATTATTATACTCTAATATTTTATAATAAAATAATTAATTTCCTGAAGAAGTAACACAAAGGAGTAACGAATATTGAAAATTAGTTAATATTTTAAATTTAAATAAAGAGACCTTAAGCTTAAAAATATTAGAGTATAATAATAATTAAAAAGAGGTCAAGAAACCAGAAGAATTTAAATATTTTTTAACTTAAGTTTGAGAAATTGGAAAACGGAGTATTCGAGTTTTCCCCCGGAGGATTAATTATGTAATTCAATTCGAAACGGCAATAGTTCGAAAACATATGCTTTTAATATACCGATTCGAAAGCTTTTGCATTCGAATCGAATTACATAATAACCACCCAGATCTCGACGTTCTGAGTTTCTAGGAAACTTCCCTGACTACTCCTGAGAGGGCGCCACTACATTTGCATGTATGTATGTAATACATATGTATAGGTAAACGTCTTGACAGTGGCGTTTCTAAGACTTCTATCAAATTCTGATTTCCTGTGAAGTGAATAGGAGCCGATTCGGACCCGTAGATTTCTAGAAAATTTAAACAGCTATGATTTCTTTAAATTTATTTTTTGTGGAATAACTTTTAAACGTTTTTACCAATCGATTTCTTAGAATAATCAATTGTCAAATTATCGGATTCGATATCGATAGAAATTGCAATAGCAATTGCAAAACATTGAAGAAGCACCACTAACCGGTTCAAAATCGGTTGATGCGTTCGAGGGATATCGTGAACGAAAAATTTCGAAACAAGTGATTTTTTTAAAAAATTCCGAAATCATATATCTGATCAATTAGTGTTCTCGATTCTTTTATGGGACTCGAAGAACTACAGAAATCACCGCTAATCATGTGGCAATCGCACAACAATCCGTGTTACGACAGCTTTGCGATAAAAATTTATTGTTAACAGTTTTCCAATTTTTTTTTCTTTTAAATTTTAATCTATATCGAACATGATTTTGTAAAACCTAAAAGATGGAAATTCATGCCTTTCATATCGGGTGTTCCTTCCCCATAAGCAACTGGAAATGCGATAACGAAATTTATTTATTTAGTTTAATTTTATTTACTCTGCAGATAGACTTACCTTACAGAATATTTAAATTTTGTTTGTAAATTCAATACTATTTGCTAGCGTCACGTCAAAACAATACTAATAAAAATAGAACACGCCTGTACTACTCTTCTTCTGCAATTTAAAATATCTAGCAGCAGTCTCTTGCTATTAGAAAGGCCTTAGGAAGTTGTCACAGCCTATCAGAAGTAGTTGATTGTTGTCCTCAAGGAGTAGGTAAGTGTTCCATTTATTATATTCCCCCTTATTCTATAACTATTTGTCAAAGTCAACACAATATCAAAAATGAGCAATTACATTTAGCTAGTTGGCAAATACTGATTAATTCTAACAGTCTCTGACTGTTCACTTAGCCCTAGAAATTAATAGGAGGCTGTTAAAAGTAATTAAATACTGGGGAAGGAGAGTATGCAGACGCCTTAGTTTTCATATTTTGTTGACGCAACGTTGACAAATAGTTATAGAGTAAAGGAGAATATGTTGATCATTATTTATACGCATCATGTTTATGGAAACCATTTGACCTTTTTTTTTAAAAAGGACAGTCTCTTTTTTACACGATGTCTTCTTAGATAAAAAATTAAAGTGTTGTTTTTCAGCTGCAGTGTACTTTGTTGTTCTTTTTTTAATTATTAATTTTGTTTCTTTAAACTCCAAAATTAAAAATTTTATTTTCCCAAAACTCTAAAATATAACATCAATACAATTAAAGTGTTAATCAGCAATACAACAGAAATTATAATCATCCAATGTACTGTGCAGAATTTAAATTGTTTTTGTTATATAACAATAATATTTCTGGACATTTTATGTTTTTTAAAAACCTTAAACTATGTAAGTAACTCTTTTATGTAATAATAGTAATTAAAATGTTTATTACATTTCTAAATGACCCTTTTTATTTCG
Organism: Linnaemya tessellans; assembly: GCA_951800035.1. Classification (NCBI taxonomy): domain Eukaryota; kingdom Metazoa; phylum Arthropoda; class Insecta; order Diptera; family Tachinidae; genus Linnaemya; species Linnaemya tessellans. Next base: position 50,667,790 of record OX637535.1, read on the forward strand.
TTGTAATACATATATGGTCACCCTAATCATGCTACAAAATTTAATTAAAGTTTTTGTTAATGTTAAGCAACGTGTACAGAATTAATGGTCGCATTAAAGATGATTAAGACTAAAAACTAAAGTAACCATCTGTAACCACTTTTTATTATTTTTGCGAATAAATTTTTACTGTATTAAAACTATTAAACGGGTCTAATCTCTTGATAGTTATTAAGCAACAGCATGTGCGACATGGACATAAACCAAATAGTAATTAAAAATGTTTAGGAAATAGCAACTTTAAAGAATAAATTTCTTATTTTTTTTAGAGAAAATAACATAATAGAGATTATGTTTTTAATTAAGGACAGTTTGTTGGGAGGATTACAAAGAGGAAATTACTTGCTATTTAGGAGAGAAACTTAAAGTTTATAGGGAAATAAAGGTGGTTCGCTTGATAAAAGCATGTTGAGGGACAGACACTAAACTAAGTTTTTAATTTTACCGTCTTAATTAAAAGTGAGTGTTTAATAATTTACACTCATTACTACCTCACCAGGGTAGTGATTTAAAATAATTTATTGTTCAGACTCTATTCCTAATTAAATTCAATTTGTCATGCACACAAGTTGCTATTTTGGTGTCCCCTCAGTTCATTAAAATAAAAAACCCGGGAAAAATTTGTTTTTATTTTTTACAATATTTCGTTACCAGCCAATGGTTAATCAGTTAACGTGAAAACATTTATAATTTTTTAATTCGTTGCCAAAACACAGGTATACTAAAAATATTTATCCGGAATTATTTCATTATTATATCCCTCTAACAGAGTTTTCACACTGACATGGTTTTAATAAATGCTGGTTCTAAAGGTAAAACCAACTGCTAAAACCTGCTTTTAACATACAAAATAATTTTGTTAAAAGGAACATAAAACCACTTTCGAATTGGTTTTAAGTAAGTTTTATGAAATGCAACCTTGTTTTTGCCTGCTGTTGGCTGTGTTCAGTTGAGTGCTGCCAAGTTATTTTTTATTAGAAACAGCTGCAATTGTTTATGTTAATAAAAATATATACTGACGCCTGAAATATTATGAAAACATCGTCAAAATGGATGCAACCACAAGAAGAACTAATAAATTTCAGAGAAAAGGAAATTATGGACGGAGATTAATGAAAATATTTTTATCGATGTGTGGGAGGAGAAAATAGGCAAATTGAAACTTTATCTTTTTTCTTTCAAACAAAAACTTCTGTTGTCCAGGTTGTCAATTAAGTGTTGTAAATCTAGATAACAAGTGCATCAACAAGCTCACTCATTTCTATGAGCGATTTAATTTATTTTGAACACATTTATTATACAGTCTGTATGGTAGTGGGTGCTGTTAGCTGAAGTAGTAGAACACGAGAATATGAAGCGGAGGGTCCTGAGTTCGAGCCCGCGCTGAGTCATGAAATATTGTATGATCAGCATTATTGCGTGGTTGTGTTCGTTGTTGCCAGCCTGTTTCAATTATTAAGGCATAGCACTGGTCACTGAACATAATTGTCAGTGACTGACACTATCATGTACTAAAAGCAGAGTAACGGCACCCACCTTCGTCGGCCCTGTAGCAAAAATTAGCCGGCAAACTAAATAAGATTGAAATAGCTAAAAAAAAACTGTCTATCTTCTCATCTTTCTTAATCTGTCCTCTCAATATTATCCCCTCGTTTTCAGTTCCGGCGCAATGCATTGCATATATAGGGGTCATCCCCTGAGTGCTGGTCCAAGATAAAAAAAAATAAATCACAACTTGCAGTGTGAACGCAAAATCAGCTCTTTATTGTTCTAACGGTAAAACAAGATTTTAGCTTTCAGTGTGAAAACACTATAAAACCCGATATAGTATAAGTATATATTCTTGATCATTAATGAAATCTAAGACAATCTAGCCATGCTCTTCCGTCCGTCTGGAAATCACGATTCAGTCCAAACGAAAAGAGCCAGACAATTGAAATTTAGTACAAATACATTTTGAAGGATAGCACTGGTCAAGTTTGTAAATGAGCTGAATCGGTCCAGATATAATTTACATTTAATTAATCTACATTCCTTAAAGATTAAATTTTAAAGCTTTTATGGCAAAGCTGAGATGTTCTCTGATCTACCTCTGCCCTACCCTCCCCCCACCTTGGCCCCCTAAATGATCCTATAAAAATTTTTTTTTACACTTAATAACTCCAAAAATACTTTTTAGTGTTTTATGGCAAAGGCGCGATATCTCTCACAAGGCACCCCCCACAGTGATCCCTACAAAATAGAGTTTTCATTTACTAAATGACTATTTGGAGGGTATTTAAGATTCGACTCAGTCGAATATAACGTTCTTACTTGTTATTATTCTTTTTGAGTTACCGACATATCAATTCACCGGAAATAAAATTTTTTTCTTCTATAACAGTTAGGAAAGGGAATAACAAGATGCAATGACAATATGTCAAATAGTGAATTTCATAAAAATTCATAATTTTGTTTAGTTTGTGGTTTTCGGGGGAAAAATGTTAAGAATTGCTTTTCTATATATTTAACTGCTCGCTAAGAAAATTGAAAATTTTCAAATATATCGACAAATTGCTGATTTTACCCCTTTTTGAAAAAAAAATTGAGTTTTCGCCAGATCTCGACGTTTTGAGTTCCTAGGAAGCTTTCCTGACTACTCCTGAGAAGGCACCACTATGTCTGCATGTATGGGAGTGTGTGTGTGTGTAAGTATGTGATCCTCTTATAACTTTTGAACGGATGACTAACCGGATTCAACCAAACTAGTCACATTTCATACTTAGATATCCTGTGAACCTGTTCGGGCAGGTACATTTTCGAAAATTAAAAAAAAAATAAATGTTTTTTTAGAATTACTTTTGAAACTAATCAGCTCTTGGCAATCAAAAATCCCCTTGAGCGCTACCAACAGGGTCACAATAGGAAGATTATGTAAAGGTTAGGTCTAGAACCTGTCACCGAGTATCTTACTTACGTCAATTGATCTCCTGCAATGACTACGTTATGTAAGTTACCGGTCCTCTTATATAAAGTTTCGGAACTCCAGTTGGTTGCTAGTCCCTTGGAACCAGAACCTTGACCTGTCCAATGTGCGCTCTAGTGAAGTGAGAAATCTATTTGTGTGAAAAAATTGAACTCAAGAGTTGTTTTGTCTCCTCCACAATTGTGTACAATTTTTCACAGCCAGAATGAAAAGTAATGTCCAATAACAAACTACAGCCAACTTCATGCTTATAAATAACGAATAGCAGAACAAAACGAGTTTTCCAAGCAGCGCCGTACCAAATATCATTCTTCTTTCACCTACAAATTTAAAACTTGAGCAACAAAAGTTGAAATGTGTTAACCAGGACCAAGGCAGATTTACCAGATGCTCTCACTAGCGCAGCTGTGTATTAAATTTGCCATGGTACGTGCCAAACTAGTGCCAGAAGTTTATTTACAAACTTCATAAAACGTTTTTTTTCTTAAATCTGCCTTGTTAATGTTGCTTCTTATTTCTTGATTTTGACGTTATCGAGTAATTTTCTACCAACAAAATACGTGTGGTTTTTGGTGTTGTTAATTGTTGTACTATTGAGAGTACCTGGTACATCTGCCTTGACCAGGACCATAATTAGAGAAATTTTATTCAACAAAGTATTTGTGACCGCCCACTGTAAGCAATTTAAAAATATTTCAAATCTAAGAGAATTCCTTTATTCTGGCCATGGAAACAAGATCAGCCAGCACTCTTTGAACGAATTTTAAGAGCAAATTCTTGTTTATTTGGCTGGTACATTTCTGCTCTACATTCTATTTGTTTGATTTCAAATTTTAATATTGAAAGTTCAGTGAAAACGATCAGAGTGTATATTTTATTCAATACGATGCCAGAATAACGGCACTTGATTAGTAAATGTGTGGCAAAGATATTAAAAAATAGAAGTTTTTCAAAAATAAAAAAGTTATTTTTAATTTCTTTAAGAATACTTATAAAATTTAATTAAATGTTGAATCCACTGAAAAAGCGCTTTCCATCGCTGCAGAGTTTGGGTGTAAGTAGAAAGAATAATTTTTATTACAAAAAAAAATATGTTTTGATTTTTGAATTTGTTATGAAATATTATAAATAATATGTACATGCACATGTTTATTCACAAACACATACGAAACTGTCTGGCTGCCGAAATAACACAGAATTTTTATGTAATAAATACAAATGTTTAGATATTGTCTGATCTGCAGCAAAAGATAAATAAGTAAAAACAAACACACAGATCTGTCAGTGTATGTGCATAAATACATGTCTGAGCATATGTATTTAAAATTAATCAGCTACACTTATTTCGAAATCGACTTTAAGGTAAAATATAAATTTTATATTTATACCTAGTCTGAGCTAAAAACAACTTAAGCGTTATTTCTTTTGCAAACACTCTGTAATTATCGCCTTTGGATTGTTTTTGCCAATTTTCTGACACAAAAAATATTGTATCGTATGTGACTCCTTCCAATTGAAACTGCCGGCATAGATTTTTATTTCTCTATAAAGTTGATGAAAAAAATTTCGAATAAGAGCTTAATTTTGTATCTCACTTGTCTGTTTGGTGTGGAGGTGCGCCACCTGAGTCTTGTGTTTCATTGAATTCAATGATCTTTGGCTAGTAAACTGGTGCTTTGGTATTAACTTCCTTTTAAAAATATTCGAAAGACTTTAAGTATTAAGGCGGATTCACCCATGTTTTCCGAACAAAAGTTTTGTCCGGACAAAATATATTTTACTGAGAGTTTTTTGCAGCACGATTCTTCACTCATTTCGATAAATTTGTCCGGCAAATCAAAGTTGCCATTCATATAAAAAATGAATTTTGCAAAATGGTAGTACTGCAGCAATTTTTTTTTGTTTTGCTTTGTTTTCTTGATATTTTAGATATTTGGATATTACATATTTTAAATTATTTTTCAAGAATTTGTGTTAATAATAATGGACGAGAAGAGTAAATTGCTTTACCTTATGGCCATTGAATTGCAAAAAGCATTGTTATTAGCAAAATACATATAAAAAAATAAACAAATAGATAATATTAGTTCTCAAATTTTTTTTTTTTAGTCTCACACACAATTTAATATATCAAATACAAAATGACACCTCAACTTTATGTGAAAAAGTTTAACGTATTGGCAACTCAGTTCAATTTTGTCCGGACAAAATATAAAATTAAACCAATTCAAGCTGAGAGTTGTTCGTAAAAAATATTTTCTCTCTCTCAAGAAGAGAGACGTCAAACTACATATAAAAAAAATTTGTCCGGACAAAAATTTTGTTCGGACAACATGGGTGAATCCGCCTTTACTGCTGTCCACGTTCATGATCATAAGGACCACGAATACATGAAAGATTCGGAAGCTCCTGCAGTCAACTAAATACAAAATGAATACTGGTGAGCCGGCTTTAATTACTTCAAAATTTCCCAACTTTTTACTAAAGAAATGTCAAAGGATGACAACTCAATTCTTGGCATTTCCTCATTCGACAGCCAATTTACTTCCTAACCTCAAATTTGACCACCCATCAGTTTTCATACTCTTCAAAAATGGTGCAAGAGTATATATCGTCACAGAAAATGCAAAACGACGTATCGAACAACAAAAAATTCAAAATTGACTTTTTAACTGATTGTGGTCTGTTGGTCAAAATACGCCATCTGGAAAATTTTAAAAAATTTCCGACAATGGAAAACGAGTTTATTAAAATAAGAAAAATGCCCTATTTAAAAATGCAAAAAACTCTAATGAACAGTATTCTGACAACGATGTATTCTATACGCCACATCGTTTCAAACTTTAAATTTATTTTCAATCTTGATTGTTATTATAATATAAGTAAGATCGATACAAGTGAAAATTACAAATAGTTTTAAAATAAATGCACTAAATATTCGTAATTGAAAGACCACCCAAATTACATTTTAAAAGATTTAAGTTTTCAAAATACGTATTCAGAGCTGGCCAATTTAAACTTATTTTTGTTATATAAAAGCAAATAGCTAAAATTAATTTAGGGGTTTGTTAATTAAACTTATTTTATGTTTTAGGTAGAATTAAAGTGTGTGGCTGCTGTTGGCTGAAGTAGTAGAACACGAAACTATGAAGCGGAGGGTCCCGAGTTCGATCCCGCGCTGAGTCATGAAATATTGTGCTGAATTCTTCTGATCAGTATTAGTGCATGGCTGTGTTAGTTGTTGCCAGTCTGTTTCAATGATGAGGGTATAGTCACTGGTCACTGGACATAATTGGCAGCGACTGACACTATCATGTGCAGAGTGACAGCACCCTCCTTCGTCGCTCCTGTAGCAAAAAATTACCCGGCGAAGTAAGAAAAATTGAAATAGCTGCAAAAAAATTCTCTGTCTTCTCATCTTTCTTCATCTGTCCCCTCATACTATCTCCCCCTTTCTAGTTCCGGCACAATGCACTGCATATGTAGGGGTCACCCCCTGAGTGCTGGTGCAAGATAAAGAAAGAAAAAAAGGTGGTACTATATATATACCGAAACAAGTAAACATGTTGTATTCGACCAGGCGAAACTTAAATACCCTCCAAATATTTAGAAAGTAAATTTGAACTGTTTAACTTGGTTGGACAGAGTTCTTGTAAGACATTTCTGTACCCAATTTTAAATCTCTATTTTGACAGAGTCGTTCCGGGAAGGGCGGTGGGGAAGAGGTTTCACCTCTGCAAGACCAGAGAACATCTCAGCTTCTTGTAGGCTTAAGGAATAAACATTTTTCAATATATACACAATTTTTGCAGATATCGTACGTTAACGCCCACTAAAGGCGGCGGGGCCCAAAAATAAACTATACCGTGTATTGGCATTGCCAGAACGACTTAGACTTCTTCACTGATCAAGAATATATACACTTTATGGAGTCCAATTCTTTTTGGAGGGTATTAAAACTGTATTTTGTCGGGGTCTCTGTGGCAAGGGCCGTGGGGAAGACATTTCACCTTTGCCATAAAATGTTTGGAATAATTAAATGTAAAATTTATTTACATTTTTTTTTATAAGTTCATTTAGTGATCAAAGGGAGAGGAGGGGGTAGGGCAGAGGAGTACCAGGTTACGTGTCAGCTTTGTCATTAAAGCTTAAAAATGTTATTTTTAAGGAATGTGGGCTTAAATAAAACAATTTGTTAAATTTTACAACTATTTTTGCATATAATAACGCCCACTAAAGGGGCGGGGTCCAAAAATTAATTATTTTTTTTAATTTTATCGCTCCAAGTTTAACACGGAACTTCTTTGATATAAAAATGTATTATTTGCTTAACAAAATTACAAAAAAAAACTTTAAAAATTATGTTGTCTTTTAGAGGTTGGTTTCTTTAGTTCTTCTTAGCCGAACTATGTTCCCACTTGCCCGATTCAGCCCATTTACGATTTTGACCTGTACTATCTTTCAAGAATTTCTTTATGCTATGTAATGTTTTATGCAACAAAAAAATAATAATGATTTGGAGCACGGCAAAATAAAATTGTGTTACCATCTCAGTTCTCGTATGCAATTTCCTAATAAAATGTGTACATACATAAAAATATGATACACAAGAGTACTGATGGTGACAGTGTAGTGGCTTTCGAAAACAGCTGTTCTCTACTGCTGTGACTTTCCTTTGTGCCTTTAAGTATTTATCGTTATGTATTTTTGAATTTAAAAAAAAAATTTTTTAACAATTAGCCCACCAAAGCCTTTCGTTTTTTTTGAACTGGCGCAACAGAATTGTGCTGTTTCTTTTTAAACAAAAAAAGAAACTAAGATTCATAGGCTAATTGTTCGAAATTTGTTTTTAAATCTCAGGAAGACATGATAAATATTCCAAGGCACAAAGGAAAGTCAACATCAGTTTTATTCAACTTACACAGCAGAGCAGAACAGCTGTTTTCGAAAGACGCAACCCTTTCATCATCAGTGCTCATGTGTATTGTGTTAGTCACCACATATTAGGTGGCTTAGTTGAATTTTTTAACAGTTCCTATTATTTACACAAATTTTATTGTGAAAAAGAATCCGAGAACTGTATCAACCTGATGTTAACATGTTATTGTTACAATACCCGTGTTACCGTTTGATTATTTTTCTTCATGTCCCATTTTTCTCAATTTTTTTTTTCCATCACACCTAAGCCACCTAATAAATGGTGACAAACACAATACACATGAGCACTGATGATGAAAGGGTTGCGTCTTTCGAAAACAGCTGTTCTGCTCTGCTGTGTAAGTTGAATAAAAAACTGATGTTGACTTTCCGTTGTGCCTTGGAATATTTATCATGTCTTTCCGAGATTTAAAAACAAATTTCGAACAATTAGCCTATGAATCTTAGTTCAATTTAATATAGCAATATAAATGTTCGTTAAAATTCTTACTACATAAAAAAAGAAACATTTTAATTTTTTATATTAAATTGTTTTTTGTTTTAACTTTTAGAAAATAGCACCAATAAAAATTTAATATATCAAAACACTAGCGCTATATTCATAACAAACTAAAATGTATTTGAAATTTATTTTAAACAACTTTTGTATAAGCAATTTTGAATAAAATACAATTGGAACTCATTTTAAATTGCATGAATATGGGGGTAAAATTCTCTTTAAATTATAGGTTTTTTTATATTAAAACTTTTGACATTGTCGTAGAAAAATACCTACTTGTCATTGAAGATTAAGTGCATTGTGTTGTTAGAACATTTTTCTGGAGCTCTCAAGGCAACCTTAAGACAGCATTACAGAAAAGAAACTGTCTAAGGACTATAAACTTAAACGAAGCCACTTTAAACAATTGACACATATCGTAGCATGCAAGTGGTGGGATAAGTGTAGTGCATCATGAAATAATCAACCCTTATTGTGCAAGTGTATGTATGTATTGGTGTAGCTGGCACACACACAATACAACTACAAATCTTTTTGATACTCTTAACCCGGCAACCGGTAACTCTAAAATTGTATTATTTCAAAACAATAACAATAGCACGTGCTTTGCACAAATTCGGAGTGACACTTTCTCAATTTCACGACTACATACTTTCGCTCTCTCTCTCTCGTGCTCTCAGTCATTTTATGAATACAACCAACCATCTACCCTTAAATAACAATAGTCCAATTGGAGTTTGAGTGGTCAAATTTGATTCTAGTTCGAATTGCCTGTGCGCAAGTCCTTGCTGCATCCTACTTATAAGAAAGTTTGCAACACTTTAGACTTACAGGACATTTTTAAGTTGGAATCTTGTTCAGTCTGGAGTTAAATTTTAAACTAAACGGAAGCAAAAGATAAATATTAAAATAAAAGTGAAAACAAGTTAAAATATATATATCTTCCCTCATACACACATATACTATAATATACATGTACACACACATACACCCTAAAAATAATCCATACTTGAGTATATGTGAATTAAAATATATACACCCATGTCTAGTGCATAGAAGAAAGAAGAAAAAAAATTCAAATTCAAAAAGTGCTTTAACTAAATATTAAATGTTTCAAAATCTTATTGCACCTTCTTCAAAAAGTTAATTATTTTTTTAAATTTATATTAAGTTTTTTAATGTTTTTAAAACAATTTTAAACAAAAGAAACTAAAGAATTTTATAAATTAAAGAAAATGAAAACGATTTTCTAAATGAAAAAATATGACTAAGCAGTGACGACATACGCTTACACAATTTCTCTATACTATAGACAATAGAAAAATTTCAAAATCGTGTATTTCATCAATAAGAAATTAAATAAATCAAGTCAAAATGGTCACTGAAAATGGCACACAGGTAAAGCATTTTAACTTTTAATTTAATTTCCATTATTTGCGTAATTTAAATATTTTATTGAAACAAAAAAACTTTAATGTCTTGTTCTTTTGTTGTCTGGCAGCCATGATGGCGTCCATTTTTTCCTATATCGATTTTTCATGTCTGGCGAAATCAAATGAGTGATTGCTAATACTTTTTTTTTGGAATTTATTGTTAAAAACTAATAAGTAACACTGGGTTTTGCTTAAGAAAAAATATTTACTTTTTTAATGAAATCCCTTTAAAGTAAATCAATTTTGTTGGGCTAAAAATATTTTCTAAACTTAAGGGTTGGGCAGATGGACAGGACCCACCCATATTTTACACACTACGAAAAATCAATAATAAAATTCCTTTCTTAACACCCTTTTTACTAATTTCAAGTCAATATTTTCAATATATTAATTTTTAATAGGGCGTGGCCGAATAAAAACTCCAACAGACTTTAAATTTTCATACCTTTTCATAGCCCACGTAATTGCTAAAGTTTGAAAAAAAGAAGGCAGAAAGACAAAAATGAGGTTAGCCAAAGTTGTGTGTTTGTTTCTACACGAAATGTTGCATATTTAAATGTAATTTGTCTTGTTGTGTGCAAGTGTCTTTCCACTTTTTTATGGCTTTTTGAAATGATCTATTTTTAAATAAAAGTAATGAGGACATTACATAATTCTTTCTGTATGACTCATTCGTTTGCAGAGTTATTGCTGTTTTGTCGTTGTTGTCATGATAGAGTTGTTGTGGCAAGAAGATTGGATTACGTGATATCACCTTTGCAAAAAAAAAGAGATGAAAAAAAAGCAAATCCTTAAAAACACTGCGTAAATTCTTTACCAGAGGAGATTTAATTACAAAAGGTTGTCCTTGAAATGTTTGAGAAAGTTAATATTTTCGTCTTTACATTGAGTCTGGGATCCAAAACTCAAGGTTTTTATTTGCCTGTAACTCATGGTGATATTTAAGCATATGATTTTTTATTTCAATGAAATTTCATTGGCCAATAATACGATTTGTGTTTAAATTTCAGTGGAATCGTTGTTTAGTTCTAACATGGACTTTGTTTTAGTTGTCAATTGGAGTTTTGTAAGTGCAAAATTTCACAAAACAACTTTTTCTCTATGATAACAAAATGTGTGCACACACGTACACAACAATGCGGATAAGAGCACGCTGCTTAATTAAAAAAAAAAAATTATTTAATTAATAAATATTTACTCCCTGGTAGAATCGCTACTAGTTGGTGTCAGTTCAGAAAATGACGATCAGCTGATACCAAGGCGAAATTTGGGAACTGTCAAAGTCTTGTGTTTTTTTTTAGATTTTTTGAAATCAAGATATTTACTTGTACGCCGAAATCGTAAATGTGAAAAATTTTGTTAAAAATACAACTTTTTGCAAATAAAAATATAATAAAAATTTTAAATAAATATATTATATATAAATTTTTAGTGAAAAAGCTTTATTTACTTTGAAAAGTATTATTATTTGTTTTGTGGAAAATGCATATTTGTGCTGTTCGTAAAAAACGATTCGCTAAGGCAGAGGGAACTTTTTTCAGTGTTGTTTTTTTCGGCCTAATTTCATTTGACAGTTCATGAATTTTTACACTAACAAGTGCTGTAACTGACATCAAATTAAGTTCACCTACTTAGTATCCAATTCGCCTTGGATCTGTCGAATAATTATATAGCAAACAAAAGCAAAATTTTAAAATTTGTTTTTCTTTCAAATATAGTTATGCGACAGAACGATACCTAGTGATATCGTGAACTAGGCAGTTAATTTAATTTATTTATTTCCATAGATTTTCAAACAATTTCCTTTTCGCCACAAAACAAATGTGTTTAACCAGAAACCTCTCAGCAGCAAGGCGAATTAATACCAGATGAAATCATGGGCGAATTCCCTGCAAGCTCAAATGTCAAAATCGCTTAGAAGTGTATACAAAAAAATTTGGACAGACAAACTTGCTAAAAGTTAAAGCAGCATAAAGTAATAGAAAATTCGGAAAAAGTCTGTCGAGTTCGCCTTATATAAATTCGCCTTGATCAGCACGATTAATACGGAATGTTCAGGCATGCATTTTAATTGAGTCAATGTTCACTTTTCCAGAGTTTAGAGAATGAAATCTATGAAACCTTATAATTCTTTTTATACTCTTTGCACAAAAATGTGTACATAATTTATTTTATTATTTATTAAGCTCGAGGTTACTTTTTATATATAGATTTATTTCAGTTTTATTTTATTATTCAATATTCAGGCATAAGTAATAGGAAATTTCAAATGATGTTAACAAATTGTTGACGAAATATTGAATAATAAAATTATACTGAAATAATTTTATATAAAAAGCGATCTCGAGATTAATAAATAATGAAATAAATTACCAAAATAAAGGTCAAAATGTTAATATCAATTAAATATTTATATGTAAGTAATGACAACCGGGCGTAATTTCCTCAATATTAATATGCCACACCATAACGTCTATGTATATTCTGGGTCTGGCCTGAATAGGAAAAAAATGAATAAGCTATGTCCGTCTGTAAGTATGTGAAATCGGTTTTTCGAAGTCCACAGAAAAGCAAGAGACATGAATAGATGTATTGGAAATATTTAGTCCTAAATAAATCAGCAAATTCCAGAATACAGTTCCAGAGTTGGAATATTTTTTGTATAGAAAAGTAACAAGCTAAAACTTTTTTTTTTGTTAATTATTCCCTTCAGGAATAGGATTTTTTTTTAGTATTAAAAATCAAATCGATGAATAGGATTTTTTTTGGTACATAAAGGTAACCAAATATTTTTGCCGTATAAATACATACTTCTATTGTTATCCAATGGATTTTTAATTATATAAAGGTATAGAAAAAAATAAAATGAATTCCTATCGAATATAAATTATTTGTTGGGTTGGTTTTATAAGACTCTCTGCTTATTCTAATGTGATTTTTGAAAATAATTTGTGAAAATTCTCAAATAGTTTTGGAAAGTATGTGCATAAGATAACCAGTTTATAGCTTTTCAAAACTATGGATGAAGTCTACTGATGATTTACGTTAAAGCACCAATGAAATGCATATATATATATATATATATATATATACAGTATTGTTCGAAACCTAAGCAACTTTTTCTGACGAAGTAAACAATGTCTTATATTTTTGTTTTAAATTCATTTATTAAAAACAATGCTTATAATTATAATTGTACTATGTCCTTACTGTCTAATAATAACAAAATAAATTTAATTCTTTTTCTTAAAAATATAACAAAAACAAAAAATCAAAATCAAATGGTAATGTAGCCGTTCGAAACTTAAGCAACTTTCAGTACTTTGTATGGTAACCTTTATTTTTTATGACCTCAGCACATCTTTTTGGCATAGATTCTATGAGTTTTGTAAGTACTGCTGTTGGTATTGATTCCCACTCTTGTTTTAAGGTATTAAAGAGTTCATGCTTATTTTTAAAAAGGCGAGTTCCGACGCTACGCTTTAAAATCCCAAATAGGTTCTCTATTGGGTTCAGATCAGGGGATTGGGCGGGCCAATCCAACACTCGAACCCCACTAGCCGACAACCATTCTTTGACCAACTTCGACGAGTGCTTCGGGTCATTATCATGCATAAAGACCCATCGAAGTGGCATTTCCCATTCGGCATATTTGAGCATATGGTTTTCTAAAATTTCTTCGTAAACGAATCGGTCCATTTTTGTACTAATTTCAACGAATGGGCCAACTCCATTCGCTGAAAAGCACGTCCACACCATCATATTTCCTCCCCCATGCTTGATTGTACCCCTAGTGTAACGTGGATCTAAGCGCTTTCCTTTGGGCCTTCGAACGTGGCATACGCCGTCTGAATTCAACAAGTTAAATTTAGACTCGTCGCTAAATAAAACTGTTTTCCATTTCTCTACAGTCCACTTTGAGTGAGCTTGCGCAAATTCCAGCCTAAAAATTAATTAAACTTGTAAAAATTTTCTATAAATTTCAAAGAGATTTGAAAAACCTTTTTTTGCGATGTTTTTTTGAAAGAATGGGCTTTTTAGACGGCATGTAGCTTCTCAAATTGTTTTCCAATGCCCGTTTTCTTACAGTGCTAGCACTAATATTAAGTTTAAGCTTGTTTACAATCTTTTGTGAACTGATAAACGGATCCATTTTAAATTGGCGTAGGATTTCTCTGTCTGTTCGTTCAGAAGTTTTCCTTTTCCTCCCGCCTTTATTCACATCCTCTACTGTTCCACTTATTTTATACCTTTTAATTAGGCGTGAAACTATTGATTTATTTATCCCAATTTTTTTTGCTATAGAAATTTGGGATTCGCCCTTAAAAAACAAATCCACGATTTTTAATTTAAAAACCTTATCGTAACGTGCACGAGCCACCATGGTACGCTTATTAAGAAATGATTTAAAATTACCTAAGTCAACAAAAATATTTTGTTTTCTCTCTTAAAAGTAACGGAACTTTAATAACTGTTTCCAAATTATTATTAATTTTTGCAAAAACAAATAAAAGAAGTACAACAATAAAAAAGTTGCTTAAGTTTCGAACGGCGACATTACCATTTGATTTTTATTTTTTGTTTTTGTTATATTTTTAAGAAAAAGAATTAAATTTATTTTGTTATTATTAGACTGTAAGGACATAGTACAATTATAATTATAAGCATTGTTTTTAATAAATGAATTTAAAACAAAAATATAAGACATTGTTTACTTCATCAGAAAAAGTTGCTTAGGTTTCGAACAATACTGTATATATATATATATATATATATATATATATATATATATAGATATATATATATATATATATATATATATATATTTATATATATATATATATATGTATAATATATATATATATATATATATACATATATATATATATATATATATATATATATATATATATATATAGATATATATATATATATAAAATGCATATATATATAATATATATACATATATATATACATATATATATATATATATATATATATATATATGTATATATATATATATATATATATATAAAATGCATATACATATATATATATATATATATATATATATATATATATATATATAAAATGCATATATATATATATATATATATATATATATATATATATATAAAATGCATATATATATATATATATATATATATATATAAAATGCATATATATATATATATATATATATATATATATATATATATATATATATATATGTATATATATATATATATATATATATATATATATATATATATATGTATATATATATATATATATATATATATATATATATATATATATATATATATATATATTATATAAAATTAAAAATTAAATGTAAAAAATTAATTTCATTTAATATTAACTAACTAACAAATTTTTTCTTTTTCTTTATATATTAAACATATTAGATGTTTTTGAAAGAAATTCATTATTTAATTAACTAAATAAAACCATTTTATTTTTTGGCAATCAAACATATTTTGTATTTTTGAAAGAGAAAAATTGGTATCCGAAGTCAAAAAGATGCTTTCAGGATTTTATACTCCAGAGGTACATCGATGAAGATTCGGTACAGGTGAAGATTCGATAGAGATGAATACAACACTTTTTACCTGCTGTGTCTGAAATTTATCAAACAATTGTTTGAAATACTTTAATTTGATTCATTTAAATTGTTTAAAACAGATTAATAATTAAAATTGATGGTGCAGAGTTGTCTAGTATTTATTGTTTTAAGTCTTTCCTTGGTTTCAGTCATGGGTTTTTAACGCAAACAATTTTTTTTCCCCATTTTTATTAAAATTGAAAAGGTTGTCTGCTGTTAGTGGCTGTCAAACACAAATTAAATAACGCAGCTCGGTAAAAATTTTGCAGTAGTCTGCTGATTGACGGAAGCAGTGTTGCATTTAAGTTGATATGAGGGAAATTGAAAAAATACTCGTGTGGGTGAAACGTTTTTATCGTTTTTCAGTTGAGAAGCAGCCAAATAAAACTAAAAAGCCCTTAAAAATAATTCAAGTTGTCTTTTTTTGTTAACTTTTATTATATTCATTAAGCTCAAAGTCTTTTCATAAAGTTATTAAGCATTTGTTTAATAAAATTTAATGTTGACAGTTTGTTAACATTGCCATCACATATTCCTGCCGATCTTAACAAACTGTTAACGAAATATTGAATTTTAATAAACTTTTAAGTAATTTTATAAAAAGATTTCGATCTTAGTAAAAGTAATAAAATATCTTTATTTTTTTTTAAAGTCAATTTGCTATAAACTTTAATGTCAAGTGCATCATACATTATCCTTCTCACAAAGTTTTTTTGTTTTTCCTCCGTTGATGCATTCTGAAGTGAAAAAATTTTAAAAATATTGAATTGAGTTTGTCAAGATAAACTCGTCTTTTTTAAGTAACATAAACTGCGAATACCGACAGAGAAGGTTTTGCTGACGGATATTAATTGCCTGGTCCACGATGTGCCTCCATATCGATCTGTCAAACAGATATATTTAAAACAAAATAATATCCTGCAGGATATGCCGATATTGAATCTGTATTGAATTACTATTGCTGCAGTCGCTACTACTAGTGACTTATAATACCTTAGAAAGTGCAATAGTGACATTGGTACTAGTGATTCACTAGTACATTTTAGTAGTTCTAGTTTCAACTTTTGATACTTTACTGAAATAGATGTGAATAATGAAAAAGCAGTTTTATTAAAAGAAAACTAAAAGACTAAAATGTACTAATTCGTAAAAGTCGTTTCATTTCAGTCTGTCGCCGCCACAAATTTTACTTCTTATCGAAGGCACATTAAAATGTAGACGCTTTATTGAAAATGTCAGCAAATAGTCACCAAAATAGTAGACAAAAACGGTTTTTTGTTTTTGTGGTAGAATTTGTTTTTTTTTTGTTTTAAATTTAATTGTACCACAGAACGATATGGAATGACATTGTAGGCCAGGTAGTGAATTAGTTCCTTGTTCTCTATTTTATTTATTCAACTTAAATTTATTTATTTTATTTAATTTATAAAATGGTTTGTCGTTCCGAGTGTGATTTCCACAATATTAATATGCGATACCATAAAATCTACATATACATATATTCTGGGTTTTTATGAATAGGGAAGTCGAATAAAGGATGTCCGTCGGCCTGTACGTGAAATCGGTTCTCAGAAACCCCTAGAAAAGCTAGAGACTTCGGTCTTTGATTGATGTGTTGGAAATAGTCCTAAATATACTGTTCTTAAAAATCGGCAAATTCCAAAATACGGTTCCAGAGCTGGAAAGTTTATATTTATTTTTAGTATATAGATGTAACCAGCGAAAACGAATTTTAGTTTTTTTAAACCATTTTTAAAAAATTAAATTGGTATTAATAAAAATCAAACAAAATGAAAAAGACCACTCCAGGGTTGGACAACTTAAACTTTTTTTGGTACATACAAGTAATCAAATAGGTTACTAATATTTGTTAGCTAAACCTAATTTAAATCTCGGAAAGAATTAAATTGGTATTCAAAACCAAACCAAATCCAACAAAATAAACAACTAAAATACATTTTTTCTTTTTTGTTTATATATTAAATATATGTATTAGATGTTTTGTTAGGAAGTTTATTGGCATGTATTGGAGATCAGAAAAGCTAAAAAGACCGCTCCAGAGTTGGAATATTTAATTTCTTTTGGAATATTAAAGTAACTAAATAAAAGTTTTTCTTTTGGTTATTGAACATATTTTATATTCTAAAATGAAATAAATTAGTATTGAAAATCAGAAAGATGAGGAAGATGGTTTCAGGGTTGGAGTGAATGTATGTTTGCGCAGGGTAAGCAAAATTGAGGTTAGAAAGTAAATTTACTGTCAAATCATGAAATGTCAAGAGCTGTCATCCTTTGACATTTATTTAAAAAGTTCGGAAATTGAGAATTAAAGCCGGCTGACCATTGCTTGCGTCGAACGTTTGTGAATGTGCCATTTTAAAAATTGAGCGAAAACAACACATTTTTTAACAACAGCATCTTTTGTGATTAGGCCCATTGTCACATATGGGGCTCACAAGATCCACAAACAGTCCTTGAAAAATCATAACATCCGAGGAAAGTGACTGTTCAGTGGGGCTTGGGGTCAGGCGGCATCATCGGCACGTATTTTTTTTTTCGAAAACAAGCAAAGAAACGCCGTCACCGTGAACAACCAAACCAAGATAATGTAGAGATCTGTGACCTTGGTATTCAGTAAGATGGCGCCACAAGCCACACAGCAGTACAAACAATTCAGTTTTTGCATGAGAAATTTTCGTGTAGCGTAATTTCTCGATTTGATGATATCAATTGACCGCCGCATGCTTGTGACTTAACGCAGCAGGATTATTTTCTCTGGGGCCATTGGAAAATGAGGCTCAAAGAGAGCATATGTATGTATTTCGGCCGACGTACTGAAGGTAGACACTTGCCCGACATCATATTCCAGTATTAATTCCCCATATTTCTACTTTACTTTGGTATTCATAAAACTGAATTTGTAAAACAAAAGTATGGTTTCAAGTCAATTTACTTCCTAACCTCAAATTTGACCACTCATTTATTCTAGACGTACGTCGGTGAAGGGGACATTAAAGTCGGCACAGCCGAATATAGCATTTTTAATTGTTTGTATAGCATTTTATATATTCTGAATACACAATGCAAAAAAAAAAGTTAATAACAAAAGTTTAAAAAAGTTACTGATGTCAGTCAAAGTATTCGACGTATGTCAAAAGTTGGTCAACTTTTGTACTCTGCGTTGACGCAGAAGCACGCAATGTGACGACGCTCATAAGAAAGCATGTATTTCAATTTATGTGACAGTTAAAAAAGGCGAAGGACTCCAGTATATAGTGAGTATAGATTGTTATGTAGTGGACAGAAAGAACTCTTTCGATATGCGAAATACACTTTTTATTGTGAATTTGTGTTCACTTACATATAAGAGAGTACACATTTGTAAGCATATAAATAAGTACTTGCATTTAAATACTAATCCATATGAATTCACATACATACATACAGACATACTCGTACATGTATATATTTACAGCCATTAGTAAGTACATTATTTCAATGTTTATGTATACATAAGGGTGTTATGTAAATTTGCAAGGCACATAAAAGACTTTGGGGTGGTTTCCTCAAAAATGTGTTTTCTTTAAAATCTTTTATTCTTTGTAAAAAGAACTCTCCATTGTCTGTCTTACGTCTGGTTGCTGTTAACGAATTGTTTGCTAATTTTTATTTCCACGACTGCCGAATGCCAAATGCAAAATTCTTATGCTCTTATTAAATGAGCCGAGCCGACATGCTCGCAAATAACTTAAGCTGTTTCGAAATAATGACGCCATTGTTGTTAGTTAAAGTTTCGAAAATACAATTCGAAAGTATAAACAAATCGAAAATGTAAACAAAAACCTGCGCACCTGCTGCTACCGGAAGCGGAAGCATATGGTAGTTTGGTAAACAGTTATTTAGATATTCATAACTGTTAAATTTTAATTGTTTTTTTTTATTTTTATTTTAAGTAGGCCCTTTGAAAGGGGGCTACTGATATTGTGGTGTTTTTTTTTTATTAGTTTTGTTTGTTTTTAAAAGTTGAATAACACCTGCCGTCTTCAATGAAAACATTTTCTTTTAATTTCTTTTTCCAAATGAATAGCTAAATAGGTTTCCATGTTTAGCGCCCAAAGCTGTTTTGCGTTGTTAATGTATTATTTTGTACAAAAGAGAGGCTAAACAACTGGCTATCAGGAACATAAAAAAGTATACAAAATCTATTGCTCTACTGATTCATGTATTCAATTGATGAATCATAAAATTGTTTTAAATTTTCAGCTCATATTTTAAAACAATTGGACAATATAAATCTATTCAAAATATTGGCCTTTGTTAATTATAACCTTCTGACATCTTTCCGGCAACGTACGGAATCCACGCCAAAAGAGCTGAATATCTTTGGAGACCAAAAACTAATCAAAACCTCTGAATAAATTTTTTCTAAATACTTTTTATTGCGATATGGTTTTTGTTATAGTGTTTTCACACTCAAAGTTAAAACCTGGGCCCAAATTACCGTATTCGATATCGTTCGAAACTTGGAATACAAATTTCGATTGATATCGAATGCCGTAATTTGCCCTCTGTTTTTAGCGTTATTATTTTTTTTTGTATTCTAAATATAAGATGGCAGTGGTGCAAGACCACAAAGCCAGAGTTTCCGTCAAATTAAAAATGTATCCAAAGTACACGACCTATGCCTTCACATAGGAAGTGATTGGAAGTAGCAACGTAGTTAACCACAGAACATTCCTCAGAAGAACTGTAAATCTATACAGTTATCTGAGGCGTCGAAATTAAGTAGAGCGAGTGAGACGCAAAACTCTCAAAAGAGAGTAAAAAATCAGTGGTTTGGTTGTTCTTAAAAAATAATTGCCAACGAGGCTTGATGTTGACTGACTCAGAGCTGCTTTGCGACTGTTTTTAGCATTAAAACCATAAACAGCTGATTTTTCTTTCACACTGCAAATTATGGTTTTGACATACAGGCTGTATAATAAATTTGCTCAAAATAAATTAAATCGCTCATAGAAATATGTGAATTTGTTGCTGCACCTGTTCTCTGTTTCGACAACACTTAATTGACAATTTGGACAACAGCAGTTTTTGTTTGCAGGAAAAAGAAAATTCTCAATTCGTCTACATATTTTCTCCTCCCACACATCGATAAAAATATTTTCATTAATTTCCGTCCATAATTTCCTTTTTCTCTGTCATTTTTTAGTTCTTCTTGTTGCTGCATCTATTTTGGCAATATTTTTATAATATATCAGGCGTTCGTATATATTCTTGTTCACATAAACAATACCAGCTGTTTCCCATGTATAACTTGGCAGCACTCAACTTAGCACTGCCAAAAACAAGGTTGCATTTCATAAAACCTACTTAAAACCAATTCGAAAGTGATTTTACCTCGGTTTTAATAAAATCATTTTCTATGGTAAAACCAGGTTTTAACAGTTGGCTTTAATGTTAAAACCAGAATTTAAAACACTATTAGAGACAATATTTAAATGTATTTTAATATGAACCAGTTTTCTTAAAAATAATAGCTACTTTGATTAATATTAGTATTGACTTGTACTAATTCTTGCTCGCATTAAAAAATTACTTTACGAAATGGCATCGAGAGGTTGTTACCGATTGAAGACAAGTGTTCTAAACTTTAAAACCTTTTCTTTCAAATTTTTAGAAAAAGAAATAATACCCGTAAGAATGTGGAAAAAAGTTATATCTATCTATATATATATATATATATATATATATATATATATATATATATATATATATATACATATATATATATATATATATATATATATATATATATATACATACATATACATATAAATATATATATATATATATATATATATATATATATATATATACATATATATATATATATATATATATATACATATAAATATATAGATATATATATATATATATATATATATATATATATATATTTATATGTATATGTATATGTATATATATATATATATATATATATGTATATATATACATATATATATATATATATATATATAATGCAAATAAGTATATATATATATATATATATATATATATATATATATATATATATGTATATATATATATATATATATATATATACATATACATATATATATATATATATATATATATATATATATGTATATATATACATATAAATATATATATATATATATATATATATATATATATATATATATATAATGCAAATAAGTAAAGTCGGTACTTACTCTTATATATCCTTCAAAGATATAAATCTGGAGTATATACATTCATTCCAATCCTGAAACTAGAGATGTAACGGTACGCCTTGTTGCCGATACGATAACGATACTCCAAAAGAAGTATCGACGATACATATTCCGATACACATATTGAATTTGAGTTTAAGCTAAGATTAATACTTAAATCTCAAGTAGAGTAATTTTTTTATTACACAAAAGAGATTTTTAATATATAAAATTTATATCAAGATGAATTCAAAATATGATAAAATTAACAACAAAAAAATTTATTTTCCAAAATAAAAAAACAATGCTTTGAAACCATGACAAAATTAGCAAATAAGCAAATAACATTAATTGAGTTCTTTTTGGAAAAGAAAAAAAAAATTACAAGACAGCAAAATATCGGCGGAAAATATTGCCACTATCGATATATAGGCAAAACTGAAGGATCGCCTATACATATATCAATATCGGTTACATTCCTACACAGAAACCATTTTTTTGATATTTATGATTTTCAATACGAATTTATTTCTTTCTAAAATTTATTTTATAAAATTCTTCGACCTTATTTTTTATTAATTTATAATGTTTATTTAAGCAAAAAGTCAATTATTTTTTAATTTTTATATAAAAATTATGTTTTTAATCCAATATTTCGCCACTTCTTTGTGTAGCTTCTTCAGGGATATATAAAATTGTGTAATTTGATATAAAATGTTTTTCCTTTTTTCTTTCTAAAATATAAAATATGCTTGAAAAGTATTAGTTTTATTTAGTTACTTTAATATTAAAAAAAAAAAAATTTAATTTTCCAGCTCAGGAGATAGGAGGCTTTTTGGCTTTTCCAATTTCTAATACTGATGAATTTCATTCAAAAACATGAAATATGTTTAATATGTAAAGAAAAAGAAACAAATTGTTTTAGTTGGTTACTTTTATGTACCAAAAAAAAAAAGTTTCAATTGTCCAACCCTGGAATCGTCTTTTTTAATTTGTTTGATTTTTAATATCAAATTAATTTTTCCTGTTGTACAAAATAGGTTTAATTAACAAAGAAATTAGTTGTAGCTTTTATTTACCAAAAATAGGATTCAATTTTCCATCTGTGGAACCGTATTCCGGATTTTGCTGATTTTCAACAGCATTCTATTTAGAAGTATTTTCAATACATTAATCCAAGATCGAAGTCTGCAGCTTTTCAGGAGGCTTCGGAAACTCGATACAGACAGACGAACATCGCTTATTGGACTTACCTATTCATAAGGATCCAGAATATATATTGTGGAAATTATAAACAGAATAACAATCCCTTTCACCACTTTTAATGAAGGGTATAGAAATATTCACCCCTAACGTGTTTCGCCTCTAGATTCGACATTTTGTTATAGATTACAGCACATTTTAGCATTTTGTGTTTAAGCCATCACAATTTGGAAAATATGAAGACGTAAAACGCCTAACATAATAAGGGTGTTTATCGGTGTGTTCTTAGTTCTTCATTTTTTATTATTGTTACCATGGATTTAGTGAACTATTTTTATACTTTTCATCGAAAATAGTGAAACAGTTTGTAATTCCTTGTATAGTTTCATAATATCCGTCCCCATAATGGGTGCTGATAAATCCGGGAGTCGCATAAACCATGTTCGTCTGTCAGTAAGTGAAATCGATTTCCCACAAAAAAAACTAGAGACTTTGGACTTGCATTTAGGTATTGGAAATACTTCCAAATGGATTAATATTAAAAATCAGCAAAATTCAAAAGACGGTTTCCAGAGCTGGAACATTTAAACTTATTTTTGTTATATAACAATAACCAGCGAAAATTAATGTTCGTTTTTTTATTGTTAATTAAAACTCTTTTAAAGTTTAGAAAAGATTCATTTGGTATAAAATAATTAATTAAATTAAAAAGAAGATTCCAGGGTTGGATAATTGAAACTTTTTTTGATAGTTAAAAGTAACCAAATAGGGTACTAGTTTTTAAGTACTATTTTTCTTGTTAATCTAATTTAAACTTCAGGAATAATTAAATTTGTATTACACAAAATAAAAAAGATAATTCCAGGGTTGGACAATTGAATTTTTTTTAGTACACAAAAGTAGTGTTTTCCTTTTTATACCCTCCAAAAAAGAATTTGGAGGGTATATTCACTTTATCATTCCGTTTGTAACGCATCGAAATATCCATCTCAGACCCCATAAAGTATATATATTCTTGATCAGTGATGAAATCTAAGACGATCTGAGCATGTCCGTCCGTCTGTGGAAATCACGATTCAGTCCAAACGAAAAAAAGCTAGACTGTTGAAATTTGGTATAAATATATCTTGAAGAATAGCACAGGTTAAGTTCGGAGATGGGCTAAATCGGGCAAAAGGGAAAAAAGTCCCCCTAAAAAGAACTAAACCAACCTCTAAAAAACAACATAATTTTTAAGGTTTTTTGTAATCTTGTTAAGCAAATGTTATATTTTTATATTAAAAAAGATCCAACGCGGTAAACTTGGAGCCATAAAAAAAAACAATGTGGACCCCGCCCCCTTTAGTGTGCGTTATTATATGCAAAAATAGTGTCAAAATTTAACAAATGGTTTCATTTAAGTCTACATTCCTTAAAAATAAAATTTTGAAGCTTTAATGATGAAGCTGACACGTAACCTGGTACTACTCTGCCCTACCCCTTTGCCGCCGAAATGAACATATAAAAAAATATAAATTTTTTTTTTTAAATCTTGTATATAATTATTCCAAACATTTATTTTTAGAATTTTATGACAAAGGTGAAATGTCTCCCCCACAGCCCTTGCCAGAGTGACCCCGCCAAAATACAGTTTAAGTACCCTCCAAAGAGAATTGGACCCCATAAAGTATATATATTCTTGATCAGTGATGAAGTCTAAGACGGTCTAGCAATGTTCGTCTGTGGGTGCTGGTGGCTGAAGTAGTAGAACACGAGACTATGAAGCGGAGGGTCGTGAGTTCGAGCCCTCGCTGAGTCATGAAATATTGTGTTGAATTCTTCTGATCAGCATTAGTGCGTGGTTGTGTTAGTTGTTGCCAGCCTGTTTCAATGATGAAGGCATAGTCACTGGTCACTGAACATAATTGGCAGCGACCGACACTATCATGTACTAAAATGCAGAGTAACAGCACCCACCTTCGCCGGCCCTGTAGCAAAAATTAGCCGGCGAAGTAAAAGGTTGAAATAGCTACAAAAACAACTGTCTATCTTCTCATCTTTCCTAATCTGTCCCCTCAATACTATCCCCTCGTTTTCAGTTCCGGCGCAATGCCTTGCATATATAGGGGTCATCCCCTGAGTGCTGGTCCAAGATAAAAAAAAAAAAAAAAAAAAAAAAATTATATTGTCTACTTTTGAACCCCGCCCCTTTAGTGGGCGTTGACGTGCGATATTATATGAAGGAACTCTGTCCCACCAAGTTAAACATTTTAAACTTACTTACAACTATTTGCAGGGTATTTAAGATTCGACCCGGTCGAATATAACGTTTTTACTTGCTTTATGTATAAAATATATATGAGATGTTTTCGAATGAAATTAATTTATATATTACAAATCACAGTTCCAGAGCTGGAAAGTTTCTACCTTTTGTGGAATAAAACAAATTTTTTCTTTGGTAATCAAACTTGTTTTATATTTTAGTAAGAAATAGATTAATATTGAAAATCAGTAAGATAAAAGAGGTGGCTTCAGACTTAAGTCGATATATTTTTCATAACTATATATATTTTTGCATAAAATTTATATTTCTCTTTATTTTATTCCCTTTCTGCCAGGCATGAAAAATTATACAGAGACTTTTAAAAAGAAAGCGTTTGTTGTTGCTTTTGAAACAAATTTTAAACGTATTTTTATATATTTTATATAAAAAGTTTAGCAAATTTATTTATATTGTGCATATCTACACACAAATACATTTTAAGCCACGTATTAATATTGGTGGACGATGAGACACTTTAAAGAGTACCACAAAAATAAAAGATCTTTTATATAAAACTGTTACAAAAACTGCATTTGTAACAGTTTGATTCACTGCATGATTGCTATGCAACAAACTCGCCTAAACTCGATTTTATGCTATTAAAATTTCTATTGTCTTATGTTTTATAGGGCGATGGCAATACATCGTTTCTGCGTGCTGCCAGAGCTGGAAATCTTGACAAAGTGTTGGAACACTTAAAAAACAATATTGAAATAAATACCAGCAACGCTGTAAGTCAAGTCCACATAAGTATAATCACCCTCTTTGTTTAATATTGTTTTTTTTTTTTGGATTTGTGTCTTTCCTGATTATAGAATGGCTTAAATGCGCTGCATTTAGCCTCAAAAGACGGACACATACATGTTGTGTCCGAGCTTCTAAGAAGAGGTGCAATCGTTGATAGCGCTACCAAAAAGGGTAACACCGCATTGCATATTGCCTCATTGGCTGGTCAGGAAGAGGTGGTTAAAATGCTTTTGCAACATGGCGCTTCCGTAAATGTACAATCACAGAACGGCTTTACACCGCTATACATGGCGGCTCAGGAAAATCACGATTCTGTTGTCAAGTTGCTATTATCCAATGGAGCCAATCAGAGTTTGGCCACTGAGGACGGCTTCACACCACTAGCTGTTGCTATGCAACAGGGCCATGACAAGGTGGTGGCCGTTTTGCTCGAAAGTGATACACGCGGCAAGGTGAGATTGCCAGCCCTGCATATTGCTGCCAAGAAGGATGATGTCAAAGCAGCTACACTGCTCTTGGATGTAAGTTAATGTGTTTGCTTCCAAAAAACTGGTGTTTTAAAATTTCTCTTGCTCGTAGAACGATCACAATCCTGATGTTACCTCAAAGTCCGGCTTTACACCTTTGCACATAGCCTCGCACTACGGCAATCAAGCGATTGCCAATCTATTGATACAGAAAGGAGCCGACGTAAACTTCTCGGCCAAGCACAATATCAGTCCTCTTCATGTGGCTGCAAAATGGGGCAAGACAAATATGGTGTCGTTGCTGTTGGAAAAAGGCGCCAACATAGAGGCTAAAACCCGCGATGGTCTGACTCCGTTACACTGTGCAGCCCGTTCGGGACATGAGCAGGTTGTGGACATGCTGTTGGAACGAGGTGCTCCCATCAGTGCTAAGACCAAAAATGGTCTAGCTCCTTTGCATATGGCCGCCCAAGGCGAACATGTCGATGCTGCACGTATTCTGCTGTACCATCGTGCCCCAGTGGATGAGGTCACTGTCGATTATTTGACCGCACTTCATGTTGCTGCCCATTGTGGCCATGTGCGCGTTGCTAAGCTGCTATTGGATCGTAATGCTGATGCCAATGCTCGAGCTTTAAACGGCTTTACGCCCTTGCACATCGCCTGCAAGAAGAATCGCATTAAGGTTGTTGAATTGTTGTTGCGTCACGGCGCCAGCATTAGCGCCACCACGGAAAGTGGCTTGACGCCGTTGCATGTGGCTGCCTTTATGGGCTGCATGAATATTGTCATCTATTTGTTGCAACACGATGCCAGTCCCGATGTGCCCACTGTGCGTGGTGAAACTCCCTTGCATTTGGCTGCAAGAGCTAATCAGGTAAGCATTTGCACTGCTCGCAATCGAGTGACTTTTTTGAGGAACTTATTTATTTTCCCTCCCGCCTCTTTTAGACTGATATAATTCGCATTTTGTTACGCAATGGCGCCCAGGTTGATGCACGAGCTCGCGAGCAACAAACTCCGTTGCATATTGCGTCCCGTTTGGGCAATGTTGATATTGTCATGCTGCTATTGCAGCACGGAGCCCAAGTGGATGCCACCACCAAGGACATGTACACTGCACTGCACATCGCCGCCAAGGAGGGTCAAGATGAGGTAAAACAATTAATTGCTAAAAAGATTCTGGATCACATTGATACCGTATATTTGATGCAATTGTTTTGGATACGCCACCAAGAGTATTTCATTTAAAATGTATTTTTAGTTTTTTAGTTTATAGTTTTAAACGAATTGTTTTAATTTGCTGTTGAACTTTTTAAGTGATTTAAGTTGTCTAAGTCTAACGAACGATCGAAGAATTTTTTTTGTTATATACACTGGGCAAATTTGAGGTTAGGAAGTAAATTGGCTTAAAAACACACTTTTTTCGAGAAATTCAGTTTTATTTGATACCAATGTAAAGTAGAAATGTGGCAATTAATAACGAAATATAATGTCTGCCAAATATCCACCTTTAACACGTCAGCAGACGTCCGCTCTTTTCACAAAATTTTTAACTACATTTCGCAACAAAAGTTTATTCGCTTATTTCGTCTATGCAGCACCGAATTTCATCTTTCAGAGTGTCCGTTATTTGCGATTTCTTCACGTAAACCTGGTTTTGCCAATAGCTACAGAGAAAATAATCCAGTGGCGTTAAATCCCAAGAACGAGGCAGCCAATTGACATCGCCAAAGCAAGGAATTACACGGCCGGGAAATTTACCATGCAAAATTTGAATTGTTTGGCCGGCTGTGTGGCTTGTGGCGCCATTTTGCTGAAACCAAAGCCAATTTTGGTCATAAAAAATCGGTTGTCATGGTTTGGTAGCGCAGAGAGTTCACGGTGGCGGCATTTTCTTCCATTTTCGAAAAAAATCGGGCCGATGATGCCGCCTGGCTACAAACCGCACCCTACGGTCACTTTCTTTGGGTGTAATATTTTTTCGAGGATTGTTTGTGGATTTTGTGAGTGCCATATGAGACAATTTTGTTTGTTTACAAAACCTCGTAATTGAAAATGTGACTCATCACTAAAGATGATTTCGTTGAAAAATGTGGGTGCTGTTGGCTGAAGTAGTAGAACGCGAGACTATGAAGCGAAGGGTCCTGAGTTCGAGCCCGCGCTGAGTCATAAAATATTGTGTTGAATTCTTCTGATCAGCATTAGCGCGTGGTTGTGTTAGTTGTTGCCGGCCTGTTTCAATGATAAAGGCATAGTCACTGGTCACTGAACATAATTTGCAGCGACTGACACGACCCACCCACAGCACCCACCTTCGTCGGCCCTGTAGCAAAAATTAGCCGGCGATGTAAAAAGGTTGAAATAGCTACAAAAAACTGTCTATCTTCTCATCTTTCCTAATCTGTCCCCTCCATACTATCCCCTCGTTTTCAGATCCGGCGGAATGCATTGCATACATAGGGGTCATCCCCTGACTGCTGGTCCAAAATAAAATAAAAAATGCGTCGCGTTCATTCAGTGTCAGCCAATTCACAAACATTCGAAGCAAACAATGATCGCCCGGAATTCTCTGCTTAAAATTTTCCAACTTTTTACTAAATAAAAGCCAAAGAATGACAGCTCAATTCTTGACATTTCAGCATTTGACAGGCAATTTACTTCCTAACCTCAAATTTGCACAGCCTTTTATTAAATATTTATTATTTAATTATTGTTTATATAAATTTGTAGTTAATTAATTTTACATTTACGTTTGTATTTACTACATCTGCTACTTCTTGTTTCTGTTAATTTTACATAAAAGTTTAATATTTATTAGTTAAATAAAAAAATATTTAATTATTGATTTAGTCCCATGGACATTTCTGTTGCATTATTTAATTACACATTTTTATATTCGTTTGTATTTAGTTTATTATCATTTTTCTTTTTTTATATTATATATGTATTTAGTTAAACACATACATGCATATTTTCACCACCACAGGGTAATATTGCTTTCGCATTTTAATGTAAATAGCATACAAATGCATTCAGTTTCCTATATGGATCGCATTACAGAATAGCCCACATTAAAATCATAAACAATTTCGGTTTGGTCAGAAAAACTTAAGGTATAGGAAAGCGTTGCGGCATTCGAAAACAGCTGCTCTGCTCTGCTGTGTAAGTTGAATAACTAAAAACTGATGTTGACTTTCCTTTGTGTCCTGGAATATTTATAATTTCTTTCTGTATTTAAAAAAACAAAAATTTCGAACAATTATCCTTGAATTTAATTTGGGTGTATTTGTTGTTGTACTTTTCTCTACCTTTTATAACATTCAGGAACCAAAAAAAGTCACATAAAGGGTGTTTTTTATAGAGTGACACAAGTTTAAATCATAATAAAACAAGGAAATATATTTTTAATATCAATGAAACGGCCTTTATTGGAAAGAAACTTTTATGAAATTAATGTTTAAGTATGATTTCTGCCAAGCGGCGTGTACAAGGTACCAATTTTCAACAATTAAAAATATAATCCATAAAGTAGAAGCACACAACCCCCCACCCCCAGTGGGATGACGAATATATTGTTTATGCTCATCTCTAATGCTTTCCTGTAGAGCGGCTACAGCTTCTTCAGTGCGCACAGTTCGGTGTGTCACGGGATGCACATTATCAGTAACAGCAAATGTGGTCCGAAAACGATCTATTGTTCTTAGAATCAGTCACTCTGAAGGAAATGAAAGAAGTGCACGATGGGTTTGACGAATAGAACAATTATTTTGATTAAAAATTTCAACAATTTGCACGCGTTGCTCTGGTGTTGTGACACTCTAAAAATACCCTTTATATGTGACATGATATACGCCAAGGTCACATACTTATATGACATGAGTGTTGTGAAGACTCTGTGTCACATATGTCAGTCACTAAATATTTTGATTTCTTTCAATGAAACAGAAATTTTGAAAATTTTGTTTTTATACTCGTACATATACACACTTCATGGGTTGATCCAAATTTTTTAGCATGGATATGGACGGCCATAACCCTATTGTGTTATTCTCCATGTCTCTGCAGAATCTTTTTATACCCTCCAAAAAAAAAAAAATTGGAGAGTATATTCACTTTGTTATTTCGTTTGTAAGGCAGCGAAATATCCATCTGTGACCCCAAAAAGTATATATATTCTTGATCAATGATGAAATCAAAGACGATCTGACCGTGTCCGTCTGTAGAAACCACGATTCATTCCGAACGAAACTGAAAG
Organism: Linnaemya tessellans; assembly: GCA_951800035.1. Lineage (NCBI taxonomy): Eukaryota > Metazoa > Arthropoda > Insecta > Diptera > Tachinidae > Linnaemya > Linnaemya tessellans. The sequence goes on from OX637535.1 coordinate 50,698,521, forward strand.
CCAGACTCTTGAAATTTGGTATAAATATATTTTGAGAAGAATAGCACAGGTCAAGTTCGTAAATTGGCTGAATCGAGCCAGAGGGAAAAAGGTTTCCCTAAGGAAGAACTAAGCCAACCTCTAAAACACAACATATTAAAATAAACATTTTTTTTTTGTAATTTTGTTAAGCAAATAATATAAGGTGTGTTCAATTACTTTACTAGTAAAAATTAGCAACGAGAGAGTAACAAGAAATTTTCCACAATTACTCTCAAAAATGTGAAAAAGTAAATGAACACTTTACTAGCTAAAATTTGCAAGTTAAAGTAGTGTTGTAATGTATAGGTATATATGAGTACTCAATAACTACCCCTTTATATTTTGGACAAATTATACATATTATTATAGATATATTGGGATTATGGTCATTTATATTCAGCATTGTCGTGACTGGCGTTTTTCGAGTACGGCTTGTAAAGGTTTGCAATTTTATTTAATCTAGTACTAGGCGTAGTCGAAATACGCTGAACACGATAAGGGTAATTAGCTACTTTTGAATAAAATTTATTAATAAAATATCTTTTTTTAAATTAGTTTATACGTTATAACGGTCTGCGCAAGCAAATGTGAGTTAAAAAGGAGAATTTTTGTTAGTTGTTGTCTAACATCAATGCCCTGCCTTTGCAATCGTTTAAAAACATTTGAACACAAAAACGTATAGGCTATAATAATAAACAGCCGGCGAGAAACGGGTTAAATATATTTTTTAAAGGAAACAAATTTATGCAATATAAATTTTCATTGTAATAAAAAGCATTATCCAAAATAAAATATCATGTTGCTGCCACGATTAAAACCCCAAAAGCAGTAAAAAAGTAATTTAATAAATAATGTGTTAATTTAAACTTATTTGCAAATATACATATATCTGAACTAATTGAATTATTTGCCTGCTTAGTGTAAATTATCGAGTAGCTACGTACTCATAATATTTACAACACTAAAAATGCCGGAACATCCTTTGCCACTGATGTACCAGATACTGTGTTGCTTAGTTCAATTCCATTAGACATCTTATTTTGCTTCTGTAGTTCCTAAGTTACACAAAAATAAATTTGTTATCTTTTTAATACTTTTTATTGTTTTAAAAGTTTAAATTTACTTACAATTTCATAAATTTTGTAAAATATTTTTATTTTCAACTTAATTTAGAAATATTGTTTTATAAACACAAACACAAAACAGCTGTTTGAATAATTATTGCAAGTAAAAATATCTAAATTTTTTACGCTCTTTCGCCGCTCTCTCGTTGTAAATTTTTTGGGTTAATGAATGCTTTCTAGTAACAATTGTTATAAATTTGTAAAAATTTTTAGTAAATGAACAAAGCCATATTTTTATGTCAAAGAAGGTCAAACGCGTTAACCCTAGAGCCATAAAATAAAAAAAATAAATTTTTGGACCCCAGCGTACAAATTTACTTAAGCCCGCATTCCTTAAAAATAACAGTTTTCATTTTTAATGACGAAGCTAAGGCGTAACCTGATACTGCTATCCCTTCTTCCCCCTCTGACCCTATAAAAAATAAAAATTAATTTTACACTTAATTGTTCCAAACATTTATATTTAGTGTTTTATGGCAAAGGTGAAATGTCCCCCCACGGCCCCTGCCAGAGAGATCCCGACAAAATACAGTTTTAATATCCTCCAAAAAGAATTGGACTCCATAAAGTATATATATTCCTGATCAGTGATGAAGCTAAGACGATCTAGCAATGCCCTTACGTTCGTCTGTGGAAAACATGGCATAGCCTGTTTTTGAACTCCACCCCCTTTAGTGGGCGTTGACGTACGATATTATATGCAAAACTAGTGTAAATATTGAATAATTTTTATACCTTAAGCCTACAAGAAGCTGAGATCTTCTCTGATCTTGCAGAGGTGAAACGTCTCCCCCATGGCCCTTCCCGGAATGATCCGGTCAAAAAAAGAGGTTTAAAATTACAATGATGTCTTAAAGGAGCTCTGTTCCACCATGTTAAACATTTACCCCGGTATTCCTAAAATTTAAAATGAGTTTAAAATGTATTTTAATCAAATTTTCTCATAAAAAATTTTCTTAAAACAGATTTCAAATATGTTTTATTTTTTTAAGAATATGGGGGTTTAAATTTACTTACTAAATATTTGGAGGGTATTTAAGATTCGACCCGATCGAATATAACGCTTTTACTTGTTATTTTTGCTACATTGGCGGCATCGTTTTCTTGAAGAGCTAACGTTTGGAAAATGACCAGCATCCGTCGTATTATAGTTATTTTATAAAGCCAGCAGGCATTCCAATGTGATATATCTGTGAGATGAAAAAACATTTTTATTTGCCACTGAATTGATCGCCTGGGCCAGGCGTTATATGACACCACTAATCAGATCGATCGATATCTGATATATTTTTGCTAAAATTGACAGTCTATTATTATTGTGACACGAATGAACAATCAAAAGCGGCCTTAAAGTTATTTTTCATATAAAAACTTAAATTTTAAAATAACCCTTCAGCTCTTCCATTTTGGACAAAAAACAAAAAATTGTGCATTTGGCAGATCTTGCAATGCTTCTGGCTGCTTTTCATATCAAAATTTTGTTCACGCAGCCATTCAAATAGAAATGAACACGAAGCACTTTCTTAAACGAGCATGAATTTTGATAAATAAGAAAGTTGTTCGTTTGTCAGTGGATTCATTGTTATATTATAGACCAAACTGAACATGTTTAACAGAAACATGTAACACGAAAACAGCTGGACTGCCCAAAGCAGTGTTGCCAAAACTAAAGTTGTTAAAAAACCACTCGTTATATTCTGACGACTTTCATGCAAAATGAATGTTTGTCGCTTTTATGATATTGATTGCAAAACTTTCGTTGACTACTTTTTAGGTTGCTGCAGTTCTTATAGAAAATGGCGCGGCCTTAGATGCCGCCACCAAAAAAGGATTTACCCCTCTACATTTAACCGCAAAATATGGCCACATTAAAGTGGCCCAACTGTTGCTGCAAAAAGAAGCCGACGTTGATGCTCAGGGTAAGAACGGCGTGACACCTTTGCAAGTCGCTTGTCACTATGACAACCAAAACGTGGCTCTCTTGCTGCTGGAAAAGGGTGCCAGTCCACATGCCACAGCCAAAAATGGCCATGCGCCATTGCATATTGCCGCTCGTAAAAACCAAATGGACATTGCTACCACGCTGTTGGAGTACGGCGCCCAAGCCAATGCCGAGAGCAAGGCTGGCTTTACTCCCCTTCATCTCAGTTCTCAGGAAGGTCACAGTGAAATTTCCAGTTTATTAATTGAGCACAAGGCTGGTGTCAATCATCCAGCCAAGAACGGCCTCACTCCAATGCATCTGTGTGCCCAAGAAGACAATGTAAATGTCGCTGAAATACTACAGCGTAATGGAGCCAATATTGATATGGCAACAAAAGCCGGCTATACGCCTCTGCATGTGGCCGCCCATTTCGGTCAGGCCAATATGGTGCGTTTTCTGTTGCAGCATGGCGCCAACGTGGATGCTGCCACATCAATTGGCTACACTCCTCTACACCAAAGTGCCCAACAAGGTCACTGTCATATTGTAAAACTTTTGCTAGAACACAATGCGAATGCTAATGCGCAGACCGCAAGTGGCCAGACACCATTGGATATCGCCCGGAAATTGGGCTACATCAGCGTATTGGATTCACTCAAAACAATAACGGACGAATCGGAGGGTTCTACTCATTCGGACGAAAAATATCGAGTTGTTGCGCCAGAGGCCATGCACGAATCCTTTATGTCGGACTCGGAAGAAGAAGGAGGTACGTACGCTTTTTCATTTATTCATTACCACCCCGACACAGTTATTCCCGATCTTTAGATATTAGACGAATGAATTCAGCACAACAACAAAATACATTCATACCGACGATGGTCACATGTTGATAACTCATAAATGATATTTCCTTTTATTTCGTTTTCACTGAAAAAATCACAGCCATATCACAGAGCTGTATTTCGTGCAGACATGCAATTTATGCTATATGTTGGATCCTCAGATAATTGACGATTAGACTTGTGTCGAACTCGTTAAATGGGTTTGATCATGGGTTCTTGCTAAAAACTAGGGTATGAACGAGTTCGACACACGTCTATTTATGATACTTTACAATTGATTTTAAGCTGAAATTGACGTTTCGCCGGATTTCATTGTCCGAATATGTTGTCCGTTTCCGAATGGAAGCGAACCCTGTGTCATGGCTGATAATTTCGCCGAAAGTTTACCTGAACACCGAGTGAAAAGTTCAAAAATTATTTAAAATAATAAACGACTTAATTCGGATTTTGATTCAAATACACATACATACATATGTACTACATATCGTCACCTAAAATCTAAAAGGCCTTAACTGAAATTTTTTTTAAATAGTGTTTCCTCCCGATTGTGATGTAAATGAATAAAAAATACACCATAATCATTAAAAAGGGGGTGCTGTTGGCTGAAGTAGTTAACATTTATAACGTTTTCTTTTCTAAAAAAACATGTAACCTTTTTTTACTGCTAATCAAAAACCAAAGGCCATCGCTGCAACTTCTCGTTAAAAAACACTTTTATCTTAATTTTCAAATTGCTATAATTTTTGAATGAATTAATCGCTTGCCACGTGATTGATGTAGTTTTTCCAGTTGTTTAGAAAAATTGAGAACAATAATTGATCGGTTATAAAAAGGGCGGGCAAAATTGAGGTTAGGAAGTAAATTGGCTGTCAAATGATGAAATGCCAAGAATGGAGCTGCCATCATTTGACATTTATTTAGTAAAAAGTTGGCAAATTTTCAGGAAATAAGGACGGCTGAGCGTTCCTTGCATCGAACGTTTATAAATTGGCTGTTTGAAAAATTGAACGCATTTTTTAACAAAATCATCTCTAGTGCCGCCTTCAATTAGGCGGCTCAAAAATGTGGTTAAAATTTTTGTGAAAAAGGCCCGATTTCATACTATATTATAAATTCCCATATTTCTACTTTATCAATAAAACTAAATTTGTCAAAAAAATTTCAAATTGTGTTAAAAAATTTGTTTCCTAACCTTAAATTTGCCCACTCTTTATAACTTCAGTTTTTTGAAAAAATTTATTTTTTCGAAGTTTTTCGTCCACAATATCGCGATTTTTTGGAACCGATCTACAATTACAATTTATTAAAAAAAACACTTTGGAAAAAATATGTTTCTTAGTTTTTTAAGATTTCTCGAAATCCACCGGTCCGAATCGGTTATAATTTACACAAAATCTATGTTTGATAGAACTCTTTAAAACGGCTCTAGGTTGATTCGATCACATTTATAATTTCGGAGTTTATTAAAGTAAATAATATAATATTGGACTCAAGTTCAAATCTGCAATCTGCAAATTATTTTTTTATGAATGTTTTATTAAAAGTGGAATATTACAATATTTTATAATTATCAAACTACCAGAACGGATGATTTCGAGGTCGCTACGCCATCTCATTAGTGGTCTTTGTTCAACCTTTTCCACTACCGACGCTGGTACCAGTCATTAGGAATATCAACTATTTAACCAAAAACGAAATAGAATATGATGATTATAAAATATTCTTATATTCCAATCTTAACAAAAATAACTTGAATTTAATAGAAAAAAATCATAAAAAATAATTTGTAGATTTGATCTTGAGTCCAATAAAAAGAAATTTTATATCATTAATAAGTTCGACAAATAAAATTTACATTCATGTTTAAAATAAACAATTTTTTTCCGTAAACGACATCTCACAGATGCATCAATCAATCTTGAGCCGGTTAGTGACGATCGACATGGTTTGTCAATGTCAAGAGCTGATTTGTGTCTGGAGTCAATCTTACCGACGTTAACAGAAAAAATTTTATATGAAGAAAAATTGTTTCTTGTCTACCGTTCCGAACCGGTTCTAACTCACAGGAACTCTAAATTTGATAGAAGTCTTTGTATCGCCACTAGTTTGGTTTGATTCGGTCAAGACGTTCAAAAGTTATAAGAGGGTCACAGACTTACACACACACACACACTCACACTCACGCGTCCAGACATAGTGGCACCTTCTCAGGAGTAGTCAGGAAAGCTTCTTAGGAACTCAAAACGTCGAGAAAACTTGTTGAAACCAGTTATTTCCCGATTTTTTTTAAGCTTGAATTTTCTTAGTGGGAAGCTAAAAATATTTGCCTAAGAAATTTCAGAATAATTTTAAATAAATTCCCTATTTGAAAATGGCATATTATTGCAGTTTCTCATTAAAAAGTGTAAACAATTTAGCATTTTTTTAAGAAAAAAAATATCAACTTTAGACAGAGAAGATCAAGATCCGGGATTCGGGTCGATCCTGATCGATTTCTGATCTGCACTCCATTAGCGCATGGTTGTGTTAGTTGTTGTTGTCTGTCAGTTTCAGTGACGAAGTCATAGTCCTTGAATAGCACTGGGAGCGATTGACACTCTCATGTACTAAAGGAACGCAATGTTGCATGCGATGCAGCAGAAAAAAACCTTCGGCATTGCTGCATGAGAGCCAGGTTTAAGTTTAAAAGATCTATATTGAATTTTTTGTTTTGTTACTTACGGCGTTTTTGATTTCATGTGACGATAGTTATCTATGTGCAGGTGTGTGGATAATGCCGCGTCTTGAAAAGTTGTCTTCAGTGGACCATCGATCGGTATTTTATAGATAATTTTTTTTAAGTTCATATAAATATTTTTCATTACCTTTATTTGGCTCACGAGGCCTTCTTTCCACTGCCCAATTATTTATTTATTTTTTTTTTACGCAAAATGCTAAACTTTTAGATTCAGCTGGCTGCCCATCATACACTCGTTATTATGAAATCATTATTTATTTTCTCATTCACACAAATTAAGACTGACACACACGCGAGCCGATGTTTTGCAAAATATTCATACATTTCTTTTATTTTTTTGTTATTGCGTTTGTATTTGTGTGTGTGTATGTTTATGTTTTGTGTCATTTAGGTGACACAAATGATTGGGATCCATGTTTGGGCTTTAAAAGTGAACGCCACAACAATGATAGCCATATTTATCTGCCTTATTATCGCGGTGAATCATTACTTTTATCCTGTAAGTCTATTTTGGGATCCAGAATATATTTTCTTTTATCTCTATTACAAAACACATGCATACATACAAAGACAATACAGAACCACTTTGTGCTTAAGCTGTTGAACTGTTTTTCCCACAAACGATTGCAATTTAAGAAAAATATGTTTATAATATTTTAAGGAAAAAAACTTGATTTACAAAAAAAAAATACTTGACAAAAATTATAATCATTTCAACACTATAATCCTTTACAGCCGACTCGCTCATTTGAAACTTGTTAATTAAAGTTTGTTGACAATTTGAACTGTTTTGTAGGTCTCCAGAAAAATAAATAATTTCAGCATTCAAAGTTAAATTTTTTTTCGTGTAGTAAAAATAAGAGATATTCATGGGTCGAATTGGATGATTAACCTTACGCGACCGTACAGGTCGTTTGTGTCTTTTTGTACTTCTAGGCAACCAACAAAAGTACAAAAATATTCCCATAAGAAAGAGAAGAAAAAATGTTATATTCGACCCGTCGAAACTTCAATACCCTCCAAATATTTAGTAAATAAATTAAAAATGTTCTACCTGCTAGACCAGAGTGCCTTTAAGACATTTCTGTGCCCAATTTTAAAACTCTATTTTGTCGGGGTCGCTCCGGGATGGGTCGTGTGGGAGATATGAGATACTAAAAAGTATCATTGAAGGGTAGGGCGGGCAGAGGAACATTTCAGTTTCGACATAAAAGCCTAAAAGTTTAATTTTTAAGGAACGTAGGCTTAAGGAATACAATTTCTTAAATGCTTATGCTATTTTTCCAAGTAATATGTTACTTAAACGCCCAGTAAAGGCAGTGAGGTCCAAAAATGGCTTTGAACCTTCTTTACCATACAGTTTTTTTTTTATAAATTATGTGGTTTTTAGAGGTTGATTTAGTTCTTCTTAGGGGAACTTTTTCCCTCTGGCCCGATTCATCACATTTATGAGCTTGAACTCTGCTATCCTTCAAGATATATTTATACCAAATTTCAAGGGTCTGGCTCTTTTCGTTTGGACTGTATCCCGATTTTCACAGACGGACATGGCTAGATCGTCTTAGATTTCATCACTGATCAAGAATATAGATAGTGAGATATTTGTCTTCGAGGGATATTTGTCTGCATTACAATTCTTTTTTGGAGGGTATAAAAAAGAAAGGAATTGTAATGAATGGAATGCTTATCAGGTAATCAAATAGCAAGAAATGCAGAAAAATAGATTTTTAAAATTTGAAAAAAAAATATTCTACACATTCTGCTTATAATGAAAATTTTGATTGTTAGATGAATTCTTAAGAAATTTTTAAAGCATCTTCCAAAAAGTCATAGATGCAGTAACAGCCATACCCAAATACGGGCGGAAAGCGGAATGTTTTTTTCCGCTGAGCTTTAACGCTGAAATGCCATACCTAAACAAAAGCGGCAGCGTTAGGTCAAAAAACAATAAAAACAGGGTTATCAAACAAACAAATTAAACAACCCTGATTATTTTAACAGCTGGACGGGCGACATATGGGATTTTGTTATTGAAATTTTGTACAAATTACAAACGTGCATATTTATGTATGTATATAATCATATTGTAAATATTTTCTTACCACCATTTTCTAATACGAAGTGCACAAATTTTTTCTTTTATTATTTATTTCACTTTTATAAATCTTTGCTCTTTTTCTCTGGTTACAATTCTCTTCTTTTGCAACCAACTTCATTAGAAAACGCTCTGTCAAAATCGGATTTTCCAATAGGAAACCGTTGCCGCCGCGTTATTTCGGTATGCTCCATACAAAATGTATGGACATGAGAACTTTTGACAGTTAAAAAACGCTTGCCGCCCGTATTTAGGTATGACTGTAAGAAAGAACATGTTTACAACAAATTCTCTCTCCCCCTCTCTCTTTTTGACGTCTTCCATCATTTGTCCACTCCACACTATGCCCTCGACTTCTTATTTAAGAAAATAAATACTAATAAAAGATGTACATCCACACCATCACATACTTATGTAGCCAACTGTTTCCATTCCATTAAGTGGTTCTGTATAAATGTTTTTTTTATGTATGCGTGTGTAATTGTTTTCTCTTAAATTACAATACCGTATCGATCCTTTAGCCCCAAGTTAACGCAAGCGTAATATATAAAAAAATATATATAAAAAAGATTTAGTACATTTACAGACGGATAAATGCGAATGATAAGAGCCTTATTCACAGTCTTGTGCAATTGGTCTGGCATCATTCCGTTTGCAAAATCATTGTACTCTACACCAAAAAAAAATGCATTGAAAATATTCTCAAATACTCTCTCATTTTGCAATAATGCAGGAGCATTTGCACAAGATTGTGAGCAGGGTATTCCCCCTGATTGTGTAAAGCGTTCGCGTTTACGCCTCAGTCGTTTTTCGTAGTAGATTAAAGTATTTCTTTAATGTTGTATAAAAAACGCCTTGGGCGTAAATGCCAACGCCTTACACAATTAGGCTGATTAGTTTTCTGCAAAATATTGTGCAAATTATTTTGTATTATTGCATTTGCAAAATATTTGTACTCTATAGGAACAAAATATCGAGTGTTTTTTATCTGCATGATTTGACAGCCGAGAAAATGTCAAATTGGTGTGACATTCCCATTCAGTATCGTTTAACGCCAGAACAACGATTCCAAATTATGGAAATTTATTAGAAAAAAACTTAATAAATAAATAAAATAAATCTGTTCAAGAAGTTAATAGAGCACTTCATTAATTTTACGGTCCAAATACTCAGCGTGGTGAGCAACAATTCTTGCAGTTATTAATTGTGTTCGCACTAATTTTAGTTTTCAAGTAAACTTATGTCGAACTCGTTCATTTGCTTATTTTTGACAAGAACCTATGATCATACCCATTGAAATTACATTGGTTTGATCAAAGGTTCTTGTCAAAAACGAGCGATTGAACGAGTTCGACACAAATCTAATACAGGCTCATCAACAAAACAAAGAAATGTGCATACCGAGGCTGGCGCCATCAACGTTCCATATTTCTTGCGAAATTAGTAAAGGCAGACTTTGGGGTTATCGAGTAATTCCATATGAAACATTTGATTCCAAAAAAGATGACACAACTTGCCTTACAGCGCGCTTAACAACCGCTTTATTGCAAAATCCACTCGATGACAAATTTATTTCCAAAAGTGATCCTATTACCGGGCCTCTTAAATGCATACAATTTAATCCTATTTTATGGCATAATATTAATCCATTGGTTTTTACACACTTGTGGCTCTCGAAGAGCCAAAAGTCAAAAATTAGTCTGGTCGAATGGACCATGTAACTCGTAGCCGACGCAGACCTATACCGCAAATTATATTTAAAAAATAAATATCATGAAATTATCCAGAAGATTATAATTGTGGGTGCTGTTGGCTGAAGTAGTAGAACACGAGACTATGAAGCGGAGGGTCCTGAGTTCAACCCCGCGCTGAGTCATGAAACATTGTGCTGAGTTCTTCTGATGAGCATTAGTGCATGGTTGTATTAGTTGGTGTCGGTCCGTTTCAGTGATGAAGGCATAGCACTGATCACTGAACATAATAGGCAGCGACTGACACTATCATGTACTAAAATCAGAGTAACAGCACCCACCTTCGTCGGCCCTGTAGCAAAAATTAGCCGGCGAAGTAAAAGGTTGAAATAGCTACAAAAAAACTGTCTATCTTCTCATCTTTCCTAATCTGTCCCCTCAATACTATCCCCTCGTTTTCAGTTCCGGCGCAATGCATTGCATATATAGGGGTCATTCCCTGAGTGCTGGTCCAAGATAAAAAAATATCCACTCGGTGACAAATATATTTCCAAAAGTTATCATGTTCACAGGCCTCTTAATGCATGCAATTTAATTCTCTTTAATGGGACTATATTAACCCAATGGTTTTTGCCGACTTACCAGCAGCTCTCGGAAAGCCAATAATAAAAAATTAGATTGGTGGAATGGACCATGTAACTCGTAGCCGCGGCAGACCTATACCCGATATTATATTTAAGAAATAAATATAATGGAATTATCTAGAAGATTATAATAGTATCATTTCAAGAATATTCCCAGTTCCTATGCAGCTAAAAAGTACTCGTTATAATCAGTGCAGCCAACTTGTAAGACAAATTCTGTTCTGTGACGTATTTTGTACGGCAGCTTATGGCGTTTTCTTTTTTAAACAAAAAGTATTATAAGGGATTTAGCAAGATTTTTAAAACAAAAAGATAAATTCAAAATAAACTCCCAAAAATATACAGAAGTTTCTTATAACTATTTACACTAAAAAAATACTTTTTAGATTTTTGGCGGTGGAATTTTAGTTTTAACGAGTTACGGAATATGGCTGCTGGTCTATTTTATTTTAATTGCCCTTTAAAGAAGTGAGGAGGCGTAATGCAAATTTAGTATCTTTTCTTTCTTTTTGTAGAATTTTTTTTTTGAAATTTTAATAAAAAACATGTGGCACTTAAAAGTGTCTGCCTCAAATGTTTAGCTATGAATTTATTTTGCTTATCACTTTTTGCAGGCATTTTAATTAAAAGACTTTTCAGCCCGATCACGTATTCCACGAGTGATTAAAATTTATAAAATTTTACATGTTATATACGAGGGCGGATTGATGTTGAAGCTACCTAAATAAGAAACAAAAAATTTTTTTTTTTCAAAAACCATTTATTTCTCAACATAGTCTTCTTTTATCTCAATACATATAGTAGGACGATATTCCAACTTTTTTATTCCATCTGAATAATACGATTTTGGGAACCCCTCAAAATACGCGTTAGTTTCGGTAATCAATTCTTCGTTTGAGATGAATCTTTTTTCTGCGAGCCATTTTTTCAAGATTGGAAACAGGAAAAAGGCACTATGTAGAAGCTAAATCTGGACTATAAGGTGGATGATCAACCAATTCGAAGTGTATTTCACGTAATTTTAGCATCGTATCTAATGCTGTGTGAACCGGTGCGTTGTCTTGAACAAATTGCACTTTTTTCTTCTTTAAATGTGGTCGTTTTTTTCTGGATTGCATCAATCAATTGATCCAATAATGCACGATAATACTTTCCTGTGATTGTGGATCCTTTTTCAAGATAATCGATGAGCAATATTCCGTCTGCATCCCAAAATACAGTGGCCGTAACCTTTTCAGCCGATTTCACTGTCTTCGCCTTCTTCGGAGCACTTCCACCAGCTTCCACCCATTGTTTCGATTGATTTGTGGTTTCAGGTGTGTAGTGGTGGACCACAGTTATTAATCGACGCCAAAGTTCAACAAGGTTACGCTTTATCATGACCAAACACCGCTGTGAAGTGGTCTGTCGAACTCGTTTTTGTTCGGCACTGAGCAAATGCGGCACCCACATCTTGCCGATAGCTTTCTCATATGCAAAATGTTGAACACACTTTCATAGAATATATTTAGCATTTCAGCAATCTCACGTAACTTGACTCGGCGATCATTCATAACGATATGGAGGATTTTCTTGTTGTTTTCTTCAGTAACCACCTCTTTTGGCCTTCCTGTTGATGGTATTGTTGCAGTGCTTGTTCGCCCGCGTTAAATTCAGCAATTGAATATTTTACCATGTAATCTGACGGAGCAGACTCACCGTAATGTTTATCGAGCTTTTTTTTTGTCTCTTTCGCCGTTTTCCCTTTCAAATAAAAGTGTTTAATCACTGCACGAAAATAATTTTTGTCCATTTTTCAAGAAACACCAAAGTTGCTTACTTCAAACGACTACAACAAATAAACTAATTGATGAATTTGGGTGATATTTTAACAGCTGACGTTTGACAGATCGCAATTTAAAATAAGAAAAAAGTGTTTGTATTTGTGCTGCCATCTAGCGCTAGGTAGCTTCAATATCAATCCGCCCTCGTATATGATAGGTATCAACTATTCTGAAGTTCGGAAATTCCCATGTAACATTTTATTTATGATAAGGCTGCATGTGTTTGTTTATGTTCTATTGACATCTTCGATGTTCGAACTCCTCTGCGAAAAATAGCAAAACGCCCATTCAAAACAGGCTGAAAAAGACGTTCTGCGTTTTTGAAACTGTAAGGAAATTTTGAAAACACAGAGTTTTCCAGAACAGTGAGGAATATCTCTATCACTTTTTATTCCGTAGTTGCCCTTCCGATTTTGGTTTACCTGAATGAAATAGAGTTTTCAAATTCTTTTCAAAAATATTAAAGTAAAATTATACTTATTTTTTAAAATGTCATGCAAACTGATTTTAAATATAGAAGAGTTTCAGCCGAAGAACTAAAATAGTTATTTCGAAAAGGTTTTAAGGCTTAATTAGTTTTTACTTTCTGTTGCTCTTCTGTGCTGTGAAGTTCTGTAGAATGTTCTGTTAATGAAATCAGCTGTTTTTAAAAGCAAACAAATAAATTGAAAATGTGAAAATAAATAATTTTGTGAAAAATTGTGAAATAAATAAATTAATAGTTCAAAAATTAATATATTGTGTGTACAAACTTAAAAAATCTTGAATTAAAACAACAAAAACTTTCAACAAAAAAATGTGTAATATTTGATACCACAAAAAACTAATCCAAGGCGAATTCATACCAGGTGGCCTTAGTTCAGAAATTGGTGATCAGCTGTTACCAAGGCGAAATTATTGAATTGTCAAATTGAACTGCCATTGTTTTTTCCAAAGTATTTTATTTGACAGTTCAATAAATTTTTCACAGAGTTGCATAAATGAGTCCACCTTGTATGAATTCGCCTTGAACTAATCCATACGCACTGTTAGCTGTCACTTAACGTTGAATTCTATTTTCTACAGATTTGTCCGCAACAGAACAGAACGAAAAGGAAACAACAAACCGCACATACAGATTTTCAATTGAACAGAAACAAAACAGCTGATTCAGAACAGCACGTACAAACTAATTCTGCCTTTAGTCAACCATGTAATTCCGTTGGAAAAAGGAATAGGTTTCGTATTTTGGTTTCGCAGAAAACGATAAATGAAACGATTTTGCATAACGATATAATTTTTAATATCATAAGCGGAATTAGTTAATGTAATTAAAGAAATTGTTTCGGTTCTTGTTTTCTAAAAAATCAAAATACGGAATCAATTCCGTTTTCGCATAGAATCGTATTCTATGTATGACCTGGCTAATTTATCGTTTTCTAATAAAAAAAAAGAAGGAAATACAAACTAAATTCCACTCCCTTATAATTTATTTACCGTATAGACTATTAAGAAAAATATAAAAATAATACATTAACTACTACCACATGATTTTCTTCAGATAAAATTTTGTATTTTGTCGCTTATAAAAATTTGGCGCTAAGGGGTCGTTATATCTATACTATGAGTAGTATGTACATATGTGTTCATAAATGTTATCTATTGTAAATAGCTTATTAAACTATACATACACAAATACATACATTGATTCACATACATTCACATTCATTCATATTCTTGATAAAATATCGTCAAGGACGAATCATGTATCTTCCGCTCTATGTCCTTCTCCATCTTTCTTAGCACATTTATTATTATTGTTATTATTTTAAATATTTATAATTAGTATTATTTTATATATCTGTAATGAATTTAATTTCGTATGTGTAAATAAAGCGTAATGTTGCATTTCGCTGAGCGGCATCGAAAAAGCCTAACATTTTGATGAAATTATTAAAGGGTGGACAAATTTGAGGTTAGAAAGTAACATTTTGCAACAAATCTTCCCTTATCTCGTCAGTGCAGCGCCGAGCTTCATATTTCAGAGTGTCAGTTGTTTGTGACTTTTTGGCGTAAACTCGGTCTTCCACATGGTCCCGGAGAAAATCGGCCTGATTGTGTAAGGCGTTGGCGTTTACGCCAAAGGCGCTTTTTGTACAAGATTAAAGAAACATACACGAAGTTTTCTTTAATCTACTACGAAATACGACTGAGGCCTTACACAATCAGGGGGAATAGTCCAGAGGCGAAGTCAATTGGCCGCCTCGTTCATAAAAACGAGGTCGAGATATTACTTGACCGTAAAATTTTTCATGCAAAAACTGAATTATTTGGCCGGCTTTGTTGCTTGTGTCATCGCCTTCCTGAAACCAAAGGTCACTGATGTAAACATTAGGTAATTGTTCATACAAAAAATCGGTTATCATGGTTACGGCGTTTGCTTGCTCGTTTTAAAAAATATACTGGCCGATGATACCGCCTGACCACAAACCACAAACGTCAGCGTACGGTCACTTTCTTTAAATGTAATGGTTTTTCGAGGACTGTTTGTGGATTTCGTGAGTGCCATATGACACAATTTAGTTTCTTTAAAAAACCGTCAAATTAAAAATGGGTCTCATCACTAAAAATGATTTTGTTCAAAAATGCGTTGTGTTCGTTCAGTTTTTCAAACAGTCAATTCACAAACGTTCGAAACAAACAATGGTCGATCGCCGTTCCCTGGTTAACATTTTCCAATTTTTTACTAAAAAATATGTCAAAGAATGACATCTCAATTCCTGATATTTCATCATTTGACAGCCAATTTACTTCCTAACCTAAAATTTGCTCACCCTTTATATATATATTCGTATTAAATATTTTACTACCCTGCAGGAGATCGAACTAGTATCAAACTAGTATTGCACTAGTACAAAAATCGTAGGAAACTGTGAAGTTTCCTATACCATGTTAATGCTCAAATTAGCATTGAGTGTGTTTGGAAAATTACTAGTACCATTGTTACTAGATGGAAACTAGGCGGATAGTAGTACTATTAGTACTAGATAAGTACTAGCATAATTTCATCTAGTCGGATACTAGTACAATCAGTTCTGCAATAAGAACTGGTTTATATATAAAAAAATCCCTAAATTTATTGGTTTTTTAAACCCAATGAAATTTGTTAAGTCTTTGTCTTCACAAATAAGTTTTGGTTCATCAATTCTTAGTTTATAAGAGGAAATGGAAAGTTCCTTCAGCACACACTCATTCCACCAGCACTTTTGAACAACTTGAGTTACGTTTGGTATTCCACCATACACCAAACACTAATGAACATAGATTACATATGTCAGTTTTTATTATTAAAAAGATCCCTGATTTTACATATGAACATCAATATTAACAAAAAAAAAACGTTTAAAAAATTTTAGTTACCTTTTAATTTTATTTATTTTTTAAAATTTCACTTTTTTAACACAAAAAAAACTGCGGCTTACTTAGATAAATGTTCGAATAAATAAACTGATATGCAGGTGACAAAGTCTTCTAATAATTTTCAGCGGCAGTGCAGCGAAAAAGTGCACAGCATATTATTCTTTGTTTCAAATTTAAATTTGTTTAAAAATTGTAACAACTAAAAATAAAATAAATGAAAACGCGAATTAGCAATTCGCGTTAAAACATTATCAAAAAGTAATATGAAATTGTACAAGTCAAATCAATCTACAAATGAACTACTTGAAGTACTAGTACTTTTCTGTATATGTTCAATCACTTTTGAACTAGTGCTTGCTATACTAGTAATTGTACCAGTAGCTAAAATACAATTAACGCTTATCCTCCTGCAGGGTATGTACAAATATTGACTTAACTCACGGATCTAGGTTTATATAAAATATGATAACTGATTCTGGATAGATATTTACTTTAACGTTTTATAAATTGGCTTGAAACTGTCCTATACACGTCACCAAATATTATAAGCCAAATATCAAAAGTCTCGGTTTCTCGCAATATATCGTTGCATAGCATGAAACTTACTGCCTTGGACACAATCTCACTCGATGTAGCTCTATTTAAAACAAAAACAAATTATATTACAGGATGGTAATTTTTTTCCACGGGCTCAAGTTCAAATCTGCGAAACTGCAAATAATTTTTGTTTTATTTGTATTTTAATAAATAAATTTGTTCAAATTCTATTTATTATTTGCATATATTAAGAGTGGAATATTAAGAGTATTTTCAATAATCATCAAAACAGCAGCCATCTCATCAGCGTTCTTTGTTCAATTTTTCCACTTTTGCATGTGGTGCTAGTTAGCAGGAATATCAACTATTTAACCAATGTTTTTAACGAAAATTGAATATGATGCTAGAGTTAATGTCGACGCCGTTGACGGCGTTTCAACGCCGAAAAAGTTGAAATAGATTGAACTTTTACGGCGTTGCAACGCGTTGAGATTAACTGCTCTCATACAATTTCATACGATTCAACTTTTTTTTGACATTTGACGCCGTCGACGACGTCGACATTAACTCTAGCATGAGAAGTTCCCAAATTCATTTGTTAGTACAAAATTCCCCAACACTGACGATTAATATTTCCTCGCAATCAGTACTGATTCGTTCTGCTGGTTTGATGATTATTGAAAGTATTCTTAATATTCCACTCTGAATATAAATAATAAATAGAATTTGATCACATTCATTTATTAAAATAAAAAAAAAAATCGAATTAAGATTTTATAGGCTAATTGTTCGAAATTTTAATTTAAATCTCAGAAAGACATGATAAATATTCCAATGCACAAAGACAAGTCAACAACATATTTTGTTATTCAACTTACACAGCAGAGCAGAACAGCTGTTTTCGAAGGACGCAACCTTTTTATCATCAGTGCTCATGTGTATTGTGTTTGTCACCACTTATTAGGTGGCTTTCGAACAATTAAGGCGGATTCACACATGTTGTCCGAACAAAATTTTAGTCCGGACAAATTTTTTTTATATGTAGTTTGACGTCTCTCTTCTTGAGAGAGAGAGAGAAAATATTTTTTACGAATAACTCTCAGCTTGAATTGGTTTAATTTTATATTTTGTGCGAACAAAATTGAACTGAGTTGCCAACACGTTAAACTTTTTCACATAAAGTTGAGGAGTCATTTTGTGTTTGATATATTAAATTGTGTGTGAGACTAAAAAAATAAATTTTGAGAACTAATATTATCCATTTGTTTCTTTTTTATATGTATTTTGCTAATAACAATGCTTTATGCAATTCAATGGCCATAAGGTAAAGCAATTTACTTTTCTTGCCCATTATTATTATCACAAATTCTTGAAAAATAATTTAAAACATGTAATATCCAAATATATAAAATATCAAGAAAACAAAACAAAACATAAAAAATCGCTGCAGTACTACCATTTTGCAATATGAATGGCAACTTTGATTTTCCGGACAAATTTATCGAAATGAGTAAATCGTGCTGCAGAAAACTCTCAGTAAAATAAATTTTGTCCGGACAAAACTTTGGTTCGGAAAACATGGGTGAATCCGCCTTTAGCCTATAAAATCTTAATTCAATTTAATATGGCAATATAAAAATGTTCGTTAAAATTCTTACTACATAAAAAAAAATCATTTGCAGTTTCGCAGGTTTGAACTTGAGCCCGTGGAAAAAAAATTAACATCCTGTAATACAATTTACATAGAGAAAGTTTGGTTAATAAAATGGAATAATAAAATAGAAATACATAATCAAAAACAAATTATTAAGTTTTATTCTCAATTGTTATAAAGAACAATGTCGAGTGACATCGTGCGCCAGGCAGTTACTTTTGAGGTTGTAGCATAAATAATTTTTTCTGTCAAGGAATGACAGTTTATCCAGGTTTATAACAAGATGCAGCGGCTTCTTCAGAGAGCTCGCCTATGGAAAGTAGACAGTGATCAACTACTTCCGATCCATGAATTAACACTTTATAAACTGAAGCAGGCAAATTATACCATGGGTACGTAAGCACTCGCGCGGTTCCTAACGAGTGATCTCTAAATTCTACACTATTAATTTTGTTTCCCGATGAAAGACATTGCAAAAGATGATGACACCCATCAATAACTGCTTGATCTAAGCCAGTTATTTCAGATGATATAGTTGAATTCAAACAAGTAAAAGTGCTATATTCGGCTGTGCTGAATCTTAAATACCCTTCACAGATGTAATTCTTCTTTCTTTCTTTCTTGCCAAAACAGAAAATAGGTTTAATTAAAAAATCAAAATGATGTTATCGGTTACTTTTATATTTAAGAAAACGTTTAAATTTTTCGGCCAGGAAGCTAAATGTTTGACTTTTCTTATATCTAATACCTATGAACGTCTTTCAAAAATATTATATATATTTAGTTTACAAACAAAACAAAAAATCCGTTTCATGTACCCCAAAAAGTCCTAGTTCTCCAACCGTAGAATCGTCTTTTAGATTTTGTTGGTTTTTAATACCAGTTTACTTCTTTCTGATATATAAAGTACGTATAATTTAACAGGAATCGCAGGGACATCTCAAGGCTCGTAGCGGTTGTGACGGGGCACTGGGTAATAGGCAGACATGCAGGCAGGTTAGGTCTCAACCATAATGCATTCTGTAGGAGCTGCCGGGATCAGAGCAAGGAGGAGACAGTTTATCACTTCCTTTGCGAATGCCCGGCCTTGCACAACACGAGACACAAATTCTTAGGCAATAGTATCATAGGCGACCTCGCGGAGTTATCAGGTATAGGTCTGGGGGACCTTATTAGATACCTCAATGCGACGGGGTGGATCTAGTAACCATCCGTACCCGAGATCAGGATACGGCTTCCATAGGTAGTCACTGACGAGTGGAGTGGTTTTTCAAAACGGGATCTCAGAGATCCTACTTGAATGCTTGCGTGTAGCGGGCAGCCACGTATACCAACCAACCAACCAACCAACGTATAATTTATCATACAAATAAAAAATAACAAATAAAATGGCTGCTTTTATGAATCAGAAAATGTCGATTTTCCAACCCTGGAACCGAATTTTTTATTTTTTAATACTAATTAAATTTTTTCTGATATATAAAATAGGTATAATTCCCTAAAAACACAAAATTTGGAATTTATGTATGTACTTTTATGTACCAAAAATATTTAGATTTTCCAACCCTGGAACCGAATTTTTAGTTTTTAAAATTTTTAATGCCAATTTAAGTCTTAGCGAAGTATAAAATAGGTTTAAGTCACTGAAAAAACCCATAATTGGGAACTTATATGGTTACTTTTATGTACCAAAAAATTTCGATTTTCCAACCCCGGAACCGAATTTATAATATTTTATATTCGTGATGAAATTGCCGAGATACAACCCCATATAATCGAAAAAGTGGTCGAAAACTGTTTCGATCGAATGGCGTACTACGACGCCAGCCGCAGCAGTCATATGAATGCATTAATATTCCATTGTAGTTCACAACAAAAAAATTTATTTGCTAAAATTTCAAACAGCTTTTGTTTTATTGCATTTCTTAATTTAAACTTTATAGATATATTTAGAATAGGCGATTTTATTATAAATGAAAGTGTTACCCCTAAAATCAGTTCTTACAATGCTGCTTCGGTGTTCAAAATAATTAAGTAAATGGCTACATGGCACTATTTGTAGCCAGTAGCGTTTGTAGTCGTGTAGCCATGTAGCCTTCAAATGTTCAATTATTTCTGGTTTGTCGGCGCCCGTCAGAACACCCACCAACGGTGCCAAATCACAGCCTCTTGGCTGTTAAAAATTTATATACCCATAGAATGCCATTTTAGATACCCATATTGTCTATATTTGTTCTATATTCAAGGTGTTATAATAAAAAAAATAAAAATAAAAGTTTTTAACCGCTGCAGTCCGGAGACAAGAAAAAAATTACAGTTATTTTTATACGCTCCAAAAAGAATTTGGAGGGTATATTCACTTTGTCATTGCATTTGTAACGCAGCGAAATATCCATCTCAGACCCCATAAAGTATATATATTCTTGATCAGTGATGAAATCTAAGACGAACTGAGCATGTCCGTCCGTCTGTGGAAATCACGATTCAGTCCAAACGAAAAGAGCTAGGCTCTTGAAATTTGGTATACATATATTTTAAAGCTTAGAGCAGGTTAAGTTCGGAGATGGACTAAATCGGGCAAGGGGGGAAAAAGTTCCCCTACGAAAAACTAAACCAACCCAGAAAAAATAACATAATTTTTAAAGTTTTTTGGTTATTTTGTTAAGCAAATGATATATTTTTATGTCAAATACGGTCCAACGCCTTAAACTGGAGCCATAAAATAAAAAAAAAATTATTTGTGGACCCCGCCCACTTTATTGGGCGTTATTATATGCAAAAATAGCAAAAAAATTTAACAAACTGTTTTACTTAAGCCTACATTCCTTAAAAATAAAATTTTTAAGCTTTAATGACGAAGCTGACACGATACCTGGTACTCCTCCCCCTTCACCCCCTAAATGACCCTACCAAAAAAAATTTTTTTTTTTTAATTTTGTATGTAATCATCCCATGCATTTATTTATAGAGTTTTATGACTGCCTGTTTCTGCCCTACTCCCTCCTCCCCCTTTGCCCTCTAAATGACCCTATAACAAAAAAAAATTTTTTTAATTTTGTAAATAATCATCCCAAGCATTTATTTTTAGAGTTTTATGACTGACTGTTTCTGCCCTACCCCCTTTTCCCCGTAAATGACTCTATAAAATAAAAATTTTATTTTGTATATTATTATCCCAATCATTTATTTTTAGAGTTTTATGACAAAGGTGAAATGTTTCCCCCACATCCCTTGCCAGAGCGACCCCGCCAAAATACAGTTTTTATAGCCTCCAAAGAGAATTGTGATGAAGTCTAAGACGGTCTAGCAATACCCATACGTTCGTCTGTGGAAAACATGATATTGTATATTTTTGAACCCCGCCCCCTTTAGTGGGCGTTGACGTACGATATTATATAAAGGAACTCTGTCCCACCAAGTTAAACATTTCAAATTCACTTACTAAATATTTGGAGGGTATTTAAGATTCGACCCGGTCGAATATAACGTTTTTACTTGTTATTTTTGAAATGGCTGTTACGTTATGCATTTTTTATTTTCAACAATTTTTATATATTTGGCCAGTCTAAAAAGATTTTTTTGCGTTTATTTTTCTTAAACTTTTCATTGTATTGGCAACATTAATCTGTTTATTGTCGCCTATGAAAATAGAAAATAGTTTAATTTGACTACAGCCACAAAATTAGCACGGACAACAACCTGTCTTGTAGACCTGAGAATAATCATTCCCATATGATCACATGTATTTTATTTCTGTAGTCGGTAGCCGGCTGTCGTGAATGTGTTTAATGCATAACTCAGTCAAAATCAAGCCTCTTTTGCAATTAGTTTTTAAGTGGTTCTTTCACTTGCACTCGTTAATATTAACACCTCAGATAAGTGTATAGATTTACGGTTCTTCTAAGAAATTATTACGTGGTTAACTAAGTTCATACTTTTTATGTGAACCCGTAAGTCGTGCAGAGTCAGTCACAGTAACGGATAAAATGTGGGCTAACAATATCGCTGGCATCTGTTTACTTCGCAAAGTATTCTTCATATAAATAAATTAATAAATTCACAATTTTTGTTAGATTATAAATAATAGTACATTCCAGCAACTTCTCCAAAAACCATATTTATTTGATATTAAGCTTGGACATTTACCAAGTGTTTAAATCTTGTGAACCTACTTAATAATTATTAACGGCATTAAGATCGGTGTGATCAAGTTGTTTAAGTTGTTTATTACTAGAAATCAATGTATACACTCATATTTGAATTGAAGGCAAATTATGGCATTCGAAATCGATCGAAATTTCCATTTAAATTGCATTGAAATTTAGATTTGCACCAGCAAGCCTAGAATTGTTTATAACATTTGCAAAATTTTACTACGTTTTAATTTGATACCGTTTTCGTTTTCTGAGGAGCCAAAATAAGGAATCAATTCCGCTGTATGACATGGCTGATTGATTTATTATTGTTAAACGATCATATATTATGTCTTATTACGGTTCTCAACTCGGCTCGACTCTCTAGTCGATTCAGGAACCCTACTAAGGCTGATTATCCTAAGTAATAAAATACTCACGATCATTTATGTCATTTCGAGAAAAAGAAAATCCAGTTCTTTGTTATCCTTTTTGATCAGTAATTTTAAAAGAACCCACTTTGCTTTGCATGCTTTTTATTTTCCGCTTAAGTCCAAGAAAAAAAAAACAACAATATATTTAAGCTCACCAAACAATTAATTGCATGATGAAATTTAAAAATAAATGAAATACTTTAGCCGTGTACATATTTTTAATCAAAATTAATAAAGATGTACATGTGTATGTGTGCATGCATCATGTTCATATGTATGCTAGAAAGAGACTGCGATATAAAAAAATATTTAATTCATAAATCGTTCTTGTATGTATTTTCAAATCACTGCACTTTAAACATCATTTTGCCTGATCGCTCGCTCTCTTCAATTGAATTTTTGAAATTGGAATGAATATGAAACAAACAAACAAACAAATAAACAAATTTGCTAAATAAACGTCACAAATAACACAAAACGCTGAAAATATATGCTATTCGTGCAACTGTTGAAAATCATCAGGCGAAGATAATATGCTTTCCGATCAGCCATATCGCTATTTGACTGTTGATGAAATGAAATCCTTAGGAGATGATTCGCTGCCCATTGATGTGACGCGTGACGAACGTGTCGACTCGAATCGTATGGCTCAGAGTGCCGAATTCGGAGCCGGCTTGGCTCAACAGCAACCGATATCCGAGGATGCCATTAGCCCCCACAAAGTGCAGACGTATAATGCCGCTGCTGCGGCCGCTGGTGGCAAATCCATGATCGATGGCATCTACATGGCTAATGGCATCAATGAGGATGACCACCGTCATGTTGGGTAAGTTTTGTGGTAATTTTTAAATCTATTATTTAAATAAATTGGAAATTTTTTTTCTGCATTTTCTCCTGCTATGAAATTCCAACAGCCGCAAACTGCAGTGGAAGAGGTCAGTAACAGAGAACGTTTTACAGAGACGAATAGAAATTTTTAAATTAATACCGTTTCGTTTTGCAGCTTCTTGGTTTCTTTCTTGGTAGATGCCCGTGGAGGTGCGATGCGTGGCTGCCGCCACAGTGGTGTTCGCATGATCATACCGTCGCGATCAACTTGCCAGCCAACTCGTGTCACTTGTCGCTACGTGAAGCCACAACGTACGATGCATCCACCCCAGCTAATGGAGGGCGAAGCTTTGGCCAGCCGTGTACTAGAGCTGGGCCCAGTTTCGACAAAATTCATCGGCCCTGTTATCATGGAGGTACCACATTTTGCTTCGCTGCGTGGCAAGGAACGCGAAATTATAATACTGCGTTCCGATAATGGTGAGACGTGGCGCGAACACACTATTGACAATTCCGAGGAAATTATCCATGATGTTTTGCAGCAGTGCTTTGAGCCAGAAGGCAAGTCGAAACCGCTTTGAAAAAATATTATTCTAATAAATTTCGTGTATGATTTT
This sequence comes from Linnaemya tessellans, assembly GCA_951800035.1. Classification (NCBI taxonomy): domain Eukaryota; kingdom Metazoa; phylum Arthropoda; class Insecta; order Diptera; family Tachinidae; genus Linnaemya; species Linnaemya tessellans. The sequence continues at coordinate 50,723,027 of OX637535.1, forward strand.
GACTTCCGTTTTATTCCTACAGAGATTGCACAATTGGAAGAGCAGGCGGGCAATCATGTCTGTCGCTTTGTGACCTATGATTTTCCACAATATTTTGCTGTCGTCACCCGTATACGCCAGGAGGTTCATGCAATTGGGCCCGAAGGCGGCATGGTGTCCAGCACCGTTGTGCCTCAAGTTCAGGCCGTTTTCCCGCAAGGTGCTTTAACCAAGAAGATTAAAGTTGGCTTACAGGTAAATCTATTTAAACCGCGCAAAGGTGTTGCGCCAGATAAACTACGTAAAATAAGTGTGAATCATGTACCAAAGAAGAAGCGCTTCTCGCTTATTTGGTAAATTGTTTGTTTTGTGTATTTTTGTTTTCATTTAATTAAAGTAGCGACTAAAAATGGCGTATAAGAAAATAAATTGCTTCATGTTATGGACGTGGAAAGAATTTTTCCTGCTTCAAGTGTAAATGTTAAATAGACTGTCAGCTATATACTCGTATTGTATTTGCAGCAGATCCTCTGAAAACACCACACGAGTGCGAATATCCTTGCAGCATTAAAGAGAACAAAAATAATAAAATAATGCAAACATGCTTGAGCATGCTTATACCAGGCAGCCAGTGTGACCATATAAATGTCTTAAAATGTTCAACGAAGAATTCACATTATCGTTTCTTTTGCCGAAATTATTTCACTAAAGTAAAATGTTTAATAAATAGTATTTACAGTTTCTAAATATACAATTAGTGAACATAATAACTCTCCCATATTTTAAACTTCCCCATGTAGTCACAACATGGCGCCGCAAGAGAAAAATAATTACTCTCGAAAACGAACAAGCAACACAAGCACGAAACATAAATGTATGTGCTTGATGAACACTGATTTAAAGTTTATTCCATGTCTTCAAATGACACTAATATAGGGTTGTCATTTCCAATTTTAGAAAAGGAGGACAACGACCTTAAAAAATTTACTTTTTTCTAAAAAAAAGTAATTTCTTTTTTAAAAATTTATGCTTTTATTTAGAAAGTTAGCATTTTAATAAAAAAATTAAACTACATATAAAGTATTAAAAATTCAAATATGAAAATCAATTTATTTAAAAAATTTATATTCATTTCAATACATGTCTATCACATTTTTTCAAATATTCATAAAGTGCTAGACAATTCATACAGTGATGCCAACGCAGTCCCTAACGCATCACATATAGCCCTTTTTTGTTCAAAATAGAGATTTTTACTGGCTGTTTCACAATTTCGAACAAAAATTGATTCGTACGAAATCTGTGTTATTTGTAAATTATTTTGGGCGTTTTGTTTTTAAAAATTTCGCTTGGCCACTTATGAGCGAAAATGTAGCAGTTTTGATATTTTGAAAATGTAAAAGCAGCAATAAGTAGGAAAACCCCAGACACTTGTTAAAAAAGTAGGAAGACGGACCCCGACGACCTAAAAAAGAGGACGGTGTCCGGGGAAAATAGGACGGATGGCAACCCTACACTAATACGGTGTTTAGACATGCTTTTTTAATTGAGTCAATATTCACTTTTATTGACATAATTATCTTTCTATTCACGTATTCAAAATTTAGTCAATTCAATTTACGTATGACATCAAAAAGTAGAATTTGTTCATATTCATGAGGATCTCAAGTTCAAATCTGCGATCTTTTTATACCCTCTAAAAAAGAATTGGAGGGCATATTCACTTTGTCATTCCATTTGCAATGCATCGAAATATCCATCTGCGACCCCATAAAGTATCTATGTATATGTATTCCTGATCAGTGGTGAAATCTAAGACGTTCTGAGCATGTCCGTCCGTCCTCCTTCTGTGGAAATCACGATTCAATTCAGATGAAAAGAGCCAGACTCTTGAAATTTGGTATAAATATATTTTGAAGGATTTCCAGTTCATACATGGGCTGAATCGGGCCAAAGGGACAAAGAGTTCCCCTAAGAAGTACTAAACCAACCTCTAAAAACACAAAATTTTTTGTAATTAAATGATATATTTTTATTAAATTGAATTAAGATTCTATAGGCTAATTGTTCGAAATTTTTAATTTAAATCTCAGAAAGACATGATAAATATTCCAAGGCACAAAGGCAAGTCAACATCAGTTTTTGTTATTCAACTTACACAGCAGAGCAGAACAGCTGTTTTCGAAAGACGCAACCCTTTCATCATCAGTGCTCATGTTTATTGTGTTTGTCACCACTTATTAGGTGGCTTAGTTGAATATATTTTTATGCCGAAGAAGGTCTAAAGCGCTAAACTTAGAGCCAGAATATTAGGAAATTCCTTTCTTGGACCCCGCCCTTTTAGTGGGCGTTGAAGTAACATATTATATGCAAAAATTGTGTAAACAATTAACAAATTATATCCCTTAAGCCTAAAGCTTTTATGACGAGGCTGAGATGTTCTCTGATCATGCTCTGCCCTACCTCCCCCACCTTTGTCTCCTAAATGACCCTATCCAAAAAAAATAAATTTTTTACATTTAATTCTAAAAATATATGGCTCTCCCATGGTCTTTCTCATAGTGACACCTACAAAATAGAGTTCTTATTCACTATATATTTGGAGAGTTTCTTATTAATAATAAACTTAATGCCAATAATTTAGCTACAGCATGACTCGTTATATTTTGTTTATGTGTAGTTTTTGCATTTCTCACAATTTAGGTGCTAAGTCTCGACTAACCTTGGTTCAGTGATACACAGTGTTTTGTTCACTAGACACTCTTTGTAGCAGTGCTGCATTTGTAATTTTACCCAATATTATAACAATAATTAATTGAAATCTTTTATGTTTAATTGAGATCAATAATGCTATTTATTGCGACAAGTTGTCTGAATACCGTATAAATGATTATATCTTCAATGTTCTTTGAAGGCCTCAGATGTAAAAATGGAAAACTATCGATAGTGTTACTATCGAAATATTTCAACAATTCGAAAAAATATATTGATATATCGATGCTAGACTATAAAAATTTAAGAAAACTATCGATATAACGAGGTTACTAACGTGCTAGTCTCTTGCTTCTCATAGACAGCATTTATTTGCTCTTAAATTGCAAAATAAAACAGCTGCAAAATCACGACATTCGGTAACGACTGAAATTTGTCCATCAGTTTGTATTTAAACTTTGATCGATATCGAGTGCTAGTATTATTTCTCCAACCAGTCTGAATATTTTTCAGTAAATTTAAAGATTTTGTGGATAATTTTTACCTCTGACTATAGTGAACAAAAATTGTCTACTGTTATATATATTAATCGATTGCAAAGAAAAATTATCGATAGTCACAAAAAAAAAGAAAACTATGCAATAGTGCCACCTCCACTGTGATCTAGTTGATCATAAAATTTTCTTACAGATATTCTGATTGTGTTATTCGAGGTCGTGAAATTTAGAATTGTGTCGAATTCGTTCATCCCACTTAAATTACATTGGTTTGATTATAGGTTCTTGCAAAAAACGAGTCACTAGACTTGTATCGAGCGAACCTTTCCATTAGACTATTGAAAAATAATAATGATAAGGTTAAGTTAGGTTAGGTTGAAGAGAGGGGCATAAGTCATCCCAATCCATTCCGGATTACACCTAGGCCCCATGGGCCTGTTCTGCGCTCTATAATAGGAGTCCCCATTCTACTGTAGGGTGCCTCCACCGATACCATGGAAACCTTCAAATTCGATTACGTCAAAAACCCAGTTTCTTCGATGTATCTCCTTAAGTTCCTCCAATTTGAGCCCCCAAGAAATTCCATCCCCCGTATAATCTCCTGATTAAATGTTTGCCTTCTGACTTGGCTAAAAGCTGGACAGTAGCACAAGTAGTGCTCCACTGTTTCGTCCCATTCTTGCCAGGTGATTCCTTAACTCTGTATGTCCTGTTATCGAATAAACCAATCTCCGTAGTGATGGCCTACTCAACGTTAGGATCTCCTTCGTCCTGTTACCATCTGGGTCCACCCATAGAATTCTAGTCACCCTACCTACGGTAGAGTGCTGCCAATCTCTTGTATGCAATTCTATAGCACACCGCCTTAGTTCGTTCTTAAAAACCTGAAATGGCTTCGGACTATCTAGTGTGATGATCGCCATTAATGTTCTCATCTTTGCCAGCCTATCTGCCTCAACATTTCCAGGTATTCCCTGATGTCCTGGAATCCATATTATCTCTATGCCCCCACATTGCGTGTATGAGTTAATCTCATCCTTGCATTGTAGTACACACTGAGATTGGACCACATGATTCCTCAGGGCCTCGATGACCTTCCTACAATCCGTCAATATACGAACCGGTAGTCTGTTATCGATTTCCTTCAACCATTTTAATAATGATAAAGGATCAATGAGAAACTCATTGTTACGAAGGACAGCAACTCAAGCCCTTATCGCCATCTGTTTCATAATTTGCTTTAGCATATATAAATTGCATAAACAACTCAAAATAGTGGCCAATGAAGTCCCATTAAAAAATTATTATGAACCATCACCAAAGAAATATAAAAAACGGGAAGAGTTTTTCAAGACAATCTGCGAGGAATACGAGTATATTATGGCAATCTAACATACATTTATAAAAATCTATCAAATCCTATTTGTATATACATCTTAAAATGCTCCAGCATTTTTTAGTGAAAATTCTTTTCATCCATAAATGAAGCTAATGAGGAATAAATCTTAGAAGAAGAAAATATGCTAAAAGCACATGCTAATAAGCACAAAATAGGCAAAAATATGCATCTAAAATTGCATACAGTTACACACACACACACACACTCATACATATATATTATTAATAAGATACAAAAATCAATATCTATGATAAAAATGCAATAAGAAATATTTATACAAAAATCTATTAAAACTTGAAGAGGGGACAAAAACTTAATGTTATTCAGATGATCCGGGATCATAAAAATCAATAAATACTTTCTGTAAAAGTAAATCAGCTGGCAGAAGATATTACATAATAATTATTATCATTAATAGTTTTAAGAGTATAAATCGCATTCAGTGAGTAAAACAGTAGAATCTTAATAAAAAAAAGAAGTTGTGGTACACTCGCATTAATATGAGCCCCACAATATGCAAACACTTTAGTCCCTCAATATGTGCAATAATACTAAAAGAGAAACTTTTTATAGTTAAACTTAATTACAAAAAAAAAAATACTTTCTTTTATATACACTGAAAGAAATTTTATGTACTAACTCTCATAACATTCACGCATGCACATGCAAGTTTTTGCAAAATTTAACATGCATATGCATGCAAGATTTTGCAAATATTGACAGTTTTGGTTTTAATTATCCCATATTATCGAGAGTGTACCGCAGACATGTTTATATAAATACTTATGTACCACTTGATCAGCAAGAATGCATTAAGTAGACTTTTTAAAAATTTCACTTTTTGCAAAAAGATATCAACTAACAACATTAACATCTCTGCAATGCAAAAATGTTACCTTATTCATTTTACAATTGAACCACAAAAATAATTTTCGTGATGTCTGTGGCAATAATGAAAAAGTGCTTAAATCTGATTAAGAACTTAAACACTTAAGCACTTTTTCCTTATTGCAACAGATATAATAGTGACTACTTTTATATAAAAAAAATTCCTTATTTATTTATAACGAGTGATTTTTTAAAAGCTCTCGGATTTGATAAAAAATGCACATAAAATTTAGAAAAATTTTTGAAATCTTAATTTGAGTCGATAGAACGATCTATAAAATTCCATGTTTAAAGATGATTCCATGTACTAGTACATATTAAGCGCGACTACACCTGCAAAGCTTCATGCGCTTGGTGCAATTTTGCCAGACTCTCTCCAGCAGATCGCTTGGTATCTCATGACTAAATTCTCCAATATTGGCTTCTAGTGCGTCAACTGTTAAGGGCTTGTTCCTATAGACACGAGCCTTAGCACAGCCCCAGCAAAAAAGGAGTTCAAAATCATACGATTTAGGCGGCCAATTCAGCGGCCTCAAACGTGAAATAAACTGTTCACCAAAACTCGCCTTTCAATTTCAACCATTGTTTTGCGTGCCGTCTTGCCGAAATTATATGTCAGTCAAATCCAGCTCTTCCATTTTGGGGAAAAAAAGTTGAAATCATTGTACAGTAGCGTTTCTGCCTTCGTCGTCTTTGAAAAACGATGCCACCTGCCCACGAGCCACACCAAACAATGCATTTTTGCATTTTTGGTGCAATTATCGCAAGTTCTGGCTGCTCTTTACACCAAATGAGACAATTTTTGTTTGTTTACGATCCATGCAACCAGAATTGGGCACGATTTACTTTCTTAACCGAGCACCGATTTTGATAATAAAATTCAATAATCTGCAAGAGTTGTTCGTTTGTAAGTTGATTCATGGCTGAATTATACCCCAAATGGAACATGTTAGCAAAAAAGTGTCGCCAAAAATAAAAGTTGCTAAAAAATTTCGTGTTATAAAACTTAATCTGTTTTATGTTAAATTGAATTAAGATTCATAGGCTAATTGTTCGAAATTTGTTTTTAAATCTCAGAAAGACATGATAAATATTCCAAGGCACAAAGGAAAGTCAACATCAGTTTTATTCAACTTACACAGCAGAACAGCTGTTTTCGAAAGCCGCAACACTTTCATCACCAGTGCTCATGTGTATTGTGTTTGTCACCACTTATTAGGTGGCTTAGTTGAATTTTATAACAGTTCCTATTTACACAACTTTTAGTGTGAAAAAGAATCCGAGAACTGTATCAACCTGATGTTAACATGTTATTGTTGTAATACCCGTGTTACCGTTTGATTATTTCCTTCATGTCCCATTTTTCTGAATTTTTTGTTCCATCATACTAAGTCAAACTTTTTTGATAATCTGTTTAGTTACCGTTTTGAAGTCGACTCGGGATTTTGTACTAGATGTAAAGAAAAATGTTGTGTTTTTCTTTAATATATTACAAACTGTCGAGTCAATGCGAGAACCATAAACGCCCACTGTTTTAAGATGAGACTTTATTCAATTACAAAATAATCGAATTGTTGAATTTTAATTTCTTGGTTGTTCTATTCGCAAGCCTTGTTGTTTATCGTTTAAACGTATTTTTGAACACAGAATTAAAAAAAAAACTCCCACAAAACAAATAATATTTTATACATAATATGACTTTGCTTTGAAAAATTTCGTTTAAAATAGTAGTTTCAAAGGCAGCGATACAACAAGGCTGGTTGGTGAAATGAGCAGGAGGAGTGTTGTTGACAAAAAACTTAAAATCTTTAATAAATTTTCAACCAAAACGTCACATCTCAAAATAATAAAAATGCAAAAGAAACCCTTTTTAGAAAAATGGTATTAACTCAACAAGTAGTATTTTTTTTTTGCAAATATTTTTGTAAGTAAAATAAGGTAAATATAATATAAATATAAACTGCAATTTGTTCGCCATGATGCATTTTGATTTTAAAATTTAAATTTCATGATTAAAAATCTTCGGATTCTACTGAAAATCTTTAAATTTCGAGTCAATGCCCTCTTGTTGATCAAGTGCTATATGTGTACGTAAGTAAATACATCCAGAAGATATTGATTTTCAATTAATGGTTTAATTGAAAGCCCTAAAACAAATCAAAAACACAAAAACAAAAATTATTCATGAAACGCGTTGGCAATAAGTTATTTTAATAAAATTTAAGATATTATTGTATTCTGATATTTTTAAGCTTAAGGTCTCTTTATTTTAGTTTAATTTTTAATTTCAATATTTCGTCACTCCTTTGTGTGAAATTAATTTCCTGAAGAAGTCACACAAAGGAGTGACGAAATATTGAAATTAAAAATTAAACTAAAAAATAAAGAGACATTAACCTTAAAAATATCAGAATACAATAATAATTAAAAATAGGTCAAGAAACCAGAAGAATTTAAAAATTCAAGATATAAACACTTAGACAAGAGCAGGCTGCTCGATTGCAAATGACGCTGGCTACAAATGCCTTTACGAAGCGAGCGATATAATTTTTATTTATTTTTATTTTTGACGCACCATCTACATCCCAAACAGCTGATTTCAGTGCTGATAATTACATGTAAACTAATAAAATAGTCTATTATAAATCTACTTTTATATCGAAACAATTTAAAAACAAATCAATTTGTATTTTGTGATGATCGTTTTGTAATTGTACTTTGAAAACGAGCGTATTAGTGTTTTCACTCTGACATGGTTTTAACTGTTAACAAACAAAATTGTTTTGTTAAAACCAACTTAAAACCACTTTCGAATTGGTTTTAAGCAGGTTTTATGAAATGCAACCTTGTTTTTGCCTGTGCTAAGTTGAGTGCTGCCAAGTTATATATTGAAAACAGCTGGTATTGTTTATGTTAAGAAGAATATATACTGACGCCGGATATATATTTTTGTTGTTTTTTATATATAACAACTTGATTTTCACGAGTTTCTTCACTTTGCATAAGTAGTTCCATAACTTTAAAATAGTCATTAGCAAAATGTAAAATAATCCCTATTTTGGAAAGCATTTATTTTTTCCTTCAAACAAAAACTTCCGTTGTAACGGTTGTCAATTAATTGTTGTAAAAATAGAGAACGAGTACAGCAACAAATTCACATATTTCTATGAGCGATTTAATTTATTTTGAACAAATTCATTATACAGCCTGCATGTTGAAACCACAATTTGCAGTATGAACGCAAAGTCAGCTGTTTATGGTTTTAACGCTTAAACCAGGTTTTAACTTTTAGTGTGAAAACACTATATGAAGTAATTTATTTGTAAATCTCATTTTCAAGGTGCCATAAGTCACATATTTTATCGATAACGTTAGGAATTATATATACATCAAATTAAAGCTTGAAAGGTTTTCTTTAAAACTCTCCAAAACAAGTCCAAGTATCATTGCATCGGTCATTGTTTAAAATAACAGTACTATTACGTGAAAAGTCAGATACAAAATTTTCACTCACAACGGGTTCATTGATTATAAAAATTTATATACTAACGAAAAGTAATTTTAGAGCACTTTGAAATGATACCCATAATTTTTATTTTTGCAAGGGCTATTACTTTTTATTTTTAACAATTTTCATATTCTTGATGAATTTAAACAAATTTTTAAATTTTTATTTATTAAGATGTAGTGCGTAACGAGTGTCCCATTTTCAATCTACTCTAAGATTTTTAATTCTGTTGGCACCACTGTTTATTGCCGCCTACGAAAATAGAAATTAGCTTAATTTGACTACAATCATAAAAGCAGCGTGGACAACATCCTGCTTGTAGCCGTGAAAAGAACCATTCCCACATAAACACATGTTATTTATTAGACTTGGGTCCAACTAGCTCATTCGCTCAGTTTTGACAAGAACCTCTGATCAAACCCATTTAAACTATATAGGTTTGATCAGAGAGTTCGACACAAGTGTAGTGGATACTAAAAATGTTGCACAGTGGGACATAGAAATAAGATGAAAATGCAGATTTTAAACGTGTAGTCCGATGGTAGATAATCAAATTTCATTTTATTAAATATATTATATATTTAAATTTTGAATAAGATATATTCAAAGGAAGTAGTGTGGGAAGCAAGTCCACGAAATGGGCCAAATGGTTTTTGCAGCTCGATATTTCTTTCTCTCCAAGAGTTAAAAATAGACCTACCAAGTCTCTCCTTTAAAAAAAACAATAAAAACTTTTTGTTGTTTTTCTGGCCCGCAATAAAAATATTATACGAAGACCTTTGAAATTTTTAATTGTGTTTATGTACATATTCGTAGGCAGATGCAAAAAAACACTTAAAAAAATATTAAGGATATGTAATTTAAAACGATTTTTAACACTTTTTTACTAAGAATTTATTAAACAATGTTTATATTATATTAAATTCCTTTCAAATGATATATGTTTCTTTAATATTAATAAACAATATGATTATTAACAGTGTAGCACAAAATAATTTGGCTCCTTTCTGTATAAGATATATGTATTATATTAGGAATAATATCATATAAAAAAGCAAAAACAACAAAATTTTAATTCAGTTTTATTCAGCATAATCATTAATCCCTAATGATTTCCTATAAAAATTACATTTCAATATTTTTTATATAAAGAACTTTCTTATAAAAAAATGTCATAAAATCTTTATACTCCATATTTCACTACTACTTTGTGTAGCTTCTATAGGGTAAAGAATTTATTAAGGAAATTTTAAAAGGAAACAAAATACAAAATATAATGGAAACAAAGTTTTTATTGCACAGGCCAACACAGATTCTAAGGTTCATGTTTTGTTATTCAATTTGTGTGGAGATGATATTGACCTTCAATGCGTATAACATAATTTTTTTTGGAATTGACCCGGTATCTCAAAATTTTCTGTTGCATCATATAATTTGCATTCGCTCGAGAATCAGATCTTCGATTAAATTATATAAAAAAACCACACACACAAGAGGGATTGGAAATAAAATAGCCTTTAAATTAGCTGTTTATTAATTTTTTTACATCCTTATAGTTTCGGAGATATTTAGAAAGTCTTATTATATCGTTCTATCGCACAATTTATAAATACAAGTTCTGAAATTTTTGTTTTCGTTTGACAAAATGATACTTATTTTTAAATGTTTTTAAATAATTTTTTTTTCTGTTTTTATATATAAGAAACTAAAGTAAAAATATTTAATTAGTTAATTTTATAGGCTACATTTTACACTAGAAATATTGAGAACTCAATACCTTGTCTGTTTGCTTGCCTACCACGCACAGGCATTTTTTTGTGAGAAATTTCCGGTTTATATATTTGCATGACCAACAAAAATCCTCGTTTCTCTCCGATGTTGGTCTTTATATTTAAAATTGTCGCAGAAAGTGGTACTGAGATAATCAGTTGGCATATTCTGAGGTGCAAAGTATGTTTTTGTTAGCTTTGAAACATGAAAACCAGTATTTAGTGGGAAATATTGTGGTGACTATTTATTCAACTAACCACAATGGTGAATATGGTGTATACAGGCAATGACATGTAGACTTGGGTCCAACTAGCTCATTCGCTCAGTTTTGACAAGAACCTCTGATCAAACCCATTTAAATTACATAGGTTTGATTAAAGGTTCCTGTAAAAACTGAGCGAATGAGCTAGTTGGACACAAGTCTAATGACATGCTGTTCATGTGGTTTGTGGGGCAACTAAGCCCCGCGAGTATTTTTAATGAATAAAACTTTAAAGGAAATTTTTAATTTCGTGTTATAAATTTATTATGAAATCTACAATAGCGATAAAAAGTATTTTTATTTTGTTTATTAGTCAAGACACTAGCATGTTTTTTCATTTGTTTTGGGGCCATTAAGTTTCTACTGTTATCCAGAAGCAAACAATTCTTTGGATCTGATTGATAATTATTATAGACACTTTAAAAATAATTTATTTAAATATGATTAACTTTATTCTTACTAACTTATTTCCTCTCAAAATCTACTTAAATATTAATTAATTTATTGTACTAAATACCTATATATTTATAGTATATAAAAAATAAAAATAATATCTAACTAAATGCTTATTTATTTGTCTTTTAATAAGTTATTAATAGAAATAATATAACGTGCAAAATAAAAATGATGCAAAAATACCCAATAAATTTAGTTAAAACAAAAACTTTACATAACTCAAAATGTTTTAATTCAGCTTTTTCTATTTTTATTATAATTGTTGTTGTTAATAAATATATATGAGACTTTGTTTTTAAATGAAAACCACTACATATGAATGTATTAACAACAGCAATTATAAGAGTATTTGACAAATATATTTTAGAAATGGATTATGGTTTTATTTTCGTTGTTTGTCAATACCTATAAGTGGATGTTCAAAGGGACGCTTAAGTAATTGGGTCTTGTGGAAACCAAAGTGCCTCTTTTTCTCTCATTTTAAATGCTTAATACAAAAAAAACAAAAATGATTTTTCAACGGCCCTTTTTTTATAAATCATTTAGTTATTCGTTTGTTCATCATACAATTCATTCATAAAATACATTCAACATGTCATGATTGTCACATATTCTTTTTATTTTGTTTTATTAATCATGTACTATATATATTTTTTTTTTGTATTTAACCTGATAATTGTGTGTTATTGTTTAGTTGATTTATTTTCATTTACAAGTAGTTAAAGTTTTTTTTAATAACTAAATTTATTGGGAAATAAATGGGCTGGAACATTTTATATGTAGAATACAGCATTAATTGTGATCATTAACAATAATAAAATCAGTTTAGATTAACAATGAAACGAAATTCAAATAATAAAAAAATGTTCACCATTTAATCCCTGATTAAAGAAATAAAATTTCCCCTTCATGCAAAAACAAAAAGATAACAGAATACAACCGAATAAAGTTGATTGAAAGCTTAAACTATTCAAATTCTTGCATGTGTTGCATCCCAATTATTATGTACCTCTCAATTGATTTAATTAAACAAAAAAAAAAACAAAAAAAAAAAAAAGAACACGGAGTTACTAAAAATGAACAACTAGATTTATATAAAGCCCATTATTTGTAAGTTAAAATATAGAAAATAAAATTGTTAATTAAATTGAGCTAAGATTTTATAAAAATGTTTTATTTATTTTTATTTTTCTGTATGATCTTGAATTTTTTTTTCTGTTATTGTTGTTTATATTTTAACAAAAACGCAAATACTGATAAATTAATATATAAATACATAAAAGTAAAATGAATAAGGGAATGTATGTTATGAATAATTGTTATGATAATTTAAGTGGCCATTTTGTTGTTGAAAATAATGCAAGAAAAATCATTTTGTTGACTGTATTTAAGCTACAAATCATATTGTTTTTGTTTCCCGTTTCCGTTTAGGCACAACCGGTTGATCCCGATTTAACTGCTAAGCTTTTAGGACGTGGTGTGGCAGTATCGCCAATCGTTACTGTTGAACCACGTCGTCGTAAGTTCCACAAGGCCATAACACTAAGTATGCCAGCCCCAAAGGCCCACAGTCAGGGCATGATAAATCAATACTCTGGCAATACACCCACTCTGCGTTTATTATGTTCCATAACCGGTAAGTACCACATTGAATTGTCTATTTTTATTGCTGTTGTCGTTGATTGTTGTTTTACTCATATATTTTATTATTGTTTTTTTTTTTATTTTGAAATATATTTATGTTTGTTTTTAGTTTGGGAATTTAGTTTAAAATTGTTTCATATCCGAACTAATGAATAGAATTAATCTGCTAAAATAGATGTAGTTGTAATAATAATAAATTTAATTATAATAACATTAATAATAATAATGATGGTAATAACGATAACGAATATAATGATAATAATAATAATAATAATGATAATAATGCAATAATTATCATAAAACAATACTAATATTAAAATTACTAGTAAATATAATAGAATTAATAATAATGGTAATTATAATGAAAGCATTCCTTACATCAAGTGTAGCCAATACGATTGTGCGTTTTGGATTATGGCGTCTGCTCTGCGCATGTTCGAAATTTTTCACTACATCTTCAATAGCATCAAGCGTCGATTTACCAGGTCTAAAACCAAATTGTCTTTCTGATAATCCTCCTGCCCTCTCAGTGGACTCTGCTAATCTGCGCTGCAGTAACTTTTCCAGTGGCTTGCCGGCACTATCCAGCATGCAGAGAGGCCGGTATGCCGCTGGTTGCATTGGGTTACCTCTTCCCTTACTAATCGGGTGTTTGGCCCGTTCTCGGCCAGAACTTTCAGTACTTCAAAAGGTACTGCATCTGGTCCGCGTGCTTTGTCTTTTTTAAGGCTTCTAGCAGCAGTTTTTAGCTCTTCTTCACTACAAAGAGTTGGCATACCATTATATGGTTCATGTTCCTCTTGCAGTGATGGGTGCGTGGGAAACAAGTCTCTGACAATATTTTCAATTTCCTCTGTCCCCAACTGTGGGACATCGGGATTGGTACATAACTTCTTGCTAACGATCTTATAGCATAGTCCCCAAGGGTTGCTGTTTCGATCATTTCGAAGTTCTTCCCATTATTAATCTTCTTGCTCTGGATAATGGCATCTTTCAGGGCTTTTCGGTATTGTCTGAAAGTCTCGGCCTCCGTCAATCCCTCACTGACCCTCCTACCTCTAGTGTATCTCCTTCTATCAATGGAGACAGGCTCGTTGGAGTTCAGCAGTCTCTGCCGTCCACCAATACATTGGCTGTCTTCTCACATTCTGCGTAACACGAGGCATCGATGCATTGCAGCTTTGAGTTATACGTTGCTTCATTGCATATGCCAGGGAATCAGCGTTCCTCATTGTGGTGGCGGTTGAAATCCCATCAAAGTTTCACAACAATACTTCGGGATGTGGTCTAGATACGTTCCACTTCTGAGTGCTTCTCTTTCTTGACCTCAGAACGGGACTCGATCGTAATATAATCCGAAAGGTAATATATTGGTGATCGCCTCCGGTGTAGTCTTCCATTACTTTCCATCCTAAAACTGATGCAACCAGGCTCTCCGTCACTAAAGTTATGTCCGGTGTAGTGGGTTCTTATCCCGCTCTTCTAAATGTAGTGGCATTACTATTGTTTGCCACTATTAAGCCTAGCCATGCAGCCATGTCCTGGATGTACCTTCGACGAGAGTTTGTTGTTGAAGCTTCTTATTCGATCCCCAGCTATTATAAAGGCTCCTCCTATTTCACGAACGTTATCTTCAATTAAGTCCAGCTTCCTTTTAAACTGTTCTATACCATCGCTAGGGGTAAGGTAGCAGCTCATCAGTGTAAACTGCTCAGTTCTAACGTACGTGTATTCACAGCCGGCTCCGTGTTGCGAGACCGCAAACGTACTCCCGCTAGCTATCCCCAGCGCAGCCGTGTCTCTTTCATCTTCATACCAGGATCCTCGAGGAGTCCTTCCGTATTGCTCACTGATTATAACTGCGTCCACCTCCTTCTCAGCAACCATTTGCTTCAGCAAGGCATTTGCTTCAGCAAGGGTCTTGCTTCAGCAAAGCATTTGCTGTCCAGCTTATATGCATGTTTGCTTGAAGCACTTTCATCAGTTCGTAGATAGCATCTCCTGGAATTGATCAGTCTGGTTACGTTTCGCAACTACACAGAGAAGGCATTTGCGGGCTGCATTGCAGTCTCTCATTTTGAATCCCAGTTCTCCACATCTAATGCATACACATATTTCTTCTGTCTGGACCGGAACATTTTCCTTGGAAGTGTCCCATTCCAAGACAGCGAAAGGACTTTTTGATGTCTTCGCATGTTCGCATCTTTGCTCGAATCCATTCTATTTTTATATGGCCGACGTTAATAAGTTCAGCGGCACTTTCAGCGGAAAAAGTAATGAAGGCCCGTACTTGCTCTCGGGCATTTGGTTATGTGACTTTGGTCTGCATCTGCTCTTCTTTGTTAGTAAGCAGCTTTCGAACTGCTATTACTACCTCTACTTTGAGTGTCAAAGAATCAAGGCTCCATATCTCGATCACAGCATTGGGCTTTAGTTCCGCAACGGAGGCTGTATCTTTGATAGTAGTTCTCAGCTGTTGCACGAAGTCAGGCTGGACCTGCCCCCCCCCCCCCCCCCCCTGCCAAACTCTATACGAGTTGTTCTAGATGGGATCTCATCCGATGAGTTCAGAGTCAACTCAGGGGTACCGCAGGGCTCCGTTCTTTCTCCTACTCTATTTTTAATTTTTCTTAACGATCTACTTTCCCAAACTTTCTGTCCTATTCACTCTTTCGCAGATGATAGCAGCCTTTCGCATTCTTATTCATTTAACTGCAGGCCGTCAACGTCTGAAATCGAGACGAGGAGGCAGTTTATGAATGACGTTCTGGATAGTGACCTCGCGAAGATTTCCGAATGTGGTCAGGCGAACAGGGTCGATTTTAATGCCCGTAAGACCCAGTGTTGTATGCTTACGCATCGACGTACGTATGACCATCCTGCTTCATCTGTTTCTATGGGTGGTGTAATGTATTATGGAGTCAGGGGCTCTTGATGTTCTGGGCATGAAAGTGCAGTGTGATGTCAGATGGACGGAACATGTCTTTCAGGTCGCAAAAGAAGCATTCAAGTGCCTTGGCTTCTTAAGACGGTGCAAGAGATACTTCACCCCTTCTGATCTTCTTAGATAATATTTACACCACTTACATCCGACCGAAGATGGAATACAACGCTCATGTTTGGGCCGGTGCTTCAAAATCTATTTTGAAGTTACTCGACCGCGTACAGGAGAGGGCGATGAAGCTCATCGAAGACAGTAGGGTAGCCAACTCTATTGACTCTCTTGAGCATCGTCGCAATGTGGGGTGCGTATCGTTGTTCTATCGTTACTATAATGGCAGGTGCTCTGGTGAAATTAGGGAACTTGTTCCTGAAACCCATTCTTTCTTACGCTCAACGCGTTTTTCATCAAGAGCGCATGCGTTTGTGGTCGATATTCCAACGAATGACACTACGCATTACAGAGAAAATTCGTTTTTTAGCCGAACACTCTGTATGTGGAACAAACTACCTGCAGAGGTCTTCCCCGCCACTTACAATTTGAGGAGGTTCAAATCGAATATCCACAGGCACTACTCCCTTTATACTCCTTCCCAAAATCTATTTTCTAGTTCCAGCGCGATGCACTGCATATGTAGGGGTTATCCCCTGAGTGCTGGTCCTACTCCTAAAAAAAGTATGGTTCAATTCTGTGTTTTTCTCACAGACTTTATCTTCACGGAATCGCTAATCACTTTACTACGCAGATCTTTTAGTACCCCTGCATAGCTGTGTCCCGCTGCAGGTTTTATTATCACTGCTTCCGGTTTCACGCGTTGCGGTTGCGGCTTATTTCTTCTGTTGGCCCCGGACAGATCTTTCTTGCACTTCTTCTTTTTCTTTTTACTGCCTTTGCTGGTGACAGTCCGCCATATTTTTTCTTCATTCCCAGTAGTCTCTTTCTCCTTGGGCCCTGTCGCTCTAGCCTTCTTGCTGCTTTCGGGAACAGCCGGGCTGGTGGCCGGTCTTTTCTGTTTTGCCAATACAGGTGTTGAAGCTACTTCTGTTTGTGCAGAAGCAACATTCTTGTGGTGGTTCGAAAATGCTCTTTCTTCTTCCGCCACCATCCAAGAGCGTCTGTAGTTTAGAGTTACGTCCAGCAACTCCGACATCTTAGAGACGCCATTATTGACGTCAATACTAATGTTTTTCTGGCGGTTGAAAGCCAGCTTCATATTGCAGAATCTCATTCTCCTCCATCTTCTGTATTAGCTCCAATCGAAGTGAGCATCTCATTGGAGCCTTTGATGTGCTCTCGATTTGGGCAGTCGATGATGCATGAGCCGTATTTTCACTTGTAGAATATTGGTATCTGAAGTATCGCCCTTCCGAGTGCCTGTGCTCTCATTTATAGGGGTATGAAGTAAGACCACATCGTTTATGGTCGCCGCTTGTGCCGGACGACTCTCGGCTATGAGGGGAATCGGTATAGGTGGTGTTCTTTGCAGCAAGCTACTTCTTTTAAAGGCTACCTTTGGAGTAGCGTCATCCTCTCTTAGCTTCTCAGTGCTTTAATAATAATAATAATAACAATAATAATAATAATAACAATAATATTAATTATTGTAATAATGATGGCAGTTATAGTAACAATAATAATAATTAGAAAATATCTTAAAGCTAAATTTAGGTTTCAATTTCAAATTATTATTATTTTTTTTTTAGCTTAGTTTCGTTAGTTTTGTGAGATTTTGTTCAAAGTATAGTTTAATTGTATTTTGTGATCTTTCCTTATTATTATTTTTTATTCAATTTAGTTTGTAAATGAATTACTTATGTTATAATTTCTTTATGAATATACTACATATACTAAATACTATTATACTTGATCTACTACTGCTACTACTACTACTTACTAACTACTTACTATACTAACTTAAACTACTACTTTTACTATCATAATAATTATTGTGATTTTCTTAAAAACAATCAATATCTAGATAAATATTCACACATACAACTGAAATCTAAAATCAATTAGTGAATTTTCATAATTGTTAGTATTTGATTTTCTAATGTTATAAATAGTATTGAAAAATGTTTTCACAACTAGAAACGTAATTAAACATGATTTAGTTCATTTTAGTTATAAATTTTATATGTAAATTTTGCTAAAAGTTACAATACAAATAATATTCAGTTTTAAATTTTACACATTAACATTAAAAACGAAATGATAATTATACATTTTGGTTTAATCATATTCATTTAAACTCTTTTAGAATAGTTTAATGCAAGAATCTTTCGAATCTCTTAATACTTATAAGTAGAATTAAAAAGCATTTTACATACCAGCATCTATTCGATAATACATTTTCATGCATACATATTTATAAATTACAACGTAATAAATTTAAAAACTGCAACATGCAAATATTTTCAATACGTTTTGCCAAAATGCTAGTAAATTGTTAAAAATAAACGACTAGTTGCGTTATAAGGCTTGTTTCAAATTCACAGAGATCACTGTCTATTTAGCAAACTCGTTGCTTAAACTCGAAACTTATGTTTCTCATATGCCGACAATTAATTGAATGCTTTGGGGGTAAAGGCGGATTCACCCATGTTGTCCGAACAAAATTTTTGTCCAGACAATTTTTTTTTTTATATGTAGTTCAGTGTTGTCAGATTAGGGGTTTTCCCCCTAGATTTAGGGTTTTTTTCTATTTAGGGGCAGATTTAGGGGTTAATATTCTTTAGGGGGAAATTTGGGGGTAAGAAAATTTTATTTAAGGGATTTTTAGGGGATTTTCGAATTTATAGTTTGGTACATAATAGTACATAATTTAACCACTGAGCATGTCGAAGATATTGTATCGAAATGACGATTTAGAAAGTAATCACGCAAATACAAAATCAATTTTGTTGGTTTTCCTTGAACTGCAAAATATAAATTTTAAAAAGTTGTTCATCTTTACAATTTATTACCAATATGCCAAAAAAGAATAACATATATAAACAAAAATATAAAAAGGAGTGGGAAGCAGATTAGCAGTTTAAATACCTTTAAATAAAATTTTAAACACAATAAATGCAAAATTAAATTTCAGATTGGTTAGCCCCTGTCCAGGGAGACAACTACAAAGCTTTATGCAAATATTGTAAAAGCATTATGGTGGCTAACAGGAGACCTTATTGCACAACAAAATACGAAAAAACATATTGGATTTGGATCCCAAACAAAAGAAGTACATGTACCCGTAACAAACTTCCCCAAGCCGTTTCTTACAAAAGAAAGACAGATTGCAGATATATTTTTTTGGGGGCTTTTTATAAAAAAATAAAATAAAAATTTGGGTGTTTTCGTGCTTTTCGCGTAAGAATGATAGTACCTAAATTCAAATTTAATAGCGATAAGAATGATGACACCAAATTACTACTTAAACTTTTCTGCTTTAGGGGGTTTTTTAAGAAAAAGTGTAGAATCTAGGGGGTTTCTAAATTTTTTTTGGGGGGAAGAAAAAAAATTATCTGACAACACTGATGTAGTTTGACGTCTCTCTTCTTGAGAGAGAGAGAAAATATTTTTTACGAACAACTCTCAGCTTGAATTGGTTCAATTCAATGGTGAACATCACGAAGCAAATTTTTGCAAATCGAATTCACACGTATTCTTATTCTCTTTCATTTACCATTATCTGAGACAAATTTTGGTTTATCTTTTTACACATTTTTCTCAAAACCACTGCGAGAAATTTTTTTTTTTTTTTTTTTTTTTTAGGAGTAGGACCAGCACTCAGGGGATGACCCCTATATATGCAATGCATTGCGCCGCAACTGAAAACGAGTGGATAGTATTGAGAGGACAGATTAGGAAAGATGAGAAGATAGACAGTTTTTTTTTTTTTTTTTTTTGTAGCTATTTCAACCTTTTTACTTCGCCGGCTAATTTTTGCTACAGGGAAGACGAAGGTGGGTGCTGTTACTCTGCTTTTTAGTACATGATAGTGTCAGTCGCCGCCAATTATGTTCAGTGACCAGTGACTATGCCTTCATCATTGAAACAGGCTGGCAACAACTAACACAACCACGCACTAATGCTGATCAGAAAAATTCAACACAATATTTCATGACTCAGCGCGGGCTCGAACTCAGGACCCTCCGCTTCATAGTATCGTGTTCTACTACTTCAGCCAACAGCACCCACAATTTATTATGTATGCTGTATGAAAAGCATTTATGACATAAAGTTGAAGGAAAAAGATCAAAAATTTAAAGGAAATTTTAAAGTTATAAAAAAATGTTAAAACATAATTAATTACTTAACGTATGTATATCTGCTTTCCATAAATAGACAAAATTTTTGGGGAAAATAAATTCTTTCATAAAAAAAATTCATATAAGAATTACTTTTATTAATATATAAAAATTTTTCCTATATAGAATAATTATAAATGTGTTTGCTTTACACTTTTTAAATCATATTTTGAAAAAAAAGCTGCACTCAGCCTAACATGTTCTTTTTGCGCTGTTTCAGCGACAACTAAATAAAACAAATAAACTAGTAACAGCAAATTTTTTCTGCCTGTGTGCTTATCTTTTTCGCTCACCTACGCAACATTAGATTTAACTTGTTCACCTCCGGTTTAATTTTATATTTTGTCCGGACAAAATTGAACTGAGTTGCCAATACGTCAAACTTTTTCACATAAACTTGAGGTGTCATTTTGTGTTTGATATATTAAATTGTGTGTGAGACTAAAAAAATAAATTTTGAGAACTAATATTATCCATTTGTTTCTTTTTTATATGTATTTTGCTAATAACAATGCTTTATGCAATTCAATGGCCATAAGGTAAAGCAATTTACTTTTCTCGTCCATTGTTATTATCACAAATTCTTCAAAAATAATTTAAAATATGTAATATCCAAATATCTGAAATATCAAGAAAAAAAAGCAAAACATAAAAAATCGCTGCAGTACTAACATTTTGCAAAACTCATATTTTATATGAATGGCAACTTTGGTTTTCCGGACAAATTTATCGAAATGAGTGAATCGTGCTGCAGAAAACTGTCAGTAAAATAAATTTTGTCCAGACAAAAGTTTTGTTCGGAAAACATGGGTGAATCCGCCTTAAGGAACGGTGCTGTATGAAGGCAAAATAATTGTTTTTAAACAGCAGTCAGACTAAATAGAAACGGAAATAGAATACAAGTGTTTATATGCGAATGGTTTTTTTCACGGCTACACGCAAGTTGTTGTCTCTGCTGGTTTTGTGGTTGTGGTTAAATTAATATTATTTCTATTTTCATAGGCGACAATAAACACAGAGGAAATGTTTAAATAAATAAGCGGCTTAAAACTTTTTTAAGCTGAGGAATATAAAAATAGTTAAATATAAAAAGTGCATAAAGCCTTTTCAATAATAAAAATGACTGTGTAAAACAACCCTCTAAACATTTAGACGACAGCATAATACACGGCTACACAACTACAAATGCTGCTGACTACATATACCGCCATATAGCCAGCTGCTTAATTATTTTGAAAGCGGTAGCTACATCGTAAACAGCTGATTTCAATGCTGCCAGCCTTATATAAAATAATAAAAACGCTTATTCTAATTATAATTATAAATTGAAACAATTTAAAATCATAGCAATTCATTTGTTTGTAGCTTTCTATTGTTATTATCATTTTTAATATAAACACAAATTTATTTTGCAATGTTATTTGTAGTTAAGGCACTTTAGAAACGAGTGTAATTTATTTTATGTATCTCAATGTTAAAGCGCCATATCTCATATATTTCACACAAAATAACGGATATGAAGCTGGAAAGGTTCTCTGTAAAACTGCATACATACAAGCTCAAGTTGCATGGGGCACATAGTGGTACTTTTTTTTTTTTACTCGAACCAGCACTCAGGTTATGACCCCTACATATGCAGTGCATTGCGCCGAACTAGAAAAGAGGAGATAATATTGAAGGGACAGATGAAGAAAGATGAGAAGATTTTCATTTTTTATGAAATTTAAAAACATAAAATTCTTTAAAAAAAAGTGCAGTTTTAAAATCAGCGACATGAATTGGTAAAGAACTGCTACAAATTTTCTATCAACACAAAAAATGTTTAATTTTGTTCCCTTGTGTTATACAACTTATAAAATAAAATCTTCTAAATTTATACTCTTATGGAAGTTTCGTAATAGTAGAATGCTTTTCAAATGCGATGAACTTAATTTATTACGTTGCTTGGAACAAATAAATTTTAAATCCGAAAAAATTTGTTCGTATAAGTAAGTGGTGCCGAATAAATGAATTTTTTTTAGTTCAGGATGGAACTCGCCATCCAAATCTTTCCAGAACTCTACAATATTATTTTCGTCTGGAGCATTTACTTCGCTTCGTAGTGTGATTAGTTCTGATTGAATATCAAATTCATAGTTGCTTACATCGCAACGAAAATGGTTTTCGAAAAGTTCTAATAGCGGTTGTAAAATTACAGAATCTTGAAACCTGTTTTGAAAATTATTGAAAAGTGTTTCAAATATTTCGGCATATTAATATCTTTTGTCGATTTCGAGATTTCTATAAACAAGTGAAGTTTTTGGAAAAATCACCAGTTTTAATTTGGGAAAAAATTAGAAAAAGTTTTGTTTTAAAATTGTGAATGATGTAGTGGTATACACAATATTTTTTGAGTGTAAGCTGAAACAAAATAATATAGCATCCGCTAGACATGTACATTTGTCGAAGTCACATCGACGACTGAATTGAAGAGTATAAAAATATGTGTTAGTAGTGGTGTACACAATTGTGCAAAGAAATGGAAATCCCTGTATTAAACATAGGAAAAGAGGTGGGCGTATTAAACGATTTGCATGTAACTTGAATCTAGAAATGCATAGAATGCACAGAAAGTATGAAACGCATATGCATAGAACGGATGGTATGGACTTCCAGCTTAACACAACCATGCACTAATGCTGATCAGAAGAATTCGACACAATATTCATGACAAAGCGTGAGTTTGAACTCAGGACCCACCGCTTCATAGTCTCGCGTTAACTACTTCAGCCATATAAAACATTTCAAAATTGCAGATCACTCCCAATGGTTTAATTATGTAGCATTGAAATGCCATTTTAAGGCACTTTAAAATGATGCCCATATCGTTCATATGTGTTCTATATTCATAAAGTTTTAGACAATAAAAAATTTTAATTTTCAATCCGTAAGTACGGAATCAGGAGAGATCGCCGACAAAAATTACATATCAAAATTACATATTTTTTTAAGGGCCATTACCTTAGGCACTTTTTATACCCTTCATAAAGGGTATATATAGGTTTGTCATTCCGTGTGTAATTTCTTTGATATGCACCTGGGACCCCATAAAGTATATATATTCTGGTTGCTTATGAATAGCGACGACGATTGAGCGATGTCCGTCAGTCCGTCTGTCTGTACGTGAAATCGGTTTTCCCAAGCCCCAGAAGAGCTAGAGACTTCGTTTTTGGACCGTTATATTGGAAATAGACTTAAATAGAGTGCTGTTGAAATTCAGAAAGATCCGAAGTATGGTTCCAGAGCTGGGAAGCTTACACCTATTTCTCGACGCAAAATTTATACCAAAAATCAATTATTTTTTTAATGTTTGTAAATTAAACCTATTTCTTGCTTTGGGAAGCCTCAATGGTCTATTACAAATTAAAAATATAAAATTTTTTTTCAGGAATGGAAAATTAAAAAATTTTTTTTCGGGCCATTCCGTATTTTGTAGTACATGTAGTAACTAAAATTGTTAAAAATTTTAAGTTTTTCTTTTACAAAACCTTTTTATACGTCATGAAGATTTGCATAGGCCAAAAAAAAATTTTTTAATTCAAATTTTGCTTTCAGGGGTGGGAAATTGCATTTTTTTTATACATGAAAGTAATCAAACAGGCAACTGATGTTGTTTTTTTTCGCTTTTTCCTAACTAAGCCTGCCTTATAATTTAGGAAGAACAAAATTGGTATCAAAAATTCAAAAATAAAATTTCGAATCCAGGGATGGACAAGCGTAATATTTAATAGTACATGCAAGTGACCAAAATGGTTAAAAATTTTAAATTTTTCTAAAAAAAAATTACTTTATACCTCATGAAGCGTTGCACTGATAAAAAATAGCTAAAAATTGAAATTTCGCTTCCAGGGTTGGGAAAATTAAAGTTTTTTTTGGTACATGCAATATTTTGTAGTACATGTAATAACCAAAGTGGTTACAAAATTTCAATTGTTCTTAAACAAAACTACATTATACCTCATGAAGATTTGCATTGATAAACAAAATTTTAAAAATTAAAATTTCGCTTCCAGGGTCGGGAAATTGAATTTTTTTTTATACATAAAAGTAACCAAAAAAGCAACTAACGTCGGTTTTTTACTAATTAAAACTATTTTTAGTTCAGGAAAAACATAATTGGTATCAAAAATTTAAAAAAAAATCAAAATTTAGATTCCAGAGTTGGATAACTGCAATATTTTGTGGTACATGAAAGTGACCAAAATGGCTACAAATATTAAGTTTTCTTAAATTAAACTATTTCATGCCTCAAGAGTTGCATTGGTAAAAAAAGTTAAATTTCGTTTCCAGGGTTGGGGTATTGAAATATATAAAACTAACCAAATAGGGAATTGACGTTGTTGTTTTTGTTAATTAAAACTATTTTATAATTCAGGAAGAACAAAATTGGTATTAAAATTTTAAAATATCAAAATTTCGACTCCAGGGTTGCACAAATGAAATATTTTGTGGTACATGAAAGTGACCAAAAAGTTAAAAAATTAAAATTTTTTTTGTCAATTAAAACTATGTTACATCTTTTAATTAAACCTGTTTTAGCAAGAAAGAAAGAAGAATTACATCTGTGAAGGGTATTTAAGATTCGGCACAGCCGATTATAGCACTTTTACTTGTTTGTTTTCAAATATTAATGGCCAGTTTAAAAAGTTTTTTTAGCGTGTATTTATTAGAGATTTTTCACTGTGTTAGCATCACTAATTTGTCCAATATCGTCTATGAAAATAGAAATTAGGTTCATCCGACTACAAGTATTAAAGCAGCACGGACAAAAACCTATCGTGTAGCCATGAAAATAGCACTGCTCAGCAGCAAAATCCTTATTTAAATGAAACTATGTGGACTACATGGATTTTGTGCGCTAAACTCAAATCCGTTTTCGGTTTTTTTCCATTAGGTCGGGATATTTTTTATAGGCGTGCGAAATTTTTCCCCCCCTAAATTAGTCAGGTACGGAGACATATTTCACCCTAAATCGCGAACGAGTCATCCGATTTTCATAAGAAGATGTGTAACAAAATTGTATTTATTTTAGTCGAATTTTCTATATCTCTTATCGTTTTGGAATTATTCAGAAATTAATGGAGAAAAATTTTTTTTCATGCAAAATTCGTAATTTGTTACCTCGTTCTCGAGTTAGGGTGAAATATATCGCCGTACCTGACTAATTTAGGGGAAACGGATTTGGGCTTAGCGCATCAAAATCCATATAGTCCACATAGTTTTATTTAAAGGAGAGACAAAAAATGATTTTTTGCTGAGCAGTGTAATCATTTCCATATAAGCGCATGTATTTCCTATTTTGGGCAGTTTGTAGTCGGTGGCCTGCTGTCGTTTAAGTGTTGCAATAAACATATTAGAGCTGCCAACACAATGAAAAATCTTAAATAAATAAGCATTTCAAAAATTGTTTAAACCGGTCAAGAATATGAAAATTGTTAAAAATGAAAAAAAAGTATACGATATTCTGTTAAAAAATAATTATAATTATTTGATTTTTATCGGCAATCTCTCTTGGCTCCGAACTTACGAGGTTCAAAACATTTATTTATTCTAGGTTTTAACTTCTAGCATCATATAGAACACATATAAACGTTAGGGATATTATTTCGAAGCACTCTCGAAAGGCTTTCTATTGGTACATAATTTTTTCAAATCTATTAACCCAATGCGCTTGTTGGTAAATTTTAAAATTTTATATCTAACTTCACTTAAAATACCATTATTGTAAAAACTGCTCGATATTTTAGCTTTTGCGCTGTTTTATAGAGAACCTTTCAATTTGTTCTATAGTTGATAACCGTTATCGATGAAATACCTGAGTTATGGAAATTGAAAAATATATTAATGCATACACTCGTTTTCAAAGTTCCATAACAAAAAAAGAAACATCACAAAATACAAGGATGTACTAAAAATGCAAGAACAGTAAAGAGCTATAAGCAAATAAATTGCTGTATTTTTAAATTGTTTCGATATATAATTATATTTAGAATAAGCGATTGTTTTACTATCCACGAAAGTGGCATCACTGAAATCAGCTGTTTGCAATTTAGCTGCCGTGTTCAAAATAATTCAGCAGCCGACTACATTGCGACATTTGTAGCTAGCGGCCTTTACAGTCGTGTACTCGATAGCCTGCTGTCGTGAATGTGTTTAAGGCATTAAAGTGGAGGACAATTTGGGTTGTTGAATTTGATACAAAAATTTTTGCTAAAATTTAATTCGCTTTGATGGTATTCAAACATCATAAATAAAAATAGATTAACTTTCATATAAAAGCGATAAGAAAAACAAGGAATATAGTAATATGAGCGCTCAGTAAAGTGAGCACTTCACGTATTAGAGTTAAGTGAGTCGTTTAATTGAACCAGTTCGCTCATGAGCTGCCCAGGTGTGAGATTCAAGGGCTCTTTAATAACTCTATGAATATTTGTATAAAATTTTTTTTTCCGGCAAATAAGAGTTTTTAGATCAATACATTTCTTAAGTTTTGAAACCCCAACAAAACAAATAAAAGTGTTCATAATCTTGAGAACTGGTGCAAAGCCATAATTTGTTAAGTTTCAAAAAGTGTCGGCCAAATAATTTAAAATACTAAATAAATGAAATACTAAATAAAAATAAACTGAATAAATTAAAGGGAATAGGGGAAAAAACTCGTGGGATAAAAATCATTCACAATAAGGGAAACTTAATTTTAGCATGAAACCATTCAGGGGAAATTTTTTCACGACTGAAAAATTTAGGGAAAAGGAAAAAATTCCGAAGGAAATAGTATTCATGATAAGGCTGATTAGAAAATAAATAGGCTTTTTATTTAAATTGAACAACATTTTGGTGGTGTGCCCAATGCGTATCGTGTCGCACATGCCCAGTTGACAAAATCGTCGTAGACTACATTGTGTTTGACGATGACTACAAGACAAGTCGTCTGTCGATTGGGTTTTCTAAGTCATACGTTTTGTCAGATATATAATTTTTTATCGACAATATCTATCCCCGTTTTGTCGTGTTGGAAAAGTCTTTAACGATCAGGTTTAGAAATATCACCCAAGTCACACGATGCATTTTATGACATCCAATTTTCATTTTTGGTTTCACAGTGGGGTGAATGGTAGACTTGTGTCCAACCAGCTCATTCGCTCAGTTTTGACAAGAACCTCTGATCAAACCCATTTAAATTACATAGGTTTGATCAGAGGTTCTTGCCAAAACTGATCAAATGAGCTAGTTGGACACAAGTCTAGTGAATGGTAGAAAAAGTGGCGATTAATTCATAGAACTCGTAATTTTGAAATGTTGTTATTTTTTATTGATGAGCATTAATAAATACATAAAAAACCAGCATTTAAAAAAAAAATTTTAACCTTTTATGGGCCTTTTTGTATTTTGGGAGAAAATGGTCTTATTAGACTATTTTTGCTCTAACTTTGGAATGAAAAATGATAAATTAGTAACTTAAATTGTAAATTAGAGCATACTTTGAGTGCCTTTAGAAAAAATAATAAAAAAGATAATAAAAACAACTTGTTTTTCTGTTTGGTTTTTATCACATTGATTTTTAGCAACCGGAATTCCATCACAAAAACCTTCATAACTCAAAAATTGCACAAATGCGCAAATAGGCATTCTGGGATTTATTAGCTAAAATCTTATATTTTAATAGCATAAAGGCATTTTTTTCTGCACTCTTCCGCAAAGTTGTTGAAACTCAATGTATATATCAAAAATACCACATTTTTGGAGACATTCAATTTTTTTTTAAATATTTCTAAAACATTTATCTAAACAAAAAAAAAATTTTTTTAATGCTCATATACCTGAAGTTGACGGTTCCATTATAAAACTTTTACTTATAGAAGTCTTAACAAAAACTAAAATCACTTGAATTACCAAAATTTTCTCTTTTAATCAATGCGCGCAAAAATAACAAAACTCATTGAACTTTGAACGCACACTGCAAATAAAGTCAACTACCAAGAACTTTTATTTTTGCAGTTAGTGATGTAGAATTTTATCTACTTTCATATGATACCAAACACGGTTCTAAAAGTTAAAGTTGTGCCCAGTTTTTAACTTCAAAATTAAGTACTATTTAAACTTAAAGTGTATTTAAATACAAAATTTTGTTTTTCACTTCGATGTTAAATAAGATTTAAATGGCCCACAGTGTACATTTAAATTCAATTTAAGTTTTTCATACAACCATGTGTTTTTCATTGTTTGTTTACATTCAACAACCTGAAAATTGGTACAGCAGCTGTTCATTGGAACAAAACTTCGGTAAAAAGGTTCTTGTATTGGATCATTTTCAGTATTTTTCTTACTATTTATTTGTGCTACCATACTTTTATCACAATTAAATACCAAAATTAATTTTAGACTGAAAAACTGAAAGTGTATTTAAACACAACTTAAGTTTATGGAAAAATTAACTAATTTTGTACTTAAATACGAAGTCAAAAACTGGGGGTTATTCTTTTGAAGTAATCGCCACTTGTGAGGGCTTTCACCCCACAGTGCGGTGTAGATAAGAAAGAGGAGTAGAAAAAATGACTTGATTTCTGATTTTATGATTTTTTTTTTCATATTTCTCTTTACATTAATACGTTTTGTTCTGTTTTTATTTGGAAGTCTTATACATTTGAAACAATAACAAAAAAAAAATGAAAACCAAATTCAACGTATGAACGCAAAGAGTTTTGGAACCAAAAAGGAATTAATCAAACTAGACGTCATAAAACTCATCGTGTGAATTGGGTATACATATGTCTCCCTATGTAGTCGTCGAAGACAAGATGATGGGATTTTATATAGCGACAGTGGCGTTCTTCACGTCTTGTGTATCGACGTTTTGTATGCAGCTGTCTTCAATGTGTCTTCGCTGTAGAGGTGAACAAGTATCGATGACACTATCGATAGTTATTATTTTTTTTATTTAATAATAATCGATAATTTTTAATTCTTTAGTAAGAGGTAAACAGTGCTGCAAATCAGTTTTTCAACACTGGCCTACAAAATCGTTAAATGTAGTTTAAAATATTCAGCAGGGCTGGAGACATAAATCAAAGCTTTAATATAATTAATACACAAATTTCAATCAACACCGAATGTTGTGATTTCCCTCTGCAAATAAATGCAATCTATGAGGATGAAAAGATTATCATGATAGTATCGTAGATAGTTCGATAGTTTTTCTAAAGTTTTATAGTCTAGATATATTTTTTCAAACTATCGAAATATTTCGATAGTAATACTATCGACAGTTGCCCATCTCTATTTGGAAGTATTTGTAAAATGTTCAACAAACAATTAGTTTTATTTCATGCCTCAACTTATTTAACATACGTGAAAATTGGCCATGGCTATTCTCCATTTTGTAAATTCCATTTGACTAAATATGATACGGCGACGTTTTCATATGCCTTCTGTACATACAAACATTCCACTTACATGAACAACCCATTTGTATACATAAACATACAATTAATTAATATAAGTAAATGTTTATATAAAAGTTCTATATCATACAATACGAGAGCATACCATACAAAAACACATACTACATACAAACATAACAACAAACAATAATAATTTCTTTTCAAGTCTGATACTTTTTTATTTCATATTTCTTATTTCTTTTAATTTCAAGTTAATTATTTATTATTAACTATTATTTTTTAATCACTTTAATGATCCTCATTTGTTCGTTTTACTTTCATTTTATACAATTATTTCTATAAAACGAATAGCAATATTAAAAAAAAAAAAAGAAAGTTAACAAAAACAACAACAAAAAGAAAAACTGAATATTAAAATTCATTTACGATTTATTTTTCGTACTAATGCGTTTCAATGCATTGATCAATGTGCACGCATTCCATTCCGTTTAAATTCCATCAAAATGAAGGTGTGTTTCGGAAAAGATCTCTAAAAGGTAATTAGAAAAAAACTCAAATAAAATTAAAATATTCCTTTTAAAAAAAATTAACAACAACAGAAAAATCAAAAAATTAAGATCACATAAAAATCTTTTTTTATATTATAATTTTAATTTTTTCTTTAATATTATTTTTCAATTCCAAACTGACATCAAGCCAACAGCAGTTCCATACGTTATGTTACGTTATCGTTTCATTATTTAAAATATTTTTGAAAGAAAATTCAAAATCAATTGAGAATGTGACAATTTAAAAGTCTAGAGCAATTAACAAAATATTTCTGCATTGATAATTTATTTTATGAAAATTTAATTGAAATTAAACTGTTGCAAACATATTTTTTCAAATTAATAATACTCTACTTAATACCCCTACAATAACTCTATCGTTTACTATTATTATTATTCTATTTTCTACTTTTATACTTCTTATGCTTCGAAGCAATACAATTTTATAACTTTTTTTACAATTATTAAAAAAAACATTTTTGTTTTTTATTTTATTTTTATTTCAGTTCAGTTTCTTTGTTCTTGTATGTTAATTTTTTTATAAATATTCTTTTATTTATTTATTTATTTTTCAAAGTTTTGGCAGGAAAACATTAACCCGGCACATTCAGTTCTAGAGCGCATAAAGGGCAAGCGAAGCGTTAGGGTTAAAAAAAACTGCCTGCAGCGGCATGCTCTTGCGACATTATTTACTTAGTTAATGATAAACGTACATATCGCTACCTGCAATATAAAAGTGCGTAACTAACATAATACTAATTTTTAATTGATTCAGCAAAAAAAATTAGGTAACGGCATATCGAAAGATTTTAATAAATCAAGTTGTTACACCCAAAATGTTTTTCCTCTCGTTTTCGTTTGCCTATTCGTTTGTCTGTTGCTATTTAACAAAATTTTACTGTCTTAGATAAATATCGGGATTACACTGAAAGAAAATTCTAAATCTCCACAATATCATATATTCCTTAAAGACCGAACTCTTGAAGTCATGAGTAGTAGTGAGTGATTATCAAGAACTTTCAGATTTGATTAAAAAATTTCAAGTAAATATTGACTACGACTACACCTCAAACGGCTCATACGCTGAGCCCAGTTTTAACATACTCCCCTCTCCAACAAAGAATAGTCTAAAAGGTTTCAAATCGCACGATCTAGGCGGCCAATTGACCAACCCCAAACGTAAAAAAATTGTTCACCTAACTCTCCTCTTAATTGGACCATTGTGTTGTGCGGTTCCTATATTTTTTTGTTACCGTTCCTGCCTTCGGCGTCTTTGGAAAATTATTATGCCAACGAGGCATAATATATATTCAAACAGTGCATTTTTCGGCAAGCTTTGGGGGTTCTTGCAATGCTTCTGGCTGCTCTTCACACAACAGATAACAATTTTGCCTGGACACCTAATAACAAGCGCTGATGAGAATGAGGAGAAAATAAAAAATTTATTATGGCGAATCGTCGAATCAGTATTAGAGAAGTTGCTGGGGATATCGGCATATCGCTTGATTCGTGCAATGCATTTTTTTCGAGTATCCTGAGCATGAAGCCTGCGGCAGCAAAGTTAAATTTTCCACAAAAATTAACAAAAACAAAAAAAAAAAAAAAAACAACGGCGTTTTAAGCAAATTTGGCCTCTGGAGAAATTTTCCTCTTACCAAGATGGAAGACATCTACGAGAGGATAGCGTTGTGAGGCACAAGAGACAAAAAAACGAAGCATCGAAAGAGCCTAGGGATACAATACATGGTGTATAAAAACCGACGCCACAAGTGCATTTTAACTGCGGGAACTATAGAATAGAATAGAAATTGATGAATAAATAAATGTATAGTCTGAGAAAAATAAAAATTCACCTTATATTATTAAACAGACCTCGTATATAAAACAGAGAAACTATTTATATCTATGCATATCTACGTAAAAATTCCTTTCAAATCATATCTGTTTCATTAATATTTGTGGGGGCCAACAAACTTAAAAGCGTACCACTAAAATACATACCCAGTATTAATTTCAAATGTCAAATCTCTATGAAGATATTGGACAAAGTGCCCGAATCCATTTTGCTTCAGTCACCACATCCTCATATGCTTCTTAGTATATGTTAACCACCACGCAGAGTGATTGTACCACCTTTTTCTCTCAAACTTAAGCTTATTGACAATATTAGCGAAACCCTACCGATTAGCCACGAATATTTTTATAAAATTCCTACTGAGCTTTATCAGTGTATTTATATATAGGAGGTCAGACCTGAAAGTTCATATAATCTGTTCTATGCGCTGTTGCGTTTTGTGTGTCTCTTAAAAAATAATTAAGCGGGTGGATTGCATAGACGTATACAACGGGTAAAGCTGAATGTCCATACCATCCGCTCTATGCGTTGTTGCGTTTTATGCGTTTCTCAAAAAGTAGATTCAGAGCAATTGCATGTGACAAGTTACATGGCAAACCGCGTAGAATGCACAGACGCATAGAACGCATAAAGTAGGTATACTTTCTATTTTTCCATACGTCGCACGCGAGTTGAGAAAAGGTTGGTGTCGTGGATTACTTTTTTCTTTGTCTCTTGTCATGGTGAAATAAATATATTTATTTCACCATGGTTCTTTGTATTAAACATAGAAAAAAAGGTGGGCGTATAAAACGCTTTGTATGTAACTTGATTTTATAAACGCATAGAATGCACAGAAAGTATGAAACGCATATGCATAGAACTGATGTCGTTTGAGTGTTGAGAAATGGTTTCTGTCCTGGATCAATATTTCTTTGTTTTTGTCATGATGAAATAAATACATTTATTTCACAATGTATTTATGAACACATAGAATGCACAGAGTAGACTTGTGTCCAACTAGCTCATTCGCTCAGTTTTGACAAGAACCCCTGATAAAACCCATTTAAATTACATAGGTTTGATCAGAGGTTCTTGTCAAAACTGAGCGAATGAGGTAGTTGGACACAAGTCTAGCACAGAGAGTATGCACAGATCGGATGGCACGGACTTTCTGCTTTAATTCCAATTCCATCAATTCTTAAGTCTGATGAGAACTCTTCTGCTACAATTCGATAAAAAAAAAACAAGAAAGATATTCCTACTCGATATCCTAAGCTAAACATGTGCTCTAGAACTAACGCTATTATAAGGTGTTTTAAAGTTTTTCGTTGAAAGTTATATATAACGGTCAGTCTCACTTAGGAAATAAATAATAAGAATTTTAAATAACAATAGAACATGTAAAATAAAATAGAACATTTGCATCATTTCTTGTTTTTTTCTTATATACTCCAAAACAAAAAAAAAACGGATAGAAGTAAACATTTCATTAACCAATGTAACACTGCGGCAACTTCATGCTAATGCTCAAGGGCGCAATCTTCTTTAACACACAAAAATAAATTTCAAATATATTTACATCGTGTTCAGACACACACCTTAATTGAGCTAATAGCAATAAATAGCATTATTCAGCTCAATTATCAAAAAAAAAATTCAATTGATTATTGCTCAATATACATATGTATATGAAATTGTTGTAATATTGAGAAAAATCACAAATGCAGTCCTGCTAAAAAGTGTGTTTAGTGAGCAAATCCCAATTCACTGAACAAAGTTAGTACAGACTTAATACCTAAATTGTGGGAAATGTTGAATGTATGTTTATTGATATTAAATTTATTCTTAATTAGAAAATTAAAAAAAAAACAACAAAAAAAAGGATCCTAGATTTCAACTTGGGGTCGTCATGAATATGAAAAATTTTTACTCTTAGTTGTCATACGTTAATTGAATTTACCAAATTTTGTATATGTGAATATGCCAATTCTGGCTAGAGCATGCTTTAACTTCAACCCTTTCAATTTATCCGATCTTATGGAGTAAAAAACTAAAATCTTTGAGAAACTCAAAATATAATATATCGGTTTTGTTCATTTAATTTCAATAGTCGGTTGTGCAAAGTGGTTAATGAAATGCGTTTTAAATTATTTTCTAAAACATTAGCCTGACCGTCGGTGTCAAATGAACGATTTGCTTTCCACTTGCAATCTTTTTCATTTATTTAGCAAATCAGTATGTGACTAAATAACTGGGCCGGAATCACCGCATTCAATATCGATCGAAATTTAAATACAATTCAAATACAAAATTTCGATCGATATCGAATGAAATAATTTGGCCCCAAATACATATTGCAAGTGAAGCGTAAATCAGTTTCTTTGCAACATCCTGGGTGTGGGTGTATTTATAGATGAGTGAGCAAATAAGATTTTTAATTAAATCCTTGCAATTAGTAAACCATTATTATAAATATAAATTCTTTAAAAATCAGAGCACGAGCAACTTTTGTTTATTTTATTTGTTTTTCTTTTTTTTTAATAAAAGTTATAATATAAAAAGTTACTCTTTGGGCCCCGAAATTCACTAAATCCGCCCGTTTCCGTGAACAAAAAGAAGTAAAATAAAATTTTTATTTTTTATTTATTTTTATTTAACGAGTATTAATCGTTAAATGTTATTATTATTTAAAAAATTATTTATTTTTTATCACATCAATTTTAAATGCTTTAGAGCAATAAACATACAATATTTGTTTTTTATAGGGTCCGCCAAATAACTTTTTTTTTGAAAATGCTATAAAAAAACTACTGAATATTTTCTCAAATTTCTTTTTTTTTGTTTGAAAGTACAATCCTTCCGGTTAATAATGGAAAAGAATTTCATTCAAATAGCTGCATGGCCCGATAACGATCGCTATTGACTGTAACGGCCACTCCTTGCTCATTTTCGAGGAAAAATGGCCCAATTATGCCTCTGGACCGAAATCCGCACCAAACAGTGACTCGTTTTGGGTGCGTCGGCTTTTCAAAGTATGCGTGCGGGTTTTCTCTGCCCCAAATGCGACAATTTTGCCAAGATCAAAATGAGCTTCATCTGAAAATATGATTTTTTTTTGGCAAAATCGGCATCTTCTGTAAGTCGATCGCAGGCCCACTTAGCGAAACGAAAACGCATTAGATGGTCAACCATATTCGTTCAGCGGAAGGATAAAACTAATTATCTGTCAAATCAGACATGAGCTAAGTGTTACCATTCACGAAATAAGCACTAGTTGAAAAAAAAACGTTAGATTGCGGATCCTATACTTTTTTATATTATTTATAATAATAAGAGTGCGCGCGAACTATTGTATAGCGATTGATTTTTTGATATCTTGCTAGTTTCGTTTAGTTTTAGCACATGCCAATGATGCGATGGTTACAACGGCGGCAGGAAATAGAATCTGCATGAAAAATCTTCCCAAAATGTGTATGACTTAGCAAAGCCATTTGGGAAATTATTTCACCATGTAATAATTGCACAAATTTCCCAAGGGAAATTAAATAACTCTTTAATCGTGAAAGAAATAAGTGCATTTTTTGGTTTGGTTAGTTCTTGATCACCTTAATCCGTTAAAAATGCCGTTCCTTCAAGGGTCTATATAATCCTGGTTATATTAAAAAGTCAAAGGGCCCCAAATCTGGCGAATGGGCATGATGTTTTTTTGATAAAAATTCAGCAGTTTTCAAATAAAACAATTAGAATTTTTTTTTTCATGAACCCATCAATATGCCGCCGATATCCCCAGCAACTTTTCTAATAGTCATTCGGCGATTTTTCATACAAATTTTTTTCACTTTCTCTACATTTTCATCGATTGTTAATGTGCTGCGGTGTCCCGGATGATCGTCATTATGCATTTCATCATCTTCTTTGAAAAGTCTGTATCACTTGTAAACATATTTCTGGCTCGCAGTACAATCGCTGTATGTCATAGTTCAAGTGTGTTAGAGCACTTAATTCTATTTTGAGCACGAAACTCTTTCATGCATTTTTTTTTTTGACAGCAGAAATCAAAATTTTAAGAATTACCATAATTTTTGAACAGACCTCGTACATTAGTCATATATAGCCATTGTAAAAAATCTCACCTCATTTCCCCTAAAAAATACAATTACATCACTTTTTGCAATACGGAGTGACATTAAGGGAATATTTATTAGCCTCTAGCAAAAATTCCCTAATTTTAAGGTGGGATTAATTATAGGTTTTTGTCTAAAACGAGTGAATGAAACGACTGGAATTCAACTCTACTAACGAGAAGGAGATATATTAGCAACACTCCGTGTTAGGCGAAGCCAAAAAATAAAATAAACTAAAATAAAAATATATAATAAAAATTGTTGAGAATTTATTTCACTATTGTTTTGGGAATTTATATATTTTTTTGGGAGTTATTGTATTCCGCCAGTTAGTACACTCTCACCAATATCTTATCGCCTATTCAGAAAATCATTCGATCGCATATTTAACATTTACTGCCTGTCCGGCGATGTGGCAAACTGTCATTCGATCGAATGTTTAACATTTAAAACAAAAAATGTTATTCATTCGATCGAACGGATATTTTGCGCCAAAGCCGTGAATGCAGTAAACATATTTAAAAATATTTCATTTTGTTTGAAATACTCTTATTATTTGTACAATCAT
The DNA here is from genome assembly GCA_951800035.1 of Linnaemya tessellans. Taxonomy (NCBI): domain Eukaryota; kingdom Metazoa; phylum Arthropoda; class Insecta; order Diptera; family Tachinidae; genus Linnaemya; species Linnaemya tessellans. The sequence continues at coordinate 50,759,895 of OX637535.1, forward strand.
ACGAGAGTCTGCAATGTCGTTGAACAGTTAATTCATATTAATATTTTTTTGTTTGTATTCAAGCCAAGTTACACCATTATAAATAATTAAACATTTTCTTTTTCAGGAAAAAATAAAGAAACCAATAACAATATAAAAAAAACACAATATCAATAATAATTAATAATATGTTTGCTTCAATTTAAATTCAATTTATTTACTTTTTTGTTATTTATCATTTAAATTTATTAATCTCTTGGTTTGATTACAATAACACTTTTTATTTTATGGCAAAATATTGAAACATACATTTTATTTTGCTGAATAAATTTTATAAAGAAAAAAAGAAAAAAAATTAGAGGCCCCAAAGAGAACTTTTCTGAAACTTAAACATCTTATTTATAAGAATAAATTCTTACAAAATATCTTTCTTCAACTACTCAAGCGACAAATGCCAAAAACAATTATTAATATTTCTTTTTAATTTGATTTTATACTAAACTTATGGATATAATTTTGTTCAAAGTTTGTTTATGTTTGATTTTTAGAGGCATTTTAAAACACCTACTGTTAACATTTAACATGAAAAAACTCAATTTGAAAACTTTCACCATCATACATTGTACTAAAATACGCATGCTGTTACCTGTACTGAGCTGTTTTGTAAACTCAAACTATTATTTTTATATGCTTGATTTCTTTCAAATGTGCTTAAAAGTTTGAAATTTCAACATTTCTATGATATTGATTAATGCAATGATCCCCTTTCACCTACACACTGCAACATATATTTTCATTTTAATTTTGTACACATTTTTTATGTCACATACATTTCTATTCACATATACATAATCTTAATAAATATTTATATGTATACATACAATACATAAGTTATGTTTAGAATGTCAAAATAAATTATTTTTATTTATTTAATAATTCTTTTTAATTATCTACAATTAAAAATATTAGTTACTAGAGCTTAACTTGAGACAAGAATGGTAATAATCATGTTCTCTCAGAGTTTTAGAAAAATACCCTGAGAGAGAAGCAGCTGGTTTTAAGATGCGTTAAACAAATTAGCACGTTTTCTAACCTTTAGCTCAGTTCGTTTGTAGTTTATCCGAATTAGCGGCCAAAACCAAAGTAGTGTAAACAAAAAATTCAAATATAAAAATATAGAAATTAAATTCACGTTGAATAAACAATAAGTAGAAATGGATAAAAAATGAAAAATATTAAACCTATTGTGATGAACAGAATTTTTAATTATTATTTATTCCATCGAAATATATAATAATAAAAATAAATCAAGTAAGAGTATTATATTCGGCATTGCCGAATATTATGTACCCTTCATCGACGTATGTCTGGAACATACACATACTTAAATTCAATTTTTCTGATTTTCAATATTGATTTATTTCTTTCTTTTTATATATAAAATATGTATATGAGATTTTTAATGACTTTCGAGTTTGATAAAAAAAAGGAAAAGAATTTAGAGAAATTAATGAAATCGTTATTTGAGTTGCTAGAACGATCTAAATATGATTTCATGTTGACCGCAGCTGCGCCTCAAATGGTTCATGCGCTGGATGTAATTTTGGCACAATCTCACCGACATATTGGGCGGCATCTTACGAATATAACCTTCAATATTGGCTTCTAAAGCGTCTCTATAGACATGAATATTTGCATAGACCCGCAAGAAGTACCCAAAAGGCATTTTCTTTTTAAACAGGCTGCCAGTTTTGATTAACAAATCCAGCACACTTGGGTCCTAGTAGATCCCTTTGTGTTACCCGAAAACATCACAAACACCCAAAGTCCTTGGTGGGAATCGAACCCACGACCTCTGTACTAATAGGGTAGCATCGCTACCAATCAGTCACAGCGGTACCCTACCCAAAAGGCATTAGATCGCATGATCTAGGCGGTCAATTGAGTGGACCCAAACATGGAATAAACTATTCACCGAACTCGCCTCTCAATTGGGCAATTGTTTCGTGTGTTTTGTGGCATAAAGCGCCATCTTGTTAAAACCACATGTCAGCTAAGTCCACTTCTTCCATTTTTGGGTAGCGCTCGTCATTCATAGTAATGTTGCTGCTTTCGTCATCTTTGAAAAATTATGCCATCGGCGCATAATCCACACAAAACAGTGCATTTTTCGGCAAGCATTGACACTTCTTGCAATGCTTCTCTTTGCTGTTCTTTATATCAAATACCACAGTTCTGCTTGTTCACGCATCCATTCAATCAGAAATAAACACGAAGCACTTTCTTAAACGAGCATGAATTTTGATAATAAAATTCAATAATCTGCAAGAGTTGTTCGTTTATAAGTCGACTCATTGCATTATTATAGACCAAACTGAACATGTTTAACAGTAACATGTTACACGAAAACAGCTGATCTGACAAAAACAGTGTTGCCCGTTTCTTACTTTAATATTAAAAAAAAAAGAAATTAATTTTGCAGCTCTTTTTGACTTTTCTGATTTCTACTACCATTGAACTTCTTGCGAAAATATCAAATATGTTAAATGAAATGTATTTGTTGATGGTTAAGCAAAATCTATATGTGACCTGCTCCACGAAAAGGGGCCTCTGTGCCGAAAAGAAGTTATTGAGAAAAACGCGTTTAAAAAAAGCGCTTCGTTTTTCCGTGTTTTGCGCATTTAATTATGTTCATCTTTACAGGTGATTTGTAAAAAAACTAAAAGACATAGAAATTTGCGGTTTGCGGCTTTTGAAAGAGCGTTTTTTTCCTATAAGAATCACTCAAAAAGTAAAAAAAATTTTTTTCGGCGCAGAGGTCCCTTTTCGTGGAGTAGGTCACATATGCATTTCATTGGTGCTTTACCAAATCATCAGCAGACTTTAACCATAGTTTTGAAAACTTAAAATCCTCTTATCTTATGCACATGCTTTCAAAAACCATCTGAGAATTTACAATTTGTAAAATTCTCAAGTTGGAAAAAACGTTAAATACCTTCTAAATATTAAATAAACAAAAAGCCTATTTTGCCGTGGAAGACAACTCAGCTTTGCCATAAAACGGTAATAAGTAAATTTTTCGGGGTTAGGAAAAAAATTGTTTTTTATGGGGTCATTTAGGGGGCAGAGGAAGATCAGAGAACATCTCAGCTTAAAAATTAAATTTTTGAGGAATGCAGGCTTAAATTATACAATTTGTTAAATATTTACACTATTTTTCCATGTAAAATGTTACTTCAACGCCCACTAAAAGAGGAGGGGTCCAAGAAAGGATTTTCTGGCGGCAAGTTCAATGACCTTTGGACCTTCTTTAGAATAATATCATTTGCTTAACAAACTTACAAAAAAAACTTTTAAAAATATATTGTTTTTTAAAGGTGGGTTTAGTTATTCTTAGGGGAAGTTTTTTTCCCTCTGGCCCGATTTAGCCCATTTATTAACTTGACTTGTCTTATCCTTAAAAACGTATCTATACCAAATTTCAAGGGTCTGGTTATTTTCATTTGGACCGAATAGTGATTTCCACAGACGGACGTGGCTAGATCGTCTTAGATTTCATCAGTGATCAAGAATATATATATTTTATGGGTTCTTAGAGGGATATTACGCTGCGTTACACACGGAATGACAAAATTAATATACCCTCCACTTCTTTTTGGATGGTATAATAAAAAAAAAAATATTTCAATTGGTTACTTTTGTTGCAGAAAAAATTTCAATTGTCCAACTCGGGAATCGTCCCTTTGATATGGTTTCAATTTTAATAACAATTTAATTTTTCCTCAAGTATGAAACAGTTTTAATTAACAAACCAATAAAAAAATTAGTTTTAAATTAAAAATAAGTTTAAAATTTTCAACTTTTTTGGATTTCGCTGGTTTTCACCAGCAATCTATTTAGGACTATTTCCAATACATCAGTTCAACACCGTAGTCTAGGGACTTCGGAAAACTGAATTCACATTAGACTTTCCTATTTACAAGTATCCACAACATTTATACTCGTACTTTATTTAGGGTTGAACATTAATACTGTGGAAATTACACACAGAATGACAAACCTATGCTATATATACCCATTCACCACTTTAGTTTGTGGCGTAAAAACTAAAGGCTTAATTCATTAAAAAAAACATTTTAAAATAAACCGCTTATTTGACAAAAATTTTATAGAAATGTGTCAAATAACCAGATTATAAGCAAAACAAATTTTTTATGAATTAAACCTGATAGTGTTTTCACACCGATTTAATTGACAAACTGTACAACAGCAGTTTTTTTTTATAAAAATAAACGAAATTTTTCAATGCACTCTAGAATAAGAATCATTTTATATTTAGTAAACGAACACTATTTAAAAATTCTGGAAGTATTTGAAAATCACAACATCTCACATAAAAATATGCAAATTATCCAAAAAAATATGCGGATGTGGTGAAATTTCTGGTGCCTTATCAGCTGTGTCCAATATTTCGTTTGGCAGCACTCAACTTAGCACAGACAAAAACAAGGTTGCATTTCATAAAACCTACTTCAAACCAATTCGGAAATACTTTAAATTACCAGCTTTTAACAGTTAGTTTTAACGTTAAAACAAAAATATCTATATATTAAATATATAATAATTTTATAAAATACTTTGAAAGTTCAGTTTGAAACAATTTCATGAGAAAAAAAACCCTGATTTGTAATTGTTCTAAAAAGTACTTTCTTCCACAAAGTACTTTTCCCAAAAGCTACCTTTTCCCAGTAACTTCTTTTTCCTTTAAACAGTATATTTTAGCTAAAACCCCTCAATAATCAATTTTGAACTTTTTTTTTGTAAATTTGGGAAAAGAATCAGCACGAATAATATTAAAAAATTTTGTGAAAAACAACAAATACCCAAATATATAAAATTAAGTATATTTTATATTTTAATAAAGTACTTTTTCTGAAAAGTACCATTATCAAAAAGAATTTTCTGTTTAAAGAAACTTTTCTCAAAAAAGTACTTTTCACAAAAGGTACAGTTCGCAAAAACTTAATAAAGTACTATTTTAACTAAATGCCATTCTTTGAAAGAGTACTGTCTTCATACGGTACTATTCTCAGAGACGACATCTTTTAAGGGTGCATTTTCAAAATTTTAAAACTAGCATTTGCACCAAAAATTGCCATTTCTAAAAATGCTATTGCTCAAAAGCACACTTAGCTTTTTCCAAAAATTATATTAAAAAAATTCTTTTGAAAAAGAAGAGTACTTTTTGCGGAAAGTTATTTTTCGAAAAGTTTTTTGGTTCAAAACTTGTCAAAATGGATTTTAAAGTACCTCTTTAAGCTCCTGGTTCAAGTATGCAGTCATATATAAGTTTTCAACATTTAACTCAGATTTAAAATTCTTGCAATCTATGAATTTTCTCTAATTTTAAATGTTTGGGACGATTGCGCCGCCTTTAACTTTTTTGATAGACACAATTTTCTTTATGTCATACGATGCTGTAGGAAATTATTGTTACAAGTATTTATGTTCAAATGTACCTTATCATTAATTGAAATAATAAATAAATGAAAGAAGTTTGTGCCCTACAAGTGCCAATGTTTGGAAAGTGCCAAATTATATTCAAGAAAAGAACACTCTTTACAGAAAAAAGGTAACAAAATTCAGTTTTTACCCCCTTTTAACACCTAGAAGTTCATATAGCGAAAAAGTACCAAACACTTGTCGATTTATTTTATTGCTTTTGCAATTTAGAGTTTATCTGTTGCCGTTTACGAGATATAAAGAATTCCCAAAAATGCATTCGAATTTCCAAAAATGCGATCTAAATGCAAAGTTTCACCTCTGTAGCTATAATGCTTTGGGTTGGCCGCTAATATGTCACTCAGTCAGTCAATCAGTCAGTTAATCAGTCAGTCTTAAAACGTTTGTCTTTTATATTGCCAGATAAGACATATAAATTTTTGTACTGAGAATTTTTAATTTTTCTCTAAATTTTATGGGTTTTTTTTAAAATCAAATTCGAAAGCCCTAAAAAAAATTACCCATTACATAAATACTACTGCGGCACATGTATACGAGTATAAGTAAATAAATAGGCTTTTCTTTTTTTTCTGCTTTTTGTTAGAGATTAAATGCGGGATTAGTCATAAAAAAATTCCAATTATACTCACACTAAACAATTGAACAGCAAGAATTAGGAAACGGAATTTGATTTTATTTTCCTCAAAATAAATAAATACGATGATACAAAATATTTATTAAACGATTATGATGTCATACCATTCTCACATACCAATTACGACTGTGTAATAGCCGCTTAAGAAAAAGAAAACTATTTCGTTTAATGGTGAAGTAGTAACTTTAAAGTCAAAAATACTAAAAAGAAATTAATAAAATTTAGATTGTGCACATCTGTGCCAAAAAGTCTTCAAAGTCATATATATATTTTTTCAAAATCGGTGTAGTAGTACGGGAGTAAAAGGTATTGCTAAATATGTGTTTGCTTATTAAGGGGGGCAAATTGCGGCATTCGATATCGAGTGCAGTAATTTGGCCCCTGAAAGTTTTAGGGCTCAAAAAGTAGGACTTTAGCGGGCGTATTAAAAGCTTCTTCTTTTCTTTAACCCAGTTGTTAGGATGGTCCATCGTCTTCAACTTATAGTTCAGTTTAGGTTTGAGTAAAATTGTATAGCTCGATTATGGATGTTTTCACACAGACATGGTCTGCTGGTTTTAATATTAAAACCAACTGCTAAAAAGTGCTTATACCATTCAAAATGATGTTGTTGGAACCAACTTAAAATAACTTTCGAATTGGTTTTAAGCAGGTTTTATGAAATACAACCTTGGATTTGTATACCATGATATAAATACTATGGTTTTTGATACTACTTTGGCATGACAGACATGTGGTATATATACTAATATTTTTGTTTTTATTTTCGTGTAATAAAAAAAATGGAAAAAGAAAAACTTTTTAGCATAATTGTTAATAATAACAACAAAATTGCATATTTTATGCGAAAAAAGAAATTGTGTTTTCGCTATTCGTTAATTATGTACAATCGCCTTAAAAGAAGAATATGCTTTTTTCATTCTAAAATAATAAAAAAGAAGTACAGGCGTTTTTGGACACGTGTAAGTCTTTATGGTTTATAAATCCATTATAACTATACATATTCATGGACATTTGTCTTAATAAGGTTGAGGCGTCGAACTTCTCGAAAGTTGAAGTGGCGAAATTGGACGATAACTCATTCCCAATGCAATCGAACAAAGCTAAAGGGTGTAAAATGGGTTAATATATTAGTATACTACGTATATTTTCGTAGTACTGAAACCAGATATAAACCACTTTATTTTGTGGTTTAATTGTAGTATAGGCTGACACACATGTAGTATAGAATACTAATGTGGTATAGAAATCCTATGTCTGTCAGCGGTATTATTAGGCTGTGCTAAGTTGAGTGCTGCCAAGTTATATATTGGAAACAGCTGGTACTATTTATGTTAATAAGAATATATACTGACGCCCGAAATATATTTTAGTCGTTTTTATATATAACAACTTGATTTCCAAGAAGTTCTTTGCATTGTATAAATAGTTCTAATAATTTTAAAATATTCAAAATATTCATTCACAAATTGTTAAATAATTTCTATTTTAGAACGCATTGTTTTTTCCTTCAAACAAAAACGTCTGTTGTATTTAAATAAAAAAACTGCAAAATTAAATAAGAATTAAATACCCCACATTGTACATTTAAATTCAATTTAAGTTTTTCATACTACCATATGTCATAGTTTGTTTACATTCAACAACTTGAAAATTAGTAAAGCAGCTCTTCATTGAAACAAAACGTCGGTAAGAAGGTAGATTTATTGTACCATTGTCGGTAATTTTAATTGTCGGGCATGTCACACATTCCGATTGAAATGGTTTCAATTCCGTATTTTCAAATCGATCGTTTTTGCTTTGCGTTCTCCAGATTCCGATCGATTTTGTTCATTCCGAAAAAAAATGAAATCACAGTTTTTTACTTAAATATGGCAACGTTGTGCAAACCAAAACAAAAAACTTATGTTTTCTAATAAAAAGACAAAAACACATCTGAAATATCTTTGCCATCACAAATTTTTGTTCTAGAAAATTAGTGGTTTGCTCAATAAAATAATGTGGCAACACTACGACTGAAAAAGATAAAAGTTTTCTTGCTGTTCACAACTACATTAAAGAAGTTAATATTTTCAAATAAATGATAATGATATACTTAAAAAAATTGTGAAATATTTAACTTAACAATTCAGTTGTCAATATAAATAGGCAATATGAGATTTTTTCGGTTTAAAATCATAGAAATTAGCAATTCCACTTAGGAAATCCAAAGTGGTTTCATTAAGAAAAAATTTTTCGTTTTCCGTTTTCTAAAGATCCAATTTACGGAATTAAAACCACTTTCGGTCGGAACTGTACTCTGTGACATGGCCGTGTGCTACCACACTTTTGTCAGAATTAAATACTAAATGTAATTTTAAACTGAAAAATTGAAAGCGAATTTAAATCCAGTTTAAATTTGAAAATTAGGTTAGGTTAGGTTAGGTTAAAAAGGGCTGCCCGCAGTAAGCGAGAAAAACACTCGGAGGCCATCAAAAGGCCCATTGTGATGCCCAAGAGGACTATACCCTACACACTCTTCTCAAGACGAAGTGGTGGTTCCTGAGAACCATCCAGAACTTCTCACAAAGCCCGCCAGGGCAGCCAGCGGTGCATCCCTGAGGCAATCAAGATCCCGCAGGAAACGAGAGCCTAGATGTCTAAGCCTACGCTCCTGCAGGGCCGGACAGTCACAAAGGAAATGCTGTACTGACTCCTCCTCCTCCTCATCGAAGCAGCTCCTGCAGCGGCCATCATGGGGAAAGCCCAAACGCTCCGACATGTGCCCAATTGCACAGTGCCCCGTCAAGACCCCTACCAGGAGTGCCAGCGGCTGTTTCCCAAAAAACAGAAGTTGCCTAGTCCTAGCTCTGCTAAGCGAGGGCCATAGAGTTTTGGAGACCCTACAGGTGGTAATACTTGACCACCTGTTTGTCACCTCCCTCCTTGCCCACCTCTGAAATCTGCCCAGCAGCTCAACTGAGGGAATGTCAATGTCCCTACGCGATACTGCTTCATCCAAGGCCGAACCCGCTCTCGCGCATTCGTCCGCCATCTCATTCCCCTGAATGCCTTCATGCCCTGGAACCCAAACCACATTGACATCATGCCCCCTAAGTCTGGCCAGAGATTGAATGCATGCCAGTACACATCTCGACTTTATAATCTCCGAACCCAGGGCTCTAATTGCTGCCAGACTATCTACACAGATGTCAATAGTTCTTGCCTCCAAATTGAGCCCATCAATCCTTAATGCTGCCTCGGTAATGGCATAAATCTCTGCTTGGAAAACTGTCGAGGTATCGGGTAGCCTGAGCGATACCGAAAGGCCGAGACCCTCGGAAAATACCCCCGAACCAGTGCCAGTGTCCATCTTCGAGCCGTCCGTAAAAACCAAAGTTGCATTACTACGAGTCGCAGAGTTTTCCTTCCAGTCCTTCCTCTCCGGGAATGCGACTGAGAAGGATTTGTCGAAGCACATGACCGGAGTCATATAATCAGTCCGTCCCCCCAGGACCTGCCCTCCTACCTTTTGTAGGATAATGCCATGTCCCGTACGATCATGCCTGAAACTGCCCGACTCCATGAGCCTGAGGGCAGATCTGGCAGATATGTACTTGATGTATATATCAAGGGGAGCCAAATCAAGCATTGTCTCTAGACTGGCCTGAGGGGCCGACCTCATTGCGCCAGTCACAGCAAGACATGCTAGCCTCTGTACCTTGCCCAGTATAGAGAGATATGTCCTCTTGTCCACAGCCCTCCACCAAACAAGTGATCCATAAGTAAGAATGGGTCTGATCACCGCCGTATACATCCAGTGAAGGATGTACGGTTTCAACCCCCATCTCCTCCCTGAAACTCTCTTGCATGCGTAAAACGCACATAGAGCCCTCCTCGTTCTATCCTCCACATTTCGTCTCCACGATAGTTTAGAGTCTAGAATAATGCCGAGGTACTTCGCTTCCCTCGAGAGTCCCAAGCTCATGCCACCAAGGCATGGTGGCCTAAAAGCCGGGATCTTATATCTCTTGGTAAAAAGTACCAGTACAGTCTTCGAAGGGTTTATGCCTAGACCGTTCCCCTTGGCCCAGTCCAGTAGTTCGTTCAGCGCCGATTCCATGAGTTCACTTATCGTAGGCAAATATTTACCCCTTATAAGGAGCACAACGTCATCAGCATAAGCAACTACCTTGGTGCCACCTGCGTTCAACCTGAAAAGGATGCTGTTCAGGACAAGGTTCCATAGGAGCGGAGACAGAACTCCCCCCTGCGGAGTGCCCCTTGTTACAGCCTTCCTCCTCGTACTCATGCCCAAACTGGATACTATGGATCTGCTCCTAAGCATGTTCCCTGCCCAGTCCGTAATTAACTGGTCCGCACCGATCTCTCTGAGCGCCCCAGTTATCGAGGATATGTTCAGATTGTTAAAAGCGCCCTCTATGTCTAGGAAGGATGCCATAACAAAATCCTTCTTGTCAAGGGAATCTTCTATAGTGCCGACAACATCATGCAGCGCCGTCTCCACCGACCTACCCTTCTGGTAGGCATGCTGTGCACCGCAGAAATTCTCTGGCGAGAGAAGTTCCCTGACATACAAATCAACCAGTCTCTCCAGTGTTTTCAATAGAAAAGATGACAGACTGATTGGTCTGTAATCTTTAGCGGTACCGTGGTTTATCCTACCCGCTTTTGGAATAAATACCACAGTAACCTCCCTCCACTCCATAGGAATGTACCCGTAAACGAGACTTCCCCTAAAAATGGTTAGCAGCCATGGTAAAATCGCCTCCATGGCATGCTGCATCAGCGCTGGGAAAATACCATCTGGCCCCGCTGACTTATAGGGCTTAAAAGATGCCACTGCCCATCTTACCCTGGCTGACTGCACAATGGAGTCCACCAAATCACTCCCTAGGATAGCTGTTTGCACGGGGACGACAGTACCACGTACGTCCGCCCCGTCCTCGCAATCCGGAAAGTGAGTTTCCATTAGTAGCTCCAGGGTATCCTCGCTGCTTTCAGTAAAAGTTCCGTCAGGCCTCATAAGGGATCCCGGCGTGCCAGGCTCCTTAGAGAGTAGTTTTCTTAGGCGGGAAGCCTCAGATGTGCTCTCCAAGTCACCACAGAAACGCTTCCACGATTCCCTCTTTGCCTTCCTGGTTTCGCTCTTGAAGGCGTTGAAACTCCTACGATAGTTATCCCAGTCTATGGGATTTCTGTCGCGCTTCGCCTTATTAAAAAGTCTTCGGCAGTCTGTCCTGAGCTGCTTGAGTCTCGGATTCCACCACTTCTGATGGACTTTCGTTGACGGTTGCCGCTCCCGACAAGATGCGTGATAGGCGTCCCTCAGTGTCCTTGACAAAAGGACTGAAGAGTCCTCCAGCTCCTGGATGCTGCCCACCTGCTCCGCTACTGGAGGTGGTAGGGCATCCACGAGCTTTCTGAAACTTCCCCAATCCGTTTGCCTAGGGTTCCTGTAAGGCTTGCCCCCACTCGGAATAAGATCGATCGTAAAAGTGATTCTGTTATGATCAGAGAATGAGCACTCAAGGCTCACCCTCCAGTCAGATATTCTAATAGAGTCCCTATCACTAACCAAAGTTAAATCAATGACCTGTTGCCTGATCCTATTGAAAAACGTTGGCCTATTGCCCTTGTTGCAAATCCTAAGATTGGTTGACAAGAGAAATTGTAATAAATCCTCACCTCGTTTATTTATATCCGTGCTACCCCAGAGTGTGTGATGCGCATTTACATCACCGCCCAGTACAAGGTCATGTCCACGTGTCCCGCACCAGTCAATGAGTGTGCGCACCGCACTCGGAGGAGGGTCATCCACCTCATACGGTAGATACGCCGATGCCAGGATCACCATCGGGAGATCCTTGCGTTCAAGCGCAGCTACCGTTAGATCGCCAGAGCTGTAATGGGATAAAAGAAAAATATTGATGTTTTTCCTAATCAGAATACAGCTTCTAATCTTACCTTCCGTGGTAGGAGAGAGAAGAGTAAACACACGTGACCGAAGGCCCCGAACCTTATTTCCAACTAACCAAGGCTCTTGGATCAAGGCCACGGATATGCACTCCCTCTCCATAAAGCGTAACAGCTCGTCCGATGCTGCCTCGGAGTGATGCAAGTTAATCTGCACCACCTTTATGCCGCTCGGAGTCGCCATTTTGTGAGTCCTTCTTTGTAGGCAGAATCAGCCTAAGCTGATTCAGCCCATATTTGATAACGCCCTTTTTGGGGCGCAGGAGATGGAGGGATTCTGAATCAATTTTGATCCAGAGATCTTTGCCATCCCCCTTGTCCCTGGCACGTCCACGTTCAATCGTCCAGTTCTCAGTACCAAGGTCCTTATTCTGGCGCTTAATGAGTGTAAGTGTGGCCTCATCCTCCAGAATAGGAGGAGGAATCCACACGCGCACCGTCACCTGAAAAGGAACTTGGTCCAAGGGCACGATTTCAATTTTGGCTCCTGGCCAGAGCTCGCCAGCTTCTTGGATGCTGTTTTTGAGAAAACCGAGAGCCTTCTCATTACCGCAACCAATAATTTTGACGCCTCTGGACCACTTTGCCCCATCAAACGCAGTGAACGAGTCATCGTCACAAGTGGCGAGCGCGTCCACTAGTCTGCGCAGAATTCGTTCTTCCAGAAGCAGCCATTGATCATTTGTCATTTTGCCCCCCGGCTGACTGCGATCAATAATGGCTACCTGTAGCTCAGGTGCTGATGTCAAGCTAGTTGATGGTTTCAACCGCTTGCCCTCAGGCATCTGCGTCTCACCCGACCTTTGCCGTTTGCCACTAGAACCCCCTGCAGGGTCCCCTTTGCCAGCCCCGTGACCTCGTTTAGAGGAGAATGGAGCTTGCCTTGAGGACTCCTTGCCGGCGGTTTTCGCTTTACCGCGTAGGTCATCACCTCTCTTTGACTTGGACGACACCCCTTTCGATGTAGAAGGGCCATCGTCCAATTTCTCCGAGTCGGTGATCGTGCTCGGTCCAGGTTTAGTTAAGGGCCCGGCTGATGCCGAGATCGCTTTCCTACCCTGGTTTCTGGCCACGTTCGTCCCCGTCTCTGGCCTTGCCTCCATGACAGAAGTATTCCGAGACTCCTCATACTTCCGAACATGGTAGGCATGCTTGCGCCGCAAAGCCTTCTCCCGGGGAGTCAAGGAAGTTGGATCTCGAGATTCCAACGACCTTAAAAACCGGAGAGAACGCTTGTAGCCTGCCAGCTTTTTGCGTTCGTCCGGTCTTTTCTCCGCTCCTTCCATCACCTGTGCCTCTGATACCTTCCTGTCCGCCCCCACCGATTGTCTGTCCTTGGTATCAGAGGAGACCATGGTGATGTCATCCTCGTCCGTCTCGTAGATGTTAAGTCCGTCCAGTCCTGGAAATATGTCTAAGTCATCGTCACTAACTGTCCTGTCTTGTCTTTTCAGAAACCTGTCCCCTACTATGTCTGCCCCCCCTTGGCCCTTAGCATTGTCCGCCCCCCCTTGTATAGGTCCCTGAAAAACACTCCCCATTTGTGTCTGTTGCCCGTCATCCCTTGTCGTACTGTCCGAGTTTGATGTTTTTTCTGTTCTTCCGCTTATTGTTCCCACGAGTGTAGGGGAGAAAATGTCCACCATGTCATAGCCCCCAGTGACAAGGTAAGGGCTTAATTACTTGCTGAGGCGCCCAGGTATCAGCAAGGCTCCGTAAGAATACAGTCGGTTACCCCTGACTGCAAACCAGCCGACAGGCACGGGTCGCATAACACCTCGGCTTAGGGGGGATAACTATTTGCCATGCAAGCCTTTAGAGCACTTGCCACCAAAAACAGGCAGAAACCCTAAAAAAGGTCATCTTACTCCAGGTTCTGTCTGAATCAGAGACACTTGCCACAGCCAGCACTGAGCCACCACATCGCGCCAAGATTGTTATCCACGTAATTTGAAAATTAACTCATACTACATTTAAATATTCAATGATTTATTGGGAATAAGTCTTTTTAAAAATAGAGAATAGATGCAGCAACAAATTCACACATTTCACACATGAGCGAGCGATTTAATTTATTTTTAACAAATTTATTATACAACCCGTATGTTAAAACTACAATTTGCAGTGTGAACGCAAAAATCAGCTGCTAATGGTTTTAATGCTTAATTTTCAGTGTGAAAACACTATTAAATCGGAATATAGGAAGAATACGAAATTTAGCTGCCAATAAAAATAAGAAATATCCGTGATGCTGGCAAGCATGAAATATATTCCAATACGTGAAGAATCTTTTTGAGCTAATCAGACCTAACGCATTCAATGTTAATAAAAAACCTTTATTACATTTTTTCCCAACGTTTCGTCAATTGTTTGTTGACTTCTTCAGGGGTTTTCTTTGTCTATTTAAAATATATTCTTTACTACATTTATAAATCTCAAGGTCTAATGTTCCATACAAAAATAAAGTTAAATAATTTCAAAGGAGTTTGGTTGCAGGACTATTTCTGCGTTTTGCTCATTTGCTAAAAATAACTGCGGCACTCTTACAGCAACACAAAAACGAGAACTTTGGCTTTTACCTTTCGATCGTACAATATCGATAAAAATAATATTATTATAAATTGTTAATTTTTTCAACGGGCTTAAGTTCGAAACTGCATGACGCAAATGATTTTTTATTATTTTATTAATAAATGAATTTGTTCAAATTCTATTTATTATTTTTATATTAAGATTAGAATATTAAGAATATTTTCAATAATCATCAAACCAGCAGAACGGATCAGTACTGATTTCGAGGCTGCTACGCCATCTCATCAGCGTTCTTTGTTCAATTTTTCCATTTTTGCAAGTGGTGCTAGCGTATGCTCGTTAGGGTGGCAACAACTTCTTTTTGTAACTCGTTATGGTGGCAACAACTTCTTTTTGTAACAGCCTTCATTTCCAAAATCCTGTAGGATACGGAAAAAACTAAAAACGACGAATTAACTTTCGTTTTTTTATCGTGTAACGCACCAAATGCTTTTAATTTTTGATGTGTTAACATCTATACGCGCGCCTCTAGGGCAGTAAACTATCAGTTTCAATACATACGCAAGTGTAAAGTGTAAGGTGTAAGATGCAAGAGTATGTGTTTGTTCGTTGCTTGGCAGTCGGTATTGAAAGTGATTATTGGGCGATTTTCATATAATTTTCCCACGCGATTTTCTCCGGAAATTCATAGACGATTTTATTTATTTTTGGGTTAAAACGCTAGTGCGGGTTTCCACGAAGAGTTTAGGCCAAAAATTAAGGCGATCCGATATCGGCGAGCGGAGATTTAAGTGTTTTAATTCGGAGTATTAATTTGGAGTAATATTAAAAAAGTGTTTTATGTTGATCTTCGGTTTTGTCTTATGCATAGCAAAGAGAATAGTGACGTGGTTATACGTACATATATAAAAATGAGATAGCAAGACAGCAACGTATGTAGCTTATGTACAAACATAACAATGTATGTATGTACATTTGTCTGTTGCTTTGCATTCTCTTTGTTTTTTGTGGGTTTAATATAAAATAAATAAACAAAAAGGTGTTAATACATCGCCCGTGAGCAGTGTTGTCAGATAATT
Source organism: Linnaemya tessellans (assembly GCA_951800035.1). NCBI lineage: Eukaryota > Metazoa > Arthropoda > Insecta > Diptera > Tachinidae > Linnaemya > Linnaemya tessellans. The sequence continues at coordinate 50,775,618 of OX637535.1, forward strand.
TTTTTTCTTCCCCCCAAAAAAATTTAGAAACCCCCTAGATTCTACACTTTTTCTTAAAAAACCCCCTAAATCAGAAAAGTTTAAGTAGTAATTTGGTGTCATCATTCTTATCGCTATTAAATTTGAATTGAGGTACAATCATTCTTACGAGAAAAGCACGAAAACACCCAAATTTTTATTTTATTTTTTTATAAAAAGCCCCCAAAAAAATATATCTGCAATCTGTCTTTCTTTTGTAAGAAACGGCTTGGGGAAGTTTGTTACGGGTACATGTACTTCTTTTGTTTGGGATGCAAATCCAACATGTTTTTTTTTTCGTATTTTGTTGTGAAATAAGGTCTCCTGTTAGCCACCATAATGCTTTTACAATATTTGCATAAAGCTTTGTAGTTGTCTCCCTGGACAGGGGCTAATCAATCTGAAATTTAATTTTGCATTTATTGTGTTTAAAATTTTATTTAAAAATACAATACCTCTAAACTGCTGATCTGCTTCCCACTCCTTTTTATATTTTTGTTTATATATGTTATCCTTGTTTGGCATATTGGTAATAAATAGTATAGATGAACAACTTTTTAAAATTTATATTTTGCAGTTCAAGGAAAACCAACAAAATTGATTTAACGAGAAAAATGTTTTAATGTTTGTATTTGCGTGATTAATTTCTAGATCGCCATTTCGATACAATATCTTCGACATGCTCAGTTGTTAAATTATGTACTATTATGTACCAAACTATAAATTCGAAAATCCCCTAAAAATCCCCTAAATAAAATTTTCTTACCCCCAAATTTCCCCCTAAAGAATATTAACCCCTAAATCTGCCCCTAAATAGAAAAAAACCCCTAAATCTAGGGGGAAACCCCCTAATCTGACAACACTGCCCGTGAGTTCGAACACTCATTGATTTTTTTTTATATAAAGTGCCTTCTACATGTTGCGACTTGTTATCAATTTACAATACTAAAGCTACGGTCACACTTAGCAAAAATTCTCCCAAAAAAGCGTAACCACTAACTACTTATGTAATATATTTTGGGTCAAATATGTGTTTATTAAGTAAAACTAATTAATGCCAAATTAATAGAGAATGTCATAAAACTCAATATTATTGGAAACTGTTTAACTCAATAAACAATTGTCTGAATTAAGAGGTTTTCATTAGTATGTAGTGGTTACGTTTTTGGGAGCTAATATTTGACAAGTGTAACCGCAGATTAAATATGTTTTCATACTGAAAGTTAAAACCTGGTGTTAGCATTAAAACCATAAACAGCTGATTTTGCGTTCATACTGCAAATTGTGGTTTTAACATACAGGCTGTATAATAAATTTGTTCAAAATAAATTAAATCACTCATAGAAATATGTGAATTTTTTGCTGCACCTGTTCTCTATTTTTACCAACACTTAATTAGCAACCGGTACAACGGAAGTTTTTGTTTGAAGGAAAAAATAAATGCTTCCTAAAATAGAGATTATTTTACATTTTGCTAATGACTATTTTAAAGTTATGGAACTACTTATGCAAAGTGAAGAAACTCGTGAAAATCAAGTTGTTATATATAAAAAACAATAAAAATATATATCCGGCGTTAGTATATATTCTTCTTAAAATAAACAATACCAGCTGTTGTCAGTATATAACTTGGCAGCACTCAACTTAGCATAGGCAAAAACAAGGTTGTATTTCATCAAACCTGCTTAAAACCAATTCGAAAATATATATAAAAATTATAATAAATAAATTAAATCGCTCATAGAAATATGTGAATTTGTTGCTGCACCTGCTGTCTATTTTTACCAACACTTAATTGACAACCGGTAACACAGCAGTTTTTGTTTGAAGGAAAAAATAAAATTTTCAATTCGTCTATTTTCTCCTCCTACACATCAATGAAAATATATTCATTAATTTCCGTCCATAATTAATTTTTCTCTGGCATTTTTTAGTTCTTCTTGTGGCTGCATCCATTTTGACAATATTTTTATAATATTGCAGGCGTTAGTATATATTCTTGCTAACATAAACAACACCAGCTGTTTCCAATAGAAATATAACTTGGCAGCACTCAACTTAGCACAGCCAAAAACAAGCAAAAACAAGGTTGCATTTTATAAAACCTGCTTAAAACGAATTCGACAGTGGTTTTAAGTTGGTTTTAACAAAGTCATTTTGTATGGTAAAACCAGGTTCTAACATTTGGTTGTAACGTTAAAACCAAAATTTATTAAATCATGTCAGTGTAAAAACACTATAAGTTGTACAACCAATTGTTAGAGTACAGTTTTTAATCGATTAAAATCAAATAAATTTAATTTTCATTCAACTTGCCGATCAAATGGTACAGGCTATGGTGGTTATATGAAACGTTCTTTATTATTATTTTGACGTTTTGTAAGCAACTTCGAAATGAATACGTTCACATGTCCTTAGGTAACTATAAAAGAATTCCAACCAAAAACGTTTCGCTTAGGTATAATGGAACAAAGAAATTCAGAAAAAATGGGACATGAAGAATATAATCAAAACGGCAACACGGGTATTAAAACAAAAATGTGTTACCATCAGGTTGATACAGTTCTCGTATGCAAGTTCCTAATAAAATTTGTTATCACATTCAACTAAGCCAGCTAATAAGTGGTGACAAACGAAATGAGTGTAAAATGTTGAAAAATAAAACTCTTATTTGCAGGAAAAAAAATAATTTTCAATAAATAAAAATAAAAGCGTTTAATAATAATGAATTATTTGTTACTACTCAATGTCTGAAATAACAGAGCAACGCCGATGCATACAAGAACAACTAAAGGAAGTAGGATCGGTAAGAATTTGTACAGCTGCCTCACAATGCCAAAGTCTATAGAAAGTTACCAATTGATTTGTTTTCGGGGCTTGAGCAGTCGCCTAAACTGGCATCCTTCTGCCTCCGTGTTGCAGCGAAGTAAATAACAAAGTAGCTACAACAAATTCTCTAATAAATCCAATTAAGATTTATAGGCTAATTGTTGGAAATTTTTGTTTCTTAAATTCAGGAAGACACGATAAATATTTTAAGGCACAAAGGAAAGTCAACATCAGTTTGATTGATTATTCAACTTACACAACAGAGTAGAGCAGCTGTTTTCGAAAGCCGCTATACTTTCGTCATCAGTACTCATGTGCATTCCCTGTTGGTCACCACTTATTAGGTGCCTGAATTGAATATGATAACAGTTTTTATTCATAAACATTTTATTAGGAAATTGCATACGAGAACTGTTTCAGAGCGATGGTAACACGTTTTTATTTAATAGCCGTGTTGCCGTTTGATTATTTTCGGCATATCCCATTGCCTTGTCAAAAAGTTAGAAGTTTTTTTTTATAAATGCATTTCAAGTTTAATAAAGCGAGCTGATATACATATATATTAAATCTTATCTGTATATATATATTAAATCTTATCTGTATACATATATATTAAATCTTATCTGTATAGAAAGGGACCTAAGGGTAAAAAAAAAATCTATTTTGATATATATATTTTTTTTGATGTGGACAACATCTGAGCATCGAATGAGAACGATCCCATGCCCCAAAAGTGTTTTCTCCCAGAGATATGCGCTAACACGCTCAGTGATGGTACACCAAAGATACACGTATTTAAATCTTTAAAATGGCTGTCCTGAGCAAAACCGGTTTTTACCCTTAGGTCCCTTTCTATTTTGCGCGTCACATATGTACATATGTGTATTTATATATCAAGAAAAACACTTACATAAATATTAGACAAGTGGCAGCATTGGTATTCGAATTCTCGATATTTTTTAGGTGTTAATTCATAAAGTCTGAAATAAATAAAAGAAAATCTGTTAATTGTTATAATAATAAGAAAAATTATTTAAAATCAAATTTTAAATGAAATGGTTAAAATATTGATTTTGCATTTAGCGGTTTCAAGGCTGGCAGCAGCTGTTATACAAACAACCGTCATTTGAGGTCTCATTTATTTAGTGAAACGATTTACCATTTAAAGCACACGAAGAATGGAATAAAAAAGTCAAAACGTTTTTAATTAAACCTTATCACGTACATGGTGTCCTACTTAAGCTTCGGAACTATAAAAATGAGAATGAAGAAAAATGAGTCGATAGAGAATTTGTTGCAGCCATTTTATTCTGTAATAGAGTTGTGCTTTTCAACTCTTCAGAGTGAGCGCTCTTTTCTACTCAGCTCACTTTATTGAACTAGTTTGCTCAGTTAGTTCAGTGGCTTAATTTAACGGCAGATTTATTATAGTACAATCACAGTCAGTTGTTTCCACAGCAAAGTCATAATGACACATTTTGACCGAGCGTATAATTTACTTCGACATTGTGCATTAAACACATTCCCGACAGTGGGGCTCAACTGACTACAACCTGTCAGAAGTGCTATAAGGCAGGTTGTTGTCCCGGCTACTTTTACGATGGTTAGTTAAATGAAAACAATTTCTTACTAAGTTGGAAATTATTTAAGAGGTTGTAAGTTCGAATTTGCGATCTGCAAATAATTTTTTTACGAATTCTATTTTTACTATTAAGAGTGGAATATTTTAAATATTTTTTATAATCATCAAACTAGCAGATATCGACACCATCTCATCAGCGCTCTTTGTTCATCTCATCAGCGTTCTTTGTTCATCTCATCAGCGTTCTTTGTTCATCTCATCAGCGTCCTATTGTGAAGGTGGCACTAGTATACTATGGAATCAAGGTTTTAACAAAAATTATATATGAAGTGCTCTTATATTCATATTTACCCTGCCTTTACACATGCAAGTAATCACTTGCAAGTTGTATATACATATTATCATCGAAAATGTTGATGAAATAGCTGAATGTCATGCAAGTTGCATGAAAGTTTACACAGTCAAGTGAAAGTGGCTCCCTTTTTATTTGGTTTTGTTTATTAATCAGAGTTACCAATGAGATAAGTGGGATACGTTTTTATGGAAACAATTGGCATTAGTAACTATATTGAATTTTCTAAAGAAATTGATGTTTTAATATGAAACCAATTGTCTACTTTATGTATATTAAAAAAAAAACAAGAAATATTTTAAAATAAGTTAAAATTATAATTATTGTTTCCTCAAACAAGTAAATTTGGTAACACTGTTTATCTATTTGACATTAACTTGCTGCAAGTGTCAAAAAATCACTGTCTAATAAAATCTCTTGCAAGTTGATCTGCAAGTATGCGGCAAGTATGAATAATATTTTTTTTTTTTTTAGGAGTAGGACCAGCACTCAGGGGATGACCCCTACATATGCAATGCATTGCGCCAGAACTGAAAACGAGGGGATAGTATTGAGGAGACAGATGAGGAAAGATGAGAAGATAGACAGTTTTTTTGTAGCTATTTCAACCTTTGACTTCGCCGGCTAATTTTTGCTACAGGGCCGACGAAGGTGGGTGCTGTTACTCTGCTTTTAGTACATGATAGTGTCAGTCGCCGCCAATTATGTTCAGTGACCAGTGACTATGCCTTCATCATTGAAACAGGCTGGCAACAACTAACACAACCACGCACTAATGCTGATGAGAAGGATTCAACACATTATTTCATGACTCAGCGCTGAGTCGAACTCAGGACCCTCCGCTTCATAGTCTCGTGTTCTACTACTTCAGCCAACAGCACCCACAACAGGGTCTTCTTTTCCCGCTAATTATTCCAAGCCCGTTCCCTTGTTGTGGTTGTGTTATTAAAAAAGTGTGAGTGTGTTGAGTTTTTCGAACTTGCACTTGCATGTGTAAAGGCTGGGTTAAGTTAACCTACTTTTGGTTAGTACGAAATTTCCCAACTCTGATGATTGATACTCCGTTTCTATACTCTGCAATTTTTCATTCTCTGTGTAACGCAGCGAAATATCCCTATAAGTCGCCATAAAGTATATATATTCCTGATCAGTGATGAAATCTAAGACGATGTCCGTCCATCCATCTGTCTGTGTGAACTACGATACAGTCCAAACGAAAAGAGCCAGACACTTGAAATTTGGTATGAATATATTCTGAAAGACAGTACAGGTCAAGTTCGTAAATGGGCTGAATCGGGCCAGAGGGAAATAAGTTCCCCTAAGAAGAACTAAACCAATCTCCAAAAACCAACATAATTTTTAAAGCTTTTTTTTGTTGTAATTTTGTTAAGCAATTGATATTCTTTCATGTCAAAGAAGGTCTAAAGCGTTGAACTTACAGCCGGGAAATCAGAAAAATCCATTTTTGGACCCCGCCCTATTTAATCTGCGTTGAAGTAACATATTACATGGGAAAATAGTGTAATATTTAACAAAGTGTAATCTTTAAAAATTAATATATTAAAGCTTTTATGATGAAGCCGAGATGTTCTCTAATCTTCTTCTGCCCTACCCTCTCCTCACCTTTGCCCCCTAAGTGATCCTATTAAAATACAATTTACTTAAACTTGATAAGCCCAAAAACTGATTCATTAGTGTTCTATGGCAGTGACCCCTATAAAATTTAGCTTTTACTTACTAAATATTTGGAGGTTATTTAAGATTCGACCCGGTCGAATATAACGTTCTTACTTGTTTTAATCTTGTCAGGATAGTAAAACTTGTTGAAAATGAAATATGGATAAGGAGATAGAGCTTTAAAAATTATAAATGATCGTGTACGTATTTTTTTAACGAACATTTACATTGCTATAGTAGATTCAATTAAAAATTATAGGCTAATCGTTCGAAATTTTTCGTTTTTTTTTTTATACAAACTTAAGCTGTGGCTTGCGCTAACAATAAACATGAAAAACATTCACATGAACTTAAGCATAAAAGAATTCAAACCAAAAAAGTTTAGCTTAGGTATAATGGAACCAAAAATTCAGAAAAATGGGACATGAGGAAAATAATCCAGCGGCAACACGGGTATTAAAACAAAAATGTGTTACCATCAGGTTGATACATTTCTCGTATGCAATTTCCTCATAAAATTTTTATAAATAAGAACTGTTATCATATTCAACTGAGCCACCTAATAAGTGGTGACAAACACAATCCACATGAGCACTGATGATGAAAGCGCTGCGGCTTTCGAAAACAGCGATTCTGCTCTGCTGTGTAAGTTGAATAGCTAAAAACTGGTGTTAACTTTCCCTTGTGCCTTGGAATATTTATTTTTATTTATTTATTTCATCTACAGATTAAATCTTACAGATTACTTAAATAATTAGTGTTTAATTAAAATACTTAAATAATATTAACTTAAAATTTACTAAATTTGTATCAAAATTTAACGGTGGGTTAAAGCTATTACATAAATGCATACATCTTGCAATTGGCTCATTTTCGGCATAATTTGTCCTATGAATGAGTTCAACAAAACATCTATTTTTCCTCAAATTCCTAGGGGCATCATATAGAGCAAATAAACTTACAATTTCTTCACCACTAATTTCACCAGATATAACATAAGCGAATAAAACTGATAAATAACTTCTGCGGTCTTCCAGCGATTGTAAACCGAGTAGTTTCCTTCTTACATCATATGACGGTAATTCGTTTTGCCAACAAAGTCTTAATGCCGATTTGATAAAAATTGTTTGCACTCGTTCAATACGTTTAGACTGACCTGAATAATACGGACTCCAAATAAGTGAACAATATTCCAGATTACTGCGTACTAATGTTACATATAGAGATTTAAGGGTGTACGCATCCTTAAAGTCCTTTGAGTTTCTCCTTATAAAACCAACCATGCAATAAGCTTTACAGATAATATAGTCAATGTGGTACGAAAAGTTTAATTTATTGTCGAAAATAACACCCAAATCTTTAACTTGAGACTCACGTTTCAGTGGAGTACCGTTAATACTGTAAATATAATTCACTGGTGTTATGTTACGTGAATATGATACCATACAACATTTTGAAATATTAATTATAATACCATTAGCCAAACACCAATTGGCAAGCCTAGTCAGATCTGACTGCAGTTTTTCACAATCATCCATTACCGATATTCTTCTAAATAGTTTCAAGTCGTCAGCAAATAACAGACATTTAGAAAATTTGAAATAGAGCGGTAAATCATTAATAAAAATTACAAAAAGTAACGGGTCAATGTGTGTGCCCTGCGGAATGCCAGAATACGCATTTATTAGTAATGAAGAGGAAATCTTCCCCATATTAACGCTCAAAGACCTATTTAATAGAAAGCTTTTGAAAAACATTATAAGATTGTTGGACAGACCTAACATACACAGTTTCTTCAACAGAAGTGTATGGCTCACGGTATCAAATGCCTTGGCAAAGTCAGTATAAATGACATCACATTGAGACTTCTGTTCCATGGCGTTAATAATGTTATGGGTTAACAGTAACAAATTAGTCGCAGTTGACCTACCAGGCATAAATCCATGTTGAAATGGAGAAATAAAGTTTTCAACACATTTAAAAAGTTTATTTTTAATAATTGCGTCAAAGAGCTTAGCAAAAGTACTTTGTTTCACTATTGGCCTATAATTCGTGATCAGACTACGGTCCCCGGATTTAAAAATCGGCACTACTGAACAAAGTTACCATTCATCCAAAAATTTGCCTTTCATAAGACATGTGTTAAACAGTTTAGTAATAGCAAAAGCAATATTTTGCGAACACTCTTTGAAAAATATGGCTGGATAGCCCCCCACTGAGCAGTTAGTTTCTGTATTCAATGCTTTAATAGCTACACTTACGTCCTCCACGGTTATGTCAAAATTTATTTCATTTATCATATCTTTCTGAATAAAAAAAAAATTACCAATAATTGGCCTATAAATCTTAATTGAATTTAATATAAAAATGATTGTGTTATTTTATCGGCGATCTCTCTGGGACTAACGGGTGCAAAACTTTTATTTTTGATTTGTTCCAATTCCTAGAATATAGAACACATCTAGGCGATATGAATATCATTTCAAAGTGTTCTAAAATGGCCTTCTATTGGTACATAAATGTATTAGTCCATAGCGAGGCATAGGCAATTTAAAAATAAAACTGATTTTTCAGAAATTTTGGTAAAAATTGTATTATTTCAATAAGTAAAATAGAGGACAATTTGGGTTGATGAATTTTATAAAAAAAATTTACTAAAGATAATTAATTTTTTTTTCTTCTCGGACCAGCACTCAGGGGATGAGCCCTACGTATGCAGTGCATTGTGCCGGATGTAGAAAAGAGGGGATTGTATTGAGAGCATGAATGAATAAAGATGGGACAATTTTTTATAGCTATTTCTATCTTTTTACTTCGCTGCCTAATTTGTTAGCTACAGGGCCGACGAAGGATGGTGCTGTTCCTCTGCTCTTTAGTACAGGAAAGTGTCAGTTGCCGCCAGTAATTGTGCAGTGACCAGTGCTATGCCTTCATCACTGAAACAGTCTGACAACAACTAACACAACCATCCACTATTGCTGATCAGAAGAAATCGACACGATATTCATGCATGAGAGCGGAGTCGAACTCATGACCCTCCTCTTAATAGTCGCATTTTAACTACTTCAGTCAACAGCACCCTGGATTTGATGCTTTCAGGAAACAGAAATAAAATAGGTTCACTTTTACATAGAAGCGCACAGTAAAACACGAACGGACTGTAGTAAAATGAGCGCTCACTAAAGTAGGTACTTCACGTAGTTCAATTAAATTGAAGTAGTTCATTCATGAGCTAGACCACTCTATATTTTTCTGCTGCGGTAGCGGTTAAAAGAAGGTGCTTTTTGTACTGCGCTGTATAGTCCACGACAGTGTCTTCACTGTCGGTTATATTGACGTACTCGTATAATATTGGCCTGTGCTATGCCAGCGTTATTGTAATAATCATGACTAAGTGAGGCTTCGAACCCGGAATTCAGGCATCTTAGTCTATGCATTAATTATTTCAGTAACCAGCATCCTCTTAATAAAAGTTTAAAAGCATCACGGCGCTGTGCAGGGTCACCGGAATAAAAAGTTCAACGGTGCACTTCATCTTTCGTCCGATAACCATGTCCTTAAATTTTTTGTGCAGAATATCCCATATGGCAAGAGCAGTGCGGCCATTATTGAGTTCAATTAATTACATAAAATTTTAAGTAATTGCTCAATTAACACTTAATTGTCATAATATTAAGTAGAATTACATATACAACACACTGCTACAAAGTGTGTTTAGTGAGCAAAATGTAACTCACTGAACAAAGTTAGTCGAGACTTGGCACCTAAAAAAAGTAAAACCAAAAACATGGAAAACGGTGTTGACCCTGAGGCCATCCCAGCAACTTTCCCCTAATTTTAACCAAAAAGCTATTGTTGAGTGTTTTTTTGTGCTGTTCTGTGCTTTTAAGTACTTCGAGCTCAAAAGTCTAATAAGAGTTTTAAAAAAAATACTATTATTTTAATTTTTAAAGTGCTATAATTTTGGAATAAATCAACCGACTCCCATATGATTTCGATACCAATAAAAGAATCGCGAACACTAATTGATCACATACATAATTTTGGCGGATTTTGAAGAATTCACTTTTTTCGAATTTTTGGTTGTCAAGACCTGAAAAGGTTTTAAAATTGATCGGAACAGTAATTTAAAAGTTATTCTAGAAAAAACCTCTCTTGAGAAAAAAGTTTCAGTTTTTTTTTATTTATTTCTCGAAATCTACTAGTCCGAACTGGTTTCACATCGGAAATCGAAGTTTGAAAGAAACCTTTGAAACGCGTCTATTGTTTTGTTGGATTCGGTCGAGCGCAAGGCGAATTCATAATAGGTGAACTCACTTATGCAACTCTGTGTAAAATTTATTGAACTGTCAAATGAAATGCTTTGGAAAAAACAATGGCCGCACACAAAAACGAAAAACCAGAAGAACACTTTCAATAATTTTGCATTGGCAACAGCTGATCACCAATTTCTGAACTAATGGCACCTGGTATGAATTCGCCTTGGTTGAGCGGTTCAGAAGTTATAACGGCTTCTCAACAATAGTCGGGAATGCTTCGTGGGAACTCAAAACGTGAAGATCTGTAGAAACCCCGATTTTTTAAAAACTTCCCGATTTAATTCTCTTTTTGGAAATTTTCAATTTTCTTATCGGGCAGTTAGAAAACCATTAACGAAATATGTCGAGCCATGTTGAAGTTAACTTATTGATATTAAATTTAGTATTAATTAGAAGATTAAACAAAAAAGCAAAAAATAAATAAAAAATGCCAGATTTTAACTTGAGGTTCGCCCTCATGAATGTAAAAAAATATATTTCAAGTTATCATACGTTCATTGAATTGAATAAATTTTGTGTATGTGAACAGGAAGATAATTATGGCAATGAAATGAGTATTACCTCAATTGAGAGGTTTTGTCATTTGACAAGTGTGATCGTAGATTAAGTTAAATAAATTTTTACTTGAAATAATATTCAATTCTCATATACAATTATCTTAAAAAATACTGCACAAAAGGACCAATTGTTCGATGACGTGCGGGAAATGGTGTGCCGTCCAATGGAAACTATTCAACTTAAGAGCACTACACTTCAGGGCATAAAAGTTCCGTAGTCATGAGTATTTTTTGTTCGCCATAGACTGAAATATCAGCTGTTTTTATGACCTGCATGAGATCTTGAGGTGATGATACAAGATAAAAATAGAATTTTTGTAAAATTTATTTTCCTCGTGTTTAATTTACCATCAAATTGTATCATTTGGTGTTGAGAGTGGCTTGGAAAACTTCAAGCGTTGCTGGTTTGTTGGCTTAAAGCATAAAATCCAGTGAGGGATTAAATTACACGAATGAGGCAACGAGTCCGGGAACCAAGTCTTATTGATGTTTAGCTGATTAATTTTTGGCACTAAAAAAATTCAGTAAGCATGGCGCCTTTAACGCTAAACATTCGCCATAATGGCAGCTGCTTGCACATTCCGAAACGAATGTATCACAACATCAATAGTCACAACTAAGTCCAGGCCCATTTCTGAATAGGTACATGAGCGAACAGCAATTTCGGAAAAGTCAGTGTTTGGTGTAGATGTTGTATTGGCGGCATCATCAGTCCGCAATGCCTTGAGAACAAAGTCGTCCAGGTCATCACTGTCAACATGGACCGCTAAAAGTCAATGACTACCAACTTCTTGTGGACTGCATTGGATTATCAGGACAATAACGAAATGTGGTTTCAATGAGCTCGAAGAGCTTAAAAGCACAGAACAGCTCAACAATTCACTCAATGAAAGCTTTTTGGTTAAAATTAGGGCTGGCCTTTGGGTCAACACCGTTTTCCATGTTTTTGTTTTTACCTTTTCTACACTTTAGGCGCCAAGTCTCGACTAACTTTGTTCAGTGAGTTACATTTTGCTCACTAAACACACTTTGTAGCAGTGTGTTGTATATGTAATTCTACTTAATATTATAAAAATTAAGTGTTAATTGAGCAATTAATTAAAATTGTATGTAATTAATTGAGCTCAATTAGTGGCATTAATTGAGAACAACTCAATTAAGATGACCAACGGTTTATGTATGAAACTTTTTTATTTAGTAGACACATATGTGAATCAATATTTTCTCCTTAATATTTAAGGGTTACCCCTCTATGGGCAAATATTTGACTAGTGTGAACGTACAAATAATTTTTCATTCGATGTGATCATCTACAACCTTCAGAAATTATTGAACACATACATATACACACATGCATACAGACGTGGTAATAACCTAACCAGAATTTTTTTTTTAAGTTGGACCACCTGCACTCATGGAATGGCCACTACATACGGAGTACACCGCACCGGAACAAGAAAGACAGGAATATTATTGAGAGGACAGATGAAGATAGATGAGAAGATAAAGATTTTTTTTAGCTACTTGAACCTCTTACTTCGCCGGCTAATTTTTGCTACTGGGCCAACGAAGGGGGGTGCTGTTACTCTGCTGTTTTTAGTACACGATAGTGGCAATCGTTGCCACTAATTGTTCAGTGATCAGTGCTAAATACACCTTCATCACTGAAACAGGCTGACAACAACCAACACAACCATGCACTCATTCTGGTCAGAAAAATTCGACACAATATTTCATGACTGAACGCGGTATAGAACTCGTGATTCTCGGCAGCTCACTTTAGTCGGGGAAGCTTCTTGGGAACTAAGAACGTCGAGATCTGGTGAAAGGTCGATTTTTGCAAAACGAAGTAGAACGAATAACTTCTCGATTTTTCGAAAATAAAATTTCTTAAAAAGAGATTTTTTTGGAGTGGGTTGATGAATTCTTAGTATTTGCTGAAAATTATCGAGCTACTATTATTACTTATTATTATTATTGAGAAAACAATTTTCCAAGTATCCGTGCACAGTTGACTTGGACCATATGCTGGCAGTATTTTTAACCCGTATTTTTATCTGTTCCTGTCACTGGCCGTACGAAGACCCGTACGTAAATTAACTAGTGCGAGTGAGACGCAAAAGGTTAGAAAGAGAGTAAGCGGCCAGTGGTCTGGCTGCACTTAAAAAATAATTACCAACGAGGTTTGATGTTGACTGACTCAGAACTGCTTAGCGACTGATATAATCAACTATGAGTTCCATAAAAAAAAGATGCGTTTGAATATATGACACCTGGTATATGACATGTGTTCAGACATGCATTATTAATTGAGTCAATAATAAGTTAATTGAAAAGTGTTCACACATACACAATATAGTTAACTCAATTAGCGTTTGACAGCAGTTGACAAAAGGTGTTGCTTCACAGGCGCCGTTCCATAAAATGCGCTTTCTTTTTGCTTTTGACCTGTTGCTGTACGAAATAAATTTTTTATTTTTGATTTGTTTTAATTGTTAATTAAAAAATTGTATTTTGAAAACTCGTCCTCAACTTGACTCTCCATTTTTTTCTGTGAATTTGTTTACATATGAGCTGTCAAATTTCATAAAGTTTGTTCAGTAGGCATTATGGTGCTCACTAAACAAACTTTTACAGTGCAGCATTTTAGACCTTGTTCAATTTTATAGACAATTAAGCGTTAATTGATCAATTAGATAATTAAAATTTTGTATGGGTAATTGAGCTCAATAATGCTGTTAATTGCGATAAACTCAATTAAGGCGTATGTATGTCTGAACACCATATTATACTGATTTATTCGTCGTTCGCCAACATAAGAAATACAAATAAATTTATTGCATACTTCGCTGCGTAAGGCGAATTTCGTGCAACGCCTCTAATATGTTTTATTCTGAAACATTCGCTGCAGATGTGTTTTAGCATATACGTAACAAATAATAAATTATATAGAATAATAAGAACACTATCCAGCATAGAACGACAAGGCATTTGCAACAATTTACTAATTGCTTTTCTTAATTTAATATTTGCTTTTATTAATTAATATTTTATTAAATTTTCCGTTCTACTTGTTCTTTTGACTTGTCCAGCTTTTCAATTGTAGCTATAAATAATGCTTCAGTTCGTTTAAAAATATATTTTTCATTCATGTAAATGCAATTTCATTTGCTAGTAGCGACATAAAATATGATTTGTGAATTAAATAAATAATTATATGTTGAAGAAAAGGTAATTTATTTTTTTATTAATTATTATTCAATTATCTCGTTTCAATTAGGTGGTCCTTCACGGGCTCAATGGGAAGATGTGACCGGCTCCACACCACTGACGTTTGTCAACGACTGCGTTTCCTTTACAACCACAGTTTCAGCTAGATTTTGGTTAATGGACTGCCGCAATATTAGTGATGCCACAAAAATGGCCACTGAACTGTACAAGTAAGTTGTTTAAGCCACAAACTGAACAATTTAAATGAGAGTGACTGACTTATTTTGTATTTTAGGGAAGTGATCCATGTTCCTTTCATAGCAAAGTTTGTAGTATTCGCCAAAAAAGTTGAACCATTTGAAGCCCGCCTACGAGTATTTTGCATGACTGATGATCGTGAGGATAAAACGCTGGAAAAAATGGAACTCTATACACAAGTTGCCAAGAGCCGCGACGTGGAAGTTTTAGAGGGTAAGCCGCAGTACATAGAAATGGCGGGTAACTTGGTGCCGGTAACGAAATCGGGTGAACAACTGCAACTGCCATTTAAAGCATTTAGAGAAAATCGTTTGCCATTTACGGTGAGAGTGAAAGATCAACACGCTGATATCGTGGGACGTACACTCTTCATGAAAGAACCGAAAGTGGCGAAAGGTGAACCACCGCAGCATCCCATTTGTATATTGAACATTGTTTTACCCGAAGCTGTTATACCCGATTCTATAACTGCTTTCTCCGACAAAATAACACCGACCTACCGTAGCTCGCTGTTAAGCTTTAGCAAACACCAAAACGATCACTATATTGGCGACATCCGCATTGTAGATCTTTCCAATCTGTTGGGTAAAGATTGGATACAATTAGCATCCGAAATCGAAATAAGTCCAGAAGAGGTTGATGAGATCATACATCAAAACACGGACAGCATAGCCCGCCAAGCTCAAAGTATGATCAGGTTGTACAAGGACAAGCCCAACTACGATATACACTCGCTGGAACAGGCTCTTAAAAATATAGGACGCGACGATATTATGAACAAGTGTAAAAGTGGAAGGCTTTCGCACTCACGAGACTTTGATGACACCGACATCATGAAGAACTCCGAATCGGTAGAAGAGCTTGTGCGACAAGAAAGTAAGAAAATTTTAATTTAACAATTTCTAATAGCAAATTAATTAAACCATTTCCCTTTACTTTACAGGCAAACGTATACAGCAGATGCACGAGCATGAAGAAGTCAAGTATTCAGCAGAAGAAAAGGAAATTGAGGAATCTGAGTCTGATGAGGAAATAGCTAAGCGCACGGTGGCAGAACGTAGAGACAAGATCGTCAAACGGCTTTCGGTTGAACGCCAAATACCAGCTTCGTCTCAGAAAAAAGAAATCACCCGCGAAATAACCGAAATCAAACGAAAGAGTCTGATAGAGGACAAGAAAGCCATACACCAGTCGGAGATTTTCATGCAACTGCCTGCTGACAATAGCGTCAAGTCGGCCGTTGTACCCGAGCAAGTGATTAAAATGAAAATGGGAAAAATGGAATCAACAGAAATCAGCAAGAGTGATTTCGACAAAGAGCTCTCGCACAAATTTAAAACATCTAGTCGCAGCTCAGAAGAAGAAGAGCCAGATGAGGAGGATATTTCAAGTGGCAGACCTGCAACTCAAATTGTGCACGAAGAAGTGGAAAACTTGAAGATCGTTAAGGACATCACAAGTGTGGAAAAGCCGAGTAAAATAATTGACATGCTAATGGGGGAGAAGCCCTCCATGGAGTCTGGATCCAAGCAACTGACCGAAGACTTTTTAGCTTTTGAAAAGCTGACACAGCTACCAGCTCAAGTACAGACCACAATTGTAACAGTGGTCACGGAGAAAACTCTCGAAGATGAGAAAATTAAAGAAACTGCAGAAGAAGTTGTTACCAAAACCATGGAAACTGCCACCAAAAAGGTTGAGAGTATAATTTCGTCGGTTGTGCCAGAAAGTCCCAAAGATGCGGCACACATGCACACATTTTCCAAAGAAGAAACAGCTACAGCCGATCAAGGATTACCGATCAGTGTAAAAGACAAAATAAAAGCTTTTACCGAACCAAAAGTGGAAGAGTTTAAACCTAAAAGTTTTACTGCAACTGAATCCTTGGAAAAAGAGATAAAAACTGATAAAATTGTTATACAAACAACAAAAGATTTTCTCTTGTCGGAAACACAAATTAAAACGGTTGAGCCAATGAAGGAAAAACTGTCGCAAGTCAGTAGCAAAACTGATGAAATTAAGAAACAAAGTAAAGATGCACAAGACTCTATTGTTTGCGAAACCAAAAGCTTTGCGGAGTCAATAAAAGTTTTTAGCGGGCCAAAGTTGGAAGATATAACAAAAGAACCTACAAGTCCAAGAGAAACAAAAATTTTGTATGAGAAAAGTTCGGAAGAATTAAAAGGAACAGTTTCCAAAGCTCATGAGGAAAAAATAACTAAAATAACTGAAACCATAAAATCAGTGGAACCTCAAGTCGATGATCTAAGGAAACGAATTTCTGAACTTGAAAGCAAAACTCTAGAGGCCCAGATAGAGAAAACTAAAACTTCCTACGACAGAAGTGGGGAAGAGTTCCAAAAGCAAGTGTCTGATGTAAAGAGTACGACCTCTAAGGCAACAGTGAGTGAAATTCAAACCGTTAAAACGTTCACTGAATCCAAAACAGCTGATATTATAAAAGCAACCGAAGAAATTAAGGACCTTAGTCCAAAATCCAAAACAGAGCATACGATCTTTGAAACTAAAATAACCAGCGAAATAAAAGATGCCTCAACTAAAACTCCAAAATCTGAAGATTTCATAATCACAGAGACAAAAACAGTGGCCGAGACAATAAAATCATTTTCCGAACCAAAAGTTATGACCTCAAAAATTGAAGAAAAACTCGACAGCTCGAAATCTGCGGAAAAGAAAGAGTCCCGAAAGGTATCGGAAGCAATAAAATCAATTTCCGAATCGTTTGATTCGTCATCCTCCAGCTCAGAAGCGAAATTCGAAAAGGATAAAATTATTCCAAGCGCTAATATTGACGAGAAAATCGCCGACTTTGAGGCTAAAAAGGTAACGTATGAATACCATGGCTTGGAGCCAAAACTCAGTGTAGAGTTGCCCACAAAAAAAGAGATCGAAGATAAGTTAATTGCCGCACCCGAGGCCGCACCTAGAACAGTCAATGTCACACAAACCACTGCACACCAAACCTTTG
The DNA here is from genome assembly GCA_951800035.1 of Linnaemya tessellans. NCBI lineage: Eukaryota > Metazoa > Arthropoda > Insecta > Diptera > Tachinidae > Linnaemya > Linnaemya tessellans. The sequence continues at coordinate 50,793,409 of OX637535.1, forward strand.
AACAATCCCGAGAAAAATTAGAGGAGATGAAATCTATTGTAGCTGATGCCCAAAAAATTACCAAGGACTTTTTAAATATGGAGCAGCAATCCCAGCTACCAGCTCTGGCCAAAGTTGAGGTAAAAGAAGAAACCAAACTGATAGAGGAAACAATTAAGACCACAATCGTTTTCCCACCAATTGTCGAGACAGCAACCAGCGATAAACTGCAAAAGGAGATCAAAGAAAAAACGCAAACGAAAAATGTTCCATATGAAAGCATGGTGAAGGAAACGGCCGAGCAGTTAGTGCGAGAAACTGTGCTAGACTCTAGAAAACTAACGCACGATTTTCTAAATATTGAGCAAAAAACTCAACTGCCGTATGAAAAGCAGACCTCCGATGATTTCTCAGAGCTGTCAACTGAAACATCACAACACTCGGTTGACAAATCTCCCATCGTAGAAACCGATTCCGAAAAATTATCGCTCGAACAGTTTGATACCGATGCTAGAAAGATCACTCATGACTTTCTCAGCATGGAACAGAAACAACAACCGTTCTTTGCACCACAGCCCGACATCGAGGCAACTGAATTGAACGAATCAAAAAGATCTTCAATTATTGATGAAGTTCTAATAACAGCCACAGATATAATGACTACAATATCGGCAGGTGCCGAAATTCCAAAGGAAGTTTTTGTATGCGCCAAAGAAAGAGAAGCTTCGAAGTCCGTTCCTGTTCCACAGGAGAGTTCCAAAAATGATGGCATCGAAATGGCAGCACCTATTGACGTGGATACTACGATCAGCCAAGATTTTCTTAGCTTCGAACCAGCTCCTACATTTTCGAAAGATGAAGAAAAAACAACTACAAAGACTGTCATTAAGATAACCGGTGACTTGCTAGCAATGGACGACGCATCAGAACAATCCAAAACGGGCTTAAGTGTTGAAACCAGCGGTGATCTGATACCTCCAATTCCAATTGAGCCACGCAAGTCGCTGACTGATGCAGAATTTTGTAAATCCGTTCAAGAATCCATTACCAAGAAGATGAGTGAAGGATTAATTGAAATAAGTGATGATCTCATGATGAAAGGTGCGTATATACAGTCGAATCCGCTTTAGCGAAACATTGCTTTACTGAAAATATCGTATTACTGAAAACCAAAGGCAAGCTCACAGCTACGTTTTGTATGAAACTTACTTCGCTTTAGTGAAAATATAAACAATGACAAATATATTTATTAGAGATCGATTGCATAACTTAAGGCTGCAAAAATTTTGCATGCTTTGCCCGTTAAAAAAATATATGTCAAAATTTATTTCGCCTTTTCGCTCTTACGGACTTTATTGTATTTTTCTATTATAGGGTGAATTCCAAAGCATCAAAATACTTTGCAGTGATGCCAAGTTACATTAGTTACAAAAACAAAACACATGAGACTTAGTATCACTGCAATGCATATTGACGTTTTGGAATTCAGCCATATTGTCAATACAAGTGGCTAGACATTTTCGAGCAATTCGTTTTACTGATTTTAAGCAGTGCGCTTAACTGTAACAAATTTCAATTATCCGAACCACGTCTTAGAGAAAAAATCGGATAACTGAAAACAAATTGGGTTTTGGTTATTTCCAAAAAAGCAGAGTCGACTGTAGTTTTTAAAAGTTAAATGACTGTCTGATCCATCATATGAATTTTGTATTATCAAACTCTGCCATACGATAACTATATCTTCTTTATGTTTCTGAAACATGATCGAGCATGAGTCTGATGACGGTATTTACCTAGTGAGTGGTGATAAGGGGGAAAAATACGGAAAACGGTTGACCGTAAAGGCCACCCCTGCGAATTCCCACTAATTAGAAACGCTAAAAAATATTATTATTTACACTTTCAAATTGTTACAGTTTTTGAAAGAATCACCCGCTTTCCACGTGATTATCGGTGATTTGTATAGTTTTTCGCATTCTATAAAAGAATCCAGAACATTAATTGATCAGATACATAATTTCGAAGATTTTTAAGAAAATCAATTTTTCCATTTTTTACATTCACGATATCTGGCGATCGCAGTGGTTTATATCAAGAGCTGATTAGTTTATGGAATCAATGGATAAAGCGTTCTAAAAGTTATTCAAACAAATAAATTTGAAATAAAATTTATTTTCTTAATTTTTTTGACTTCGAATCGGTTCGAATGCACAGGAAATCTAAGTTTGGCAGGACTCTTTGAAACGCTAATAGTTTGCTTCTATTCGCTCAAAAGTTTTAACCAGTTTACACACACACACAGACACACAACCATACATACAGACATAGAGAAAATTCATATTAATTCGGAACGTCGAGATCTGATGAAAATTAGATTTTTGCCAAATGCTGCGAAACAATAACTTCCCGCATTTTTTTTAATTTTCAACGTTCTTAGTGCGAAGTTAAAAATATAGACCTGTGTGCAGATAATGAAAGTCTAGCGGCCTTCGAAAACAGCTGTTTTGTTCTGCTGTGTAAGTTAAAAAATTAAACTGATGTTGACTTTCCATTGTACCGTGGAATATTTGTCATGTCTTCTGAATTTATAAGCTTTAGAGAATATAAAGATAATAACCCAATTCACAATCTTGTGCAAATAGTCTTGCATCATTGCATTTGCAAAATATTTTTACTCTACACCAACAAAATACATTGAAAATGTTCTCAAATACTCTCTCCATTTGCAAATGCAATAGTGCAAGAGCATTTGCACAAGATTGTGAATAGGGCTATTGTTAATAGCAGTAAATTTAGCTCGACCACGTGCAGACAAATGACAAACTTTTTCCTTAATATTCATAACATTTGGCAGATTTAAAGATTTCTTTAATTGATCTAAATTTTGCTTGAGTTAAAATTGGTTTTATCCTAAAAAAGAGGTTGTTAACTAGACTTGGCCCTAGATCATAATTTATTTTCTATGGACATGTTCTAACTAATACCGCGTCCGATACGCCGATTTCCAATTATTCCTAATTGGCTAGACGAATCAGAAATTCGTTTACGAACAATCTGTAATCGAGCTTCAATTGACAAACCCGAAAAAAAAATTGTTTAACCCGGTCGAACCGCTGTAATTAAATAAAAAATTTAAATTATATATAAAATTTTCATACGAGTATCTTAACTGTTACAGAAACCGATATTCCTCATTCTCAAACACCTCCGCCAACACCAATTGAGACAAAAATAGAAAAACAAGAGGAGGAAGAAGTTCTACAAAAGCCGACCATGGACGAAGGTAATTATGTTAACAAAAGCCTCAGCTCATTGACACCAACTATTAATTATAAATTTTCTTATTTTTAATACTTATTAATATTATTTTGAAATACGGTCATAGCACTGCGGCGCAACTGTTACTCGATTCGAAAAAAAAATTGCTTTCGAACTTTAATTACAAGTTTCGAAGAGTTTTCTCTGCCATTCGAATTACACAGAAACGCGAAAAGTGCAATATTTCGGAAAGTCACTGTTACCGCAAATATAACGGAAGTTTACCAACATTTTGTTCTTGGAGTTGATTTATTTATTTTCCGCTTAAAAAAACTGTTCTTCCCTAAAGGGAACAAATATTTCACAACCGATACACTAGAGAATTTTTACCCTCGAGGGGAATAAGAAGTTTATGGCAGCAACAATTCCATTTGTTATTCACCAAAAGGGTGAATATTAATTTAACTGCAAATTACCGCGGTGATTTTCGTTTATTTGGGATATAATTGATGAATGTAAAAAGTTTTTGCGATACAATAAAATATTACAATTTAATAAAATTCAGCCAGACTTATTACTAATAAAAATAACTTCATACATATTAAGCCAATAGTGCACGAAATCTAAGAGATTTCATTAGAAATCCTAATCCAAATGTACACCGTTTACACTAAAGTTTTTTGACATTTCACTCCAATACCGAAAAACTTTACAGAATATTTTTCCTCTTGGTATATAAAATTCCATGTGAAAAATTGTTTCTACAAATTCACTTCACCCTGGCAGTAAGTTTCTTTTATTGCCCAGTATTTGCTCGTACATCATGAAAGAAACCCACAGTTGTAACTGTTGGTAGTGTAGATGTCAACGGGATTTTGGTGAATTTTAGTGGGAAACTAGATTTTGTTTTCCATGGAAAATCTAATCCAAATCAACTAGATTTTGTGTTGTCAATATGTCCTTTAACATATTTTGTGGCAATACTGTTTTAATAACTTCTGGGATGCCCGCGTAAACGTGAGTGAGTGTTAAACTGCAAGTTGAAGCTTGGTTGGTTGGTATACGTGACTGCTTGTAACCCACAAGCATTCAAGTAGGATCTCTGAGATCCCGTTTCACTCCACTCGTCAGTGTCAACCTGTGTAGAGCCGAGTCTAGATCTCGGATACGGTGATGGATGCTAGGTCCAACCTGTCGCATTGAGGAATCTAATAAGGTCACCTAGACCTATACCTGATAGCTCCGAAAGGTCAGATATTATACTGTTGCCTAAGATTCTGTGTCTCGTATGGTGCAATGCCGGGCATTCACAAAGGAAATGATATTTGCCCTGATCCCGGCAGCTGCGACAGAATGCATTATAGGAGAGACCTATCCTACCAGCATGTCTGCCTATTGCCCAGTGCCCCGTCTTGAGATGTCCCTACGGTTCCTGTTGATCAGCTGTGCGGTCCTCTTGTCGTTGTAGGCAAGTTGAAGCAACATATTTAATTTCTCCGTTAATGAGAACATCTTCATGTTTATTTTGTTATTAATAAAATTACAAACACTTATAAGACAGCAGGCTATCGACTGCGACCTGTTAGAAATAGAATTCATGTGTTTATATGGAAATTATTATTTTTCCACAGCTGCACAGTAGGTTGTTGTCTGTGCTACTTTTATGGCTGTAGTCAAATTAAACTGACTGAAAATTATTTCACAGGCTCTAAGTTCGAGTCTGCGATCTGCAAATTATTTTTTTTATGAATTTGGTCATATTATAATTTTTATTAAGAGTGGCATATTTTTAATATTTATTATAATCATCAAACTAGCAGCAATCGCTGCTTTTTGAGTGCAGCGAAAGCGAATTATATATTGATGTGTGTATGCATTCAGAAAACATCACACTAGAAAATCCTAAGCCATTTCAAGTTTTTAAAACAGTGATGTCAGCGTCATACACAATTGTGGAAACAAAACTCACATGTACGCTTACGCTCTTTTATGTTGAGAGCGTAAAATATAAAAACTCTATAATAACAATAACAATATATACATGTTATAACAATAACATGTTAACATCAGCTAGATACAGTTCTCGTATTCTTTTTCACAATAAAATTTGTGTAAATAGGAACTGTTATCACATTCAACTAAGCCACCTAATAAGTGGTGACAAACACAATACACATGAGCACTGATGATGAAAGGGTTGTGTCTTTCGAAAACAGCTGTTCTGCTCTACTGCGTAAGTTGGATAACAAAAACTGATGTTGACTTGCCTTTGTGCCTTGGAATATTTATCATGTCTTTCTGAGATTTAAAATTAAAATTTCGAACAGTTAGCCTATAGAATCTTAATTCAATTTAATATAGCAATATAAAATGTTCGTTAAAATTCTTACTACATAGAAATAATAATAATAAAGGGCAATTCCCATGGGTAAATACCCTACGATCTTCCAAGCGGAGGTCTATGCCATATTCATATGTGCTAAGGAATGCTTGAGGAGAAGATGTAAGAATATTCGTATCTATCTGATAGCCAGGCCGCGCTCAAGGCCATAACCTCGTATGAGATCAGGTCAGGGATTGTTATGGACTGTGTTACATCGCTGATAGAACTGGGCGCTCAGAACAGGCTGACGTTATGCTGGGTGCCTGGCCATAAGGGCCACGCTGGGAACGAACGGGCTGACTGTCTGGCGAACAGAGGAGCCCATCGTAGATTCATAGGACAGGAACCCTTCTTTGACATCTCAGGAGGATATGTCAAAGAACAGAATGACTCCTGGGCTCGAGTGGAGTTTAATCGCCACTGGAAAACCCTTCACAGCCTAAGACAGGCAAAACGTTTCATTACGTTATCTCGGAACAAATCCCAAAAATTAATGTAGTAAGAATTTTAACGAACATTTATATTGCTATATTAAATTGAATTAAGATTCATAGGCTAATTGTTCGAAATTTGTTTTTAAATCTCAGAAAGACATGATAAATATTCCAAGGCACAAAGGAAAGTCAACATCAGTTTTATTCAACTTACACAGCAGAGCAGAACAGCTGTTTTCGAAAGGCGCAACCCTTTCATCATCAGTGCTCATGTGTATTGTGTTTGTCACCACTTATAAGGTGGCTTAGTTGAATTTTGATAACAGTTCCTATTTACACAAATTTTATTGTGAAAAATAATACGAGAACTGTATCGACCTGATGTTAACATGTTATTGTTATAATACCCGTGTTACCGTTTGATTATTTTTCTTCATGTCCCATTTTTCTGAATTTTTTTGTTCCATCATACCTAAGTCAAAATTCAACTAAGCCACCTAATAAGTGTTGACAAACACAATACACATGAGCACTAATGATGAAAGGGTTGCGCCTTTCGAAAACAGCTGTTCTGCTCTGCTGTGTAAGTTGAATAAAACTGATGTTGACTTTCCTTTGTGCCTTGGAATATTTATCATGTCTTTCTGAGATTTAAAAACAAATTTCGAACAATTAGCCTATGAATCTTAATTCAATTTAATACCCAAAAATTAATTCTGATGGACAAGAATGACCTCAGATTATTAACGGGTTGGTTTACCGGACACTGCGGTCTCAGACGACACCAGTTTATCATGGGCAATTCTGAGACCAAAGTATGTAGACTCTGCGGAGCAGAGGAGGAGACACCGGAGCACGTTCTCTGCGACTATCCGGCAGTGGCGTCGTGCAGGAGGAGTTTCCTTGGAGGCAATTTCATGACTCCAGGGGAGGTGTACGATATCTCACCGGGTAGAGTAATTGGCTTTATTCGCAGCCTCAATCTACATCAGTGAACACTTGGGCTGCACAAAAGATCCTTTGGGTCGCGGTGCTTATGGCCTCATATAATAATAATAATAATAATAATAATAATAATGATAATAATAATAATAATAATATATACAATACATATATATAAGAGGTTTTAAATAAGTTGGAGCCACTGTACATCTTTTCGAAAATTTCTTAAAGTAGCTTTTAAATGAATTCATAAGTAGAGCTTTTTGTAAAAATTGTTTCTCTTGTGTATAAACTAACTAAATGTTCAGCATTCGCATACTTAGGAGCGAAGTTAATCCTCCAGATAGGGAAAATATTATTGAGTTCTGTGAAAATTTAGACGGGGCGCTATATCCTTTATTAAAAAAAAATTCCTTTAAATGTTTGTCGCTTTTCCCTTGCGAACATATATTTTCCGATTTGAAATACATTTGCTCAAAACAACGCAATAAATTAAAATCCGCAAACCCAATAAATGTGTTGTTGTGACGAAACTGCAATATAAATTTAGAAGATATTATTGGTATATAAAAGGATACTCTTAGAAAAGGCCATTAGTTAGGCCTCGCAACCGCACATTTCTCCCGCTGGGAATGTAAGAGATAAGAGTGATCTCACCAACACAATCGCATTGGACATCACTGTTTTAAAACGAACAGTGATGTCAAGCAGGCCAGCACTATGGAGATTGGTTAATATAATAACAGACATACAGAGTTAGGGAATCACCTGGTACGCATGGGTATTGTTGGCGATATAACATGCAGGGCCTGTCAGGAAGATGATGAAAGACTTGAGCATTACTTGTGCTACTGTCCAGCATTTAATCAAGTCAGGAGACAAACATTTAATCAGGAGATTATACAAGATATGGAATTTCTTAGGAGTTCTAATTGGAGGATCTTAAGAAGATACATTGAAGAAACTTGGTTCTTAACGTAATCAAATTCACGGGTTACCATGGTTTTTGATGAAGGCTCCCTATAATAGAATGGGAACTCCTTATTTCGTTTACATCCATATCTTGAAGTTTTGGCACCAAAAATTCATTGATCATGATTCTGTATCGATTTCCATTCACGGTAACGCGTCGTCCTTCCTCATTTTTAAAGAAATAAGGACCGATGATTCCACCAGCCCATAGACCGCACCAAACAGTACTACATTTATCGGGATGCATTGGTAATTCTTGAACGGCGTGTGAATGTAGACCGAAAGTTGGTAATTACGTTCTTTATGGTGCACCATAAAATTCACGAAGTGCTCTATAAACATTTTTAATTGAACACTGTTTTTGAAAATAAATTTCCACGATTTGGAAGCGTTGTTCTGGAGTTCATGATTATTTGCCAAACAATAATGAGTAGAGACGTCACTTTAAACTGTCAAAACAGCTGTCAGACAACAGAGTGATTCGTATAAAAAAAAAATCATAAAAAACACCCTTTAATAAAGCACACAACAGGCCTATGGGACCTAAGTGTAATCTTAAACGGATTGGGACAACTCTCTTTTACGCCCCCTCTCTTCAACCTAACCTATAACCTTGTGTATTTCGTATTGCTAGTGCTGGGTGATGTATGTATGTGAGTATTAAAACAGATAGCCTATAGCTAGGCGCTTTTACAAAAACAAATGAGCACCAAGCGCATAGGGCTTGGGCACTCTTGGTTTAAAGGATAAGTAGTATTTAAGATCTTGAATTTCAGTTTTTTGTGCAACAAAATTATTTCAATGGTATTTTCTTCAATTTCCTTTCCACTTACATATATTTTCAGATAATTTGTTTGATACAATTAAAACGTTGCATAAGACCACGGAGTCAACATTTGAACGTGTCTCTACCATTTCAACTATAGGTAAGTCCGATTTCATATATATACCACAAACATACATACTCTTCTTATGGCTAAAAATTTTAAAATCTCAAGTATCATATTCAACCATTTACCCTTTCTATGTTTGCAACTTATGTAGTTATTGAAGAAATTCGAAAATTATAGCAAAAAAAGAAAAACGAAGAAGCAAAATTATTAAATTGTTTTAAATATTTATTTCACTTTACGAGTACATATTTTTTTTATTGGTTTTGGCTAAATGTATGTAGATTGTAAAACATTCATGGTTTTAGTTTCCATTCGAATTTTATTTGATATTTTGTTTTATTATTTTATTTTCAAATTCAATTCCCAATTATCATTTTCATGTAATGTCCAAAGGCTTTTTTGTGTATGTATTGCAATACTCCATAGTATCATGATATATCGTATATCTCGCTTCTATCGATGACTTAGAATCACATTTATGTATTTAGTTAAAAAGAAATCGAATTAATAATGTTTTCGTTTAATCGATTAAAAACCAACAATAGTGTATATCTTAATAAAATTATTTGTTCAACAAACTAAATTTCGGCAAAAAGCAACCAAAGTTTAGAGTGAAATTTAAAATCAATTCAATTTCAATAATAAACTCGTAACCTTTTGTCGATAAATAATTAGTGTCGCGCTTACAGAGGCTTAAGAAAAATCTTACTTTCAAATGGAGTTTAAGTTTTACAGCTCATAATCTAAAAATTTACACTTGTACGGCCATAAATATGTAAATATAAAAATATTAATACTTCCCTTATAGAAAAAGAAATTAAATACATGTGTGGTGAAAAAGTAATAAAGATGATTTTGAAACGATTTGGCTTCAAATTTAATTCATTAATCATGAAATCCACTGCCACAGACTAAAATCTAACATAATTGGGGTATTCACACTTCGTGCTATTTGGTCATATTGCCATAAAGTCATAATATTTTAGACCTGTTTAAAAAAGTTGTTGTTGTGCTGCATACAAAAAAGTCATAAAATAATAGCACTCTTTCCGGTATGTTTTTGTTTTGTCCTAAAATAGCTCCAGAGATCTGAGTCGATCGGTTGAAAATCTTTAGGTGAGACGGCGATAGTATATGTTTGCCGCCGTTACTTATATATGATTCACGACTAAAAAACGGCTAAAAAATTATTCATACTTATATGTCTATACATTAAATCACATTTTTATAACATAAAAAAATTAAAAGAGAACTAAATCGCAAAAACTTAATATATACAAGTGAAAAATCATTCTCGTTTAACTTACGTAGCTGGCAGCCACTGAACGTTTTTTCGTATTACGCCGCAAAAAAAAAATGTATTCAGCTCATATCAAGGCAGCAGCTGTTATAATTTATACATACAAATTCATTTAGATATTCCTGTGCACCAGAAGACAAATTTAATAAGTTTAAATAGAAATGGAGTTTTTAGACGATTCATCTTTAATTGTATTAATTTTCTTCTGCTTTGATAACAGGTAATTACATATGTGTTCTTATCTTATCAGCTGATCGATGTTTGAAATATCATACTGAGTTGTGATGGGTTGTTCACACTAGTCATATTTTTATTGCTATTATTTTGTGACTTATGACTTTATGACTACAGTGTGAATACCCCAAATGAGTTTTTGAAATTTTGTAATTTTTAGTAGATCCAAATAAAATCCTTTTCTTTCACGCAGTACACGAAAAATAAATACCCCTATCCCGAACAACAATTATTTCCTTGAAAAAATTCCCAAAGTTTTTGCTATGGTGAATATTTCACATAATGGTTTTGGAATCGAATCCACAAACCAAAGGTTATATCCCGCCATTTCTTTGCAAAATAAATTCACAATAACTATTTATGGGAATGAAATGGGGAACGTATACGTTGCAATTTTTATTTTAGGTGGGAATAATTTTAATAAATTTTTATTTTATAAAAATAACAAAAAATTAAATTTTATACAAAATTTTATTTAAATGATCTGAATATACGAAAATGACATCAGCCAACATCGTATGACCTTAAGGCCTGTCGCTAGATTTTTTGTAGCCCCTATTTAAAATGTCAATAGTCGGCAATACTATACGACGTTTTGTACACTGCGCAAGCCCAGCATGAATAAAATCTCACGGCAAGTTTAAAAAATTTTAATCGTATAAATTGTTTAAAGTCCAAAAATTTATGAATTGATTTGTTTTCCCGCTTTTTTTGTTATTTTTAGAGCGTTTATTTTATTTTGATACAAAAGGTCTTTCATTAAGCTTTTGCTATCTTTAAATTAAAACGAAGTCAAATGTGTGAAAGATATCATCAAGTCATTTTTAATCGTTTGAAATCGCGAACCCCCAAATTCTCCATGACTTGGGGCATAAGACAGGCAGAATTTGATCGATGACATGAGTCTGCTTGGCTTTGAGGATCGCTGTAGTTTGTGTCTTATTGGCATGCGCCAGCAACTTAAGAAAATCCCACAAGTACAATTCCAACGTGCTCAAATCGCATGATCCCAGTGACCAGTTCACATCAGTTCCACCGTTCATGCAGAATATCCACTGTGACGTGAGCTGTGCGGCACATAGCACCGTGGTCATCCAATTTAGGGCAGAAGAAGTTGGTATAGCGCTCGCCGTTTACAAATATATGGGCCGATGACGCCGCCAGTCCCAAGTCGTCATCAAACCGCGACTTTTTTTCAGATGCATTGGATTGATACATATCATCCCAAATTCGACTATTTCATCCAGAAATGGGCCTCATCGCCGTATATTGGTCGAGCACAACACAACATTTTGGTAAAATAATTTTATTACATGCACGTGTTGTTAAATGTTCAATCTGTCCATTGGACATTTGGGTCATCATGAGGGATTTTCAAAGTCATCGCGGCAAATTTCAGCAGTGAACAAACAAAAAAGTCTGTTTAAAAATTTCTTAGTTGCTATTCTTGTGTTTCAAACACAGGGTGTCCGCCGGGGGGTATACTACTTTGTTGGGCCGCCATTTTGGTAAACATTAGCCTTGACAGTTCATATTTGTCAGTCGTGCAATAGACACATGGCAAATTTATTATGGAAAAATATTCCATGACACATCGTGTACAGTCAGGATTATAATGGAATTACTGCGAGACTTCTTTCCGCAACAAGTTTTTTCAAGAAATGGTGATATTGATTGGCCCCACCGTCGCCTCATTTGACTGCTCCGGACTTCCCTTTGTGGGGATATATGAAAAGCAATGCTTATGCAAACAAACCAGAAAGGCTTGAGCAGCTCAAACAAAATATTCCTGATGAAATTAATGAAATACCGCCTGAAATGTGTGAGAATATAATGAAAAATGTTCTCAAAAGGGCCCGCATTTGTGAGGCCAACAGATGTGGACATTTATCTGCTATTGTATTCCATACATAATTGCCGACAATAAATAAAACATTTATCAATATAAGATCCATTCTCTTTCATATAATCAAAAATTAAACAAAGTAGTTGTGTCCCGCCGGACACAATGTAAAAAAAATTTTACTTGAAGGAATCATTATCCGGCTGAGGTTTCAGTAACTAAAACCTTAAACGCCTATTGCATTAAATCTAATCCTTACAGTTTAATTAATTTGACAGGTTTTTTCTAGATTATTAATTAATAATTTGAATATTCCATCAGCTACGAATAGACCAGCAGAACGTTTTCTAACCTCGTTTTACGATTTTCACGATAGTTGTGCTGTTCAGCTTTTCTGAGTAAGCGCTGTTCTCCTCTCAGCTCACTTTATTGAACTAGTTCGCTCTAGAGTAGTACGGCTCCTGAATGAATTAATTCAATTGAATCATTCATTCAATTGAGCGAGGTGAATCTTTCACTTTATTGAGCGTTTTTAGGTCTTTTCTTTCACTTCTTTCAGTTGTTTCAGTGATTCAGTTGTTTCAATTGCCTCATTGAATCTGTCTCTTTCAGTAACTCTTTTCAATGCTTGTATGTCAAAATCTATGTGAAAAAAAGGAATTAATTCACTCAATGCAGATATACACATGGTGTGGCACTTTCTGTTATTAGAGCTGCCAGATGAACATTTTTAAACAGCACTGCCATGATACATATTTCGGTACTTATTAACTTGGTGCGTATATATACATACATATATAAACATATACATAAATTAACTGAGAAAAATCTCCAAAATACAACGTTAAATAGAAAATATTACTTGATTAAAATAGGTTCGAAAGCAAAATATTTAAAATCACTTAAATATTTATCTAGTTATTACTTATGTTCAATAAATGTGTTTTATATTACATATTAAGGCAAAAATAAAAAGGCATAAGTGGTTGTTGTATTAGCTAGTCTGATTCTTTCATTTTCTTTTATGACATTTTCATTTCATGAATTATGGCTGAGCTAAGGAATCAACTGAGCTAGTGAATGAAATGAATGAATTAATTCAATAAAGTGAGCGGAGCGGAAAAGAGCGCTCACTAAAAAGAGCTGTTTTGTACAACTCTAGTTCGCTCAGTTAGTTTAATGGTTCAATTTAATGACAGATTCATTCAGTTGTTTCCAAAGACAATTCATAGAAAAACATTTTAATAGAGCGAATAATTCACATTATACATTAAAGAAATTCACCACAGCAGGCTAACGACTACAAACTGTCAGAAATAGAATAACTTGTGTTTATATGGGAATGGTTGTTTTCGCGGCCACTAGGAAGGTTGTTGTCCGCGCTGCTTTTGTGGTTGTAGTCAAATAAAATTAATGCTTTAAACACTTTTGAAGAACCCGAAGGGATCTGGGGTCAAATTTTTTGTTTGTTTAATTATACTCTTATAGTATATAACATTTGTGTTGAATTTCATTGAAATCGGAGGTGATGATACCGGAAATGTAATTTTTTCGTGATGTTTTTTTTTTATCTTGGACCAGCACTCAGGGGATGACCCCTATGTATGCAATGCATTGCGCCGGAACTCAAAACGAGGGGACAGATTAGGAAAGATGAGAAGATAGACAGTTTTTTTTTGTAGCTATTTCAAGCTTTTGCTACAGGGCCGACGGAGGTGGGTGCTGTTACTCTGCTTTTTACTATATGACACTATCATGTCGCTGCCAATTATGTTCAGTGACCAGTGACTATGCCTTCATCATTGAAACACGCTGGCAACAACTAACACAACCACGCGCTAATGCTGATCAGAAGAATTCAACACAATATTTCATGACTCAGCGCGGGATCGAACTCACGACCCTCCGCTCCATAGTCTCGTGTTCTACTACTTCAGCCAAGAGCTGACGTGTTTTAACTCTTATTCTAAATCTATTTATAGCCCGAAACAAAATTAATAACAAAAAGACTTTATTTGCTTATAGCTATTTATTGTTTTTCCATTTGCAATAAATATATTTTGATGCCCTTTTTTTGTTATGGCACTATGAAAATGAGTTTATGAGTTAATTCATTTGTGGCCTAACTAACGTCTTTTATCGATAACGGGTATCAAATATTAGAGTATTCAAAATAATGGAATTTTTACTTGAACAGTTAGAAAGAAAATTTCAAAAATTTAATAATACTTCCAATACGTGAAAAAATATGTCTAACAATAGAAAGACATTTTTGAGTACTTTGAAATGATACCCATATCGTTTATATGGGGCCTATATTCTAGGAGTTATTAAAAAAAAAATTATAATAAATAAATAAAATTAAAAAATAAAAGCCAAGAGAGAACGCAAAAAAAATAAATAAATAAAAATTACAAAATAATTGTTATTCTTGAAAGGGCTATTATATTTTTTATTTTCAACAATTTTCATATTTTTGTCTAAATTAAAAAATTTTTTAAACGTTTATTTATTTAAAATTTTCATTGTATTGGCTGCACTTATCTGTTTATTGTCGCCTATGAAAATAGAAATTAGTTTAATTTGACTACAACCAAGAATGATAAAATAAAGATTACGCCTTGCGCATGATTTACCGTTTGATGACGTATTTGTTCCCTCGAAAAGATTGCCAAATACTTCCTCGTAGAAAATTAATATTTTATGCTATACTTGGCAACTCTTCACACAATTTACTCAGAGAGATTTCCAACAAGCAAATGAAATCGGATTTTTGAAAGTGCAAGTTTTGTGTTATATTTTATAATAAATTGTGTTATATTTCAAAATAAATATATTAAAATAATTATTAAACAACTTAAAGTGTAAAAAACTTATTAAAACTTGATATTTAAAGCTCATAAACTGTAAACAAAAAACCTAAATTAAAGAGAAAAGAGAACAAAAAGAGAAAGCATGAAATGTGCAGTGGGAAATTGCAAACAAAGTAACAGCAAAAAAGAAAACAATTGAGAAATAATTGTGTTAAAATGTAATATTTTTTATCAAAATTTTGTTTTGTTTTCAAAACGATGTCTTATTTTATAGTTTTCCAAGAGATGAAGCTCAAAGGAAGTTATGGCTGATATTTTGCAAGCAAAAAAATTTGTTTTAAATACGGAAAAAAAGAAAATAATTAGTACTTGGGTTCAATATTTATATAAAATAACTATAAATGAACAATTTCAAATAAAAAAAAAAAAGGTGGAAAGTGAAATAATTTTTAAAAATTTTTTATTATCAAACAAATTTAATTTGAAAAATCGCAATTTGTCCCACTGTCCTGTTTTTACAATCACATAATAGTTCTCCAACTGAATTTTATTAGCCAATCAGAACACATGTTGAGTGACGTCAGAGTTCCATCATCTGCAGAAAAGTATTTTTATTTCAGCTTGTTGGCGTAATCTTTATTTGATCATTCTTGACTACAACCACAAAAGTAGCACGGACAACAACCTGCCGTGTAGCCATATAAACACATGTATTCTATTTCTGACAGCTTGTAGTCGGTAGCCTGCTGTCTTGAATGTGTTTAATGCTTAATTTCTATTTTCATAGGCGACAATAACCAGATTAGTGATGACAACACATTGATAAGTCTTAAATAAATATAAGTTAAATTTTTTTCTTAAAATGGTCAGTTATGTAAAACTTTAGAATTTAGAAGTTATGTTAAACTTTAGAAGTGCATTAGGTAATAGCCCTCAGTTTGTGTAATTTTTATCGGCGATCTTCCTTATGTCCAGACTAGGCTCAAATCTTTTACCTTTTATTGATACTACCTCCTAAAAACATGGAACACACATATAAAAGATATGATTATAATATCAAAGTGCTCTAAAATGGCTTTCTATTGAGGAACAGCACTGTCCCTCGTCGGCGTTGTAGCAAAGAATTAGCCGGCGATGTAAAAGAGTTCAAATTGCTACAAAAAATTCTTCTCATCTGTCCCCTTAATAGGTTAGGTTAGGTTAGGTTAGGTTAGCAGGTTGCTGGTGAAAGGAGAAATAGAAATCAGCCCACTTGCGTCCAATTATTTTGATCCCTTTGTGACACCTGTATTTAAGAGGATTGAAAAGATAAGAAAAGAGGAAGAAATAGGGATAGTCGAAAGCTAAGGTATGAAGGATGGTAAGGAAGAAGATGGGATACATAAACCAAGAGTTTTGGTCGTGCATACACGCCCCAGGGGAGTCAGCTGCCGAACCAGCCACTGCTCCTAATAAAGAGACTCAGGTATCTCAGTCCTATCTCCGATATCTCCGAAATGTCTCCAAAGCGTGCCTTGCCCAGAGACTGTAGGCGCTGCTTCTCCAGAGCAGGACAGAAGCAGAGGAGGTGTGCAATGCTTTCCTCCTCCTCCTCATCATTGCAACTGGAGCAGTAGTCGTTATAGGAGAGCCCCATGCACCTGGCATGGATCCCAAAGGTGCAGTGACCAGTAAGTGTGGCCACTATATTACGTAGATGACCTCTTGCGAAGTTCAAAAGATCCTTCGTCCTCCTAGAGTCTAGGCGGGGACATAAGACCCTTGATATCTCCCAAGTGGATTCTCTGAACAACCTGTCCTGAGCCAATTCGAATAGTGCAACATCAAAGCGTCTCCAGCAAGATGAGAGTGGAATCCCACTTAGTTGGTCAATGTCGGCTTCCTGAAGTGTGGTTCCTCTCTCCGCCTGTTCATCCGCCTTAATGTTGCCCGTGGTGGTCCCATGTCCCCGCACCCAGTTCAAAGTGATGCGTGAATGTTCCGCAAGTCCGTCAGGGGCTCCGCGGCATTCCTGGACAAGTAGGGATGTGCTATACACCCCCGTAAGAGACCTTATTCCAGCTTGACTGTCGGTAATGAATTGGATGTCCCGGTTCGATATCCGATAAAACCTTAGCCATAACGCTGCCCTTTTGATAGCAGATATTTCCCTCAATACTATCCTCTCCTTTCTAGTTCCGGTGCAATGCATTGCATACGTAGAAGTCATCCCCTGAGTGCTGGTCCGAGTTAATAAAAATAATAGTTTTTTAATCTTATTTTTCATATAAAAAAAAATCCCTTATTTAAAAAAGTGTCTGGAGCAACGATACTTAAGCTTGTACACAGTTTTATTGAAAACGTTCCAGGCTATAATTTGCCATATACGTGCCTTATTACATACATAACCTCTTAACCTCTGATATATAGAAAATGAGATATAAAAAATAAATTAATTCATACAGTCATTTCCAAAGTGCCATAACAAAAAAGAACACCACAAAATACAAGTGTGTTCTAAAAATGGAATAACAATATGAAATTATAAACAAATAAATTGATTTGTTTTTAAATTGTTTCGTTATATAAGTGGATTTAGAATAAGCGATTTTATTTTTATATATGAGGGTGGCACCACTGGCATCAGATGTTTACGATGTACCTGACGCGTTCAAAATAATTGAGTAGCTGGCTACATGGCGGCATTTGTAGTTGGTTGCCTGTCGTCGTGGCTGGGTTGAAAGAAATAGAAAACCATTTGGGTTATTGAATTTGATAAAAAAAAAATTGTTAATGTTTCTGTGAAGCGATTTGCTTGTCTGCGGGAAACACCCAGAATCTCCGGCAAAAATCGAACCCCCTACACTGGGCCGACAGGATGACTTGCTAGCCATCAGCCACAGAGGCACATAAACACATAAAATATATGTTTAATTTCAATTTAAATATATTAAATTTTGTCTATACGCTTAGACATTTACTCGACAGAAATTACCCGGTTTAACAGTTAATGGAAAAGAGGCAATTTTAAATTAATCGAACAGTTAATCAAATTAGAGAATTAATAATTAAGAAGTTGAATATCTTACTTTCGGCTGAAGTCTACCAGATTTCAGGTAGAAGTAAATGCACTATAAGAGCATAACTAACACATTTACGCATTTGAATGCCTTACAAATAGAGCATTTGAAAATGTTTAATGAAAGTCACGCTAAACATTTGCGATTTTCACGGCTAATTGAGGTTTCTCATTTACGACTTTTTTTGCTTAACAGTAAATGAAATTGCAAACATTTGTAAGTTACCTCATGGTTCGAGCTGCCTTTTTTTTAATAAAATTAAGTCATTTGATATACATTCATATGCATATACGAGGGCGGATTGATATTGAAGTCGGAACCTAAGTAGGAAGAAATTTTTTTTTCAAAAACCATTTATTTCTCAACATAGTCTCCTTTTAGCTCAATACATATAGTAGGACGTTATTCCAACTTTTTTATTCCATCTGAATAATACGATTTTGGGAACCCCTCAAAATACGCGTTAGTTTCGGTAATCAATTCTTCGTTTGAGATGAATCTTTTTCCTGCGAGCCATTTTTTCAAGTTTGGAAACAGGAAAAAGTCACTAGAAGCTAAATCTGGACCATAAGGTGGATGATCAACCAATTCGAAGTGTATTTCACGTAATTTTAGCATCGTATCTAATGCTGTGTGAACCGGTGCGTTGTCTTGAACAAATTGCACTTTTTTCTTCTTTAAATGTGGTCGTTTTTTCTCGATAGCATCAATCAATTGATCCAATAATGCACGATAATACTTTCCTGTGATTGTGGATCCTTTTTCAAAATAATCGATGAGCAATATTCCGTCTGCATCCCAAAATACAGTGGCCGTAACCTTTTCAGCCGATTTCACTGTCTTCGCCTTTTTCGGAGCACTTCCACCAGCTTCCACCCATTGTTTCGATTAATTTTTGGTTTCAGGTGTGTAGTGGTGGACCCACGTTTCATCAACAGTTATTAATCGACGCCGAAGTTCAACAGGGTTACGATTTATCATGTCCAAACACCGCTGTGAAGTGGTCTGTCGAACTCGTTTTTGTTCGACACTGAGCAAATGCGGCACCCACATCTTGCCGATAGCTTTTTCATATGCAAATGTTCATGCAAAATGTTGAACACACGTTCATTTGATATCTTTAGCATTTCAACAATCTCACGTAACTTGACTCGGCGATCATTCATAACGATATGGAGGATTTTCTTGATATTTTCTTTAGTAACCACCTCTTTTGGCCTTCCTGTTGATGGTATTGTTGCAGTGCTTGTTCGGCCGCGCTAAAATTCAGCAATCCAATATTTTACCATTCAATCTGACTGAAGAGACTCACCGTACTGTTTATCGAGCTGTTTTTTTGTCTCTTTCGCCGTTTTCCCTTTCAAATAATTGTGTTTAATCACTGCACGAAAATCATTTTTGTCCATTTTTCAAGAAACACCAAAGATGCTTATTTCAAACGACTACAACAAATAAACTAATCGATCAATTTGGGTGAAATTTTAACAGCTGACGTTTGACAGATCGCAATTTCTAAAAAAAAAGTTTTTGTGTTTGTGCTGCCATCTAGCGCTAGGTAACTTCAACATCAATCCACCCTCTTATGTCTTATAAGTGTATGTATGCACTTTCAATTTATTGAAATGATAAAAGACCACCTACTTTCAGCTGGCTATTCCCAAATGTGCCAGTAGTACGCTATAGGATCTGGCACTTTCATTGCTAACCAGTGTTTTCACACTGCAAATTAAAACCTGGTTTTAGCGTTAAGACCATAAACAATTGATTTTAGCGTCCACACTGCAAATTGTGGTTTTAACATACAGGCTGTATAATAAATTTGTTCAAAATAAATTAAATCGCTCATAGAAATATGTGAATTTGTTGCTGCACCTGTTCTCTATTTTTACCAACACTTAATTGACAACCGGTACAACAGAAGTTTTCGTTTGAAGGAAAAAATAAATGCTTTCTACAATAGAGATTATTTTACATTTTGCTAATGACTATTTTAAAGTTATGGAACTACTTATGAAAAGTGAGGAAACTCGTGAAAATCAAGTTGTTATACATAAAAAACAACAAAAATATATATCCGGCGTCAGTATATATTCTTCTTAAAATAAACAATACCAGCTGTTTTCAGTATATAACTTGGCAGCACTCAACTTAGTATAGGCAAAAACAAGGTCGCACTTCATAAAACCTGCTTAAAACTAATTCGAAAATTAATATAAAAATAATAATAAATAAATTAAATCGCTCATAGAAATATGGGAATTTGTTGCTGCACCTGTTCTTTATTTTTACCAACACTTAATTGACAACCGGTACAACAGAAGTTTTTGTTTGAAGGAAAAAATAAAATTTTCAAGTCCATAATTTCATTTTTCTCTGGCATTTTTTAGTTCTTCTATTTTGACAATATTTTTATGATATTGCAGGCGTTAGTATATATTCTTGTTAACATAAACAATACCAGCTGTTTCCAATAGAAATATAACTTGGCAGCACTCAACTTAGCACAGCCAAAAATAAGCAAAAACAAGGTTGCATTTCATGAAAACTACTTAAAACCAATTCGACTACTTAAAACCAATGTTGTTTCCAACAACATCATTTTGTATGGTATAACCACTTTTTAACAGTTGGTTTTAATATTAAAACCAGAAGACCACGTCTGTGTGAAAACATCCATAATCGAGCTATACAATTTTACTCAAACCTAAACTGAACTATAAGTTGAAGACGATGGACCATCCTAACAACTGGGTTAAAGAAAAGAAGAAGCTTTTAATACGCCCGCTAAAGTCCTACTTTTTGAGCCCTAAAACTTTCAGGGGCCAAATTACTGCACTCGATATCGAATGCCGCAATTTGCCCCCCTTAATAAGCAAACACATATTTAGTAATATCTTTTACTCCCGTACTACTACACCGATTTTGAAAAAATATTAATATGACTTTGAAGACTTTTTGGCACAGATGTGCACAATCTAAATTTTATTAATTTCTTGTTAGTACTTTCGATTTTAAAATTACTACTTCACCATTAAACGAAATAGTTTTCTTTTTCTTAAGCGGCTATTGCACAGTCGTAATTGGTATGTGAGAATGGTATGACATCATAATCGTATAATAAATATTTTGTATCATCGTATTTATTTATTTTGAGGAAAATAAAATTAAATTCCGTTTCCTAATTCTTGCTGTTCAATTGTTTAGTGTGAGTATCATTAGATTTATTTTTATGACTAATCCCGGATTTAATCTCTAACAAAAAGCAGTGAAAATAGAAAAGCCTATTTATTTACTTACATACATGAGCCCCAGTAGTATTTTTGTAATGGGTAATTTTTTTAGCGCTTTCGAATTTGATTTAAAAATAAAACACATAAAATTTAGAGAAGCGTTTCATACATTTGGGTCAATAGAAATATTATAGTTCAATTCTTAAAGATGATTTAAGGCTATGCCTCAAAAAGTTCATGCGCTGAATCCAACTTTTGGCTGGCACGTTCTCTCCCACATCTCGGCCGGTATCTCACGAATAAATTCTTCAATATTGGATTCCAGTGTGTTAACTGTTAAGGGCTTGCCGCCATAGACCTGGGGGCAAATTACGGCACGCGATATCGAACGAAATTTGTATCTAAATTGTATGGAAATTACGATCGATATCGAATGCGGTAATTTGGCCCCTGATCATTAACTGAGCTCCACAAAATATTGTCGAAACACGTTAAATCGCACGATTCAGGCGGTCAATTGACGGGCCCCAAACATGAAATAAACTGTTTACCGAACTCGCCTTCTAACTGGGCCATTATTTCACTTGCTGTGCCAACATGCCAACTAAGTTTAGCTTTTCCAATTTGGACACAAAAATATATAAAATAAATAATTAATAAATAATTTGAAATCATCGCATGGTGGCGCTCGTCATTCATAATAAAGTTGCTGCCTTCGTCGTGTTTGAAATATGATGCCACCGACATCAACCAGAAATGAGCACGATGCACTTTCTTAACTGAGCATGAATTTTGATCATAAAATTCAATCATCTGCAAGAGTTCTTCATTTCTAAGTCGATTTATGGCTAAATTACAGACCAAACTGAACATGCAAAAACAGTGTTGCCAAGAAGAAAGTTACTAAAAAGTCTCCCATTACTACAAATACAAGAGGCCGAAAAACATGTTAAATATTTCAAGGGCAGTCAAAATCAATTTAGTTGTACCGTTTTCGATAACCGCTACACTTGTTATCAAGTGACAATAGCTTTTATTTGTAAAAATTTTATAAGGAAATAGTATACGAGAATTGTCCACAAAAAATATTGTCGAAAGACTAGACTTGGGTCCAACTAGCTCATTCGCTCAGTTTTGACAAGAACCTCTGATCAAACTTATGTAATTTAAATGGGTTTGATCAGAGGTTCTTGTCAAAACTGAGCGAATGAGCTAGTTGGACACAAGTCTACGAAAGACGTTAAATCGCACGACTCAGGCGGCCAATTGACGGGCCTCAAACATAAAATAACCTATTGACCGAACTCGCCTCTCAATTGGGTCATTGTTTCGTGTGCTGTGTGGCGTAAGACACCGTCCAGCCAAACCAAGTCCGGGTCTTCCATTTTTGACACACACAAAAAAATTTCTAATCATCCTATAGTAGCGCTCCAATAATGCCACCGGCCTATAATTCACACCAAACAGCAGATTTTTTGGAATGCAATGTTTTGCTTGTTTCCCCATCCTTCCAACCAGAATTTAGCACGATGCACTTCCTTAACTTTTGACCATTAAATTCAATAATCTGCAACCATTATTCGTTCATAAGTCGATTCAAGGTTAAATTATAGACCAAACTGAACATGTTTAACGAACCTGTTTTGACATGTCACACGAAAACAACTGAACTGCCAAAAAGAAAGTTGCTTAAAAATCTCCCGTTACATAAACATAATAATAATTTCTATAGACAAAGTTCAATGACGTTTGCAGCAAAGCAAAAGTCCAACAATTGAAATACAATGAACAAGTCTGAAGATTACTCCCCTCCCCTACTAAAAAGGGAATAAGAGAAGAACAAAATAAAATAAAAACATGGTAACAGCATAGAATTCAAGGTCATTTAAAAGCAGTGGCTAAAATTCTTTAATTTAATTTGTGTAAAGACTGACGCACACACACTTACCCCCACACACCCCCAAACACACACACACACAAGCTGAACCCCAGAGCTAAAATATATTAAAATAATTTGTTATTGTCACATTTTATTTGCCCAGTATTTTAGATTAGAGCAGACCATTTGCAGTGTCCTATCAATTGTGTAAATTTAGTAAATATTTTAAGTTGAGGCAGAAAAGATTGTCTGTCATTATTGTGGCCGTTAACAAAAAAAAGTTATTCGTATACTTCGAAGTACAGATATATTTTAAACAATTATTTGTTTCACTAGATGTAATAGCTTAAGTAATTAATTATTTTATGGAAATATCAATTTAAACGTGTATATAAAATACTAGTGTGGCCAATTGCATAAAAATATACATACATACAATAGAAATAACGGGTAAGTGACTGAACTAAGTTGGTTAAAGCAATTGCTAAGTCTGCAATCAATTTACATATTTTAATCGATATCAAATGGTGTGTATCAATTTTCTATTTAAGTATTAAATACGTGTGTAGCTTTAAGCTTTAATGTAATAAATTTAAATGTTCATTTCTAATTTCCATCATACACAATTACTAACTGCCGTATTCATAAACAGTGTGTACTTGAAGTGTGCTTTAACACACGATTTGCATACACAAGTTATTTTCAAAAGTCCTTCAAGTCCACTAGACTTGGGTCCAACAAGCTCATTCGCTCAGTTTTGATTAGAACCTCTGATCAAACCTTTATAATTTAAATGGGTTTGATCAGAGGTTCTTGTCAAAACTAAGCGAATGAGCTAGTTGGACCCAAGTCTAAAGTCCACGCTTATTTTCTTTTTTGTTATGAATAAGGCACTATGTAAATAAATAACAAAAATATATATTTTTTTTATATCATTTACAGTATAGCAGAAAAGTTGAATTTTAAATCTATATTTTGCTCTTAAAGCGTTTGCAATTTTCATTGTTTGCCCTAAAAATTTTTAGAAAATTTTCCACAAACATACAATCATAAAAAATTGCATATGTGTGCTTGCAAGTGCATGCATACATGCACAAATTGTGGTCTTAGAGTACCAACCTGCCAACGCACAAGAGTCAAATTTTACCGGACAGACAAAAACAAAAAATACCTTGAACATTTTCTATACTCTTAGTTTAAGAAATCAATTTTTAATTTTTTCGAAAGTAGATATGTGTATATTTTAGCCAACCAATGCGTTGGTGTCTCTTTTTCTTTTACGCTGCATTAAGCGGCCTGGCCACACATCAAACTGACGCTTCAAACTCTGCTTTTCTTTGATAGTGTTAGTGAAAAAACTCACACGTATGGTTTGATGTGAGTTTGAAGAACATCAAAACAATTTAGATTTTCACTCTTAAACTGAACTTTACCAACACATACACAAGTTTGAAGCATCAGTTTGATGTGTGGCCATGCCGCTTTAAAATATTATAAATTATAAAAAGTAGACTTAGCAGGTTTACACTCTAAGCCGACAGTGTGCATTTCTATTTATTCCATTGTCTGTAAAAAGATTTCTGCAACAAAATTTAAAACATGTTCTTTTTCTTTTATGGGTGTTTCACTAGGCGCCTTCTATTTGTTTTAAATAAATTTAACTGAAAATTTAAAATCTATTTAAATTTATATTTAAATAAAAGAAATTTTAATTTAGAATAAAAATAAGTAGCTGTAAGATATCATCGTCTTTATGTGTAGATAAAATGTGCGCCACTACTTCTCTGGGTGGAACGCATGCGAAATATTCAATTTTCTCTAAATCTCACGTAAAAAACCGGGCTAAATTTATCGATAGCATGGAAAATGTGTGCTTTGAGGACCGCCGTGGTTTTGTTTTTTATCTTGGACCAGCACTCAGGGGATGACCTCTATATAAGCAATGCATTGCGCCGGAACTGAAAGCGAGGGGATAGTATTGAGGGGACAGATTAGGAAAGATGAGAAGATAGACAGTTTTTTTTTGTTTTTTTACTCCGCCGGCTAGTCATTGCACGCTCTTGCATCTTATGATTTGACAAAACAGATTGATGAGTTGCGATTATTTAATACATATTGCTGCAACAATATGGCCGTTATAAAAGTTGGAAAGTCCCTTGTGAAAGGAAGGAAGAATGATAAAATAAAGATTACGCCTTGCGCATGATTTACCGTTTGATGACGTATTTGTTCCCTCGAAGAGATTGCCAAATGTTTATTATATGCAGAACTAATACTTTCTCGTACAAAATTAATATTTTATGCTATACTTGGCAACTCTTCACACAATTTGCTCAGAGAGATTTCCAACAAACAAATTAAATCGGATGAAAGTGCAAGTTTTGTGTTATATTTTATAATAAATTGTGTTATATTTTAAAATAAATATATTAAAATAATTATTAAATAACTTAAAGTGTAAAAAACTTATTGAAACTTGATATTTAAAGCTCATAAACTGTAAACAAAAAACCTAAATTTAAGGAGAACAAAAAGAGCAAGCATGAAATGTGCAGTGGGCAATTGCAAACAAAGTAACAGCAAAAAAAGAAAACAAGTGAGAAATAATTGTGTTAAAATGTAATATTTTTTATCAAAATTTTGTTTTGTTTTCAAAAAGCTGTTTCATTTTATAGTTTTCCAAGAGATGAAGCTCAAAGGAAGTTATGGCTGATATTTTGCAAGCAAAAAAATTTGTTTTGAATACGGAAAAAAAAGAAAATAATTAGTACTTGGGTTCAATATCTATATAAAATAACTATAAATGAACAATTTCAAATAAAAAACAAAGTGGAAAGTAAATTTCTTTATTATCAAACGAATTTAATTTGAAAAATTAGCAATTTGCCCCACGGTCCTGTTTTTACAATAACATAATAGTTATCCAACTGAATTTTATTAGCCAATCAGAACACATGTTGAGTGACGTCAGAGTTCCATCATGCGCAGAAAAGTATTTTTATTTCAACTTGTTGGCGTAATCTTTATTTTATCATTCTTGCATATATTCACATAAATTTATATAAACTCTTATAAATACTGTGAACACTTAGGTGACAGCAGGGTACCCGCTACAACCTGTCAAAAATAGAATACATGTGTTTATACATATAAGGGCCATTATTACAACTTAAAGTTTAGTTAAAAGTAACATTCATATCAGCCGTATAAAAAGCTTTCCCTTATGCCATTATTGCAAATGATAAAGTTGTTACACGTCCTACTCGTACAGTGGGGTTTTCGATGGCTAAAATGGGAATTAATTCGTGGTGACTTTCCCTGTTTATAATTTTAGATTTTTTTGATCAATATCAATTAAAGAGAGCGATTTTCGAAGTTGGGCAAACAAATTGGCGGAATAGGACTGCGGGAGGGAGTACTCCCCATACAAAGTTATATTAAAAAATCTGCCATCTAGAAACGTATGCTAGTAAGAGAGGCTTCAAATTATTATTATTATTTTTTTCTCAATTATTAGTTCATTATTTAATGTTTATTGGCAGTAGGTTAAAAAGGGAATAAAAATACATATTTGAACAGCTCTATTACGTATCTAATGCTTATCAATAACCATCATCTTCTGTATAATTGGCATCACTGGCATTTTCTTCACTATCGAGACTTGAATCAAATATTAAGAATTGAATTGCTTCCATAGGAAAATTATGGGTTTTTTTCTCTTTAAATTTTCTAATATATGATATTACAGGATCTGAAGTAACTAAAAGTCTTTTAAATATATTTTCATTTGATTTTTATCTAGACCATTTTCGCGAAAAATGCGGCGTAAAACTTTTTAAATTTTTGTTTCGAGCTTCCTGTGATTCTTCCGTCAACTGTACAATTGGTAGTGAAGCGTGTTTTGCCATTTCTGGTCCATGGATTAAAAACTTATGGATAGTTGAGGACATATAATACCAGGAATGCGAAATCTTGAAAGGCACTAGTGTTTATTTGAAAACCACTAGAAATGCTAACCATAATTGAATGCAGTTGTCTTACCAATTTTGCATCCAATTTTGTAATATTAGCTTAGGTTATTTATTGTTTTTGTTGCTATTATTGTTTAAAATGTTTACTGTTTTCCCTTTCTTCTTTTAAAATGTTTTTATCTAGTCTAATTAAATAATTAAACCCAAGCTCTCATGAAAACAAAAGCAATAATAACACTAATGTTTGTATTGCTTTTTGTAAAAAGTTGGTTTTTTTATGTGGGTGCAACAATACATTTGAATTTTATTTCAAAATGTGCAAAAAAGTGCAGACAAATTTTCATACTTCTTTTCAAAAGCGTTTAAATTTTTAGAAACGAAATGGTTTTTTTTTCATAATTTGGCTTTATTCACAACTATTTATCGACATATTTCCCGAAATTAACTAATTTATAGGTTTACGCGTGAAAATTAATTAAAAGTAATAACTGAAATTACACATAAAAACAAAAAACATAAATTAATCTTACTAACCTGAGGTTGAAGGTTCAATTAAAATATTTTTAATTATCACTTTGGAAAACACTCAAAACTAATTTTTAAGACACCAAAAGTTGAAATTTATTTTGCACGCGAAGAAAACGTCAAATAACTCAGACTTTAAAATAGTATAGTGACATAACGGTAGTTGTCAAAAACAAAATGTTTGCACTAGTGATGTGGAATGTTGTGCACTTTTACTGACTACAAAAATTTATTCGGTTCTCCTAAATTTACTTTTCCAGTTAATTCCCATTTTTGGTATCAAAAACCCCACAGTGCGTCCGATAAAATCCTACTTTTAACTAACTTTAAGTTGTAATAATGGCCCTAAGAATGATTATTTTAACTGCTACAAGGCAGGTTGTAGTCCGTGCTACTATTGTGGTTGTATTCAAATTAAACTAATTTCTATAATAACCTCAATTAAGATTGTTAGGTTAATTGGTCGAAAATTAGTTTTAAAAATTCACAAGACACATGACTAGTATTGCACGGCACAAGAAGCAGTCAACATCAGTTTTAATTATCCTAATTGCACAGCAGAACAGAACAGCGGTTTTCGAAAGCCGCCATTTTCATAGGCAACAATAACAGATCAGTGCTGCCAAAACAATGGAAAATATTAAATAAATAAGGACCTGTTTTTTTAAATAAAATACAAATCGCATACTAAATCATAAACAGTCACAACTCAAAATAATCTTTTTTTTTTAGATTGTCCTTGCTCATGGGCATAAAAATAATTTCCTGCAATAAATTTTTAGATTGACAAATCAGAATACTTTAATGTGATGTATTGGACCGTTGATAGTTAATGCAAAGGAAACTTTCATGGCCATAACAAATAATAGTATATCCGAAAAATTTTTAATTTTGAGTCTTTGACTCTTTATGATTTAGTGTGCGACATATTCATGTGGGATTTTATATTGAAACAAAAAAAATTGTTTTTGGTGTCTCAATATAATCCAATATCCAGGCTACAATTTTTATTTTATTTACAAAAACATGCAATAAGTGCTTAAAAATGTTTTTAAACTTGTCCAGAATATGAAAATTGTTGAAAATTAAAAAAAAGGTTTGTCAAATCAAAAAGTTAAATAAAAGATCAAAAGTTTTATTTTATATTGTTTATGACTCCTAGAATATAGAGGAAGGAATAAAGTGTTCTAAAATGGCTTTGTCTTGTTACATACATTTTTTAAATCTATTAACCTATTGCGAGTAATATAAAATAAATAAATTTGTAATATAAAAATACCACTATTTTATAAAGTAGCTCGTACAACGATACTTAATCTATAGAGATACTTAATCTATAGGAATACAATTCTTAAAGCTACTACTGTTCCGTCTAAACGAGAGCAATTATTTTATGTATGAAAACATCATATATAATCAAATATATGGTATGCCAATGGGAAATCCTCTTTCCCGAACTATCGCTGACATCGTATTAGACACTTTTTTTTAGAAAAAACTGTAGAAGAATTGAGGGAAAGAAGTATTAAAATTAAATTAATAACTAAGTATGTGGACGATTTTTTCGCAATTATAAAAAGAAGAGACGTGGAAAGTATTTTGGAGCTTTTTAACGGTTACCACAACAGAATAAAATTTACAATTGAGAAAGAAGTTGAAAATTCGCTACCCTACCTTGACATGAAGATTATCAGACAAAATAACAGAATAATAACAGATTGGTATATGAAAGAAATATCTTCTGGGAAATTTATAAACTACAATTCAACACAACCTCATAAACAAAAATCCAACACAATCTCCAATTTTATAAATATGGTTTTAACTTTAAGTGACGATAAATACAAACATAAAAATATGAAAATAATTGAAGAGATCTTAAAACACAACAACTATCCCACATATTTAATAAAACACTTAATTCATGAAACCATAAGAAATACCCCAAATCCAAATAATCCAAAACCTACATCTGGCAAGACTAAATACGTAACTTACAAAACTTACTGAGAGGGAACCAAAATAAAAGAAATAATTAATGAAGACGTCATCAGGTTTGCACACAAACCAAACAAAACAACAAATGCACTGTTTTACAAACTTAAAAACGAAGATAAACAGAAATGATCAAAGTAACGTAGTGTATGAAATTAAATGTAAAGGAAACACCAATGAATGTTGCAATCAAATTTATATAGGGACAACAAAAAGAAATCTAGGTGTGAGAATAAGCGAACATGAGAATGATATAAAAAAAAGGACGACAATCAATAGCCTTATCACAACACTGCTCAGATCATTTTCACACAGCTGATCTGGAAAATAATAAAATTTTGCACAAAGAAAGAAGACACAATTTGCACAAGACACATTTGCACAGGATTGTGAATAGGGCTATTAGCCCTATTCACAATCCTGTGCAAATGGTCTTGCATTATTGCATTTGCAAATAAAGAGAGTATTTGAGAGCATTTTCAATGTATTTTGTTGGTGTAGAGTACAATTATTTTGCAAATGTAATGATGCAAGACTATTTGCACAAGATTGTGAATAGGGCTAATAAAAGATACACTTTGGAAAGTTTAAGTATCCAACAAAAGATGGCCATAGCAATGAACAATAAGACAGACAAAGACAACACTAATGCGATCTACAGCGTATTAGAATCTTTAGTAAAAAGTTTTTGCTGTGATATTTTATTATTTTTTATATGTACATTGTGCCGCTGTGGCTGATTGGTAGCGATGCTAGCCATTAGTACAGAGGTCGTGGGTTCGATTCCCACCGAGGACCTTGGGTGTTTGTGATGTTTTCGGGTAACACAAAGGGATCTACTAGGACCCAAGTGTGCTGGATTTGTTAATCAAAGCTGGCAGCCTGTTAAAAAAAAAAAAAAAAAAAAATATGTACATTATGTGTTTTTATGTCGCATATGTCATTTTGTGTGAAGGAACATTGCTACCATTGAAATACAAAATGTACTAAAAGATAAAATATGTAAGTTTAAAAATTATGTATATTAATTGTTGTAATTTACTCACAAAACATTGTTTGGCTTATCTATCGTTTATGTTACCAGATTTCAATAAAAATTATTATCCCTGAAGATGTTGGAAAATCCCAACGAAACGTCGGATATAAAAATGAAATAAAGAAATTAACTTTTATTTGCATTTAAATTCATTCGAATGACCTTGGAAGCCTGAATAAAAGAAACTACAAAAAAAAAGTTTTCTAGCTTTAGTTTCGTATACCATATACCCGATAACAGTTATCGATAAAATACGTGAGTTATAGCACTTTGAAAATTACATATGAAAAATAAATTAATTCATACAGTTATTTTCAAAGTGATATAACAAAATACAAGTTTGTATTAAACAAATTTATTTATTTGGTTGCATATATAGAATAAACGATTTTCTTATTTTCTATAATAGTGGCAGCACTGAGAGCAGCTGTTTACGATGTAGCTGACGTGTTCAAAATAATTAAATAGCTGGCTTATGGCGGCATTTGTAGTGGAGTAGTCGTGTAGCCTGCTGTCGCCTAATTGTTTATAGCTTAAGATGTAATAGTTATTTGCCTAAAAATAAGATATATATTAGAATCACTTTTTTTTAATAATATCAGCTGCTTTTATCTCAAAACAAAAAATTTATGGTCACACGAGAAGGAAATATTTTACAGTTTTCATAAAAATTTCCCCAAACGTCTGGTCGCATCTTTAGTAATTGATTTTTGTTTATTTAATTTTTTTTATTATTCAACATATTTTTTTTAAATAACAAACTAGTTAAATTTCTTAAATTATACACTTATAGCAGTATTTTAAATACGACCTTCGTCAGATATAGGACGATTGGGAGTGGTTTGTTTTTATACCCTCCAAAAAAGAATATGGAGGGTATATTCAGTTTATCATTACGTTTGTAACGCAGCGAAATATGCATCTGAGACCCCATAAAGTATATATGTATATTGTTTATCAGCGATGAAATCTAAGCCGATCTAGTCATATCCGTCCGTCTGTGGAAATCACGATTCAGTGCAAACGAAAAGAGCCAGACTCTTGATATTTGGTATAAATATATCTTGAAGGATAGCACATGCTAAGTTCGGAAATGGGCGAAGTCGGGCAAGAGGGAAAAAAGTTCCCCAAAGACGAACTAAACCAACTTCTAAAAAACAACATAATTTTTAAATTTTTTTTTTTGTAATTTTGTAAGCAATACAGAGTTAAGGACTCACCTGGCACGAATGGGGATCGTTGGCGATATAACATGCAGGGCCTGCCAGGAAGAGGACGAGACACTGGAGCACTGTCCAGCTTTTAGCCAAGTCAGAAGACAAACATTCAATCAAGAGATTATACAGGAGATGGAATTTCTTAGGGGCTCTAATTAGAAAGACTTAAGGAAGTACATTGAAGAAACTAGGTTCTTGACGTAATCAAACTCAGAGGTTTCCATGGTATCGGTGGAGGCTCCCTATAGGGAAATGGGAGCTCCTTATTATAGAGCGCACAACAGGCCTATGAGGCCTAAGTGTAATCCAGGACGGATTGGGATGCTTATGCCCCTCTTTTTCAACCTAACCTAACCTAACCTTTTGTTAAGCAATTGATATATTTTTATGTCAAAGAAGGTCCAACGCGTTAAAATTGGAGGCATAAAATAAAAAAAAAATTATGGACCCTAGCCATTTTAGTGGGCGTTATTATATGCAAAAATAGTGTAAAAATTTAAGAAATTTTTTTACTTAAACCTGCATTCCTTAAAAATAAAATTTTTAAGACACTATAAAAAATTTTTTTTTTTAATTTTCAATCATTTATTTTTAGAGTTTTATGAAAAAGGTGAAATGTCTCCCCCACAGCCCTTGCCAGAGCGACCCCGCCAAAATACAGTTTTTATACCCTCCAAAGAGAATTGGACCCCATTAAGTATATATATGCAATGGCCATACATTCGCCTGTGGAAAACATGATATAGCCTATTTTTGGACCCCACCTCTTTTAGTGGACGCACGATATTATATGCAAAAATAGTGTGAAGATTGAAAAATTTGTATTCCTTAAGCCTATAAGAAGCTGAGATGTTCTCTGATCTTGCAGAGGTGAAACGTCTCTTTCCGGAATGACATATTTATGATTGAGTGCCGGTTCAAACCCGGGATCTTAGGCTTCGTAGTCTACGTGTTTACTTCAGACAACAGTACTTCCAATATCGATATTCGATATAAACCATCTCAAACACTTTTTGAAGCATGTTTATTGTTTTGCCATAAAATAGCTCTCGAAAAACTGTTTAAAAATTATTCACAGTTTCATATCTGTACATTCATTAACGGTAGGGTAGCCAACTCTATTGACTCACTTGAGTGAGTTTCTTCGCTCTCTCCTGTACACGGTCGAGTAACTTCAAAATAGACTTTGAGGCACCGGCCCATACATGGGAGTTGTATTCCATTTTCGGTCGAATGTAAGTGGTATAAATAGTAAGGAGATCATATGGGGTGAAGTATGTCTTACCCCGCCTTAGAACGCCGAGGCACTTGAATGCTTCTTTTGCAACATGAAAAATGTGCTCTGTTCATCGAACGTCATACTGGATTTTCATGCCAAGAACATCAAGAGCTTCTGATTCCTCAATATCTATACCACCCATGTTTACAGATGAAGCAGAGTGATCGGGCTTGCGCCGGTGTGTAAGCAAGAAGCATTGATTCTTACGGGCACTGAAATTTACCCTGTTTCTGTGACCCCATTCAACAATTTTAATGAGGTCACCGTTTAGCGCAACATCTATATCATGCCTCATCGCCCCGATCTCTGGCGATGTCGGCCTATTATTGAAAGTATATGAATGGCAAAGGCTGCTATCATCTGCAAAAGGGTAGATAGGAGTTGAAGTCTGACATAGAAGGTCATTTAGAAATATAAGAACTAGTGTAGGATAGAGCTGCAAAACTATCGATAGTCGCGCCATTCGATAGTTCCGATAGTTTTTTGCGATGCTATCGATACTATCGAGAATTTCGAATTCTCGGAAAATTGTCTATAGCAAAATATGTATGTAATTAAAAATTAAAATTATTTTATTAAGTGCTCTGTTAGCTGAAAGCGGAGACCGTTGAATAGTCGTCCACTTCTACCCGCAGCAAATTTTTTTTAATTTTAACTATTTTTATCATTACAACAACATAAAGGCGGCAAAATTTCAAAGTTGCATTTTTTATTTCAAAGCCGCTGTCAGAGCCTTTTTATTAATTTCGCTTTTACTTCTTGACTACCCTGATTTTTCTCGATAGTATCGCTATCGGATAAAAACATCGATAGTCCACTTAAAATTAAATTATCGATAGTACCATCGATAGTTTTGCAGCTCTAGTGTAGGAGAAAGAACAGAGCCTTACGGTACCCCAGAGTTGATCTTATACTCGTTTGATAAAATTCGGTCTATAACAACTTTGAAAAAGAATTAAACTGCAGAGTATAAAAATATACGAAAGAAAAATGGCAGTTGGCAGCTAATGAACGGTTTTCCATTTGCCGCCGCCAAAAAAATTTATTCGGCTCATATCAACGGCATCAGCTGTTTTTGTTTATAAAGGGTGTTTTTTTATGAAGTTTTTTTTTATACGAATCACTCTGTTGTCTGACAGTTTAAAGTGACGTCTCTACTCAGTATTGTTTGGCAAATCATCATGAACAGGTTAACTCAAGAACAACGCTTTCCAATCGTGGAAATTTATTTTCAAAAACAGTGTTCAATTAAAAATGTTTATAGAGCACTTCGTGACTTTTATGGTGCACACAATCGTCCGTCTGAGACCACCATAAAGAACGTAATTACCAAATTTCGGTCTACATTCACACGCCGTTCAAGAATTACCAATGCGTTCCGATAAAAGTACTGTTTGGTGCGGTATATGGGCTGGTGGAATCATCGGTCCTTATTTCTTTAAAAATGGGAAGGACGACGCGTTACTGTGAATGGAAGTCGATACAAAATCATGATCAATGAATTTTTGGTGCCAAAACTTCAAGATATGGATGTAAACGAAATGTGGTTTCAACAGGATGGTGCCACTTGTCATACTGCGGGCGAAACAATGGACTTATTGAAAGAACATTTCAACGACAACATTATTTCGAGAAATGGACCGGTGAATTGGCCTCCGCGTTCGTGTGATTTGACGCCACTCGATTATTTTTTGTGGGGATACCTGAAATGATTGGTTTACGTGGATAAACCAGCAACGATTGACGCTTTGGAAACCAGTATTCAACGTGTCGTGTCATTGCTGAAATACGCCCTCAAATGCTTGAAAGGGTGGTCGAAAATCGGACCTCCAGAATGACCTTTGTGGCCATATGCCCGAAATTATATTTAAATGTTAAATGACAAGAAATTATCTACCAAATAAAAGATTTTTTTTGGCCATTTCATAATTTGGCATGTGTTTTATTTAAATTTCAAATCAGCAAGCTGTTATAAAAACACCCTTTATATACAAAATTTATATCGAGAATATCGTGCGGCAAAAGACAAATCTTATAGTTTTATATAAAATATAAATTTTTAAAAGATTTCGCAAATGTTTTAATTTCTTTTTCCTTTGACAGCAAATAATTACATATGAGTTATTTTCTTATCAGTTGACCGAATTTCGAATTTCATGTTTTTTCGTGCTATTATTTTATGAAATATGAAAATGCTATCATTCAAACTTTTACTATAAAATTTTGCTTTATAACTAATTTGACGATAAATCGTCAAGTCTTGCAATCGTGTACTTGGTAAAAATTACGAATGCTGAACTTTGGCCGAATACGAACGAAAGCTCGGTTGGGCACTATTTATTACTGTTGAATTGGCAACTGAAATCAATTTTTGTTTTTCAAAATTTCATTAAGATAAACACTTATTTGTTGAGAAACGAATAGCATGGCAATTCTTTTCTATTGACGATTTAAATATATTTTTGCGAGTAATTGAATGTGTAACTAAAAGTGATGCTATACTGTACAAATACGTTATTAATTTGAAGTTTTTTAAGTTACAAATTAGTTTTTTCGTTTCATGGAATGGCTTCATTAATAACAGGATAATAACATTGTAATTATCATTTAAAAAAAAAACTTCATCTTTGCAATGTTATTGTTTTTATAATAATATTTTATAATAACTTTAATTTATATTATTGATTGGCATTGTGTTGTATTGCTGCAGTGATTATTTTCATGCGAAAAGTTATATTTTTTTTCAGTGTATGCTGCATATTTTCTCATGTACATGTATGCACATTAGCGTGCCTGTTGTATTTTTTTAGCTTCACAAGTACATAATATGATACCTTTAAAGTTTTCATAATTTGAATTCTAAACAATTCCTGTCGTATTCATAAACTTTTAATAGACATGTGCTTTTTTTTACCGTTAAGTTGGTCTTTATGCCTGCATTTCGCTGGCTCCTTATCGCAAATCATCACACAAGCAAAGCATATGTTTAAGAAATCAGCTGAAACAAGAGGACTGTTTTGGAAAAATTAATAAATTACATTAAAGCTATAAACACTTAGAGCACAGCAGACTACCGACTACAACCTGCATTTTATTCATATGAGAAATATTATTTGCACGACTACACGCCAGGTTGTTGTTCGTACTATATCAATGGCTGTAGTCATGGTGAAATGAATACACGTTGGTGGCGTTAAGGCAGCTGACTGCTTTTATACACTCCAAAAAAGAATTGGAAGGTATATTCACTTTGTCATTCCGTTTGTAACGAAGCGAAATATCCATCTGAGATCCCATAAAGTAAATATATTCTTGATCAGTGATGAAATCTAAGACGATCTGAGCATGTCCGTCCGTCTGTCTGTGGAAATCACAATTCAGATCAAACGAAAAGAGCCAGGCTCTTGGCATAAATATATCTTGAAGGATAGCAAAGGTTAGTTTCGTAAATGGGCTAAATCGGGTCAGAGGGAAAAAAGTCCCCCTAAGAACAACTAAACCAACCTCTAAAAAACAACTGCATTCGTAACGTTCTTTTTTTATAATTTTTTTAGGCAAATGATATATTTTTATGTCAAAGAAGGGCCAACACGTTAGTGCTAGGAACACAACGGGGACGAACGACGAATTTCGCTTAGTACGACGAATTCGTTGGTAAAAAATCGCTCTATAAATTCGTCGTATGAAACACAATAACGACGAATAAATTAAAATAATAAGCAAACAAAATTTTAATATTTGTTTTTTAAATTAATGTAATCCTCTGATGCCAGC
The DNA here is from genome assembly GCA_951800035.1 of Linnaemya tessellans. Taxonomy (NCBI): domain Eukaryota; kingdom Metazoa; phylum Arthropoda; class Insecta; order Diptera; family Tachinidae; genus Linnaemya; species Linnaemya tessellans. The sequence continues at coordinate 50,830,425 of OX637535.1, forward strand.
CAGATTGTTTAGACACTCAATAATTATGCCGGTGTTGTCCATTTTTTTTTTTCAGAACAAATTCCTTTTTGTAATTTTTTTTCTGAAAAATTTTTTGTCTGTAAATAAATTATTATTTTCATTTAACAGCTGATGGGGTGACCATATCAAAAAGTGAGAAATAAAAAGAAAAACTATATTATAAAAAGTGTTCAAAATTAATAAAAAGTCGTCCGAATGATACATTTTTGTGAATTGGTGAATGCATTTTTAGTATGGACTGAAAATTTTAGTGCTACATGCAATAATACAGTAGTGAACTATGTTTTTCCACAAAAAACTAGTTTTAGTATATGAAACCTGGTCGCTTTATATTGATTTGTTCGTCGTTCGTTGACCAAACAATTAGAAATAAATGTATTTCAACTTTCGCTGAGTATGACGAACTTCGACCAACGCCACGATTGTGTGCATTTTCATATACTCCAATGTGTTTTATTTTTGGCGACGAATATTCGCGACCAAAAATTCGTCGTTCGTCGCAGTTGTGTTCCTAGCATAAACTTGGCGTCATAAAATAAAAAAAATAATGACTATGAAAAATATTCTTAATATTCCACTCTCAAAAATAATAAATAGAATGTAATCACGTTCATTTATTAAAATAAAAAATAAAATTAAAATAAAATAATTTGCAGTTTCGCAGATTTGAACCTATAGCCTGTTGGGAAAATTAACATCCTGTAATAGAATTTACATAAATAAAAGTTCACTATTAAAAATAGAAATTCATACATGAAAAAAAATAATGTTTGGACCCCGCCCTCTTTAGTGGGCGTTATTATATGCAAAAATAGTGTAAAAATTTAACAAATTTAATTATTTAAGCCCCTTAAAAATAAAATTTTTAAGCTTTAATGACGAAGCTGAGACGTAACCTGGTACTCCTGTGCCCTACCCCTTCCTCCTCCCCCGTCCCCTAAATGACCCTATCAAAAAAATAGTAATAAAAATTAAAAATTAATTTGACATTTAATTATTCCGAAATTTATTTTTAAAGGTGAAATGTCTTCCCTACGGCCCTTGCCAGAGAGATACCGACAAAATAAAGTTTTAATACCCTCCAAAAAGAATTGGACCCCATAAAGTATATATATTTCTGATCAGTGATGAAGTCTAAGATGATCTGGCAATACCCATACGTTCGTCTGTGGAAAACATGATATAGTCTATTTTTGGCCGCCGCACCCTTTAATGGGCCTTGACATACGATATTATATGCAAAAATAGTGTAAATATTGAACAATTTTTATTCCTAAAGCCTATAAGAAGCTCAGATGTTCTCTGATCTTGCGGAGGTAAAACGTCTCCGCCACGGCCCTTCCTGGAATGACTCTGTCAGAATAGAGATTTAAAATTGGGTACAGAGATGTCTTAAAGAAACTCTGTGCCATCAAGTTAAACATTTTCCCCCTTATTTATAAAAATTAGGATAGGCTTATAAGAGTGTAATAGAGCAAATTTCATATAAAAATTTTGTTTTATTACGTTGTTATTAGACTCTCATAATTTTTATGAATAAGGGGGTTTAAATTTGCTTACTAAATATTTGGAGGGTATTTAAGATTCGATCCAGTCGAATATAACGTTTTCACTTGTTGACAATAATCTTAATTAATTAATTAAAGTACTTTCGATTTTCACAGGCGAAAATGAAGAGATTAGTACTGCCAACACTATCAAAAATCTTAAATTATTAAGTGATTAAAATTTTTCTAAACTGGTCAAGAATATGAATATAAATAAATGAGAATGAAAAGAACAACCCTTTTAAAAATAAAAAGCATCGTGTACTTCTTTTTGTTGACGATCACTCTTGCCTTCGGACTTAATATATGTATATAAACGATACGGGCATCATTTCGATTTTAATAATCAATTACCTCATTGCGAGTGCTACAAAATATTAAAATACAGAATACAAGTGTGTTTTAAGAGAGCAATAAACAAATAAATTGATTTGCTTTTAAATTGTTTCGATATATAATTATATTTAGAATTAGCGATTTTATTATTATATGTGAAAGTGGCAGCACTGCAATCAGCTGGTTACGATGAAACTGCCGCATTCAAAATCATTAAGTAGCTGGCTACAAGGCGTCATTTGTACTCGTGTAGCCTGCTGTCGTCCAAGTGTTTAAGACTTAAATGTGTAATATTTGAATTTAAATTTGAAATATATTTTAAGAAAACTGCGTGGAAAATTCATTGCAGATTTTATTTCAACTATTTTGCACACAAAAAAACGTATTTAAATAATAGGGTTTAATTCAATGAGTACTTAATTCACACGGTTTTGATTTAACTTTTCATACAGAAATTTGTAACAGAAATAAATGGTCCTAATGTTCATACAGTTACATTTGTTTTTTGTTTTTTATCATGTTTGCTTTGTAAAAAACACAATATATACCAAGAATGATAAAATAAAGATTACGCCAACAAGCTGAAATAAAAATACTTTTCTGCGCATGATGGAACTCTGACGTCACTCAACATGTGTTCTGATTGGCTAATAAAATTCAGTTGGATAACTATTATGTGATTGTAAAAACAGGACCGTGGGGCAAATTGCGATTTTTTCAAATTAAATTTGTTTGATAATAAACAATTTTAAAAAATTTTATTTTATTTTCCACTTTTTTTTATTTGAAATTGTTAATTTATAGTTATTTTATATAAATATTGAACCCAATTGCTAATTATTTTTCTTTTTTCCCCATTCAAAACAAATTTTTTTGCTTGCAAAATAACAGCCATAACTTTCTTTGAGGTTCATCTCTTGGAAAACTATAAAATGACACAGCTTTTTGAAAACAAACAAAATTCTGATAAAAATATTACATTTTAACACAATTATTTCTCACTTGTTTTTTTTGCAATTGCCCACTGCACATTTCATGCTTTCTCTTTTTGTTCTCTTTTCTCTTTAATTTAGGTTTTTTGTTTACAGTTCATGAGGTTTAAAAATCAAGTTTTAATAAGTTTATTACACTTTAAGTTATTTAATAATTATTTTAATATATTTATTTTAAATTATAACACAATTTATTATAAAATATAACACAAAACTTGCACTTTCATAAATCCGATTTCATTTGCTTGTTGGAAATCTCTCTGAGTAAATTGGAAATTTTTCTGAGTAAATTGTGTGAGGAGTTGCCAAATATAGCATAAAATATTAATTTTGTACGAGAAAGTATTAGCATATAATAAACATTTGGCAATCTCTTCGAGGGAACAAATACGTCATCAAACGGTAAATCATGCGCAAGGCGTAATCTTTATTTTATCATTCTTGATATATACAGAAAATATTTAAATATAATTGGAAATAATTTATACATGAAGTGATTACTTCGGAATAGAAAATGCACGTAAATAGATTTGAATATTGAAAATTGCAAACGTTATGGGGCAGTCAATGTTTATTACATAATAATATATTGGCCTCTTGATTTCTTGTGTATTAAAGAAAAAAAAAGATATTTGTATATAATATAAATATGTATTTATGTATATAGAAAAGTATCCACGACCTTATATACCATCTAAAGTGTATATACATACATGCATGTAGTATTTACGTACATACATATATAATTACCCACACGCATACACTCACAACCAATTACAGCCTAGTTGATCTTTTTGGTTGACCAGTTTGGCTGTACACGACATTGTTTGCGATGACTTATGCTCAATTTGTCTTCGATCGATTGAGAATTCTAGACAACAATTCTAATTATACACGACAATTGCATCAACATATTCGTACGTTTTGTCTTATAGACCAGGCCATTTGGAACATTTAAAAAAAAACGGTACATAAAAAATTTTATGGCCGAATTTCGACTCCGCGCTCAGTCATAAATATTTCATCTGATCAGCATTAGTGGATGGCTGTGTTAGTTGTCGTCAGCCTGTTCCAGTGATGAAGACATGGCACTGGCCACTGAACAATTGCTGGCAGCGACTAACACTACCGTGTACTGAAGAGCTGAGGAACATCACCCTCCTTCGCCGGCCCTGTAGAAAAAAATTAGCCGGGAAAGTGAAAAGGTTAAAATAGCTCCATAAAAATTGCCTCAATACTATCCCCTTCTTTCACTCATAAAGTGCAAATGGGGCAGTCAATTTGCACTTTTCTGTCAAAAATTAAACTAGTTCTGCTACAATATTCATGACACCAACCACTCAAATGACATATTTAACGGTATACAGTGTGTTTGGAAAATGGCAGCCAATTAAAAGAAATATCAACTCAAAACTTTGCATCTTTTATGTGTATCAAAAATTCATATTTTTGCCACTAAAACTTAAATATAAATATTTATTTTTTTATTTTTATTTTTTATATAAAACGGTTTTTTGCTGTTTTTGCATGACTGCCTACTTTGAGCAGGGATTCAAGTAAATAATTGACAGACTTCAACTGGCGTCGTTGTCAAACTATGCAGGGCATACACTGTATTTTCACAAGCCTGATCCACACTTTAATCGCTTCCAGGCTCTTGAAAATTGCTTTATAATATTGTTAATTTCTTGAGCAGTAGGCCGATTATGACGGGTATAATACCCGTGTATTTGATAAAAAAGTCTTAACTATTTTTGCACGTCGAGCGATATTAAACAGCTCATACATAGCCTTGCCAGAGTAGTGGTTGTGAAACATGATAACCCATTTTATGTAGTTCACTAGATTCAGTAAATTCCTTTTCACATAAGACTTAACAGTTGCCAGACTTTTAATTTTTTTTAAGGGTTTTCCATCAAACACCACTTACACATTTTCTCGTCCATAGAATTTAAAAATTTTATTCTAGCCAGTTTTGGTTGAAGTTTTTTTAATTAATTTTTTATTAAATTATGTATGAATTTTTATTAGTCGAACTTTCTTATGTAAATTGTTAATTTTGTCAACGGGCGTAAGTTCGAATCTGCAAGACTGCAAATCATTTTTTTTTTTATTTTATTAATAAATGAGTTTGTTGAAATTCTATTTATTATTTTTTATATTAAGATTGGAATATTAAGAATATTTTCAATAATCATCAAACCAGCAGAACGGTTCAGTACTGATTTCGAGGCTGCTACGCCATCTCATCAGCGTTCTTTGTTCAATCTTTCCACAGTTTCAAGTGGTGCTAGTTAGAGTTTAATATTATTTTTGTCAAATAGAAGAAAATATTCTTAGCTTTACATATATTCCACATATTTCTAATTGTGCTGAGAGAATTAAATTCTCTTATTGTCTTAATTTTTTTAATACATTTTTAAGAAATATTGAGGAAATATCCATAATTTAAGAGATATTTTTATGTAGATATGCAAAACGTAAATATTTGTGCCCACTTCGTGGTGCCAATAAGCCATTTAGAGGGTGCTATTGGCTGAAGTGGTTAACACGAGACTATGAAAGCGAAAGTCCCAGGTTCTAGTCCGCGCTCAGTCATAAATATGGTGTCGAATTCCTTTGATCAGCAATAGTGAATGATTGCATTAGCTGTTGTCGGCCTATTTCAGACACGAAGGCATAACTGGCAGCGATTGACAATGTACTAAAGAACAAAGTAGCAGCACCCTCCTTCGTCAGCCTTGTAGCAAAATTCTACGAAGTAAAGATTAAAACAGCTGCAATATTATTATCTTCCTTCATGTGTCTTCTCAATATTATCCCTTACATTCGAGTTCCGGCCCAATGCATTACATATTGTATTAAAGTTGTATTAAAAGAAAGCAGTGTTGCATTTAAAGATACTGGGAGGGAAATTAAAACAAATAATGGAGTTATTCAACAATCATCGTATATCCAAATAGCCTCAACGCTGTAAAATAACGCAGCTTTGCCAGCTCTAAGATCTAAGCGCGTAAAAGAAAATTTTTGCTGATTGTTAACAGACGCCTGAACGAAGAAAACTAAAGGCAATGATGTTTTCTTATGTACTCATACATATATCCTATAACGCAGATCCATTTGATAGCGTTTTTAGCACGCAAATACGTATTTTCCATTAGAGATGGAAAACTATCGATAATGTTACTTATTTTTTTATCTTGGTCCAACACTCAGGGGATGACCCTTATATATGCAATGCATTGCGCCGGAACTGAAAACGAGGGGATAGTATTGAGGGGACAGATTAGGAAAGATGAGAATATAGATATATCTGTTTTTTTTTGTAGCTCTTTCAACCTTTTGCTTCGCCGGCTAATTTTTGCTACAGGGCCGACGGAGGTTGGTGCTGTTACTCTGCTTTTTACTACATGATGGTCTCAGTCGCTGCCAATTATGTTCAGTGATCAGTGACTATGCCTTCATCATTGAAACAGGCTGGCAACAACTAACACAACCACGCACTAATGCTGTTCAGAAGAATTCAACATAATATTTCATGACTCAGCGCGGGCTCGAACTCACGACCCTCCGCTTCATAGTCTCGTGTTCTACTACTTCAGCCAACAGCACTATAGAAATATTCCAATAATTTGAAAAACATATTGAAATATCGATTTAAGACTATCGAAATTTTGAAAAACTATCGATGATACTATCCTTATAGTATCAATGTTTTTTTGCTACTCATAGATTGCATTTATTTGCACTTAAATTGCAAAATAAATTTTTTTTTACAAAAACAAAAGAGGGGGAAATCTCATATTCGGTATCGATTGAAATTCGTAACTCAATTGAAATGAAGCTTTAATCAATATCGAACGCCGCAGTTATTTATTCACTCTTGCTGAATTTTTTAAAGGAAATTTTTATGATTTTGGTGGTCTATTTCAACCAACTGACGATTGTTGAAAACATGTTGGCAGCACTGTTTACGAATTCTCACCACAGTGGTATATTTCTTACTATCAATAGTGATTAAAATACATATATTGATTGTTTTTAAATATTAATCGATTACACCAATAGCCACAAAAAAATAACTATCACAGTGCTGTCGATAATTTCCCTTTCTATTTCTCATGCCATATAATTTTATATGAACATGAGCTATTTTTATTTGTTTTGCTGCGAAATTTTTGCCTATAACTTTTAAAATGCGATGTAGATATGATTTACAAGTGATTTTTCTTTCAATTTGTTTAATTGCTTTTGAATTCAAAGCTATTTTCGTGCGCTCAAATTCGTATTTTGATATTCAGAGAGTCATGCGACATGATAAATCTTCAGAACAACATTAACATCAATTCATGTTTAAACTAAGCAGCATTACAAATTAAATATTTAATGATAATTTAATTAAGCTTTTCATCTCTGCCACTCAAAAAAAAACAAAAACAATATTAATAAAAAAACATTTCCACAAAGCTTAAGCAATTTTCGAGTTATTGATGATTTCATGTGGATCAAAGCATATGCATTTATATATGTACGTATCTAAATACTATCTATGTATATATGTACATATGTATGTATGTATGTGTAACTCTTCATTAGCGCACCTTCATATACATCTAGAATTTCTATACGTCTGTATTTAATTTTATTTTAACTATGAAAACAAACTAAACCAACAAAACTAATCAAACAAATTCTACTTCATGTATTGTTCTACGTTTATGTATTGTACCAACTCGATTGCCTCATCCAAAAACGACTTCCTCTTTCTGTAACGCTACTCTGTTGTAACTGCTTACAAAAAAAAATAATAATAATAAAACTAACTTTCTACCGCTATTACTATGACTTCTCCTACTACTAACCCCAAATAAATGTAACGCTTCGCGGAATTAAAACTACTAAAATCCACCTACTTCAATTAATAATTCTATGTTTGTTTGCATTTAATTGTTATTATATTCATTACTCGTAACTAACAGAGCACTTTGGCATTCAATATATTAAACCCTATACAAGTAGTAGCGAAATTGTCACCAAAAATGTTACTAAAGGACAAATTGAATCCAAGAAGTTGCCCTGCGAAATGTTAGAAACTCACAAAACTCCCAAGACAACAGTGCAGACATACACGACTAAAGACACTCCCTCATTTACAGAAATGAGTGCAAGTAGTCGAACGATCATACCCCAAAGAACAACCTCGACAATAACTACGACAACAACTACATGCCCTACAACAAAGTCAATACCTGAAGTAGAAAAGGACGACAGCATTATTGCAGTGGCTGGAGAGGGAAAATCACCAAGTGCATCCGATTTTCAAGAGGAGTCTATAATGAGCGACAGAGAGTATCTGGAGCATATAATGAAGTGTGGTGATGTTAAAAGAAAAGTGCAAGAGTTAGAAGCACATGGTGGAGTAGGCTACACTGATAGCAGCATGCATTCGAACTTAGAAGCTGACGCTGTCGATAAAAGTGACAACGTTAAAACGGTTGTTTACGCAATTGAAGAAAAATTGGTTGGTTCGACAGTGGAAGCGATACCGTTTGCAGTACAAAAACGTAAACCGAGTCGCACTGAATGTGATTTGGCACAGTTGGAGAAACAAATATTAAGCGACGTAGATGTCCAATTGACACAGTTAGCCTCCTCAGAGCCACCCATGCATGTGGTGAAACTTTCCCCTAGCGAGTCTTTGGAAAGTGAAGCCAATAATTTGGCTGCCATCGATGAGGCTGTTTGTGAAAAAGTGTGCTCGAAGAAAAGAACATTCGAAGTGGCAGAAAAACTAGAAATATTGCAGGAAGATTTAAATAAATCATTTGACAGTGAAAAAGACGAGCCAACAGCGGGAAGTATTATTGCAGACAAGGACCAAATTTTAGAAACTGATGACGCCAATCTAGTCAAAGTCAAACATGTTGTAGAAGTATTTGAGAAGAAATTCCCAGTATCCTCGGTTGAAGCTACTCCATTTAGTCCGAGACGAAAGGAAAAAGGACTTACTGAATTAGATATAAGTGATATAGAAAAACAAATTTTAACTGAAACCGATGTGCTGTTAGAAAATCTTGCTCCCACAGAAACAGAGAAAATTGCTCAAATCCAACCATTGACGAGTCCCCAAGAAACTGCTGCACCTATCGAAGAGACATGCGAGCGTATATGCTCAAAACGTAGAATAAGTGAATTAGCGAAACTGTTTGAAGTTTCATCTGAAATTGTACAGAAACCAACTCAGGAAAATCTAAAGCCTAAAGTAGATAAATTTGATTCCGAACCTAGTGATACTAAAGAAACTGAAAAGACTGTTAATGTTAGTCAATTAAAAAATATAAGTTTGACTTCCAAAACAATTAGTATTAACCAAACTGTAGACTATAATAACAAAACCATGCCCTTAGAAGTACACACGACTATAGACAATAAACCAAAGTTTAGTGTTTCAAATGATATTTGGGATAACTCAAAAGCTCTAGACGCACAAATTTCCACAAGCAGCGAAATAACAACACACGGTGAATTACAGCAAAGTTTAACAGCCGACAAAAGTAAAACGTCTCTTTTACCACTAAGTCAAACGGCATTGGACACATTTTCAATAACGGGGTTAGAAAAAATTCAAACCACTAAAGAAGAAGCAGATAAATTCCCTCTACTCGAGCCAAAAGAAGTAGCACCATTTACAAAATATATATCTAAAGACTCAACACATTTAACCGATAGAATGACTCATGAAACAAACCAACCACAAATACCAGCTACAACTTCCAAGCAAAGTTTCATAACATCAACTTTTAAAGAATCAACTGGTCATTGTACGGCAGCACAAATTGACGAAATGAAAAACGATGACAGATCAAATATGTTATTGACGGCCCAGAAACCTTCTTCATCAATGCGCAGTCTAGGTCCCACAGAAGAATCGAAAGAACACATTCAATTCCTGACTAAAAAAGTGGAAGAACTCCCAGGTTCTTTGGCATTTGCCCAAACAGAACCTTCTGACAAGCCACAGATGTCTGATCCTGAAAGTTCAATATCCCTAATTATTGATGAAAAATCTCTTCTAGAACAAACATATGATAAGAAAGTAACTGAGTCAAAGGCCACAACTATAAAACGAATATCATCAATCCCACCCACAACAGATGAAACAGATTTACTAAAACCCAAATCAGAACCAGTGCATCTTTCAACAGAGTCTTACTTAATGAAAAGTCAGGAGCAATTTATAAAATCTATACATTCAATCGATATTGAGAAATCTCTTGCAGAACCTTCACCGGATAAACATACTGAATATTTAAAACACTCTCTAAAACCAGAAGGCATTACTGAAACAAAGACAATTTTGCATTACGCAATACCTCCTGACGTGTCCGACCTGTCCGGTACAAATGAACAGATACCCCTAATCGAAAGGAAAAAAAGTCTTGAGTTTGAGGAGAGAGAAATGGATCTAAAGTCAGTTCAATCATCCACCGTATCACCTGAGAAAGATCACCTCTCCAAAACGGAAAATCCCATATCTCCCATTGGCACGATAGCCTCTTCTATTAAGCCTTCATTAGATACTAGTACAGCAGAAGCGACCAAACCAACTGTTATTGGTTTAAAGTCAGTATATTTTCCCTTAGAAATTTCTGATAAAAGAGACATTTCCGAAATTAAAACATCAGTACCTTCAGTTGACACAGGAAAATCACCTGTTAAACCTACATTAGATGAAATTGCTGACGATGTGTCAAGGACAACTACCAGTGACCCACAGGCAGTATCTCTTTCCTCAGAAATTTCCAATAACACAAACATTTTCATAATTAAAAGAACCATAACCTCAGGAGTCACAGAAAAATATCATACTAAAACCCCATTAGATGAGAGTACTGACGAAGCGACAAAGCCAACTCTTATAGAGTCAAAGGCAGTATCTCTTTCCTCAAAACCTGACGAGTCAGACCTTTCTGAAATTAAAAAACTGACAAATTCAATTGACACAAGAAGCTCCCACTTTAAACCTACATTTTTTGAGAGAACTGATGAATTGCCAAAGCCAACTGTTGTTGACTCAAAGACAGTGTCTCCTTCCTCGAAACTTTCTTATAAGACAGATGCTTCTGAAATTGAAAAACCCGCACCGTCAATTTACACAGGAAAGTCTTCTATTAAACCTACATTAGACGAAACTACTGACGAATCCCCTAAGCCAACTGTTGTTGACTCAAAGACAGTGTCTCCTGCCTCAGAGTCATCTGACAAGACAGACGTTTCCGTAATTGAAAAACCAGCTCCTTCAGTAGACACAGAAAAGTCTGCTATTAAACTTACATTAGATGAAGCTACTGACGAAGCGCCTAAGCCAACTGTGTTTGGCTCAAAGACAATGTCTCATACCTCAGAGCTTTCTGATAAAACAGATCTTTCTAAAATGGAAAAGGCAGCACCTTCAGTAGATACAGGAAAGTCTCATATTAAGCCTACATTAGACGAAACTAGTGACGAAGCGCCCATGTCAACTGTTTTTGACTCAAAGATGGTGTCTTCTTCCTCAGAGACTTCTGTTAAGACAGACTTTTCTGAAATTAAAGAACCAGCACCTTCAGTTGACACACGAAAGTCTCCGATTAAACTTGTATTAGATGAAAGCATAGACGAAGCGCCTAAGCCAACTGTTGTTGATACAAATACAGTGTCTCCCTCCTCAGAATCATCTGACAAGACAGACGTTTCCGTAATTGAAAAACCAGCTCCTTCAGTAGACACAGGAAAGTATCCTATTAAGCCTACATTAGACGAAACTACTGTCGAAGCGCCTAAGTCAACTACTGTTGACTCAAAGACAGTGTCACCTTTCTCAGAGCTTTCTGATAAGACAGACGTTCCTGAAATTGAAAAGCCAGCATCTTCTGTAGATACAGGAAAGTCTCCTATTAGGTCTTCATTAGACGAAACTACTGACGAAGCAAATGAACCAACTGTTATTTACTCAAAGACAGTGCCTCCTTCCTCAGAGCCTGTTGAAAAGACGGACCTTTCTGAAATTGAAAAACCAGCACCGACAGTAGTCACAGAAAAGTCTTCTATTAAACCTACATTGGACGAAACTACTGACGAAGCGCCTAAGCCAACTGCTGTTGACTTAAAGACAGTGTCTCCTTCCTCAGAGCCTTCTGATAAGACAGACGTTTCTGAAATTGAAAAACTAGCACCTTCAGTAGATACAGGAAAGTCTCCTATTAAGCCTACATTAGACGAAACTAGTGACGAAGCGCCCATGTCAACTGTTTTTGACTCAAAGATGGTGTCTTCTTCCTCAGAGACTTCTGTTAAGACAGACTTTTCTGAAATTGAAGAACCAGCACCTTCAGTTGACACACAAAAGTCTCCGATTAAACTTGTATTAGATGAAAGCATAGACGAAGCGCCTAAGCCAACTGTTGTTGATACAAATACAGTGTCTCCTTCCTCAGAATCATCTGACAAGACAGACGTTTCCGTAATTGAAAAACCAGCTCCTTCAGTAGACACAGGAAAGTATCCTATTAAGCCTACATTAGACGAAACTACTGTCGAAGCGCCTAAGTCAACTACTGTTGACTTAAAGACAGTGTCTCCTTCCTCAGAGCCTTCTGATAAGACAGACGTTTCTGAAAGTGAAAAACCAGCACCTTCAGTAGATAAAGGAAAGTCTCCTATTAAACCTACATTGGACGAAACTACTGACGAAGCGCCTAAGCCAACTGCTGTTGACTCAAAGACAGTGTCTCCTTCCTTAGAGCCTGTTGAAAAGGCGGGCCTTTCTGAAATTGAAAAACCAGCACCAACAGTAGCCACAGAAAAGTCTCCTATTAAACCTACATTGGAAGAAACTACTGACGAAGCGCCTAAGCCAACTGCTGTTGACTCAAAGACAGTGTCTCCTTCCTCAGAGCCTTCTGATAAGACAGACCTTTCTGAAATTGAAAAACCAGCACCTTCAGTAGATACAGGAAAGCCTCCTATTAAGCCTACACTAGACGAAAGTACTGACGAAGCGCCTAAGCCAGCTGCTGTTGACTCTAAGACAGTGTCTCCTTCCTCAGAGCCTGATGAAAAGACAGACCTTTCTGAAATTGAAAAACCAGCACCTTCAATAGTCACTGACAAGCCTTCTGTTAAACATACATTAGACGAAACTACTGACAAAGCGCCTAAGCAAGCTGCTGTTGACTCAAAGACAGTGTCTCCTTCCTCAGAGCCTTCAGATAAGACAGACCTTTCTGAAATTGAAAAACCAGCAACAACAGTAGCCACAGAAAAGTCTCCTATTAAACCTACATTGGACGAAAGTACTGACAAAGCGCCTAAGCCAACTGCTGTTGACTCAAAGACAGTGTCTCCTTCCTCAGAGCCTTCTGATAAGGCAGACGTTTCTGAAAGTGAAAAACCAGCACCTTCAGTAGATACAGGAAAGTCTCCTATTAAACCTACATTGGACGAAACTACTGACGAAGCGCCTAAGCCAACTGCTGTTGACTCAAAGACAGTGTCTCCTTCCTCAGAGCCTGTTGAAAAGGCGGGCCTTTCTGAAATTGAAAAACCAGCACCAACAGTAGCCACAGAAAAGTCTCCTATTAAACCTACATTGGACGAAACTACTGACGAAAGGCCTAAGCCAAGTGCTCTTGACTCAAATACAGTGTCTCCTTCCTCAGAGTTAGTTGAAAAGGCGGACCTTTCTGAAATTGAAAAACCAACACCTTCAGTAGATACAGGAAAGTCTCCTATTAAACCTACATTGGACGAAACTACTGACAAAGCGCCTAAGCCAACTGCTGTTGACTTAAAAACAGTGTCTCCTTCCTCAGAGCCTTCTGATAAGGCAGACGTTTCTGAAATTGAAAAACCAGCCCCTACAGTAGTCACAGAAAAGTCTCCAATTAAACCTACATTGGATGAAAGTACTGACGAAGCGCCTAAGCCAATGGAAAAACCAGCACCAACAGTAGCCACAGACAAGTCTCCTATTAAACCTACATTGGACGAAACTACTGATGAAGCGCCTAAACCAACTGCTGTTGACTCAAAGACAGTGTCTCGTTCCTCAGACCTTGTTGAAAAGGCAGACCTTTCTGAAATTGAAAAACCAGCACCTTCAATAGTCACTGACAAGCCTTCTGTTAAACATACATTAGACGAAACTACTGACAAAGCGCCTAAGCAAGCTGCTGTTGACTCAAAGACAGTGTCTCCTTCCTCAGAGCCTTCAGATAAGACAGACCTTTCTGAAATTGAAAAACCAGCAACAACAGTAGCCACAGAAAAGTCTCCTATTAAACCTACATTGGACGAAAGTACTGACAAAGCGCCTAAGCCAACTGCTGTTGACTCAAAGACAGTGTCTCCTTCCTCAGAGCCTTCTGATAAGGAAGACGTTTCTGAAACTGAAAAACCAGCACCTTCAGTAGATACAGGAAAGTCTCCTATTAAACTTACATTGGATGAAAGTACTGACGAAGCGCCTAAGACAACTGCTGTTGACTTAAAGACAGTGTCTCCTTCCTCAGAGCCTTCTGATAAGGAAGACGTTTCTGAAACTGAAAAACCAGCACCTTCAGTAGATACAGGAAAGTCTCCTATTAAACCTACATTGGACGAAACTACTGACGAAGCGCCTAAGCCAACTGCTGTTGACTTAAAGACAGTGTCTCCTTCCTCAGAGCCTTCTGATAAGGAAGACGTTTCTGAAACTGAAAAACCAGCACCTTCAGTAGATACAGGAAAGTCTCCTATTAAACCTACATTGGACGAAACTACTGACGAAGCGCCTAAGCCAACTGCTGTTGACTTAAAGACAGTGTCTCCTTCCTCAGAGCCTTCTGATAAGGCAGACGTTTCTGAAACTGAAAAACCAGCACCTTCAATAGCCACAGAAAAGTCTCCTATTAAACTTACATTGGATGAAAGTACTGACGAAGCGCCTAAGACAACTGCTGTTGACTCAAAGACAGTGTCTCCTTCCTCAGAACCTATTGAAAAGCCAGACCTTTCTGAAATTGTAAAACCAGCACCAACAGTAGTCACAGAAAAGTCTCCTATTAAACCTACATTGGACGAAACTACTGACGAAGCGCCTAAGCCAACTGCTGTTGACTCAAAGACAGTGTCTCCTTCCTCAGAACCTGTTGAAAAGCCAGACCTTTCTGAAATTGTAAAACTAGCACCAACAGTAGTCACAGAAAAGTCTCCTATTAAACCTACATGGGACGAAACTACTGACGAAGCGCCTAAGCCAACTGCTGTTGACTCAAAGACAGTGTCTCCTTCTTCAGAACCTGTTGAAAAGCCAGACCTTTCTGAAATTGTAAAACCAGCACCAACAGTAGTCACAGAAAAGTCTCCTATTGAACCTACATTGGACGAAACTACTGACGAAGCGCCTAAGCCAACTGCTGTTGACTTAAAGACAGTGTCTCCTTCCTCAGAGCCTTCTGATAAGGAAGACGTTTCTGAAACTGAAAAACCAGCACCTTCAGTAGATACAGGAAAGTCTCCTATTAAACCTACATTGGACGAAACTACTGACGAAGCGCCTAAGCCAACTGCTGTTGACTTAAAGACAGTGTCTCCTTCCTCAGAGCCTTCTGATAAAGCAGACGTTTCTGAAAGTGAAAAACCAGCACCTTCAATAGCCACAGAAAAGTCTCCTATTAAACCTACATTGGATGAAAGTACTGACGAAGCGCCTAAGACAACTGCTGTTGACTCAAAGACAGTGTCTCCTTCCTCAGAACCTGTTGAAAAGCCAGACCTTTCTGAAAATGTAAAACCAGCACCAACAGTAGTCACAGAAAAGTCTCCTATTAAACCTACATTGGACGAAACTACTGACGAAGCGCCTAAGCCAACTGCTGTTGACTCAAAGACAGTGTCTCCTTCCTCAGAACCTGTTGAAAAGCCAGACCTTTCTGAAATTGTAAAACCAGCACCCACAGTAGTCACAGAAAAGCCTCCTATTAAACCTACATTGGACGAAACTACTGACGAAGCGCCTAAGCCAACTGCTGTTGACTCAAAGACAGTGTCTCCTTCCTCAGAACCTGTTGAAAAGCCAGACCTTTCTAAAATTGTAAAACCAGCACCAACAGTAGTCACAGAAAAGTCTCCTATTAAACCTACATTGGACGAAACTACTGACGAAGCGCCTAAGCCAACTGCTGTTGACTCAAAGACAGTGTCTCCTTCTTCAGAACCTGTTGAAAAGCCAGACCTTTCTGAAATTGTAAAACCAGCACCAACAGTAGTCACAGAAAAGTCTCCTATTAAACCTACATTGGACGAAACTACTGACGAAGCGCCTAAGCCATTTGCTGTTGACTCAAAGACAGTGTCTCCTTCCTCAGAACCTGTTGAAAAGACAGACCTTTCTGAAATTGTAAAACCAGCACCAACAGTAGTCACAGAAAAGTCTCCTATTAAACCTACATTGGACGAAACTACTGACGAAGCGCCTAAGCCATTTGCTGTTGACTCAAAGACAGTGTCTCCTTCCTCAGAACCTGTTGAAAAGACAGACCTTTCTGAAATTGTAAAACCAGCACCAACAGTAGTCACAGAAAAGTCTCCTATTAAACCTACATTGGACGAAACTACTGACGAAGCGCCTAAGCCAACTGCTGTTGACTCAAAGACAGTGTCTCCTTCTTCAGAACCTGTTGAAAAGCCAGACCTTTCTGAAATTGTAAAACCAGCACCAACAGTAGTCACAGGAAAGTCTCCTATTAAACCTACATTGGACGAAACTACTGACGAAGCGCCTAAGCCATTTGCTGTTGACTCAAAGACAGTGTCTCCTTCCTCAGAACCTGTTGAAAAGACAGACCTTTCTGAAATTGTAAAACCAGCACCAACAGTAGTCACAGAAAAGTCTCCTATTAAACCTACATTGGACGAAACTACTGACGAAGCGCCTAAGCCAACTGCTGTTGACTCAAAGACAGTGTCTCCTTCCTCAGAACCTGTTGAAAAGCCAGACCTTTCTGAAATTGTAAAACCAGCACCAACAGTAGTCACAGAAAAGTCTCCTATTAAACCTACATTGGACGAAACTACTGACGAAGCGCCTAAGCCAACTGCTGTTGACTTAAAGACAGTGTCTCCTTCCTCAGAGCCTTCTGATAAGGAAGACGTTTCTGAAACTGAAAAACCAGCACCTTCAGTAGATACAGGAAAGTCTCCTATTAAACTTACATTGGATGAAAGTACTGACGAAGCGCCTAAGACAACTGCTGTTGACTCAAAGACAGTGTCTCCTTCCTCAGAACCTGTTGAAAAGCCAGACCTTTCTGAAAATGTAAAACCAGCACCAACAGTAGTCACAGAAAAGTCTCCTATTAAACCTACATTGGACGAAACTACTGACGAAGCGCCTAAGCCAACTGCTGTTGACTCAAAGACAGTGTCTCCTTCCTCAGAACCTGTTGAAAAGCCAGACCTTTCTGAAATTGTAAAACCAGCACCAACAGTAGTCACAGAAAAGTCTCCTATTAAACCTACATTGGACGAAACTACTGACGAAGCGCCTAAGCCAACTGCTGTTGACTCAAAGACAGTGACTCCTTCTTCAGAACCTGTTGAAAAGCCAGACCTTTCTGAAAATGTAAAACCAGCACCAACAGTAGTCACAGGAAAGTCTCCTATTAAACCTACATTGGACGAAACTACTGACGAAGCGCCTAAGCCATTTGCTGTTGACTCAAAGACAGTGTCTCCTTCCTCAGAACCTGTTGAAAAGGCAGACCTTTCTGAAATTGTAAAACCAGCACCAACAGTAGTCACAGAAAAGTCTCCTATTAAACCTACATTGGACGAAACTACTGACGAAGCGCCTAAGCCAACTGCTGTTGACTCAAAGACAGTGTCTCCTTCCTCAGAGCCTTCTGATAAGGCAGACGTTTCTGAAATTGAAAAACCAGCCCCTACAGTAGTCACAGAAAAGTCTCCAATTAAACCTACATTGGATGAAAGTACTGACGAAGCGCCTAAGCCAATGGAAAAACCAGCACCAACAGTAGCCACAGACAAGTCTCCTATTAAACCTACATTGGACGAAACTACTGATGAAGCGCCTAAACCAACTGCTGTTGACTCAAAGACAGTGTCTCGTTCCTCAGACCTTGTTGAAAAGGCAGACCTTTCTGAAATTGAAAAACCAGCACCAACAGTAGCCACTGAAAAGTCTCCTATTAAACCTACATTGGACGAAACCACTGACGAAGGGCCTAAGCCAACTGCTGTTGACTCAAAGACAGTGTCTCCTTCCTCAGAAACTGTTGAAAAGACAGACCTTTCTGAAATTGAAAAACCAGCACCAACAGTAGTCACAGAAAAGTCTCCTATTAAACCTACATTGGACGAAGCTACTGACGAAGCGCCTAAGCCAACTGCTGTTGACTCAAAGACAGTGTCTCCTTCCTCAGAGCCTTCTGATAAGGAAGACGTTTCTGAAACTGAAAAACCAGCACCTTCAGTAGATACAGGAAAGTCTCCTATTAAACTTACATTGGATGAAAGTACTGACGAAGCGCCTAAGACAACTGCTGTTGACTTAAAGACAGTGTCTCCTTCCTCAGAGCCTTCTGATAAGGAAGACGTTTCTGAAACTGAAAAACCAGCACCTTCAGTAGATACAGGAAAGTCTCCTATTAAACCTACATTGGACGAAACTACTGACGAAGCGCCTAAGCCAACTGCTGTTGACTTAAAGACAGTGTCTCCTTCCTCAGAGCCTTCTGATAAGGAAGACGTTTCTGAAACTGAAAAACCAGCACCTTCAGTAGATACAGGAAAGTCTCCTATTAAACCTACATTGGACGAAACTACTGACGAAGCGCCTAAGCCAACTGCTGTTGACTTAAAGACAGTGTCTCCTTCCTCAGAGCCTTCTGATAAGGCAGACGTTTCTGAAAGTGAAAAACCAGCACCTTCAATAGCCACAGAAAAGTCTCCTATTAAACTTACATTGGATGAAAGTACTGACGAAGCGCCTAAGACAACTGCTGTTGACTCAAAGACAGTGTCTCCTTCCTCAGAACCTGTTGAAAAGCCAGACCTTTCTGAAATTGTAAAACCAGCACCAACAGTAGTCACAGAAAAGTCTCCTATTAAACCTACATTGGACGAAACTACTGACGAAGCGCCTAAGCCAACTGCTGTTGACTCAAAGACAGTGTCTCCTTCCTCAGAACCTGTTGAAAAGCCAGACCTTTCTGAAATTGTAAAACCAGCACCAACAGTAGTCACAGAAAAGTCTCCTATTAAACCTACATGGGACGAAACTACTGACGAAGCGCCTAAGCCAACTGCTGTTGACTCAAAGACAGTGTCTCCTTCTTCAGAACCTGTTGAAAAGCCAGACCTTTCTGAAATTGTAAAACCAGCACCAACAGTAGTCACAGAAAAGTCTCCTATTGAACCTACATTGGACGAAACTACTGACGAAGCGCCTAAGCCAACTGCTGTTGACTTAAAGACAGTGTCTCCTTCCTCAGAGCCTTCTGATAAGGAAGACGTTTCTGAAACTGAAAAACCAGCACCTTCAGTAGATACAGGAAAGTCTCCTATTAAACCTACATTGGACGAAACTACTGACGAAGCGCCTAAGCCAACTGCTGTTGACTTAAAGACAGTGTCTCCTTCCTCAGAGCCTTCTGATAAGGCAGACGTTTCTGAAAGTGAAAAACCAGCACCTTCAATAGCCACAGAAAAGTCTCCTATTAAACTTACATTGGATGAAAGTACTGACGAAGCGCCTAAGACAACTGCTGTTGACTCAAAGACAGTGTCTCCTTCCTCAGAACCTGTTGAAAAGCCAGACCTTTCTGAAATTGTAAAACCAGCACCAACAGTAGTCACAGAAAAGTCTCCTATTAAACCTACATTGGACGAAACTACTGACGAAGCGCCTAAGCCAACTGCTGTTGACTCAAAGACAGTGTCTCCTTCCTCAGAACCTGTTGAAAAGCCAGACCTTTCTGAAATTGTAAAACCAGCACCAACAGTAGTCACAGAAAAGCCTCCTATTAAACCTACATTGGACGAAACTACTGACGAAGCGCCTAAGCCAACTGCTGTTGACTCAAAGACAGTGTCTCCTTCCTCAGAACCTGTTGAAAAGCCAGACCTTTCTAAAATTGTAAAACCAGCACCAACAGTAGTCACAGAAAAGTCTCCTATTAAACCTACATTGGACGAAACTACTGACGAAGCGCCTAAGCCAACTGCTGTTGACTCAAAGACAGTGTCTCCTTCTTCAGAACCTGTTGAAAAGCCAGACCTTTCTGAAATTGTAAAACCAGCACCAACAGTAGTCACAGAAAAGTCTCCTATTAAACCTACATTGGACGAAACTACTGACGAAGCGCCTAAGCCATTTGCTGTTGACTCAAAGACAGTGTCTCCTTCCTCAGAACCTGTTGAAAAGACAGACCTTTCTGAAATTGTAAAACCAGCACCAACAGTAGTCACAGAAAAGTCTCCTATTAAACCTACATTGGACGAAACTACTGACGAAGCGCCTAAGCCATTTGCTGTTGACTCAAAGACAGTGTCTCCTTCCTCAGAACCTGTTGAAAAGACAGACCTTTCTGAAATTGTAAAACCAGCACCAACAGTAGTCACAGAAAAGTCTCCTATTAAACCTACATTGGACGAAACTACTGACGAAGCGCCTAAGCCAACTGCTGTTGACTCAAAGACAGTGTCTCCTTCTTCAGAACCTGTTGAAAAGCCAGACCTTTCTGAAATTGTAAAACCAGCACCAACAGTAGTCACAGAAAAGTCTCCTATTAAACCTACATTGGACGAAACTACTGACGAAGCGCCTAAGACAACTGCTGTTGACTCAAAGACAGTGTCTCCTTCCTCAGAGCCTTCTGATAAGGCAGACGTTTCTGAAATTGAAAAACCAGCCCCTACAGTAGTCACAGAAAAGTCTCCAATTAAACCTACATTGGATGAAAGTACTGACGAAGCGCCTAAGCCAATGGAAAAACCAGCACCAACAGTAGCCACAGACAAGTCTCCTATTAAACCTACATTGGACGAAACTACTGATGAAGCGCCTAAACCAACTGCTGTTGACTCAAAGACAGTGTCTCGTTCCTCAGACCTTGTTGAAAAGGCAGACCTTTCTGAAATTGAAAAACCAGCACCAACAGTAGCCACTGAAAAGTCTCCTATTAAACCTACATTGGACGAAACCACTGACGAAGGGCCTAAGCCAACTGCTGTTGACTCAAAGACAGTGTCTCCTTCCTCAGAAACTGTTGAAAAGACAGACCTTTCTGAAATTGAAAAACCAGCACCAACAGTAGTCACAGAAAAGTCTCCTATTAAACCTACATTGGACGAAGCTACTGACGAAGCGCCTAAGCCAACTGCTGTTGACTCAAAGACAGTGTCTCCTTCCTCAGAGCCTTCTGATAAGGAAGACGTTTCTGAAACTGAAAAACCAGCACCTTCAGTAGATACAGGAAAGTCTCCTATTAAACTTACATTGGATGAAAGTACTGACGAAGCGCCTAAGACAACTGCTGTTGACTTAAAGACAGTGTCTCCTTCCTCAGAGCCTTCTGATAAGGAAGACGTTTCTGAAACTGAAAAACCAGCACCTTCAGTAGATACAGGAAAGTCTCCTATTAAACCTACATTGGACGAAACTACTGACGAAGCGCCTAAGCCAACTGCTGTTGACTTAAAGACAGTGTCTCCTTCCTCAGAGCCTTCTGATAAGGAAGACGTTTCTGAAACTGAAAAACCAGCACCTTCAGTAGATACAGGAAAGTCTCCTATTAAACCTACATTGGACGAAACTACTGACGAAGCGCCTAAGCCAACTGCTGTTGACTTAAAGACAGTGTCTCCTTCCTCAGAGCCTTCTGATAAGGCAGACGTTTCTGAAAGTGAAAAACCAGCACCTTCAATAGCCACAAAAAAGTCTCCTATTAAACTTACATTGGATGAAAGTACTGACGAAGCGCCTAAGACAACTGCTGTTGACTCAAAGACAGTGTCTCCTTCCTCAGAACCTGTTGAAAAGCCAGACCTTTCTGAAATTGTAAAACCAGCACCAACAGTAGTCACAGAAAAGTCTCCTATTAAACCTACATTGGACGAAACTACTGACGAAGCGCCTAAGCCAACTGCTGTTGACTCAAAGACAGTGTCTCCTTCCTCAGAACCTGTTGAAAAGCCAGACCTTTCTGAAATTGTAAAACCAGCACCAACAGTAGTCACAGAAAAGTCTCCTATTAAACCTACATGGGACGAAACTACTGACGAAGCGCCTAAGCCAACTGCTGTTGACTCAAAGACAGTGTCTCCTTCTTCAGAACCTGTTGAAAAGCCAGACCTTTCTGAAATTGTAAAACCAGCACCAACAGTAGTCACAGAAAAGTCTCCTATTGAACCTACATTGGACGAAACTACTGACGAAGCGCCTAAGCCAACTGCTGTTGACTTAAAGACAGTGTCTCCTTCCTCAGAGCCTTCTGATAAGGAAGACGTTTCTGAAACTGAAAAACCAGCACCTTCAGTAGATACAGGAAAGTCTCCTATTAAACCTACATTGGACGAAACTACTGACGAAGCGCCTAAGCCAACTGCTGTTGACTTAAAGACAGTTTCTCCTTCCTCAGAGCCTTCTGATAAGGCAGACGTTTCTGAAAGTGAAAAACCAGCACCTTCAATAGCCACAGAAAAGTCTCCTATTAAACTTACATTGGATGAAAGTACTGACGAAGCGCCTAAGACAACTGCTGTTGACTCAAAGACAGTGTCTCCTTCCTCAGAACCTGTTGAAAAGCCAGACCTTTCTGAAATTGTAAAACCAGCACCAACAGTAGTCACAGAAAAGTCTCCTATTAAACCTACATTGGACGAAACTACTGACGAAGCGCCTAAGCCAACTGCTGTTGACTCAAAGACAGTGTCTCCTTCCTCAGAACCTGTTGAAAAGCCAGACCTTTCTGAAATTGTAAAACCAGCACCAACAGTAGTCACAGAAAAGCCTCCTATTAAACCTACATTGGACGAAACTACTGACGAAGCGCCTAAGCCAACTGCTGTTGACTCAAAGACAGTGTCTCCTTCCTCAGAACCTGTTGAAAAGCCAGACCTTTCTAAAATTGTAAAACCAGCACCAACAGTAGTCACAGAAAAGTCTCCTATTAAACCTACATTGGACGAAACTACTGACGAAGCGCCTAAGCCAACTGCTGTTGACTCAAAGACAGTGTCTCCTTCTTCAGAACCTGTTGAAAAGCCAGACCTTTCTGAAATTGTAAAACCAGCACCAACAGTAGTCACAGAAAAGTCTCCTATTAAACCTACATTGGACGAAACTACTGACGAAGCGCCTAAGCCATTTGCTGTTGACTCAAAGACAGTGTCTCCTTCCTCAGAACCTGTTGAAAAGACAGACCTTTCTGAAATTGTAAAACCAGCACCAACAGTAGTCCCAGAAAAGTCTCCTATTAAACCTACATTGGACGAAACTACTGACGAAGCGCCTAAGCCATTTGCTGTTGACTCAAAGACAGTGTCTCCTTCCTCAGAACCTGTTGAAAAGACAGACCTTTCTGAAATTGTAAAACCAGCACCAACAGTAGTCACAGAAAAGTCTCCTATTAAACCTACATTGGACGAAACTACTGACGAAGCGCCTAAGCCAACTGCTGTTGACTCAAAGACAGTGTCTCCTTCTTCAGAACCTGTTGAAAAGCCAGACCTTTCTGAAATTGTAAAACCAGCACCAACAGTAGTCACAGAAAAGTCTCCTATTAAACCTACATTGGACGAAACTACTGACGAAGCGCCTAAGCCATTTGCTGTTGACTCAAAGACAGTGTCTCCTTCCTCAGAACCTGTTGAAAAGACAGACCTTTCTGAAATTGTAAAACCAGCACCAACAGTAGTCACAGAAAAGTCTCCTATTAAACCTACATTGGACGAAACTACTGACGAAGCGCCTAAGCCAACTGCTGTTGACTCAAAGACAGTGTCTCCTTCCTCAGAACCTGTTGAAAAGCCAGACCTTTCTGAAATTGTAAAACCAGCACCAACAGTAGTCACAGAAAAGTCTCCTATTAAACCTACATTGGACGAAACTACTGACGAAGCGCCTAAGCCAACTGCTGTTGACTTAAAGACAGTGTCTCCTTCCTCAGAGCCTTCTGATAAGGAAGACGTTTCTGAAACTGAAAAACCAGCACCTTCAGTAGATACAGGAAAGTCTCCTATTAAACTTACATTGGATGAAAGTACTGACGAAGCGCCTAAGACAACTGCTGTTGACTCAAAGACAGTGTCTCCTTCCTCAGAACCTGTTGAAAAGCCAGACCTTTCTGAAAATGTAAAACCAGCACCAACAGTAGTCACAGAAAAGTCTCCTATTAAACCTACATTGGACGAAACTACTGACGAAGCGCCTAAGCCAACTGCTGTTGACTCAAAGACAGTGTCTCCTTCCTCAGAACCTGTTGAAAAGCCAGACCTTTCTGAAATTGTAAAACCAGCACCAACAGTAGTCACAGAAAAGTCTCCTATTAAACCTACATTGGACGAAACTACTGACGAAGCGCCTAAGCCAACTGCTGTTGACTCAAAGACAGTGTCTCCTTCTTCAGAACCTGTTGAAAAGCCAGACCTTTCTGAAAATGTAAAACCAGCACCAACAGTAGTCACAGGAAAGTCTCCTATTAAACCTACATTGGACGAAACTACTGACGAAGCGCCTAAGCCATTTGCTGTTGACTCAAAGACAGTGTCTCCTTCCTCAGAACCTGTTGAAAAGACAGACCTTTCTGAAATTGTAAAACCAGCACCAACAGTAGTCACAGAAAAGTCTCCAATTAAACCTACATTGGACGAAACTACTGACGAAGCAACTAAGCCAACTGCTGTTGACTCAAAGACAGTGTCGCCTTCCTCAGAGCCTGTTGAAAAGACGGACCTTTCTGAAATTGAAAAACCAGCCCCTACAGTAGTCACAGAAAAGTCTCCAATTAAACCTACATTGGACTTAACTACTGACGAAGCGCCTAAGCCAACTGCTGTTGACCCAAAGACAGTGTCTCCTTCCTCAGAACCTGTTGAAAAGACAGACCTTTCTAAAATTGAAAAGCCAGCACCAACAGTAGTCACAGAAAAGTCTCCTATTAAACCTACATTGGACGAAACTACTGACGAAGCAACTAAGCCAACTGCTGTTGACTCAAAGACAGTGTCTCCTTCTTCAGAGCCTGTTGAAAAGACGGACCTTTCTGAAATTGAAAAACCAGCCCCTACAGTAGCCACAGAAAAGTCTCCTATTAAACCTACATTGGACGAAACTACTGACGAAGGGCCTAAGCCAACTGCTGTTGACTCAAAGACAGTCTCTCCTTCCTCAGAGCCTGTTGAAAAGACGGACCTTTCTGAAATTGAAAAACCAGTACCAACAGTAGCCACAGAAAAGTCTCCTATTAAACCTACATTGGACGAAACTACTGACGAAGGGCCTAAGCCAACTGCTGTTGACTCAAAGACAGTGTGTCCTTCCTCAGAGCCTGTTGAAAAGACGGACCTTTCTGAAATTGAAAAACCAGCCCCTACAGTAGCCACAGAAAAGTCTCCTATTAAACCTACATTGGACGAAACTACTGACGAAGGGCCTAAGCCAACTGCTGTTGACTCAAAGACAGTGTCTCCTTCCTCAGAGCCTGTTGAAAAGACGGACCTTTCTGAAATTGAAAAACCAGTACCAACAGTAGCCACAGAAAAGTCTCCTATTAAACCTACATTGGACGAAACTACTGACGAAGGGCCTAAGCCAACTGCTGTTGACTCAAAGACAGTGTCTCCTTCCTCAGAGCCTGTTGAAAAGACGGACCTTTCTGAAATTGAAAAACCAGCCCCTACAGTAGCCACAGAAAAGTCTCCTATTAAACCTACATTGGACGAAACTACTGACGAAGCGCCTAAGCCAACTGCTGTTGACTCAAAGACAGTCTCTCCTTCCTCAGAGCCTGTTGAAAAGACGGACCTTTCTGAAATTGAAAAACCAGTACCAACAGTAGCCACAGAAAAGTCTCCAATTAAACCTACATTGGACGAAACTACTGACGAAGCAACTAAGCCAACTGCTGTTGACTCAAAGACAGTGTCGCCTTCCTCAGAGCCTGTTGAAAAGACGGACCTTTCTGAAATTGAAAAACCAGCCCCTACAGTAGTCACAGAAAAGTCTCCTATTAAACCTACATTGGACTTAACTACTGACGAAGCGCCTAAGCCAACTGCTGTTGACTCAAATACAGTGTCTCCTTCCTCAGAGCCTGTTGAAAAGACAGGCCTTTCTGAAATTGAAAAACAAGTACCTACAGTAGACACAGAAAAGTCTCCTAATAAACCTACATTGGATGAAAGTACTGACGAAGCGCCTAAGCCAACTGCTGTTGACTCAAAGACAGTGTCTCCTTCCTCAGAGCCAGTTGAAAAGACAGACCTTTCTGAAATTGAAAAACAAGAACCTACAGTAGACACAGAAAAGTCTCCTATTAAACCTACATTGGATGAAAGTACTGACGAAGCGCCTAAGCCAACTGCTGTTGACTCAAAGACAGTGTCTCCTTCCTCAGAGCCTGTTGAAAAGACAGACCTTTCTGAAATTGAAAAACCAGCACCTTCAGTAGATACAGGAAAGTCTCCAATTAAACCCACATTGGCCGAAACTACCGACGAAGCGCCTAAGGCAACTGCTCCTGACTCAAAGACAGTGTCTTCTTCCTCAGAGCCAGTTGAAAAGACAGACCTTTCTGAAATTGAAAAACAAGTACCTACTGTAGACACAGAAAAGTCTCCTATTAAACCTACATTGGACGAAACTACTGACAAAGCGCCTAAGCCAACTGCTGTTGACTCAAAGACAGTGTCCCCTTCCTCAGAACCTGTTGAAAAGACAGACCTTTCTAAAATTGAAAAACCAGCACCAACAGTAGTCACAGAAAAGTCTGCTATTAAACCTACGTTGGACGAAACTACTGACGAAGCGCCTAAGCCAACTGCTGTTGACTCAAAGACAGTGTCTCCTTCCTCAGAGCCTGTTGAAAAGGCGGACCTTTCTGAAATTGAAAAACCTGCACCTTCAGTAGATACAGGAAAGTCTCCTATTAAACCTACATCGGACGAAACTACTGACGAAGCGCCTAAGCCATTTGCTGTTGACTCAAAGACAGTGTCTCCTTCCTCAGAGCCAGTTGAAAAGACAGACCTTTCTGAAATTGAAAAACAAGTACCTACAGTAGACACAGAAAAGTCTCCTATTAAACCTACATTGGACGAAACTACTGACGAAGCGCCTAAGCCATTTGCTGTTGACTCAAAGACAGTGTCTCCTTCCTCAGAGCCAGTTGAAAAGGCAGACCTTTCTGAAATTGAAAAACAAGTACCTACTGTAGACACAGAAAAGTCTCATATTAAACCTACATTGGATGAAACTATTGACGAAGCGCCTAAGCCAATTGAAACACCAGCACCAAAAGTAGCCACAGAAAAGTCTCCTATTAAACCTACATTGGACGAAACAACTGACGAAGGGCCTAAGCCAACTGCTGTTGACTCAAAGACAGTGTCTCCTTCCTCAGAGCCTGTTGAAAAGACGGACCTTTCTGAAATTGAAAAACCAGCACCTTCAGTAGATACAGGAAAGTCTCCTATTAAACCTACATTGGACTTAACTACTGACGAAGCGCCTAAGCCAACTGCTGTTGACTCAAAGACAGTGTCTTCTTCCTCAGAACCTGTTGAAAAGACAGACCTTTCTGAAATTGAAAAACCAGCCCCTACAGTAGACACAGAAAAGTCTCCTATTAAACCTACATTGGACGAAACTACTGACGAAGCGCCTAAGCCAACTGCTATTGACTCAAAGACAGTGTCTCCTTCATCAGAGCCTTCTGATAAGACACACCTTTCTGAAATTGAAAAACCAGCACCTTCAGTAGATACAGGAAAGTCTCCTATTAAACCTACATTGGACTTAACTACTGACGAAGCGCCTAAGCCAACTGCTGTTGACTCAAAGACAGTGTCTTCTTCCTCAGAGCCAGTTGAAAAGGCAGACCTTTCTGAAATTGAAAAACAAGTACCTACTGTAGACACAGAAAAGTCTCATATTAAACCTACATTGGATGAAACTATTGACGAAGCGCCTAAGCCAATTGAAACACCAGCACCAAAAGTAGCCACAGAAAAGTCTCCTATTAAACCTACATTGGACGAAACAACTGACGAAGGGCCTAAGCCAACTGCTGTTGACTCAAAGACAGTGTCTCCTTCCTCAGAGCCTGTTGAAAAGACGGACCTTTCTGAAATTGAAAAACCAGCACCTTCAGTAGATACAAGAAAGTCTCCTATTAAACCTACATTGGACTTAACTACTGACGAAGCGCCTAAGCCAACTGCTGTTGACTCAAAGACAGTGTCTCCTTCCTCAGAGGTATCTGATAAGACAGACGTTTCTGAAAGTGAAAAACGAGCTCCTTCCGTAGATACAGGAAAGTCTCCTATTAAACCTACATTGGACGAAACTACTGACGAAGCGCCTAAGTCAACTACTGTTGACTCAAAGACAGTGTCTCCTTCCTCAGAGCCTTCCGATAGGACAGACCTTTCTGATATTGAAAAACCAGCACCTTCAGATACAGGAAAGTCTCCTATTAAGCCTACACTAGGCGAAACTAGTGACGAAGCGCATAAGCCAGCTGCTGTTGACTCAAAGACAGTGTCTCCTTTTTCAGAACCTGTTGAAAAGACAGACCTTTCTGAAATTGAAAAACAAGTACCTACAGTAGTCACACAAAAGTCTCCTATTAAACCTACATTGGATGAAAGTACTGACGAAGCACCTAAGCCATTTGCTGTTGACTCAAAGACAGTGTCTCCTTCCTCAGAACCTGTTGAAAAGACAGACCTTTCTGAAATTGTAAAACCAGCACCAACAGTAGATACAGAAAAGTCTCCAATTAAACCTACAATAGACGAAACTACTGACGAAGCGCCTAAGCCAACTGCTGTTGACTCAAAGACAGTGTCTTCTTCCTCAGAGCCTGTTGAAAAGACGGACCTTTCTGAAATTGAAAAACCAGCCCCTACAGTTTTCACCGAAAAGTCTCCTATTAAGCCTACACTAGTCGAAACTACTGGCGAAGCGCCTAAGCCAGCTGCTGTTGACTCAAAGACAGTGTCTCCTTCCTCAGAGCCTGTTGAAAAGACAGATTTTTCTGAAATTGAAAAACCAGCACCAACAGTAGTCACAGAAAAGTCTCCTATTAAACCTACATTGGATGAAAGTACTGACGAAGCGCCTAAGCCAACTGCTGTTGACTTAAAGACAGTGTCTACTTCCTCAGAGCCTTCTGATAAGGCAGACATTTCTGAAAGTGAAAAACCAGCACCTTCAGTAGATACAGAAAAGTCTCCAATTAAACCTACAATAGACGAAACTACTGACGAAGCACCTAAGCCAACTGCTCTTGACTCAAAGACAGTGTCTCCTTCCTCAGAGCCTGTTGAAAAGACGGACCTTTCTGAAATTGAAAAACCAGTACCTACAGTAGTCACAGAAAAGTCTCCTATTAAACCTACATTGGACGAAACTACTGACGAAGCGCCTAAGCCAACTGCTGTTGATTCAAAGACAGTGACTCTTTCCTCAGAGCCTGTTGAAAAGACGGACCTTTCTGAAATTGAAAAACCAGTACCTACAGTAGTCACTGAAAAGTCTCCTATTAAACCTAAATTGCACGAAACTACTGTCGAAGCTCCTAAGTCAACTGCTGTTGGCTCAAAGACAGTGTCTCCTTCCTCAGAGCCTGTTGAAAAGACGGACCTTTCTGAACATGAAAAGCCAGCACCTTCAATAGTCACAGACACGCCTCCTATTAAACATACATTACACGAAACTACTGACGAAGTGCCTAAGTCAATTGTTGTTGACTCAACGATAGTGTCTCCTTCCTCAGAGCCTGTTGAAAAGACGGACCTTTCTGAAATTGAAAAACCAGTACCTACAGTAGTCACAGAAAAGTCTCCTATTAAACCTACATTGGACGAAACTACTGACGAAGCTCCTAAGCCAACTTTTGTTGACTCAAAGACAGTGTCTCCTTCCTCAGAGCCTGTTGACAAGATAGACCTTTCTGAAATTGAAAAACCAGGCCCTACAGTAGTCACAGAAAAGTCTCCTATTAAACCTACATTGGACGAAACTACTGACAAAGTGCCTAAGCATACTGCTGTTGACTCAAAGACAGTGTCTCCTCCCTCAGAACTTTTTGATAAGATAGACGTTTCTGAAATTGTAAAATCAGCGCCTTCAGTTGACACTGCAAGTTCTACATTAGCCGAGAGTACTGTCGAAGCGCCTAAATCTTCCTCACAACCTTGTGATAAGCCAGAACTTACTGAAATTGATAAAGCATCTTTAGTTGACACGGAAAAATCTCTAATTAGACCTACATCATTAAAAACACCAAGGCCTTATTCAGACGATGAAAGTGAAGATGAAACTGATCACAATCAATTAGTTTGGCGAAGTCCAGAACAATCATTGGAAAACGTTATAAGCGTTTTATCCAGAATGGCCAGCCAATCCGAAAAGTCGAAGGGTAGTAAATCTTCTTCGCTGTCGTCTATTAAACCGTATTCAGATGATGATTCTGAGGATGAATATATTGTTAATCCCAATATTGAGTCTCCCAAATTATATGACAAACCAAAAGATGTGAAAATTGTATTTGCCAGCCACTTACAAAATACTGCACTAAAACCGTACTCAGATGATGAGTCGGAAGACGAAATTTTCTATGCTGACAAGGAGTCAAATATTCGGTTACCGTCTTCAGAATATACACCTCGTACCGAGCCCCCCAAGTCTCCACCGAGACCTCAATTAGATGATGATTCCGGAGATGCATTTTCGAACCCCGACGCCATAGATACGTTACCAAAACAATCAAATGATTCACAAAAGTTTTCTAAGCTGTCAAAAACGGTTGTATCTACCTGCGAAAGGCCAGATATAATATTAGATAGTTTATTGGTAAAAGATGCTAAATCAATTCCCGCTAACAATGTATTTGATAGTGACAAACCTTCAAATACTGAGACAAAACCCCGTGCTGTTGCGTATTTCGTCGAAGTGGAAAAAAGTGATAAACCAAAATCTCGTCCATACAAACCAACGGTTCAGAAAAAACCAGACATCGATAAAGACAAAACAAAATTAATGATGCCCAAATTAGATTCAAGAACTTCATTGAAATCTGACCAACCATCCGTTTCTACTAAAAAGACATTTGCTAAAAAACTGCCCACTGTTCCACAAACTCCTCCCATAACTCGAAAAAATATCACGCTAAAAGCGACAGATAAATTATCCACCAAAGATAAACCAGATAACTCTATTCCTGCTCAAAAGTATTTAAAAAATATTAAAGTAAAACCGTCCACAAACGATTTTGAGAGAATTATTTCTGACAAGCCCAAAATATCCGCATTAAGCAACCAAATACGTTTGGAGCGAACACTTAGTCCTCAAACAAATCAGAGTTTAACTGAAAATGTTGATTCTAGAAGTCGTAGTTCAACACCCAGACCTAGGATACGGACTGACATTACAAGAGTACCTCAACAACAACCACTTAGAACATTTAGTCCACCACATAGCCGTCGTATGCCCGACTACTCCTCAGTTACAAGTTCCTATGCATACACTAGGCGACCAGCGCAAAAAACCACAAAGACAGTAACAAAGAAACGGACCGACCAATCCCCCAGCTCTAGGAGCTCGACACCCAACTCACAAAGAAGACGTCTGAGAACACCGACTATTCCAATAGGCACTCAGCATTATATGCAACCCACAATTGCGCATAGTAGACGATATGGTAGTTTAAAGTCAGGTGACAGTGACCTCAGTTTGGATGACAGGTCCACAAAGTCCCCAGTACCTCAGAAGAAAACTACCGCAGCAACTAAAAAAACATTTCCAAGCAATAAGCCAAAATCTCCAGCGGTAATAACCAAACCTCAGGCACAAAAGACTAAAGACGCAATAAAGCCTAAGGAAGACAAGCCACGAACTTCGGCTGATAACTCGAAATCATCGATGACTAATAAACAGAAATCCGTAACGACCTCCAAGCTATCACGAAATATATTAACCAAAGACACTAATAGATCTGGCAGCGTGAAGAAATCAATTCTAGTCGAACAAGTCAGCAATATCCGCAGCAGTCGACAGACAACCAAAGAGAAACCGGTGCCCAAGGAAAATGCCGAACAGAAAAAAGTTGCTATGAAATCCGCAAAAAAGAAAGAAAATGCCGCAGTATCAACTGATTCAAACAGACAAAAAGAGAACGAAGATAAAGACACGAAAGCAGCTCAAGAAAAACGATCTACGAGTGTGCAATCGAAGATGCCTGTTAAAACAAAAACGCATAAATTAAATGAAGAGAAAATTGTTAAAACGGAAATCAAAAAAGCCAAGCTAGAGTATAAACAATTTCCTACGCAACGAAGCAGTGCAAAGAGAATAGAGCCGAAAGAAAAAGTAGCACAAAGTAAAAAAAATAATGATCTTAAAATGCAAAAGAAAATGAAAAATACGATTAATAATCAAACAGGCAGCACCGCTAAGTCCTCACCGACACTCTCCCATTCATCGTACAGCTCACGCAAATCAACAGTCACCTCCAGAATCAACCAATCTCCTAACAAAATCGAAAAAGATTTTCACAATATCAAATTGGCCGAGAAGAAGCCTGTGACAACAAACGTCACTGCTGCAGGCACAAGCCGAATATCAACCGTGAAACTGCATCGCGAGCCGATTGCAAGCACGCTTGTAAGCACTGTCGTCATCAACGATGATAACGACTCGGAGAACAATACAAGATCTGTGCGATCGAATGAGAGCACAAAATCTAGCTCATCATCTGGCAGTCGTAAAGTGATAACAAGTGAGGTATTCACTAAGACCTTTGGACCTGACAAGCCATTCGAGGTGATTTATCGCCAGCCGGAAGTAGATTACATGAGCATTATGCGTCCTCAGTCGGTCGAGCAACGTTGTGTCAACGAATACGATGTCAGTTTCATTGACACAACCGACTCTAGTCTCTCTGATTCGGTGGCCTTGCCAACATTCGCCTCCGAGCAGGACCGCCTATACGCTGCCAGTCCTGGCTCACCCAAACCAACACGCAGTCCTTTTGGTCTTATGGAGGAGACCGTACGCAGACAGCAGGCTAGTGGATTTGCTCTCGATCCCACTTTGCAAAGGCAATTCGAAGCAGCTGGCATGATTGGTTCTGAGCCGGAAAGTCCCATTCCAAACGCGTTAGCCGACAACGTTGCCGACAAACAAGGTAATATCGTCCAATAAGATAAATTTATATTCCATCTTCCATTGTATGTAATTGTGTTAATAATAGGTATCTAAGAACGAAATCTATATTTTATTGATTTATGTACAACGCCTATTTTATTTCTCACATATCTATATCTTGTATCTATGTATGTACACATTTATATATGTATTTTTCTCTTTAGTGAATAAAATTGATACACACTTAAGAAAATGATATCGATAATATAATTAAATAATTTAAGTTATTCTGCATCACGAAAGCGGCTGCGTTTCTCTTTTTGTTTTTTTTTTTCTATGAATATTTAGTAGCACCTAATTTTTTAATGAATCCGCATTGAAAATGGAAATAATTTTAAAATCAATCCGTTTTCTGAAAAATTGTATTCAGATTGATTACGATTGTCGAAATCGGCTAAATATGGCAACGCTTGCAATATGTTTAACTAATACAACACTCGTAGCACGAATATTAAAAGTATATTATTGTAGGAATAAAAATTTTTTTTGTATATAAAAAATATTTTGGGGGACTCACAGCATATGCTATCATGTCACACTGTTGTAATTTCATAGGACTTTAAACTAGTTGCATAGATATTCCAAGGAACCAAAGAGCAATTTAATTATCCAATTCAACTTACAGAGCAGAAGAGCACTAGGTTAGAAAGCTGCTACGCTTCCTTCAGCTCATGTTTTATGAAAATTGCCAAATATGAAAAAATCCAAAACTAAACGAAAAACTTTTGAAATATAGAGCATCTGACAAGTATAAATTGTGTTGCAAAAATTCGAAAAATATGTCTTAAAAATTAGCAAGAAAACAAAAAGTGTAATAATAATTTTATTTCAAAAACTATTCCATTAGTCGAGTTCGCATTTTAATCGTTTAGTTACTCGATTAATTTTTAATTTTTTTATGTATTTACTCATTTTAAGAAAAAAAGTATCACAAATAATACATTATTTTATGTGTTAACAAAAAGCAAATCAACTTATTATATATTTAACAGTTTATAGAGATCTGCAAAAATATTATTTAAATTATTTAGTTCTCATGTATAGGATTTAAACTGTGTTTGAATCATTGCAAACATTGACGAGAAGTTTTTTTATCGAATTTATTTAAAACTAGCATATTACTCACTACTTCGTACCCTATCCCAGCCCGAACAACGGGCCCTTTAGTGAGACTTGTACTAATAATAAAAATTGTAATTAGTTATTAATGTAGCCTTCGTGAAATTTGTTTATGTATAATTGTTTTCATTTTTAAATAATAAAATACTTTCAAAGCGCACTTTTTCCAAAAAGGTACTGTTTCAAAAAGTACTTTTTCAATAAGTACTTTTTCAAAAAGTACCCTCTCTACAAAGTATTATGTATCTCAAAAAAAATCGTTTTCTAAAAACTTAAGATCTTAAAAGTACTTTTTAGAAAAAGTACTTTATTAAAAAGTCCATTTTTAAAAGTACTTTTCAAAAACTTTTTTTTTAAAGTACCTTTTCATATAGTAATTGTTTTAGGCAGCACTTTTTTCAAAAATCACATTTTCAAAAAGTAATTTTTCTAAAAAGCAGTTTTTCAAAAGTACTTTTTCAAAAATCACATTTTCAAAAAGTAATTTTTCTAAAAAGCATTTTTTCAAAAGTACTTTTTCAAAAATTAATTTTTCTAAGAAGTACTTTTTCAAAAAGTACTTTTACAAAAATTACTTTTTCTAAAAAGTACTTTTTCAAAAAGTATTTTTTTTTTCTAAAAAGCACTTTTTAAAAAGTAATTTTTTTAAAAGCCATTTTTCAAATAGCTCGTTCTTAAAAAGTTTTTTTTTTTCAAATATGTAGTTCTTCTTATAAAAAAAGCGTCTTCAATAAATTTGTTTTTAAAAAGTAATTTCTGTAAGAAGTACTTCTCAAAAATAAAACTATTTTTAACAATCATTCTTTTTAAAAGTATTTTCTCTAAGTGGTACTTTTGAAAACGTACCTTTCTTAAAACTAATGAAAAACCATTTTTTCTAAAAAGTACGTTTTAAAAACAATCCTTCTTTTAAAAAGTGCTTTTTTAAAAATACTTTCTCTAAAAAGTGGTTTTCCAAAAGTCACATTATTCCAAAACCACACTTTAATTTATAAGTACAATCCTTTAAAAGTATCTTTAAAAAAAGTATATTTTAAGAAAGTACCATTTCTTAATAGTTGTTTTTTAAGCAGTAGTTTGTCATAAAGTATGATTATCTAAAGGTACATTTTCGAAAATTATATATTAAAAAATATTTTCCAGAAAAACTTTTTGTTTAAAAGAACTGTTCTTAAAAAAATAGTTTTTTCTTTTATATCGTTAATGAGGAGATTGTTTGTATTGGTTAATAATGTTTAAAAGAAAATATACCACAGAAGGAAACCAAAAATTATTTAGAAATTGGATAAATTATGAATTTGATAAGAGTTTAGAAGCTTCGAATATATAAAAATGTTTTAAAAATATAGCGTGAATGATTTCAAAACTATAAAGGAGTTTAAAGGACCTCAGTCTTGTAGCCCCACAGATGTTCCAAAATTAATAGTTATTTTGTATCAGGGTATTCTTTTCTCCCTTCTACATCTCCCAGATTTTTTATTGGGACCACCACTCATGCGTGCTTTGTGCTGAAACTAGAGAAATTGGTTGTGGGAATGAGAATAAAGGGAGTAGGGGAGCTCCGCAGGTAGTCTTACACCGCCTTAAAAACCCGAGGCACTTGAATGATTCTTTTGAATAATAAAACATGGATTTTTTATGCCAAGAACATCAAGAGCATGTGATTCCACAACACCTACACCACTCATGCTTACAGATTAAGCAGCATGATCGGGCATGCATTAACATTGACCCAAATTCAGCTGTTCATACTACGGCTCATCTGCAGCAGCATCTGTAACAAATACCATCCCATAATAAATTTAGGAAGTCTTGTTATAATTATTGTGTAGATATAGAAAAATTAATAATTACTCTGTGAGGACGGTGGTACCCGTCTCTCCCTTCTATACGTCAATTTTATTGGAACTTGCAGTTTATTCTAGGAGTTACCGGATTCAATTCTGTGAGCGTTATACTAGTGCGGCTGTGACGATATGAATTGAGCCATGAAAGAATCCATCAGATACTGTACCGATTTTCTCAAAATGTTACTAGTTTTTTCATGTTATGGTCGACCTAGATCTTCTTGTAATTTAATGTAAAAATTGTTGCTTTAATTTTGATGTGGAATACACCAAATCAAACTTCTTGAAAATGTTTTCCCACCAGACACATTTCCCTCGGCTTAAAAACAACTCTAAATTTTCCTTCTTCTACACTCTGTAATTATTTCTATTTATTTATTTTTTCCCTCCGAATAACTTCATAGAAAATCACTAAACAACAATTCTAAAAGTTGCCTTGAAAACGTAACAAAAACAACGACACATACAACAACAACAACGACTACTACAACGAGTACAGCAAATTAAACAGCCAGCAATATACGAGTATTACCGAAATCAATATGTCCACCAGTGTACCCATAATATCAGTTACAGCCGATTCACAACGACGCGATGGCTTTGAGCACCACTCCACCACGGCGTCATCCGATTCAGATGACAATTCCAGTAATGACATGGACTATAATCAAAACATTGGGGGTCTAACGGACGTAGAAGACTTTGATAGCTATGCGGATGGCGAAAGAGCTGGTTCCAGAAGGCCATCAAAAAACAATTTGAATTTGCCAAAGAATCTATCCAACACCCAGGGGGATGTTACCGATGTTGAGGACTATAATGACAGTGAGGCAGAGGAAGAGGACGACAAGAGCATTGCTTATCCGGATAAGTTGTCTTTGCAGGAATTTTTGCAACATGATTGCCAAGAGCACTTGTCCACCAGCAATGGCGTCACGGAAGTCGTACAACATAAATCTGGCAACTTTTTGCTCTCGCAAAACTTGAACACTCTTAACGATTACTTGACCGACTGTGAGGACTTCAATACAGATTCCGAAATAGAGGGCAATTTTGAAAAATCAGCCTGCGTTGATTTAAAGGAAGTCGTCGTGGAACTGGGTAACGTCAATATCGCGGATTCAGCTGAAGCAATTAAGGCGGAAGAGGGCAGCGAATGTGACATAGATGATGTTTCTGTTGTCAGCGATGTAAGTGGTGTGTCCGCAGGTCTTTACGATGTCACGGCCCAGCAACCGCAGGGCATGTCGGAAGACGAACTTCTGGAATTATCGAGTAATGCGGAAAATTTTGAAATATCAGATTCGGAATCTAATTCATTATCAAATGCAGGAAATATGTCAGAAGAAGATTTACTCAGCAGTGCCAGTATGGCCCCAATAGATATCACATTCATGCATGCCACCAATAATAGACCCGCACCAAAACAGGATGCAGTGCTACCAGGTGCTACCGCGAAAAGTTATTTACGCAAGGACATGTTCCTACAGGTGCAAGCTCGAAGCCAGCAGGAAGTTTTAACCGATACCGAACGTTTCGATGACTCGGTGGCAGAAAGCGCTGATGAGGACAGTTTCGATAGTGATGATGACAACCAACAACCCATACCCCAGGCAGTTATTTTGGCTGTAGGTGATGACGGCGCCTGTATTACCGACTGCGAAGACTTGCTGTACGACGATGTATCGGAACCGGTTGCCACAGCTAAAATATCACCACCATGTGTCGATGTTACTGTCATACCGCTACCTCAGCGAGAGGTAGTCATGCTGCAAGAGGACAAATTTGGTGACACCATTGCCAGCGTTATGCCCATGGATAGAGAATACCAGTTTGGCATTTATGCTACGCAAAAAGATGAATGCTTAACTGATACGGAAGAATATTCTTATACCGATGACATGGATATAGAAGATATGTCATTGCGTTCACCATCCCCTTCACCACATAGTGTTGTAATCGAATCAGACATTACTATAGCCAATGAATTGCTAAAGCCCCAGCAAAGCAAACGTTTGGAAATTATCTCCAATACCGAGTCGGTCACCGATGTCGAAGAGATTTATATGGCCGGGACAAATAGCCGAAAGAAGAAGGTAAAATCTCGCGCTGTAACCAAAAACAAATCCAAATTCTTAGAAACGCCAAAAGCAAACAACAGGGATGATAGTGGCGGTACTGATATTGAGGACATGGATTTGAGTGAAGGCGGCCAGTTGAAGGACAACCACAATGAAACTCCACATCAAGCGATTCGTTCCAATGCCGAAAAAGTAACCGATATAGAGGATATAAGTGCCGATGATGTGTCCAATAAATCTGAAGCCGAGCTGCCTGCCATAGATACTAATATTTCCCACTTCAAGGATTATATATCGAGTAGCAAAAATATTGTGGTATCCTTGGAAACATGCGGAACGATGGCATGCGACAAGAACGCAAGTCACAAAATAGCTAACAAGTCCAGACTTCTACACGAAATTCCCTACATTTCAAATCTCAATAATCAGCAGCAGCATACGGACACCGAGTACGTACAGTTGCCATCTGATACAGAAGATTGCATGAATATCAGCGTGCCGACTGTGGATTGCGTTTGCCACGAATTAAATGAAATGCTTGGCGACAGCTACACAACCGTCCACGAACAATGCAGCAACAGTTTCAATGTCGATGCTGAAAAGCTTCACATAAAGGGTATGATGCTGCGCGAATCTCACACTGATATTGAATATGTAGAGTCGGACGAATCGGCCGCTAGAGGCAGCAAATAATTTTAAGCGCAGCTATTCCACAACTCTAAATCAAACATTTCAAATAAACGACTTTAGCATTTTACTTAAATCAAACATAGAAAACTTTATACTCGTAATAATCGCAAAACCAATTCGTAAGTAAAAAACCACACCGTCAAAAAAAAAGTGAACGCAAAGAAAACGTGTAACTTTGTTCTGTCGAGTTTGTTTGTAAATTAGCCAGAAAACGCATTTGTTATCATGCTCGCTCGTACTCGTAATTTAAACTTAATGTTGAAACTTTTACTAACACCTGCAATTCTACCTGGAACTAACAACTTCACCTACTCGTATTACTTACACACAAACACACACACACATATATTTAAATGTTTCACTAACAAGCAAAATGCCTTTGGATTCATTTCGTTAACAAAATTTCATTTAGTGTTTTATTTAGGTATTTAATCAAATAGTTTATTAGTTAATACTTTGTTATAACTCATCAATATCATTTATTTAATACTAAATCATCTTGTCGTTGGTTTCATCTTAAATGTTTGTCAGATTGTGATACATACTAAACGAAATCCCAATACACGCTTTTATATTAACTTGAAAATTTTCCTCTCTTTCTCTCGCTCTCGCTCTCTTCTCCACGGAAATACTTCTTGTGTGCAACAGAAACCCTACAAACCTATATACCCGAACCACAAGAGCTCGTATCCATCGAAGCCATTGCAACACAAGGTAAGTTTAGTTCAGTTGCTTCATACATAAATTTAAATTTATCTCTCTTTACACTTTATTATCATTTTAGTTTTTCTTTTACGATGTAATTTAATAAATTTGTTTTGCCATTGCTTTTTAGCTTGAAATATTTTATCCATTGTACATCGTTTATTATTATATCGTTAGCTGAAATGCAAAATCAAGTAATCATGATCACTGCAATAGCATACAAAAAATTAATAAAATTCCAATTGCATGCACGCACTATTTATAGGCAAATTTACGTCTTCGCATTCTCGACTATTCGGCCATTCGATTATTTTATAAATAATATATTATAAACTTGTACATAAACATGATATACATTTTTTTGCCGAACATTTTAAAGTATTTTATCGTGCACCAATAGTGATGAATAATATATGATTTGAAAAATGTTTTTGTGTAAATATGCACAATGTAAATAATATTCTGCATTTTTAGGTTAAATTAGGTTAGGTTGAAGAGAGGAGCGTAAGCAAAGCTATCCCAATCAGGGCTGCCAGAAATTTTTCGTGAAAAATCAGCAAATTTCCCAAAAAAAAATCGGCATTATCGGCACTTTCATTTCTTAAAATCTGCAAAAAATCGGCATTAATTGAAAAACTTATTTTGAAATATAAACAAAAACAATTCAATATAATTTATTAAATATTA
This sequence comes from Linnaemya tessellans, assembly GCA_951800035.1. Lineage (NCBI taxonomy): Eukaryota > Metazoa > Arthropoda > Insecta > Diptera > Tachinidae > Linnaemya > Linnaemya tessellans. The sequence goes on from OX637535.1 coordinate 50,870,925, forward strand.
TACATAAAACAGCATGTATAGATCAATAAATTTGCAACTAACAAGTTTTGAAATTATTTTGGGGTTTCGTTTAATCTCCCAATTGGCAATTTAAAAGAAACGATTTATTATTTTATTCATTTAGAATGACTTTTACTTAAAAAAAATACATAAGATCAACTTGCTTTTTATAAAACAGTATAAAATAATTAAAAAAGATGTGTGGTGTCGTGGGACACCGGATAGGAACGCAGTTCCTTATTATAAAAATATTAATTTTAAGTTCTATTCGAGGTATAAAGAAAATAATTATTCGGGTATACATTTTTTATTAGGATATTTCTTTTCGCCGATCAACGAAAATACAGAATCAGTTTTGTTCCCAAACGAAATTGAATTCTGTCACGGCCCGGCTGCGTATGATTAATAATTGTTTGTATGGAATTGTATTACTCATACGTCTTAAACATTGAGTTAGAAACAAAATATCTTACGTTACGGACGTTTCTTCCCGGTTAGGGTACCCCTCCGCAACGTCTCATAAGGAACTTCGTTCCAATTAAAATATATACGTCTTTTCCAATAGTATTTCAAAATTTTGCTATTATATTTCAGAATTTCCTAAAAATTAACTCTACTCGTAGGTTCTAAAATAGGAGTTACAATATACAATTAAAAATTTAGAATATTATCCTAACATTTTTGAATAACATTCGTAAATATAATACAAAAATTGGAAATAATGTGGTTTTCATAAATCAATCATAAATATTTGATTTTGAAATTTTTATTAAATCGTTATTTATTTCGCAATTAGAGTTTTTCATTTTCAAATAATCTTTAGAATAAAGAATTCCTTCTTTTAAAGTTTTATTTTCTAAGGAACATCGGAATTTCGTGCACACCTACAACAAGGCAATTGAATTGTTATTAAAAGAAGAATTATATAATAAAAGATGTTCCACACTATTATTAAAAAATCGGCATTTTTTAGGGGTAAAATCGGCAAATCGGCATATTGAAATTTTTGGAGTAAAAAATCGTCAAAATGCCGATAAATCGGCATTTCTGGCAGCCCTGATCCCAATCCACCCAGGCCTGTTGTGCGCCCTACTATAAGGAGTTCCCATACCATCATAGAGAGCCTCCATTAAAACCAAGGAAACCTTTGAATTTAGTTTGGTCAAGAACCTAGTCTCTTCAATGTACGTCCTTAAGTCTCTCCAATTAGAACCCCTAAGATATTCCATATCATGTATAATCTGCTGATTAAATGTCAGTCTCCTGACTTGATTAAAAGCTGGGCAGTAGCACAAGTAGTGCTCAAGTGTCTCGTTATCCTCCTGAAAGGCCCTGCATGTTATATGATTCCTTAACTCTGTATGTCCTGTTACCAAATTATCAAACCTCCATAGTGCTGGCCTACTTAATCCTAGGATCTTCATTGTTTCTGCATTTTTAACATTTAAATAATTATATTAAATTTCAAAATCTGTAGAATCTGCAATAGTATTCAAAAAACAAACAAGTGCATGCACCCTTTATAGGCAAAATATTTGTCTTCGCATTCCCGACTATGCGGACATTCGATTATTTTTCTAAATAAAATGTAATAAACTTATACATATATACGCCACAGATTTTTTGTCGAACACTTTTAAATATTTTATCGTGGCCCAATATTAATAAATCGCATATGCTCTAAAAGATGTTTCTTTGTAGATATGAACAATGTAACTAAATATTATTCTGAATTCCTAACAAAATTCTTCACAGTAAATATGAAAAGTCATTGATATTTTTCATAAATTTCAATAACTCTAATCTGAAAAGAAGAGAATTCATATGCAGTTATACGAGATCTGTTCAAACAGTAATTCGAATTACAATAAGATTTAATGTTACACACTGGTCTCGAATACAAGCTCACTCTTTGAGCTATTTAAGTTCCAAACAATTAAATGGAATCTACTAGATGGAGGCTACAAGACTAGAATCTACTCCTCCCTATTCTCTAATTATTTGTCAACATCACATCAAGACAAGGAAGTCTCCTGGGCCGGATGGAATCCCTGCACTGGTCCTGAAGCAGTGCTCTGCGACGTTAGCACGTCCATTAGCCAAACTTTTCAGTGCACTGTACCACTCCGGAAAATTTCCAATGTGCTGGAAGGTTGCTAATGTAACGCCAATCCCCAAAAAGGGAGTGGCTAATAACCCTGAAAATTACCGCCCAATTGCAATATGTTCTGCTATATCGAAGGTGATGGAAACTATGCTTAACTTCCATCTTGTGAAATATCTGGAGTCCAACAGTTTACTATACGACCGCCAGTATGGTTTCCGCAGAGGCCGCTCTACGGGTGACGTATTGGACCTTCTTTCGGAAAACTGGTGTAGTTCCATACACCGTTTTGGCGAAAGTAAAGTAGTGGCTCTAGATATTTCTAAGGCGTTCGATAGAGTGTGGCATGGACCACTCCTGTGCATTTGGTGTCGGAGACACCTTCTCTCGGTTTATATCGAGCTTCCTCAGGGATCGCTCTATACAAGTTGTTATAGATGGGATCTCATCCGATGAGTTCAGAGTCAACTCAGGGGTACAGCAGGGCTACGTTCTTTCTCCTACTCTAGTTCTAATTTTTCTTAACGCATATGATAGCAGCCTTTCGCATTCTCATTCATTTAACTGCAGGCCGTCAACGTCTGAAATCGAGACGAGGAGGCAGTTTATGAATGACGTTCTGAATAGTGACCTCGCGAAAATTTCCGAATGGGGTCAGGCGAACAGGGTCGATTTTAATGCCCGTAAGACGTACGTATGACCAAGCTGCTCCATCTGTTTCTATGGGTGGTGTAAGTATTATGGAGTCAGGGGCTCTTGATGTTTTGGGCATGAAAGTGCAGTGTGATGTCAGATAGACGGAACATGTCTTTCAGGTCGCAAAAGAAGCATTCAACTGCCTAGGCTTCTTAAGACGGTGCAAGAGATACTTCACCCCTTCTGATCTTCTTAGTATTTACACCACTTACATCCGACCGAAGATGGAATACAACTCTCATGTTTGGGCCGGTGCTTCAAAGTCTATTTTGAAGTTACTCGACCGCGTACAGGAGAGGGAGATGAAACTCATCGAAGACAGTAGGCTAGCCAACTCGATTGCCTGTCTTGAGCATCATCGCAATGTGGGGTGCGTATCGTTGTTCTATCGTTACTACAATGGCAGGTGCTCTGGTGAAATTAGGGAACTTATTCCTGAAACCCATTCTTTCTTACGCTCAACGCGTTTCTCATCAAGAGCGCATGCGTTTGTGGTCGATATTCCAACGAATGGCACTACGCATTACAGAGAAAATTCGTTTTTTAGCCGAACACTCTGTATGTGGAACAAACTACCTGCAGAGGTCTTCCCCGCCACTTACAATTTGAGGAGGTTCAAATCGAATATCCACAGGCACTACTCCCTTTATCCTCCTTCCCAAAATCTATTTTCTAGTTCCAGCGCGATGCACTGCATATGTAGGGGTTATCCCCTGAGTGCTGGTCCTACTCCTAAAAAAAAATATACCAACTCCTTGTGGAAAACAATTAATTACTTCCACCAGTCTATGACCAACCTGTAAGGCTATGAATATATCAAGAGGCTGTCAATTGATGAAGAAAATTAGTATAAACGTGTCTTAGTTTTAATATTGTCTTGACGTAAAGTTGACAAATAGTTACGGAATAAGGTAGGACCGTTGCTTTCAATTGTCGTTGTGTGGTCAGCTACTGTACTATTTTGAAAAATGACACCCCAAAATCAATAATAATGGGGTTGGACGAGTTGTTGTAGAAATGTGTACATACTCGTATTTCAGTTTTACAAATGGACTCACTCTATCAAAATACACCCAAGTCAAACAAAATTCAAAAACAAACCATTTACGTGGCTTAAAAATATAATTTAGTATTGTATTAAATTCAATTACGATTGTGAATAATTGTGCGAAAATTTGTTTTCAATTCAGAAGGTTTGATTAGGTAGAAGAGAGGAGCTATTACGCTAATGTCCTGGACATATACCCTGGCCAGTTAAGATCTGTTGTGCGCTCTCAATTAGCAGAAAATAATAACCCCTAAGTTATAGAAATTCCGTCTCATTGACGTAGCTCCTCGATTTCTTCTACTCAAGGCCTCTAAGCCGGATAATATTTGGTAGAGTGTCATCCACAAAGAATCTCAGTTTGATGAAGGCGGGAGAGTGACAAAGGAATTAATCATGCCCTGCATTCATTATCGTCTACGGCCGCAATCCGGTACAAATGCTCTCCTCTCAAGTACGATTTCTTCGTAAAGACGCCAACTAATTTTCCTAGTTCGGACTTACTAAGTTCAAGCCACCCCTTGGATTTTTCTTCTCCTGGGTTGCCTCACAGAACTTTGGATATATTATCCGCAGTATCACTGCTCTATTGTGTCCTGTGCGCCATTTTTTACCCAATTCAGCAACTTAATCTTCGCTGGTCTGTATGGCAACGTTCTGGCCATATTATTCGCATATTCATTACCGAATACGTCATAGTGGGCTGGCACCCAAACAAGGCAAACTCTGCCTCTTACTTCATAATCTTTAATCATATTCTTGCAATGCAACATGGTCTTGGAGGCTACTCTCTCGTACCTGACTGCTCCCATTGCCGATTGGCTGTCCGTAAAAGTGGTGGCATCTGCAAGACTTATATTCATGCTCACCCACCTTTAAGACCTCCGTCTCCGTGATCACAAAGAAATTCAGAAAGACATGATATTCAACTTACACAGTGAAGCAGAACAGCTGTTTTCGAAAGCCGCTACACTTTCATCTGCAGTAGTCATGTGAGTTGCATAGTTTTTATTTATACAAATTTTATTAGGAAATTGCATACGACAACTGCATAAGTATAGTTTAATACATTTTGTTGCCAAATAAAATAAAATATTTTCAACTGCACATTTATTTCATATATTTTTATTAAAATCAGCTAAACATCAACGACATTTGGCTCTATCAATACAGTGCTACAGTGTCTGTCAAAACCTTTATTATTCTCACTGAAACACACGCAAACGTTGAAGCTCAATATTGATGTGTCAAACAGCCACGTTATACGTAAAATTACACAAATTGTAGGCAGTTACATGATTTTGTATTTAAGCTGAAGATTATATATTTATGCTCTCTCTATGTATTTTTGTGTATATATGTAAATATTTAGTATATATTTTGTACAATTAGATTTATTGCTTATTATTTTAGATGCAACTAGAGCTAATCTCTTAAGTACTATGAGTAAATTGTTAATAATATTTAAATTCGTATAACAATGAGGTGTTCAGCCTGATTCCGGTTGACGTTTTTCTCCTATAAATTCGACAATTTTGTAATAGATTAAAGAAAATAAACCAAAGTTTTCTTTAATCCATTACAATTAGTCGCATTTGAAGGAGAAAATAATTATAATATTCATCGGCCATGTCGCAGAGCTCAATGACTTACAGAAACAGAATTCGTTGCATATTTTATTTCTTCAAAAAATAAAAAACGTAACAATTCTTCGCAATGAAATAATTGTTCTTTTAATTGGCTAATTGCTTGCATGATATTAAAAATTATTTATTTATGATGGAACAAAAAATTCAGAAAAATGGGACTTGAAGAAAAATAATCAAATGGTAACACGGGTATTATAACAATAACATGTTAACATCAGGTTGATACAGTTCTCGGATTTTTTTTCACAATAAAATTTGTGTAAATAGGAACTGTTATCACATTCAACTAAGCCACCTAATAAGTGGTGACAAACACAATACACATGAGCACTGATGATGAAAGTGTTGCGGTTCTCGAAAACAGCTGATCTGCTGTGTAAGTTGAATAAAACTGATGTTGACTTTCCTTTGTGCCTTGGAATGTTTATCATGTCTTTCTGAGATTGAAAAACAAATTTCGAACAATTAGCCTATGAATCTTAATTCAATTTAATATAAAATTATTTATAGTTTTCTGAGGAAACAAAATAAAAAATCAATTCCATTTCGGAAGGACATTGAACTCTGTGACTAGGCTGCATTTGGCATTTTCTTGGCATAAATGAGGCCCAGAAACTTCATTGTGACACTTTGATTGTTATTTTTTTCTTCTATGTAACGCGAATATGGTAGCAGATGATAACTGCCCCGGTTGAAGTGTTGTGTTCTTTTCTAAAAAGAAAAATACTCCATTGTTTGCACTTTTTAATGAAAAATTCCCCTAATAATCATTTGGAAATAATGCATTTATTCGACATGTATCTACTATACCTTAGGAATATTAATTTTTGTTTTAAAACTCTACCTGAGTGCTTTTTTTTAAGGTGCGAAAAAGTGTTGCATGTTTTCCATAAAAGAACACACCATAAGGTTATTTCCCTATAAGCGATTAACTTAACATGATGTAGTTTTTACAGTTTGTGTGTCCCACACTCGTGCATTGTGTCTTGAAAGTTTAAATATAAAAATGAAATAAAACAAAAGCTGTTGGAAATTTTGGCAAATTAATTTTTTTGTTGTGAACTACAATTGTTCCGGTTAGAGATGGAATATTATTTCATTCATATGACTCCAATTTTCGAGCACTTTTTCGTATTACGGCAATGCCATAACGAATGTTTTCCTTCAAATGCTCAATTGTCTCTGGATTGTAGGCGAACGACGGAAAATCGTATAGTGGTGCCAAATCACAGCTTTTTGGCTGCCAATTGACATCACCATTTCGGCTAGTTAAACAGCCATCAAAAGTTTGACGCAATAAATTTTCAATGAATCCCAAAGTTGCACAACCGCAAAACGTTTCATTTCGTTCATTTTGTGAGCGACTAGAATGACATAAGTATTGCCAGATTCAAAATAATCAGTGGTTCAAATTTAAACCGTTAGATAGTCCACCCGATATATCGAAAGAATTTAAAAGCAAATCAATTGATTTATTTTTACCTCTATATTATTATTGCATTTTTAATATAAACTGTTTTGTGATTTTAAAAATGAGTGCATGAGTTAATTTATTTCTTGTATCTCCATTCGAAAGTGTCATAGCTCATGTATTTTATCACTAATGGCTATCAAGTCTATACCAAACTATAGCTTGGAAAGTTCGCTATAAAACTATGTACAATTTGAATTATGGTTGCATTGAGTACTTCTTAAAATAATAGTATTTTTACTTGAAAAATTCGATACATAATATTTAAAACTGCTTTTCTATCACCATGTGTTAATAGATTTTAAAAATTGATGCACCAATAGAATGCCATTTTGGATACTCATATCATCTATATTTGTTCTATGGTCTAGGTGTTATAATAAATGAAAAATAAAAGTTCTGAACCGCGTCAGTCCAGAAACAAGAAAAGAATTACACAATCATTTTTATTTTTTAAACGGCTGTTACCTTGTCCTTTTTTATTTTCAACAAGTTTTATATATTTGGCCAGTCTAAAAAAAAATTTTTAGCGCTTATTTATTTAATATTTTTCATTGTATTGGCAGCACTAATCGGTTTGTTGTCGCCTATAAAAATAGAAATTAGTTTATATTAAATTTGAATTAAGATTCTATAGGCTAATTGTTCGAAATTTTAATTTAAATCTCAGAAAGACATGAAAAATATTCCAAGGCACAAAGGCAAGTCAACATCAGTTTTATTCAACTTACACAGCAGAGCAGAACAGCTGTTTTCGAAAGACGCAACCCTTTCATCATCAGTGCTCATGTGTATTGTGTTTGTCACCACTTATTAGGTGGCTTAGTTGAATGTGATAACAGTTCCTATTTACACAAATTTTATTGTGAAAAAGAATACGGGAACTGTATCAACCTGATGTTAACATGTTATTGTTATAATACCCGTGTTACCGTTTGATTATTTTTCTTCATGTCCCATTTTTCTGAATTTTTTGTTCCATCATACCTAAGTCAAACTTTTTTGGTTTGAATTTTATACTTAAGTACATGTGAACGTTTTTCCAATTTTTTTTATTATTGGGTAGCTCAAGCCATAGCTTAAATTTGTATGTAGTAATAATTTTAACGAACATTTTATATTGCTATATTAAATTTGAATTAAGATTCTATAGGCTAATTGTTCGAAATTTTAATTTAAATCTCAGAAAGACATGAAAAATATTCCAAGGCACAAAGGCAAGTCAACATCAGTTTTATTCAACTTACACAGCAGAGCAGAACAGCTGTTTTCGAAAGACGCAACCCTTTCATCATCAGTGCTCATGTGTATTGTGTTTGTCACCACTTATTAGGTGGCTTAGTTGAATGTGATAACAGTTCCTATTTACACAAATTTTATTGTGAAAAAGAATACGGGAACTGTATCAACCTGATGTTAACATGTTATTGTTATAATACCCGTGTTACCGTTTGATTATTTTTCTTCATGTCCCATTTTTCTGAATTTTTTGTTCCATCATACCTAAGTCAAACTTTTTTGGTTTGAATTTTATACTTAAGTACATGTGAACGTTTTTCCAATTTTTTTTATTATTGGGTAGCTCAAGCCATAGCTTAAATTTGTATGTAGTAATAATTTTAACGAACATTTTATATTGCTATATTAAATTTGAATTAAGATTCTATAGGCTAATTGTTCGAAATTTTAATTTAAATCTCAGAAAGACATGAAAAATATTCCAAGGCACAAAGGCAAGTCAACATCAGTTTTATTCAACTTACACAGCAGAGCAGAACAGCTGTTTTCGAAAGACGCAACCCTTTCATCATCAGTGCTCATGTGTATTGTGTTTGTCACCACTTATTAGGTGGCTTAGTTGAATGTGATAACAGTTCCTATTTACACAAATTTTATTGTGAAAAAGAATACGGGAACTGTATCAACCTGATGTTAACATGTTATTGTTATAATACCCGTGTTACCGTTTGATTATTTTTCTTCATGTCCCATTTTTCTGAATTTTTTGTTCCATCATACCTAAGTCAAACTTTTTTGGTTTGAATTTTATACTTAAGTACATGTGAACGTTTTTCCAATTTTTTTTTATTATTGGGTAGCTCAAGCCATAGCTTAAATTTGTATGTAGTAATAATTTTAACGAACATTTTATATTGCTATATTAAATTTGAATTAAGATTCTATAGGCTAATTGTTCGAAATTTTAATTTAAATCTCAGAAAGACATGAAAAATATTCCAAGGCACAAAGGCAAGTCAACATCAGTTTTATTCAACTTACACAGCAGAGCAGAACAGCTGTTTTCGAAAGACGCAACCCTTTCATCATCAGTGCTCATGTGTATTGTGTTTGTCACCACTTATTAGGTGGCTTAGTTGAATGTGATAACAGTTCCTATTTACACAAATTTTATTGTGAAAAAGAATACGGGAACTGTATCAACCTGATGTTAACATGTTATTGTTATAATACCCGTGTTACCGTTTGATTATTTTTCTTCATGTCCCATTTTTCTGAATTTTTTGTTCCATCATACCTAAGTCAAACTTTTTTGGTTTGAATTTTATACTTAAGTACATGTGAACGTTTTTCCAATTTTTTTTATATTATTGGGTAGCTCAAGCCATAGCTTAAATTTGTATGTAGTAATAATTTTAACGAACATTTTATATTGCTATATTAAATTTGAATTAAGATTCTATAGGCTAATTGTTCGAAATTTTAATTTAAATCTCAGAAAGACATGAAAAATATTCCAAGGCACAAAGGCAAGTCAACATCAGTTTTATTCAACTTACACAGCAGAGCAGAACAGCTGTTTTCGAAAGACGCAACCCTTTCATCATCAGTGCTCATGTGTATTGTGTTTGTCACCACTTATTAGGTGGCTTAGTTGAATGTGATAACAGTTCCTATTTACACAAATTTTATTGTGAAAAAGAATACGGGAACTGTATCAACCTGATGTTAACATGTTATTGTTATAATACCCGTGTTACCGTTTGATTATTTTTCTTCATGTCCCATTTTTCTGAATTTTTTGTTCCATCATACCTAAGTCAAACTTTTTTGGTTTGAATTTTATACTTAAGTACATGTGAACGTTTTTCCAATTTTTTTTATTATTGGGTAGCTCAAGCCATAGCTTAAATTTGTATGTAGTAATAATTTTAACGAACATTTTATATTGCTATATTAAATTTGAATTAAGATTCTATAGGCTAATTGTTCGAAATTTTAATTTAAATCTCAGAAAGACATGAAAAATCGTGCCTTGGAATATTTTTCATGTCTTTCTGAGATTTAAATTAAAATTTCGAACAATTAGCCTATAGAATCTTAATTCAAATTTAATATAGCAATATAAAATGTTCGTTAAAATTATTACTACATACAAATTTAAGCTATGGCTTGAGCTACCCAATAATAAAAAAAAATTGGAAAAACGTTCACATGTACTTAAGTATAAAATTCAAACCAAAAAAGTTTGACTTAGGTATGATGGAACAAAAAATTCAGAAAAATGGGACATGAAGAAAAATAATCAAACGGTAACACGGGTATTATAACAATAACATGTTAACATCAGGTTGATACAGTTCCCGTATTCTTTTTCACAATAAAATTTGTGTAAATAGGAACTGTTATCACATTCAACTAAGCCACCTAATAAGTGGTGACAAACACAATACACATGAGCACTGATGATGAAAGGGTTGCGTCTTTCGAAAACAGCTGTTCTGCTCTGCTGTGTAAGTTGAATAAAACTGATGTTGACTTGCCTTTGTGCCTTGGAATATTTTTCATGTCTTTCTGAGATTTAAATTAAAATTTCGAACAATTAGCCTATAGAATCTTAATTCAAATTTAATATAGCAATATAAAATGTTCGTTAAAATTATTACTACATACAAATTTAAGCTATGGCTTGAGCTACCCAATAATAAAAAAAATTGGAAAAACGTTCACATGTACTTAAGTATAAAATTCAAACCAAAAAAGTTTGACTTAGGTATGATGGAACAAAAAATTCAGAAAAATGGGACATGAAGAAAAATAATCAAACGGTAACACGGGTATTATAACAATAACATGTTAACATCAGGTTGATACAGTTCCCGTATTCTTTTTCACAATAAAATTTGTGTAAATAGGAACTGTTATCACATTCAACTAAGCCACCTAATAAGTGGTGACAAACACAATACACATGAGCACTGATGATGAAAGGGTTGCGTCTTTCGAAAACAGCTGTTCTGCTCTGCTGTGTAAGTTGAATAAAACTGATGTTGACTTGCCTTTGTGCCTTGGAATATTTTTCATGTCTTTCTGAGATTTAAATTAAAATTTCGAACAATTAGCCTATAGAATCTTAATTCAAATTTAATATAGCAATATAAAATGTTCGTTAAAATTATTACTACATACAAATTTAAGCTATGGCTTGAGCTACCCAATAATATAAAAAAAATTGGAAAAACGTTCACATGTACTTAAGTATAAAATTCAAACCAAAAAAGTTTGACTTAGGTATGATGGAACAAAAAATTCAGAAAAATGGGACATGAAGAAAAATAATCAAACGGTAACACGGGTATTATAACAATAACATGTTAACATCAGGTTGATACAGTTCCCGTATTCTTTTTCACAATAAAATTTGTGTAAATAGGAACTGTTATCACATTCAACTAAGCCACCTAATAAGTGGTGACAAACACAATACACATGAGCACTGATGATGAAAGGGTTGCGTCTTTCGAAAACAGCTGTTCTGCTCTGCTGTGTAAGTTGAATAAAACTGATGTTGACTTGCCTTTGTGCCTTGGAATATTTTTCATGTCTTTCTGAGATTTAAATTAAAATTTCGAACAATTAGCCTATAGAATCTTAATTCAAATTTAATATAGCAATATAAAATGTTCGTTAAAATTATTACTACATACAAATTTAAGCTATGGCTTGAGCTACCCAATAATAAAAAAAATTGGAAAAACGTTCACATGTACTTAAGTATAAAATTCAAACCAAAAAAGTTTGACTTAGGTATGATGGAACAAAAAATTCAGAAAAATGGGACATGAAGAAAAATAATCAAACGGTAACACGGGTATTATAACAATAACATGTTAACATCAGGTTGATACAGTTCCCGTATTCTTTTTCACAATAAAATTTGTGTAAATAGGAACTGTTATCACATTCAACTAAGCCACCTAATAAGTGGTGACAAACACAATACACATGAGCACTGATGATGAAAGGGTTGCGTCTTTCGAAAACAGCTGTTCTGCTCTGCTGTGTAAGTTGAATAAAACTGATGTTGACTTGCCTTTGTGCCTTGGAATATTTTTCATGTCTTTCTGAGATTTAAATTAAAATTTCGAACAATTAGCCTATAGAATCTTAATTCAAATTTAATATAGCAATATAAAATGTTCGTTAAAATTATTACTACATACAAATTTAAGCTATGGCTTGAGCTACCCAATAATAAAAAAAAATTGGAAAAACGTTCACATGTACTTAAGTATAAAATTCAAACCAAAAAAGTTTGACTTAGGTATGATGGAACAAAAAATTCAGAAAAATGGGACATGAAGAAAAATAATCAAACGGTAACACGGGTATTATAACAATAACATGTTAACATCAGGTTGATACAGTTCCCGTATTCTTTTTCACAATAAAATTTGTGTAAATAGGAACTGTTATCACATTCAACTAAGCCACCTAATAAGTGGTGACAAACACAATACACATGAGCACTGATGATGAAAGGGTTGCGTCTTTCGAAAACAGCTGTTCTGCTCTGCTGTGTAAGTTGAATAAAACTGATGTTGACTTGCCTTTGTGCCTTGGAATATTTTTCATGTCTTTCTGAGATTTAAATTAAAATTTCGAACAATTAGCCTATAGAATCTTAATTCAAATTTAATATAGCAATATAAAATGTTCGTTAAAATTATTACTACATACAAATTTAAGCTATGGCTTGAGCTACCCAATAATAAAAAAAATTGGAAAAACGTTCACATGTACTTAAGTATAAAATTCAAACCAAAAAAGTTTGACTTAGGTATGATGGAACAAAAAATTCAGAAAAATGGGACATGAAGAAAAATAATCAAACGGTAACACGGGTATTATAACAATAACATGTTAACATCAGGTTGATACAGTTCCCGTATTCTTTTTCACAATAAAATTTGTGTAAATAGGAACTGTTATCACATTCAACTAAGCCACCTAATAAGTGGTGACAAACACAATACACATGAGCACTGATGATGAAAGGGTTGCGTCTTTCGAAAACAGCTGTTCTGCTCTGCTGTGTAAGTTGAATAAAACTGATGTTGACTTGCCTTTGTGCCTTGGAATATTTTTCATGTCTTTCTGAGATTTAAATTAAAATTTCGAACAATTAGCCTATAGAATCTTAATTCAAATTTAATATAGCAATATAAAATGTTCGTTAAAATTATTACTACATACAAATTTAAGCTATGGCTTGAGCTACCCAATAATAAAAAAAAATTGGAAAAACGTTCACATGTACTTAAGTATAAAATTCAAACCAAAAAAGTTTGACTTAGGTATGATGGAACAAAAAATTCAGAAAAATGGGACATGAAGAAAAATAATCAAACGGTAACACGGGTATTATAACAATAACATGTTAACATCAGGTTGATACAGTTCCCGTATTCTTTTTCACAATAAAATTTGTGTAAATAGGAACTGTTATCACATTCAACTAAGCCACCTAATAAGTGGTGACAAACACAATACACATGAGCACTGATGATGAAAGGGTTGCGTCTTTCGAAAACAGCTGTTCTGCTCTGCTGTGTAAGTTGAATAAAACTGATGTTGACTTGCCTTTGTGCCTTGGAATATTTTTCATGTCTTTCTGAGATTTAAATTAAAATTTCGAACAATTAGCCTATAGAATCTTAATTCAAATTTAATATAGCAATATAAAATGTTCGTTAAAATTATTACTACATACAAATTTAAGCTATGGCTTGAGCTACCCAATAATAAAAAAAATTGGAAAAACGTTCACATGTACTTAAGTATAAAATTCAAACCAAAAAAGTTTGACTTAGGTATGATGGAACAAAAAATTCAGAAAAATGGGACATGAAGAAAAATAATCAAACGGTAACACGGGTATTATAACAATAACATGTTAACATCAGGTTGATACAGTTCCCGTATTCTTTTTCACAATAAAATTTGTGTAAATAGGAACTGTTATCACATTCAACTAAGCCACCTAATAAGTGGTGACAAACACAATACACATGAGCACTGATGATGAAAGGGTTGCGTCTTTCGAAAACAGCTGTTCTGCTCTGCTGTGTAAGTTGAATAAAACTGATGTTGACTTGCCTTTGTGCCTTGGAATATTTTTCATGTCTTTCTGAGATTTAAATTAAAATTTCGAACAATTAGCCTATAGAATCTTAATTCAAATTTAATATAGCAATATAAAATGTTCGTTAAAATTATTACTACATACAAATTTAAGCTATGGCTTGAGCTACCCAATAATATAAAAAAAATTGGAAAAACGTTCACATGTACTTAAGTATAAAATTCAAACCAAAAAAGTTTGACTTAGGTATGATGGAACAAAAAATTCAGAAAAATGGGACATGAAGAAAAATAATCAAACGGTAACACGGGTATTATAACAATAACATGTTAACATCAGGTTGATACAGTTCCCGTATTCTTTTTCACAATAAAATTTGTGTAAATAGGAACTGTTATCACATTCAACTAAGCCACCTAATAAGTGGTGACAAACACAATACACATGAGCACTGATGATGAAAGGGTTGCGTCTTTCGAAAACAGCTGTTCTGCTCTGCTGTGTAAGTTGAATAAAACTGATGTTGACTTGCCTTTGTGCCTTGGAATATTTTTCATGTCTTTCTGAGATTTAAATTAAAATTTCGAACAATTAGCCTATAGAATCTTAATTCAAATTTAATATAGCAATATAAAATGTTCGTTAAAATTATTACTACATAGAAATTAGTTTAATTTGACTATAACCACAAAAGTAGCACGGACAACAACCTGCCGTGTAGCTGTGAAAATAATCCTTCCCATATAAACACATGTATTCTATTTCTGACAGGTTGTAGTCGGTAGCTTGCTGCGGGCTAAGTGTTTAAAGCATAAGTGTGTAGAGCTCAAAAATAAAATGACATTTTATCAAAACAAAAGGTCACAATTTATTTAAGACAATCCCAGCAACTCTTTTACCAGCCATGCTTAAAGCTTTTTACTAAACACCTGTCACCGTTTCAAAGCTGCGGAGTCTAGAATATAATAAAGTTGCACAAAAAAATCTGAAGGTTTTAAAATATGAATTACAAAACGACTGATAAGAATAAACTGGGTGTACACATTTTGTTTATTTAGATTAAGTCGTGCTAAGAATCTCGTCTAATATCCCTCTATTAATTTTTAATTAATATTAATCTGTGATTATAATTTAACGCTTTTTGATACACAATTTATTTCTTATCATTAATACAAACACTACAACAATACAAATTATTGCCACCAATTAATCATCACTTTCAGCATCATCACCATCACTCATCGTCAATCAGCCACAATATTTATATTTATATTGTCATACTTGACAATCGTCATGAGTTTTTCCCCATTCGGGGTAATTATTTATAACAAAAACAATTATTTGCCTCAAAGGCAGAGATTTGTTTCAACCAGAAAAGGGGAGCAACTTTAAATAAAATATTTACTTAAAAATTTCCAGGCTATTAGTCACAATCTGTAAAATTGCAACAAAATTGGTCAGACAATGAGAACACCTAGAAATTTGAAAGCGGTAAGCACCGAAGAAAAATTCCATATTTGAGTGGTCACAACACCGAACGATGGCTTTACAAGTTTTAAAGAATATGTCAAGAAAAACAAGTAAAAACGTTATATTCGTCCGGGTCGAATCTTAAATACCCTCCAAATATTTAGTAAGTGAATTTAAAATATTTAACTTGGTGGGACAGAGTTCCTTTAAATAATATCGTACGTCAACGCCCCCTAAAGGGGGAGGGGTTCAAAAATAGACAATTCCACAGACGAACGTATGGGCATTGCTAGACCGTCTTAAACTTCATCACTAATCAAGAATATACATATTTACTTTATAGGGTCCAATTCTCTTTGGAGGGTATAAAAACTGTATTTTGGCGGGGTCGCTCTGGCAAGGGCTGTGGGGGAAACATTGCACCTTGGTCATAAAACTCTAAAAATAAATGCTTGGGATGATTACATACAAAATTAAAAAAAAATGTATGTTTTTTTGGTAGGGGGTGAAGGGGGAGGAGGAGGTAGGGCAGAGGAGTACCAGGTATCGTCTCAGCTTCCTCATTAAAGCTTAAAAATTTTATTTTTAAGGAATGTAGGCTTAAGTAAAACAATTTGTTAAATTTGTATGCTATTTTTGCATATAATAACGCCTCCTAAAGGAGGCGGGGTACACAAATAATTTTTTTTTATTTAATGGCTCCAGTTTAAGGCGTTGGACCGTATTTGAGATAAAAATATATCATTTACTTAACAAAATAACCAAAAAACGTAAAAAATTATGTTGTTTTTTCTGGGTTGGTTTAGTTCTTCTTAGGGGAACTTTTTTCCCCCTTGCCCGATTTAGCCCACCTCCGATCTTAACCTGATCTAAGCTCTAAAATATATTTATACCAAATTTCAAGAGTCTAGCTCTATTCGTTTGGACTGAATCGTGATTTCCACAGACGGACGGATGGACGGACATTAGCAACTTTCTTTTTGGCAACACTGTTTTTGCATGTTCAGTTTGGTCTGTAATTTAACCATGAATCGACTTAGAAACGACAGACTGAATTTTATTATCAAAATCCCTGCTCGGTTAAGAAACTATGATAAAGTGGTGACAAACACAATACACATGAGCACTGATGATGAAAGGGTTGCGTCTTTCGAAAACAGCTGTTCTGCTCTGCTGTGTAAGTTGAATAACAAAAACTGATGTTGACTTGCCTTTGTGCCTTGGAATATTTATCATGTCTTTCTGAGATTTAAATTAAAAATTTCGAACAATTAGCCTATAGAATCTTAATTCAATTTAATATAGCAATATAAAATGTTCGTTAAAATTCCTACTACAGATAAAGTTTTACGTCAACACCTGTCCAAAGGACCTCATCCGACGATGTTCTCAACATAGTCTGAAATTGAGTGTTCACCACCACACCCGTGCAACTCAGGGGCCACACCTAAGCGACCCTTGAGTCACCCAGGCGGCAATTTCTAGAATATGATAGGATAATGTTCCATGCTCTACCACCTTACTAGAGTGTCGATCCTATCTAGAAGATCTTAGTTCTATGAGATACAAACGTGTCCCAAAAGAACACCATTTGTTGATTCACAATAACACATCGATTTTGCTACTAGCAGTCGTACCGAAGCCCAATCGTAAAGATCGGTCCTTATCTGACAAATTTTCCACCATTTGGTATCAACCACAAACCACCACGTGAACACCCGAAGGAGACCTCACCAATATCCAGTAGCACTAAACTGCTGGGCCAGTACTGGATCCCGTGGTACCAGTTTAGATTACTGGTGAAGCCTCGAAAGCCAAACCAGTGTAGGTTCTATAAACTTGCTATTGACTTCAGTTTCTGTTTTACCCAATCTCAGGTGTCCTTACACCTATTGTTTCTTACTCAGACTCGTAGGCGAACCTACTCCTTTAGATTCTTATATACACATCCGTTCCACTGTTTCTAGAGATTGGGCAGTAGCATATACGTTTTAAGGAGCTACCTGCAAAAGGCTCGGTTGAGAAAATACATCGTGCTCATTTCTGGTTGATACAGGTGGTATTACATTTCAAAGACCACGAAGGCAGCAAATTTACTATGAATGGCGAGCGCTACCATGCGATGATTACAATTTATTTAATTTTATTTTTTGTGCCCAAATTGGAAAAGCAGGACTTCGTTGGCGTTGGTGGTTGAAGCAAGACGCTGCCACATGCTGCACAGCAAGCGAAACAATGACCCAATTGAGAGGCGAGTTCGATGAACAGCTTTTTTTCAGGTTTGGGGCCCATCAATTGGACGATTAAATCGTGGGATTTAACGCTCTTAGGCTATTTTTTGTGAGACTATGTTAAGGCTCGTGTCTACAGAGGCAAGCCCCTGACTGTTGACGCACTAGTAGCCAATTTTGAAGAATTTATTCGTGAGATACCGACCAATATGTTGGCCCAGCCGTGGTTATCTTTTGATTATTTTTCTTCATGTGACATTTTACTAAACTTTTTGTTTCATTTGAATTAAGCCAAACTCTTATGGTTTGCATTTTATATTTAAGTACGAGTATTTGAAAAAAAAAACGTCTAAAAACTCATCAAAATTCGGCTATGCCAGATGTGATAAATCGTATTTCTTCTTTCTTCAACTTTCAGGAAAAGGAATTTTACTGTCATTTTTTAATCATTTTATTTTAATCGCACTCACTTGTATCATTTCCTTCATCACTCACTGAAAACGTTAATAAAAAAATAAAAATAGGCGCATTTTCAACGTTTTTAATTGCCATGTTGCGTTTTTGTTGTTTTATCTTCTTGAATAAAATTAATTAATTTACTTTTAAATATTTGAAAGCGCGCAAGCGTAACAATAAAACAAAATTGTGCAATTGTTTTCCAGGCATTTTAAAATTTAATATAGAAAATGAGAAAAATATAAAAGACGGTGATGATGATGATGATGAGCACGGTGATAATGATGGCCGTGCTGATAATGAGGAAGAGGTGGACGATGACGAACATGATTATGAGCATGAACATGAACATGAACAATCGATTATTGATACCGATTCCAACTTGGCTAAATTACTGCCATCGAATATTGAAAATGTACGCCACGAGGCAGCCGTCTTAGTCGACAATGTTCTTGACGAAAGTATTCATGTTGTTAATGAACAACATGATCGTAATCATATTGATATGTACAATGTTGTTGTTGTCGATGATAATAATACTAGAGCAGAATATAATTCTGAAAGTGAAAATTATGCAATTACATGCGATGACGTTGATGGTTTGGATGTCATTAAGTCACCAACAATCGAATCAATGTCGGGCAAATCGTTTGATGATAATTTAAGCTTTACCGATGAACAATTAGCAACAGCTACTGCCACAACAATTCTTTCGCAAGGACAAGTTGAAATGTCCGGACAAGATGATAAAAATATGAGCGGAACAAATTTAACAACTTTTCAAACATCCATGTCCCAAGGTAAAGAAACAAAACAAAACAAAAAACAAACAAATAATACGATTTGTTATAATTGAATTACAGTCAAACCACATCCGATTTATTAACACAAATAACTTAAGAAACAATATATTTATGCATACAAATACCTACACTCACACTTATGTATGTAGGTAGACACACATACGGCTACACAGTAGACTATTATTTAAAACAGCCCATTTTGAAAAGTAGTTAATGGCCTTGAAAGAAATTTATTATTGCAAAATGTTTTGAGATTTAATTAGCATTTTTAGAATTTGATTTTTACCCTCTTCCCCTAGCCCAGAGTTATGGGTAGAGCACTAAATATTTTTAAAGCACGTAATAATGAACGTTACTTCGGTAGTGGTACCGTCAGCAGAGTTTGTACCGCATTAGGGAAAAATTACCAATAGTGCAAACCCTGCAGTCGAGTCGACAACCGTATTAGAATATACTCACCACCTCTATTGCGAATATCATGGTAATGAGTTGCTTGGGAACAAACCAATATTCCCATTCTCAACAAATCGGTATCGTGAGTATTTTGGGAGTAAAAGTACTATTGTGAATTACTTGGTAGTGATATTTTTAACTGTATGTGACAGCGCATAGATACAGGGAACTTAGGGTAAAAAAATCAATTTTCACTTTTTTTTTATGTGAACGATATCTGAGCATCGAATGAGACCGATCCCATGCCCCAGAAGTGTTCCCTCCCAGAGATATGCGCCAACACGCGCAATGATGGTCAACACGATCAATGAAGGTCCACCAAAGATACACGTATTTAAATCTTTAAAATGGCTGTCCTGAACAAAACCGTTTTTTACCCTTAGGTCCCTTTCTATTCTGTGCGTCACATACGCATTTTTGTTAGTGTTTTATAAATAATTTGTGTAACAAAAATAAATAGATTTTTATAATAATAAAATATACACATTTTAAAGGAAACCCTCTTGATAATTTCGAATTTTCCAATTTTTCTCTACTTCCAAAGTATCGATAAGGAAGTATTTTAAGAAATATCCACATAATTGATTATTTATGCAGAGAAATTTGAAAAGTTTTAGTAATATTTGCAAGTATTGTATTTATGTTTATAAAAAAGTATTTGTACAGTAGTCGCTCGCTTATATGAACTAATTCAAACAGGGCCTGTTCACTAAATGGAGAAGTTCACTAAATCGAGAGAACATCAAATAAGTAATTCATATGATTTTTATTAAAAATTTTTTTTATTTTTAATACGGTTTCTTTTAATAATTAATGAACATGAAAGAAGTCCTGTACAACAAATGAATCTTTGAACCACTTTTGGAAAATTGCTGCCGTCATCCATGCGTTTTTAGAATGGCCATAATCAACGGGTGGAGTGAAATTGTTGAAACATCTTGGATTTTTTGCTTTCCCCATCACCAGAAGCATTTTTACAGGCCAGTAATCTAAGACGTGCTTTTTCGGTTTTTCTTCCATGTGCACTTTTTTCACTTCTTAAAACGTATGTTTTGTCTGAAAGCAGTTTCATTAAATTTTTATAATCATCAGAAAGTAGAAAAAGTCGAACAAAGAGTGCTGATGAGATGGTGTAGCTACCTCGAAGTCAATACTGATCCGTTAAAACTATTCCCAATATTCCACTCTTATAGTGTTTCTACACTCAAAGTTAAAAACATTAAAAAATATTTGAGGCTTCGGTATATATTCTTATTAACATAAACAATACCAGCTGTTTCCCATATATAACTTGGCAGCACTCAACTTTAGCACAGCCAAAAACAGGCAAAAACAAGATTGCATTTCTTAAAACCTGCTTAAAACCAATTCGAAAGTATTTTTAAGTTGGTTTTAACAAAATCTTTTTGTATGATAAAACCAGGTTTTATCATCCGTATTGTAAATTTGATCATGTATTGAACTGTGTTCTACTATTAAAGAATGGGGTTCTTTTTAAAAGGTACTACAAACTTCGGGTTGGACGATAATTTTTTACCGGATATCTTTAAAAACCGTATACCATATCGTCGCTTAAATTTCTGCAGCCACCCATCAGTTGCAGTAAATAAATTTTTTCTTTCAATTGGTCGTTTAAATATTTTGCTTTTACTTTAATTAATTCACTGGTAATGGGTAAATTCTTAAGTCTTTGTTGATTGAACCAATGATATAACTTCGCCTCCACCAACGGCATTTCAATTTCTCTCAATGTTTTAATTTTTAATTTTTCCTTCACTTTTTGAAGTCACTTCCAAAATTGGCTTTTTATTTTTCTTAATAGCACAAATTGTTGATTTGGCCACTTCATTTCTACATATGTGCAAGAGAAGTAACACGTGCACCTTTATCCAAACTTGCCGTAATGTCACTTTTTTCAGATAACGTTAACACCTTGAGCTTCATCTTCGATGCACTATGTAACAAACACTAATGACTTCAAAAACTGTTTTGTATTCGTATGCACACGATTGCTTATCTCGGGGAAGAACTGATTTTTAATATGTAAGATAATCACTCAACAACTCAACACTCAAAACATTAACAAAATCAACAGTTTGAGGTTTTTCACTTATTTCGGCGAAGAACATACTTCCAATACGACAAACATTTAAAAAAAATTAACGGTTGAAAGCTGTTCACATAATAGAGATAGGCTGTGTTCACTCTTTAGCACCCCGTGTGTTTAAATTTTGTTGTTCACTATTCTGGAAGTTCATATAACCGAGCGGCTATTGTATTTATAAAAAGTATAATTGATCGCAATGCAAACAATTAATGAAGATAAAGGTTTCAATAAAATGAAAATTACATAAAAATCTAATTTAAATCGGATTTGCAGAAAAGAGAACTTCTTGCAATGACAACCCTATATAACGAACATTAGAAATGATCAAGATTTGCACAAAATTCCGGATAAAAAGGATCTTATTGACTTCTTTGGAAGCTTTATTTTTTAATGGGAATGAATGGGAATTGGAGAAGCAATTCATAAATCATAAAATAAGAAAATAAGCTGAAAATTATATGATATTGAGATTTTCTTCATGCTGGGGTTACACAGTATACAAAATGCCGCCTAGTGTGGTCGACTATTGATCTTAAATAAAGCCGACAGAGAAAATATCGAGACAAGTTTTAAAGTTGTATAGGTGTACAATGCCTTAAATTGATAAGTACTTTAAATTGCAGTCTATTGAGTCAATTTTAAATATGCTTTTTGACTCCTATTTGTAAAATAATTCAGGGAAGTAAAAGTTGGCGTTGCCATATTTTTTAGGTTTAAGAATTCACTCCCAAAAACTTTGTCATGGGAAATATTCACGATAGCAAATATGAACTTCCTAATCCTATCACGACAACTCGGCAAACATTCAGCCGCTTAGGTCGGGTTTTTGAGAGGTGGTTTAAGTTTAAACCTAGTTTAACGAAGTATGAAACTCTGATCTTTCCAGCAAACTACGATTTTTTTTATTATTTTATTAATGACACACATTTAAAGTAAAACTAAGCTGTTCCGTCCAAATTTTGTATAAAAACTTGATAATAGCGCCAAAAATCTGTTTTCAGATTAACTAGTTTAACTGAGATCCCAAAAATCCGGCCTTAGTTGCTCGACTCAAATTAATTAGAACCACAAAAGATCGTGCAGAAAGATTTTACCTGTGCCACCATCCCATTTTTTATACTAAATTGAAGTTCGTTCAAAAGTTACTATTAATTTTCGAAAGAAAGTACAAATTTTAGAAAATACATCCTAGTATTATATGAGTCGCAAAGAAGCTCTGAGTTAATCAAGATCAAGTCTCGTTGATAGCCATTTTTTAGTTGCAGCTAGAACACTGATCGCACTAGCAGCCTTTCGCATTCTTATTCATGCAGGCCGTCAACGTCTGAAATGAAGACGAGGAGGCACTTTATGAATGACGTTCTGGATAGTGACCTCGCGAAGATTTCCGAATGAGGTCAGGCGAACAGGGTCGATTTTAATGCCCGTAAGACCCAGTGTTGTATGCTTACGCATCGACGTTCGTATGACCAAGCTGCTCCATCTGTTTCTATGGGTGGTGTAAGTATTATGAAGTCAGGGGCTCTTGATGTTCTGGGCATGAAAGTGCAGTGTGATGTCAGATGGACGGAACATGTCTTTCAGGTCGCAAAAGAAGCATTCAAGTGCCTTGGCTTCTTAAGACGGTGCAAGAGATACTTCACCCCTTCTGATCTTCTTAGATAATATTTACACCACTTACATCCGACCGAAGATGGAATACAACTCCCATGTTTGGGCCGGTGCTTCAAAGTCTATTTTGAAGTTACTCGACCGCGCATCGTCGCAATGCGGGGTGCGTATCTTTGTTCTATCGTAACTGTAATGGCAGGTGCTCTGGTGAAATTAAGGAACTTGTTCCTGAAACCCATTCTTTCTTACGCTCAACGCGTTTTTCATCAAGAGCGCACGCAATTGTGGTCGATATTCCAACGAATCGCATTACAGAGAAAATTCGTTTTTTAGCCGAACACTCCGTTTGTGGAATAAACTACCTGCAGAGGTCTTCCCCGCCACTTACAATTTGAGGAGGTTCAAATCGAATATCCACAGACACTAATCCCTTCATCTTCCTTCCCAAAATCTATTTTCCTAGTTCCAGCGCAATGCACTGCATATGTAGGGGTTATCCCCTGAGTGCTGGTCCTACTTCTAAAAAAAAAGAACACTGATCGCACTAGTTAAGTTCATAACCTCACATAACTGTATTGGTTTACGGTTCTTCTGGGAAATTATTCCGTGATTAACTACGTTGCTACTTCTTATGTGAAAGCATAAGTTGTGTACAGTCAGTCACAGAAATTGATAAAAATTATGGATTAATAACATCGCCGCCATATGGGCTCACCAAGTAGGCATCTGTGCACCGACACTTTACAATGTATTCTTCAAATGAATAAATAAATCCTAAAATAATATATTATACACATGAGCTGCTCCTGCGGGAAATGAGGTCACAGTTTTCTTCAAAGTACTAGTTCTATGATTGGTGAAAATGGGAATAGTGCAAAATTTCCCGAGTCGTGTCACCGGTCACGGAATACAAACCCAAAAACTAAAAATTCCCTAATTCAGTTTCATATATATAGATTTTTCATTCTATTCAAGTACAATTTCCGCTGCATCTATGCCAGCATTTTATCTAACAGTTGCAATAGTTTGCAGCAATTTGTTGCACTTATTCTTACCTCTTCACGTAACACGTTGATCAGCGTTCATATTTGAACAGGTTGCCTCAAGGAAGTTCTATTAAAGGTTTTCATAAAACAATACCCGAGACTGACATAAAAAGGAGACCGCCACTGGGAAAGTACCTTAAATTTTCGGTCTAAAATATATCACCCAGTATCTCAATTATGTCAAATTACAGCGGTTCCTTTCGTATAAAATTTAGGAACTCGATCCAGTTATTATTTCCTGGAAAGCATGGCACCTGGGAGTTACTCCCAAGGTGCCATACCCTATAGAAAATATCTGATTGGTTTCACAAGAATAGAAACGATTTTAACACTCGCTAGACTAATTCATATTGCTTTTGCGTTAAGTCCCAGGAGTAATTAATATCTCTTTGTGATCCGACTTATGAAAGGCCCTCGCGTAGAAGAGTTAGGACTAGACAGCTTCTAACTTTTGGGAAGAAGTCGTTGGCACTCCTGGTAGGGGTCTTGACGGGGCACTGTGCAACTGGGCACATGTCAGATTTGGATTTCCCCGTGATGGTAGTTGCAGGAGCTGTTTCGGTGAAGAGGAGGAAGAGTCAGTATAGCATTTCCTTTGTGATTGCCCGGCCCTGCTAGAGTGTAGGCTTAGACATCTAGGCTCTCGTTTCCTGCGAGAACTGGACTGTCTCAGGGATGCACCGCTAGCTGTCCTGGCGTGTTTTGTGAGAAGTTCTGGGTGGTTCTCAGGAACCACCACTTCGTCTTGAAAGGAGTGTGTAGGGTATAGTCCTCTGGGCATCACAATGGGCCTTTATGGCCTGCGAGTGTTTTCTCGCTAACTGCCCTTTTTAACCTGAGCTAACCTATAAAATATTTACATTAATTCAAAATGGGTTGTTGTTAGGTCCATTATTTCCATCCGTAATTAATAGTTTATACAGGGTGGCACAAAACTAATCACCCTGTCAGAAAATGTTATAATTTTTGCAAATCATATTTTACATTTGTGATGTAGACGTATGCAGTGTGCAAACAGACAACTAATGAAACGCTATAATCCAAATGGGCGTAGAATAATTGTGTCCATTAGGTGTTACAGCAGCTTTAATTTCATCATAAATTTCTTAATCCTGGAACTACAGGATTAGGAAATTGATGGGGCAAACAGTCCGCTGCTTAGGTGCTCAACTTAAACAGACTGCAACCACGTTCTGTGGGGAATATCACGGTTGTTGCTGCCAAAGACACTGACAACTAAGAGACATCAACCAGACGACATGCCAAGCAATTGGGCATCATCATGCGAACTCCAAAGAGAATTTTAGCGAAAGACTTAGACATTTTCCCATACAAAATGCATAAGGATGTGTGTAAATTACAGTGGGGCCATGCCCAATCCCAACGACGAAGAGGACGTCTTTAAACTCGCCATTACATTTTCGTTGCTGGGTCAGTATGCATCCACTTAAAGGCACTGCGTGGAACAGCGTTCATTCGGAAGAAGTGATTGGGTTGTATTTTGTTGAGGACGTCATAGGTAAAGTGGCTGCTATTATTGGCGAACGCTACAGAGCCATGATAAACGACTTCCTACTACCGGAATTAAAGGAGAGTGGCTTAAGTGGAATGGTGTAAACGCTCAAAGAGCAACAGCTCTAATACATATTCTGATGCATTTCATACTGATGTCACCTCCAAATTTGGGAGCGTGACTTGCGGACTTCTTTCTTTTGCATAACATCAACGAAGGTATGCAACCGCATATACAGCAGGAGTCACATTGGCTGTTGTGAAGGCAGCGTTTCACGATTGCATAATCTGCCGTTTTTGAAGATTTGGTTTGATCACATGATTGAACCAGCTTTGACATACTATTTCTCTGGTTCGGTGAAGTCGTGAGTTCGTTCCAACTGGAGCAGAATATTCGACCGAAATTCGGAATGTTATCAATGGAAATGATGCAGATAGTCACGGAAAAAAGGGCAGCCACTTAACGAATATCATCTTTCCATCAGTAAAAATCTGTTTTCTTTTTTTTATTTAGTAAGAAATTTATTTATGAACAAAACTGAATGATTCATTTTGTGCCACCCTGTGTTACAGTGCAATCTCCACAATCTAAACTGTGTAGATAAACCATTGTGGAGAGCGCACTTTAAAAAATCAAAAATAATTTATAAAATTTGTATGTATAAATGTATTGGCGTACTTGATAATTCGTAATAGTTTGCACAAATTAGTAGTGAATTGCTTTCTCGTAGTCTTAGATACGAAAGTTTTTTAGCTGTTAATCCAAAAGTTAGTGGTTAATTAATAACTAAGAAATACGCAAATGCAAACATTTACATTTAGATATTCCAAATATTTCTTTCTTTTTTTTATATGTTATTATTTCTTATTGGACGTTAACTAATAAAACTTTTCATAATTCATTAGTTGATCGAAATGTAGAAGATCGTAGAACAATTATAACGCGACGTGTTGAACATAAATTTCAAAAAATCTCATCAGATGTGCCAGACATCGATTTTGAAGCGGCAAAGTTTGACGAACATTTTGAAAGTTTTGTGCCAGACGATGACATAAGTCATTTGCAAGGAGACTTTTCGAAAATAAGTTGGGATGATAGTCAGTCGCCTACTACGAATACACTGGGCGATATCGGCCAGAGTACGCCAGATAATGATATACAAGATATGGCAGCAGGTAAAAGAATTTTTAAAACACACACGAACTCTTCATTACACAATAATTAATTTATGTAAAGAGATTTTAAAATCGTTTCAATATGTGAATGTATGGGTTGAGTATTTCTACTCTGATTCCATTTTAACGGGCTTTACTTGGGATCTTAGAAACTGTTTTGTATAGCCGAAGTCTTTATTTTAGCCATCAACAATTTGTTTCAAAATTATATAATAGAGAAATTTTATGATCATTTAAACATTTGTGTTTGAGGAATTATAAAATTAATTTTCCGCTGCACACACCAAACGGACTTATTCATGAAAATATACGTTAAACTTATTAACTATTGTATGAATTTCTATTTTAATAGTGAACCTTTACTTATGTAAATTGTATTACAGGATGTCAATTTTCCCAATAGGCTATAGGTTCAAATCTGCGAAACTGCAAATTATTTTTTATTTATTTTTTATTTTTATTTTTATTTTAATAAATAAAATAATAACAAAAAGCTTTAAATATAACCAGCCGATGGCTCTGGAAAAATCGAAAGAGATACATGGAATATTGGGAATATTAATCGTCAGGGTTGGGGAATTTCGTACTAACCAAAAATGTAATAACTTGAATATATGAATGTGGGAACTTCTCATATTCAATTTTCGTTAAAAACATTGGTTAAATAGTTGATATTCCTACTAACTAGCACTACTTGCAAAAGTGGAAAAATTGAACAAAGAACGCTGATGAGATGGCGTAGCGGCCTCGAAATCAGTACTGATCCGTTCTGCTGGTTTAATGACTATGAAAAACATTCTTAATATTCCACTCTCAAACATAATAAATAGAATGTAATCACGTTCATTTATTAAAAAATAAATAAAAAATAATTTGCAGTTTCGCAGATTTGAACCTATAGCCTGTTGGGAAAATTAACATCCTGTAAAATTAACATCCTGTAACTATTAACTATTCTTTGGCAAATTTCTTTAAAAAAATTATCAAATAAGGAATTGATAAGAAAATACAGTTTTTATGATCTGTAGATATATAACAACTTAATAACAACTATTTAATATATTTTATTATAATTATTAAATTCGCGCTCTTTTTATAAAGTTATTAAAAATGTCAAATTATTAAAATTCAATATTTCGTTAACGGTTTGTTAACATCGGCAGGAAAAAAGACCTCGAGCTTAATAAATATATCAAAATAAATCAAATAAAGATGAATAAAAGTTAACGGAAAGAACTATTTAATATTAAATAATTAAAACAAACAAAAAAGTGCCTCATTCGGCATTGCCGCATCCTTCCTTAACCATTTCAACCCTGGAAACATCTTTTTCATTTTTCTGAATTTCAATACTAATTCATATCTTTCCAAAAGATTTAAAATAGGTTTGATTGCCAAAGAAAAACAAAAGTTTCATTTAAATACTTTAATATTCCAAAAAATTTAACACTTTCCAGCTCTGCAGCTATCTTTACGGCTAATATCAAAGAATTTCTTTCAAAAATGTCAAATATGTTTAATTTAAAAATAAAAGAAACAAATTACTTTTAGCTCTTTGCTTTTATGTAGCCAAAAAAGTTTCAGTTATCCAACCCTGGGATCGTCTCTTTAATTTTGCTTGATTTTTCATACCAATTTCGTTTATCCTGAAGTATAAAATATATTATGCAAAAACTAGTTATTGCTTGTTTCTTTTAAATGCCAAAAATAAGTTTCAACTTTCCAGCTCTGGATTTTATTGATTTTCAACAGCAATCTAATTAAGACTGACGATTTCCAATACATCAATTCAAGGCCGATGTCTACAGAGGTTTTTTTTTTTTAATTTGGACCGGCACTCAGGTGATGGCCCCTCATGCGTACATTTTGATGGAACTGGGAAAATTGGTTGTGGGAAGGAGGATGTATTTTAAATAGTTCTAAATAGATTGCTATTGAGAATTCAAAATACAACTTCCAGAGCGGGAAAATTTGAACTTATTTAACTTTTCTTTTCTAGTTACTTAAGTCCATTTTATGCTTCAAGAAGAATTAAATTGGTATTAAAATCGAAACAAAATCAAGAAAAAGGATTGGACAATTAATGTTAGGAAGAGAGAAAAAAACAAATATGTGCTTCAAGAGTTCACGATCTTTAAACAACAGTTGGCTTAATTTATTTTATTTTTTTGTTTTATTTAGTGGGACCAGCACTCGGAATGACCCCTACATATGCAGTACATTGATCCGGCACTAGAAAGGGGAGAATAGTATTGAAAAGACAGATTAAAATATAGAGCTTTTTGTAGCTATTTTATTATTTTACTTCGCCGGATAATTTTTTGCTACAGGGCCGACGAAGGGGATGCTGTTAATCTACTCTTAGTACAAGATAGTGTCAACCGCTGGCAGTAATTGTTCAGTGACTGGTCACACAGCCTGATAACTCCGGATCTTTCGCTTCATAGTCTAGTCTTAGTTATTTCCGCCATCATTTTACAACACTTGAAAAAATCAGCAAAAAAAAATGCGTTCTTCGATTAAATTCATTTTTAAAATTTCATAATTTTGCAGATATTACATTTTACCAAAAAAATAAATTTAAAGCCGTGCCTGATTTTCCCTTTAGAATGGTATAAGAATCCTTTTTTGAACTGAATAAATTCGGCGAATTCGGCGAAATTATGAAATTTCGACCATAACACAAAATTTTCGAAATTATTATTTTGTTCTGTTGGTTTAGGTGCTAAATAGCATGAAAGAGATCCATACCGCGGTTGTGGGAAAAAATATAATATAGGTTATATGGGCGGTGAGTGGTGGGCGCTAATTGAGGTAATAAAAGGATCTGTGCCAAATTTCAAAAACCTTGGGCCAAAAATAAATTTTGGCTTCTATGGGCGGTGGGTAGTGGGCGTGGTCAATTCTGATGACACTTTATTTTATTCTTAATTGAGGTAATAAAAGGCTCTGTGCCAAATTTCAAAAACCTTGGGCTAAAAATAAATTTTGGCTTCTATGGGCAGTGGGTAGTGGGCGTGGCCAATTTTGATGACACTTTATTTTATTCTTAGTTGAGGTAATAAAAGGATCTGTGCCAAATTTCAAAAACCTTGGGCCAAAAATAAATTTTGGCTTCTATGGGCGGTAGGTAGTGGGCGTGGTGAATTTTGATGACACTTTATTTTATTCTTAATTGAGGTAATAAAAGGATCTGTGCCAAATTTCAAAAACCTTGGGCCAAAAATAAATTTTGGCTTCTATGGGCGGTGGGTAGTGGGCGTGGCCAATTTTAATGAAACTTTATTTTATTCTGCATTGAGCTAACCAAAGGCTCAGAGCCAAATTTCAGCATTCTACGAGCACTCCTTATATTTTTTGCCAAACATTGTATGAATAAATCCCACTGTGTACCGTAAGGGATCCTGTATAACTGTTGTCGATTCGACATGGAATTACCCATATAGTCTTCACTAACCAGCGATTTGAACGGTTCTTGCGCAATCGTGACGTTGTGTAAATGAGAAAAAAAAACAAATTTTCAGAGGCGTGTTTTTTTTTTTTTACTCGTCACAATGTTGGACATGGATCGCCAGCCCAATGGCCGACCATCAATGACAAGACATAGACATTAGCATAGACAATGTCTACACTGACATTAGCGGTTTTCACTGCCTGTTTTGATCTGCGACTTGTGTCCATAAGAATTTGAAGTCTAGTGGAGACAAGCCGATAGTTACAAAATATCAGATGCATATAAATATATCCGATTTTAGTGTAAATCAGTTCTGTTCGCCAAAACAAGTAGTTTCTAGTAATTATATTTAGGCCTAATTTATAAAAAAAATTCTGATTTATAACGGGTTAATAGGATAAATTTTCACACAAAAATTTATTTTATAAAGCTTTTATTAATCAAACGATTTTTTATAACTTATTCTGGATCAGAATAATGGCTCTTTTTACGGTTGTCTTAATCATAAACGAAGCAAGGCGTGCAAGCATGTTACAAGTGTTGCCACCTTTCATCGATTTAGTGACGACTGTGACAACCATAATAAGGCTGCATATTTAGCTCTAATTGCATATTTAAATACGAGTACATAATTATTGCATTGCCCCATTGTATTATTTATTATTTTATTTTGCTAAACATTTCCATTAACAACATTTTGTTAAACATTGCATGTGCATTCTTAATAATAAAAACTATCCGCTACAATCGGCATGATCGTATATTCATCTATTCATTATTTATATAATTTATCACACAAAGTATTTCTAACCTCAAAGTATTTATATGTATGTAGTATGTGTTTGTATCTTACGACAAATATTTAGTTAAACATGAATGTATAATTTATTATTCGACCTTCAGGATTCATTTAATTCATTAAGCTAAGAATTATTGTTCGGGCTCAGGATCAAATCCGCGTATTTACAAATAATTTTTAATTCAAGAATTTATTTTAAATTCGTATTTTTTTTTTATTAAGAATGGCATATTTAGAATATTTTTTTATAACCATCAAACTAGTAGAACGGTTCAGTACTCATTTCGAGACTTCTAGGACATCTCATTAGCGTTCGTGTTCAGTTTTGTCACTTTTCACGGTGGTACGAGTCCTTAGGTTTACAACTCGTCATCGCTCTCGAGAATTGAACACTTCACACACACACACCAGTTTTGCAAAAATATCTCGTTATGACGCCTCACTAACTTTAATTGGTGCAAGAGTTGAAGTTCATCCATCTCTAACCGGAACAATTGTACTTCATAACAGAATAATAAAAAAATGCGGCAAAATTTCAAACCGGTTTTGTTTTATTGTACTTTGAAATGGAAAATATTTGAAATGGGTGTGTTGGCTGAAGTAGTAGAACACTAGACTATGAAGCGGAGGGTCGTGAGTTCGAGCCCGCGCTGAGTCATGAAATATTGTGTTGAATTCTTCTGATCAGCATTAGTGCGTGGTTGTGTTTGTTGTTGCCAGCCTGTTTCAATGATGAAGGCATAGTCACTGGTCACTGAACATAATTGGCGGCGACTGACACTATCATGTACTAAAAAGCAGAGTAACAGCACCCACCGTCGTCGGCCCTGTAGCAAAAATTAGCCGGCGAAGTAAAAAGTTGAAATAGCTACAAAAAAACTGTCTATCTTCTCATCTTTCCTCATCTGTCCCCTTAATACTATCCCCTCGTTTTCAGTTCTGGCGCAATGCATTGCATATGTAGGGGTCACCCCCTGAGTGCTGGTCCCACTCCTAAAAAAAAAAAAATGGAAATTTTTATCGATATCGAATGCCGTGAAACCCCATCTGGTGGAACACCTATTTTTATAAAATGGCCTAAAACCAATAACTTACCGATTTTTTTTTTAATTTTCTAAGTGAAAAGTTAAAAAAAAATAAAAAATTTTTAGATTTGCGGATTTGAACTCGAGTCTGAATAATAATTAAAACCACTATTTACTTGACTTTTACTTTTGACCTTAGTCAATTTCGTTCCGAACTTAAATGTGCACTGTTAATTCTTAACTAAATTAAAATTTCAATTGCACGGACAATAATAACAAAAAGCTTTCGATGTCAGCACCCAATGGCTCTGGAAAAGGCAAAGAGAAAATGAAATATTTGGAAGAGAAAATGGAATAATAGTCAGGGTTAGTGAATTTTGTGCTAACCAAAAGTTAGTTAACTTAAAAATGAATATAAGAAGTTTAAAAAAAAAAATAAACAAAGAACGTTGATAAGATGGCGTAGTGGCCCTAAAATTCATATTGATCCGTTCTGCTAATTTAATGATTATAAATATATTCTAAATATTCCACTCTTAATATATTAATTTGAATTTAATACAATTCTTAAAAAAATTATTTGCAAATTGCAGTTTTAAACTTGTGACTGAATAAAACAAGTTTTATTTTAATAAAAAAAAAAATTCTGTCTTAATAAGAAAATTTTTATGTTAATAAAGTTTACGAAATTTTTTTTGAAATTTTTTTCTGCAAATAATTTTCTACAACTTTACAGAAAAATACTCCATATACTCGTATATTAAAGATAATTTCAATATATGAAAAATATTATATTTCAAAATATGAAAAAATAATACTACTTGATAACAAAGTCAAGTTAAGTAATCTCTTTGGCGTATCTGCAAAAACTACTGAGGGGTAAGATCGGAATCGAACCTGCAACGCCCACACAGATAGTTGAGCGTAATACTAACTGTTGTACGGAATTTTTAATAGTAATACACATTAGACTTGGATCCAACTCTTTTGGCATCTTGTGTGAGACAAAATCCTTTAATCAAAAGTTTTTGTCAAAAAAGGAGCAAATAAAGGAGTTTAACCGAAGGCTAATGTACTTGTTATTTTTATTATTTCATTTAAAGTGTAATTTGTAGATTTATTGTACGAAATACGTTTATAAAATATAATTCAATAGTTTTCCTTTCAATTATCTTATCTTAATCGTATACATATCGCTGCCGCTTCTATTTTATCATTTCTTCCTATTTACTCGTCTTCAACTATTTATAATTTTAACCTCAGTTTAACTTATCATACTGTTAAGATGCTTCTTTTTCTGTTTTCATAATCATTACTTTTATTTTAGAAACAAAATCCACAGACATTACACCTGTCCCACAGACTACAATAACAACGACAACTGCTACCATTGAAGCTGATTCAAGTGAAAAGCTTTCTGATCTACCGCAACCAAAACCACGATCTGTAAGAATTTCTAGTCCGACTGAAGATGAGGATAATAGTGATCATGATGATGATGAAGACGAGGAGCAAGTACTTGGAGAGAGAAAGTCTCAGTTGCCTAACGAAATAGATGAGCATGATGCGTCCTTAGACTTATCGGATGATCTGGATGTATCCGCAATTCCAGTACCAAAACCACGTTCCCAAATGAAGTCCTCGGATTCTTTTAAGAATCTAGAGTGTTTAAGCGAACTGCAGATGCAGCCACAACATCATCAGCCATCTCAGTCCGATAGCGTTAGTTTGCGTAGCTTCGATTATACCGAGGAGACATCACGTACAGACGATCCCTCAGTATCGGTATCGCTATCACTAAGATCTCAACATCTAGATTACCCACTAACAGCCACAACCACGTCAGAAGATCCCGCAACAGAATCCGTTGACCCGCCTAGCGAATTGTCCATTGATGATGGCAACGTTCAAACTGAACGTAAGACAAGTTTTTATATAGGCGAGTCTAGCCGTAATATTATAACAAAAACTACTCCAACACGCCTCAGTACCAGCGAGGGGGCTGGCGATGAGCCCCTGACAGCAATAATGAGTAAAGACCACATAGAAGCCACGGATATATCGTTGATGAAAGAATTTTCGGTAGACTCCGATGAAGAAAATGATGTGTTTAGGGAATATGTAACAATTAAACCTACGGAACCGGAAGCAGGTACTCGAATTCGTCGTCAAAGTTCAGAGACTAGAAATGATTTGTTGGAGGAAGATATGGCTACGAAAGACCACACCGATTCAACAACAATTGTAACCACCACCACAACAACAACTTCGGCAGAAGCTACTGCACATGAAGAAACGTTACGCAAAACTAGCACTGAACAAAGTTTTACAACAACCACAATAACATCGACAACATCTACAAGTTCGGCACCGCTCGAAGTCATTCATTCAACCGGAGAAGATGATTCGGTTCGTGATATCTCTGAGTCCATGGATATTGAAACAGAAAGACCTGCCGATTTGAATTTACCACTCGAGAAAAGTGAATGGGAGACGGCAGAAAAAGAAATTCCTCCACAGGGAAAAGCAAAAATCGTGCATTCACCACAACAACCCTTTACCACGAGTTTAAGGAAGGAGGACTTAACTGAAGAAATGGTGGCGAAAGCCCTCGACGAGGTACAAGAATCCCTGGATGCTGCCAAAAATGAGCTTAAGTCTGTTTTGAAAGATGGCAAATTCATAAAAGAATCACCATCTGAATTTGAATTTCGTTCATTTGCGCAAACAATTGCTGATAGTAGTGGCACCGGTGAGGCAGAAAAACCGGGCGATGTACATTTTAGAACACAAAAAATTGTAGAAGAGCCTGCCGAGCTTATGGATAGTGAAGATATCTCATCATTCATTGGCATTCCAGAGAGTATACAGGACATGCATATCTCGAAGACCGAGAAGACTAAGACAGCTACAGTAAGCGGCAGTCCAGATAGAGAGCCGGACATGCTGCACTACACTAAAAATGTGTTTGACGAAAAGAAGGCAGAAACTTCTCTTGGCTTTGTATCCACTGGCACAGCAGGCTCACAAGATTCTCAGACTTCCTCGGAAGATAATATCATTAAAGAAGAGCGAGCTTCGCTGGGTTTCATTTCCAGTGAAACTGCCGAAGATTTCAGTTCAATGGAAGATTATTATCAGGAGAAATTTGCTAAAGCCGATATTGTCACTGAAGCTAGAGAAGAAAAAGAAACTCCTACTACTAAAAATATTGATCCCTTTAGTGAAATATCTTCTGAATTAACAATAAAACCATTCGATAATGTAGTACATCGCATCAAAGCTGACAGTATAGAAGGTGTACAGAATCGCTGGTCCGTGCCCGAAATCGATCAATCCAGTTCTAGTGAAAGCTATTATAAAAGTTTTGAAAAAACCGAAAGTCGTCCCTTGTCGTCAGATGTTGAAAATCTAATGACACAAGCCAACTCTTCAGATTATCAGACTGCGGCCGATGTATCATCTACTTACAGAGAAACTACAGAATTTGTCAGTGCGCTTAGCACATTGGAAAGCAGTTCCGGTAAGACTATAAGTTCTCATGAAAGCATGCGCAGTCTTGACTCACAATCCGAAATGTCAGGAAATTTGGGCAGTATAGATATATCAGAGCTCTCGGAAACTTTGGTTGCTTCATCAACGGAGGAAGCTGAGGAAATTAAACGTTTACGAGACTTGGCTAGTGAAGAGGACAGCGATGATAGTTTGGATTTAGAGGCAACCGATTATATGATTAGCGAGACTAAAATGCAGCAACAGTCCCAAATGAAGAGATCTCAAGAAATGATTTTCAAACCCAAAACAGATGAAATTCCCCCTAAAACTGAGGAAGAAACGCAAGGGGCAGTTTTGCAATCTGACGAGTCCACCAAACCTAAGGAAATTGAAAGAACTTGGGGCTTAACGTATCCAATGGAAGAACAAAGCATCGATGATCTGAAAGATGCTGAAGATATTCTTTTATATCATGGCGATGTAAGACTTTCAATTGATGAATCGAAATACGCATCCAGTTTAGATGAAGGAAGTATTCTGTCGGTCAGCATGTCCAGTGCATCAAACATAGACACTGTGGTAGAGAACTTCGAAGGTATTATCGGCTCCGTTGGGGCATCGTCATTGGCAGGTATTGAAGAATTTACCCCCTCATCTTTTCATGAAGAGACAACATTCGCAATGGAAATGGAGGGAGAAAGTGCAGACTATTCACCAGCTACTACACCACCGGGCGAAGCACATGGTAAACGTACTCACATGCGGTCTGATAGTGCATCTGTGAGTGGAGATGATCTAAAAGATATGCCAGATAAAGAGGCAGCAGCATTACAATTCGAAGGCAAAGAGTCGGAGAGTGAATCAGATACAGATCCTTACGAAACAGAATATGCACGCCAGTTCCGTTCACCTTCAGATCGTAAGAGTAAGAAGAAAAAGCAGACAGCTGCAGAAATGGATCATAGTTTTGAGACAGAGAAGCGTCCGTTTACACCATCACAGCTGGTGGCCGAAGTTATTGTTGAGGATAGCCTCACTGAAGAATTGGAAGCTGAAAGAATTCTCCAAGAGGAGCGACGACCTTCTCAAAATATGCTTAATTATGCCACCATTCCGGACATCACCGTTACTGACGATGCGCAACCAAAATTTCCAAATTTAGCAGAAGATACATTCGGGGAGAAAACTTTGTACAAAGTGAAAACAGAGGAACAGCTGCACAAGGCAACGGGTGACCGACCTTTGCACGAGGAAAAAGAAAAGGCTATTAATTTAGAAGAAGAAAACTTCCAAAGGCTTGTGCAAGAGCAGTATAAACAAAAACTAGCAGAATTAAAAAAAGCCGAAATCGGAGATTCTGATTATGATAAAGCACCGGACTCTCCAGACTCCTTCGAAATGGTCGACCAGCCAGACATTTCGGATGAGTTTGTCATTGTTGAGGAAGTAGCCAAGGAAGCGAATGAAGATGATCTGGGTGGGAAAAGTATTCGGATTGTTCCCACAAAATACGAGTCCAAACATGATGAGGAGGTAGAGAAAATCATAATTAAATCTGCACCAGCCGATCCTAAGCTGGGTTCCCAAATATTCCGTGATGATTTGAATTTTGAATTTGAGGAAAGTCCTCCAACTGCTAGTAGCGGCGGTACTGGCAGTGAGCTGCAAGATGAGAGCGATTCCGGAACAGATCTAGCTTCAAATAATAAACGATGGGTTGAAATGCAATTAACCGATAATCAATTGCGATATCCTTATGATCTAACTGGCGGTGTTTTGGAAGATATTAAAGAAGAAGACGGTGAATTTGAAGTAGGCAGCAGCCGCATTAGCAGTTTCAAAGACTCCTTTTCTAGCACTCCTGAATATGATGTAATGGCGGCACGTCGCTACTACGCCGGTCGTGGAGAACATGATGACATTTCTATGAGCAGCTTGCAGGAGTTCGAATCGTTAGAGCAGGCTATTTCATTAGAAAACCGCAACCGAACACATCAAGGATCAACTGATTCAAGCAATGGCAGCTTCCAGCGTCGATACATTATGCGAAATAGCGCTGCCGGCGGTGGCGCACAAGGTGACGATATATCCATATCTAGCCTTAAAGAGTTTGAAGGTCTTGAAAATGCTTGTATTGAAGCTCATCTTATTGAAATCAAAGCTAGAGAGGAGGCGGCTTTATTATCTCGTTCAGATGAATCTAACAAGTCTAATGGTAGCGATCGCGAGCAAACCGTAGATCCGTCCAAAGTCGTCGTCAGTAAAGTCATCCGAACCGTAACACACACAGAAGTTTTGCAATCGGGTAAACAGCCTCCGGACATCGAAGCTTTACTAAAACAAAAGCTGCAGGAATGTGAACGAGCTCAAACCTCCATACTAACAGCCGAAAGCTCTAAACCAAAAACTGATTCAGATAAAGGAAGTGTTGACAGCCTGGAAATGAATCGAAGTCTAGACATGGTTACTAGCAGTGTGGACGACAGTTTCGAAATATCGAAAGACGGGACCACCAAGTCAGATATAGACTCTTTAGAGGTTGATAAACGCCAACCAACACGCGAGGAAAGCATAGAATCAATTGAAATGGAACATATGGACGATGTGATGTCCAAATTCGGGGTGACCTTAGAAGACGGACTGACAACAACGACCACCACCACAACCACTAGCACAGATGCAGAAGGACGTGAGCACACAACCGTTACCACACGAATAATTACAAAATCCACACTTTCGGGAGGTGGCGCCAGCAGTACATCGCTAGATGTCACTGCACCACAACTGATGACAAAAGACTACTCTGCCGAATCGCTCAATCAAATAAGTAACATTGAGCAAACCACCACCAGTTCAGCGGGAACAACGGCCACATATCAGACCAGCGCCGGCAATTCCCAAATGTCTGGTAGCGTCACTAGCTGTGCCTCCAGTACACTCATGGAAGACTCAGCCATGAGCATGTCAGGCCAAACGATCTCATCAAGTTATTGGTCACATGAGGAAGAAACAATGAAAGAAGGAGTCGATACTTCAAGCAAAGCAGATCGCCCGCCACAACATTAGAAAAATTAAATTATTGATTTAAGATTTTTTATACTTTCAAAAACAGTCTTAGGTAAGATGGAATTCAATTTCTGTGCAAACTTATAAATTTAAAATATATTAGATGAATTTACTGCCCACAATCGAATATATCTGATTAGTGTAAGATTGTGTGAACTATTGTCAACGTGTTAAAATGGCGAAAGCATAGTTGTGGTCACTGAATAGTGGTGACAGTAATTGGCACAATCATGTACTAAAAAAGCACCGTTTTGCATCAAAAGCCCGCCGGCGAAAAAATGTACCGGTTATAACGAAGAAAATAAAATTCCTATTAATGTATGAATTTCTATTTTAATAGTGAACCTTTATTTATGTAAATTGTATTACAGGATGTTAATTTTCCCAACAGGCTACAGGTTCAAATCTCCGAAACTGAAAATTATTTTTTATTTTAATAAATGAACGTGATTACATTCTATTTATTATTTTTGAGAGTGGAATATTAAGAATATTTTTCATAGTCATTAAACCAGCAGAACGGATCAGTACTGATTTCGGAGCCGCTACGCCATCTCATCAGCGTTCTTTGTTCAATTTTTCCACTATTTCAAGTGGTGCTAGTTAGTAGGAATATCAACTATTTAACCAATGTTTTGAAAGAAAATTGAATATGAGAAGTTCCCACATTCATATTTTCAAGTTATTACCTTTTTGGTTAGTACGAAATTCTCCAACCCTGACGATTAATATTCCCAATATTCCAAGGTACGCGCACTTGTTTACATGTTCATTGCAAATTGTTAACTACAAATGCAATTCCTTGAACATAAATAACAAAAAAAAAGCTTTAGATATCAGCAGCCGATGGCTCTGGAAAAGGCGAAAGGGATATATGGAATATTGGGAATATTCATCGTCAGGGTTGGGGAATTTCGTACTAACCAAAAAGGTAATAACTTGAAAATATGAATGTGGGAACTTCTCATATTCAATTTTCGTTAAAAACATTGTTTAAATAGTTGATATTCCTACTAACTAGCACCACTTGAAATAGTGGAAAAATTGAACAAAGAACGCTGATGAGATGGCGTAGCGGCCTCGAAATCAGTACTGATCCGTTCTGCTGGTTTAACGACTATGAAAAATATTCTTAATATTCCATTCTCAAAAAATTAATAAATAGAATGCAATCACGTTCATTTAT
Source organism: Linnaemya tessellans (assembly GCA_951800035.1). Lineage (NCBI taxonomy): Eukaryota > Metazoa > Arthropoda > Insecta > Diptera > Tachinidae > Linnaemya > Linnaemya tessellans. The sequence goes on from OX637535.1 coordinate 50,911,164, forward strand.
TAAAAATAAAAAAAAATAAAATAAAAAATAATTTGCAGTTTCGCAGATTTGAACCTATAGCCTGTTGGGAAAATTAACATCCTGTAATACAAAATTCCTATTGTCTAAAGATTCTCTTCTTTTTCAAATTTCTCCTCTAAAAGCTACAAGTTCTTTTCCATAATTACCATGAGTAGGTGTCATCGCTTGAGCGTCGGTCACAGTTAAATCTTTTGACCCTACAGGCCATTCCAGCAACTTTCCGCAAATTTTCACACCAAAGCTACCGTAATGTGGCATATCACTGCACAGAAGAAATCGAAAATTGCGCTTTTAGGTAATCCATTTCTTTTAAAATTTACATTATTTACATTTTGTAAATACTATTTAAAGTCAACGCCCACATAAGGGGCGGGAGTAAAAAAATTATTTCACGATTTGCTCGTTGGAAGTTTAGGTTTATAAACTCTCGCCTAAGTTAAAAGTTACATTTGCTAAACAAAATTATGAGAAAAAAGTTATTAATTTTCCAGAGTTGGCATTAGTTCTTCTAAGAGTAACTGTTTTCCTCTTGGTCCGATTTTTTCTTGTTATCAAACTACAAGTGACTATAGTCACAAGACATATTACAGTCAATTTTCATTTATCTAGGGCACTCACTAACTCTTCTGATGCTTTATATTGCTAAAGAAAAGTTAAAAAAGTAATGCCCGGCTAGATTGGCAAAAAACTCCCATCTTAGGCGAGTTTTCGACATTAAAATTCACACTGCGATTGTGGGTAAAAACACGTCGCTGTGATTTGTAACTAAAAATGTAACTGCGTAATAGATTTTTTTTGCAAGTCGCACAATTTCATAAAAACATAGATTTCACGTGATCAGAGCTGTACTTATTGTCAGCCAGCTGTAAATTTAATTTGGGTCCTAAAAAAATCATGATATTTAAAATGTTTCTTCATTCGTTAGTATCTTATGTAACGATATTTTGATGAGAGCTTTCAAAGTCGGTTAGGGATTTACAGTTTCCTTGACTGTTGGTATACTGCAGATGTCTGGTTCGGAAAAGTCAAATGTGATTGACCCACTACGCCATTTAGAAATATTGTAATATACAGGGTGATTAATATTGCATGTTATAAACACATACATACATATATAGCGTGGCTTTTTTTAGAGTGCGACAAGATCATATCAACGCGTGCAAATTGTTGAAATGTTTATTTAAAATAATTGTTCTATTCGTAAAAGTCATCGCGCAGTTCTATCATTTTATGACGCACATAATCGTCCTTCAGAGCGACTAATTCTAAGAAAAATAGATCGTTTTCGGGCCACATATGCATTCCGTGATATGCCGAAAAGTACACACTGAAGAAGCTGTAGCCGCTGTACAGGAAAGCATTTAAGATGATCCTAATCAATCAATTCGTCGCCGTTCTCAGCAAGTGGGATTGTGTCCTTCCATTTTATGGAAGATTTTTTTAGTTGTTGAAAGTTGGTGTTCCAGATTGCGCCTGCTACGCGCCAGCCGTGGCGGCCACATGGCAGAAATCATATTTAAAAATTAACTTCATACAATTTTCTTTACAATAAAGTCCGTTTCATTGATATTAAGAACATATTTCCTTGTTTTGTTATGGTTTAAACTTGCGTCACTCTATAAAAACCACCCTATATATTTGTGTGCTACATATGTAAAAGTTAAAAATTCTTATAAAGAGTGATTTTTTGGCAACACTGTTAGACGTTTTTGTGTAATACGCCCCACACACGCATAAATTTGTTTGCAAACAAATTTAAATTTAAGTAAAAATTTAGCGTGTGTGGCATTGTTTGCAAACTTATTTCAAATTTTCAAAAACTTTTGAAAATTTATTTTGGTTTTGAAACAAATTTATGCGTTTGTGGTGAAGTTTGCATGTTGTCGGTTTTGTTTCTCTCTTCGTTGCACTTCGTGACACTTCGTTCTTGCTGATGATTTCGCAGCGTAAACATCAGAGCACAAATGTGTTCTGCCTGCATGTATGTATGTATGGCAGACAGCCTCTCATTTGGCGATATCGCTTCTCGCATATCGGTGTCTTGTCTTTTTATTGTTGGAGTCACAAGATTCAATAATTCTTCATAAGTCGCTATGTCCATCCTCAAAAAATTTTTGTAGTCGACCGGTGCGGTTAATTCCAGTTTTTTTTACCAAATTGCATGGGAAAAATTTTTTCTATCTTTCAGCCATTCTTGCATCCACAATCGTTTTTTATTTTTTTGTTTACCTTGCCTTCTTTCAAGTCTTTTCAGACACAAATGCATACATGCCATACAAGGTGACTGCTTTTATTCGCTGTCCATGTGGTCGTGACGAAAAGTAAACACAAAATGAAATTTGCAAACAAATTTATGCGTGTGTGGCCAGCTTAATATGCTACTGTTAAACATGTTCAGTTTGGTCTATAATTTAACCGAACAACTCTATAAGATTATTGAATTTATTACTTTCAAAATTAATATTTTGTGCACTTTGGGCAATTTTTATTGCACGCATACGTGAACAAGCAAAATTGCATTGTAATTTTTATTATTTTTATATCGAATAAAATTAGTTTGTGGTGATTTCTAGAATATCAAATCCTATGGTTTTGCTTGTGTAATTCTCAATTCATTTTTGGGAGTTTATGTATAAGCTGAGGGGTTTTGCTATATTGGAATTAGGTTAAAGTCTATTGATGATTAGACATACTTAACCACATAACAAACAAAAACCACTAATATTAATTTTTAAACTAAAAAAAAAATTTAAGATTTTGAAATTCGTATAGCGATGTGTTTTTTCGATCGTCTCTAAGAAGAACCAAGGCGAATCAATACCAGGTAGCCTTATTAGTCTACATAACCATCGGCTGTGCCTGAACTGCCAAAAACTGTTTCATATACTAGTATTCTGCAAACTTTATTGGAATTTTTGTGTTCAAAAAGCTGACACTTTTATCGAATTCTGAAGTTGTCCACTTTTTAAAAGATTTATTATTTTCTTCTGAGGTATTTTTTATTTTCATCTTTTACAAATTATTCAATATTGTATACAATTTCTTCACTTTAAAAAATAAATTAAACCATTTATAAACTAACAGTGTTGCATTTCTTGACACTCTGGTAAAATTGTAGCGGCGAATTGGTATAAGATGCCCTGGTATTAATGAGCCTTGAGGAGATCTCGTCTTTTAAATTTGACCTAAAAACAGGGATGTAACGATACGCCTTTTTGCCGATACGATAACGATATATAAAAAGAAATATCGGCGATACCGATACGCGTACCGAATTTGAGTTTAAGTTTAAGTTAAAAAATCTCAAGTAGAGTAAATTTCAAAATCACAAATCATTTAATATTTTATATATTGATTTAAAAATGTGGTCCAATTAACAAATAAGAAATTATTTTACAAAAACAACGGCAAAAGATAATAATTTAAACAAAAAACAATGCGTTGAATTTAAATCCATGTAAAGACTAGCAAATAAATTATTTTACAAAATATTAACAAGAAACAAAAAATTAAATAGGCAAAAGATATTATTATTTAAAATTAATATTAATGAAATTTTTGTTTAAAATTTTTTATTTGACATATTGTCACAATTCTATTTTAAATGAAATTCATTTGTTGGTGGTCAAGCAAGGTGTAGAAAAATCAAATAGATTCATAGCGAATATAATTTATTTGTTGGGTTAGTTTTGTATGAGTTCCAAGGCCTATTTATTCTGATGTGATTTTTGAAAATAATTTGTAATTTACAAATTCTGAATTCTCAGATGGTTTTCAGAAGTATGTGCATAAGATAAAATAACAAATAAATTTCCTTTAAGACTTTTGTTTAAAAAACTCAGCATTCTCAGCGCTTTTGCGGAGATAGGCGATTTCCCGAATCCGTTTAACTAGGTCGATAGTGGCAAATAGTCTGTGAGATGCGACTGAACTCATTTGAAAACTGAAATATTTTTGTTTTAATTTTTTTTTTTGGTTATTTGTGCAAAAAGTAATAAAGTGTCCTGGAGACGATCAAATCAGTCAGTGCATACGTGTGAGTGTCGTGTTGTTGTCGTTTAAAGGGAGACAAATAAAATCGTCAATCATCATTTGTATTTTGACTTCGCAGCGTTCGTTTCTAAACATGTCGTCATCGGATAATGAATTATTGTTAATTGCCTATTGTGCAATTTTGTTCAAAAAGAAACAAACTATTTTTTAATAAGTACATAGGTGGCAGCATAACAACAATAAATAGCAAAATAAGATAATGCCTGCCAAATACATACGTTGGACACTTTTTATACACAAAACTACCAAACCAAAAAATTAACAATTGTCCTTGTGGTGCCACCTTTTTACTTCGATAATAAAATAACAGACATTTTCTATTGTCAATCACAATTGGAGACAATCAAAATAATTATACGTCAAAATGAAATATTAAAAACAAAAATTGCTAATTTTTTTTGGGCTTAAGTTCGAATCTGCATGACTGCAAATGATTTTTTATTATTTTTATTAATAAATGAATTTGTTCAAATTCTATTTATTATTTTTTTTTTTTTTTTATATTAAGATTGGAATATTAAGAATATTTTCAATAATCATCAAACCAGCAGAACGGATCAGTACTGATTTCGAGGCCGCTACGCCATCTCATCAGCGTTCTTTGTTCAATTTTTCCAGTTTTGCAAGTGGTGCTAGTTAGTAGGAATATCAACTATTTAGCCAATGTTTTTAACGAAAATTGAATATGAGAAGTTCCCACATTCATATTTTCAAGTTATTACCTTTTTGGTTAGTACGAAATTCCCCAACCCTGACGATTAATATTCCCAATATTCAATGTATCTCTTTCGCTTTTTCCAGAGCCATCGGCTGCTGATTGCTAAAGCTTCTTTGTTATTTATGTTCAGGTAATTGAATTTAAAATTCTGCTGGTTTGATGATTATTGAAAATATTCTTAATATTCCAATCTTAATATAAAAAAAAAAAAAATAATAAATAGAATTTGAACAAATTCATTTATTAATAAAAATAATAAAAAATCATTTGCAGTCATGCAGATTCGAACTTAAGCCCAAAAAAAAAAAAAAATAACAATTTACATTACAAAGTTCGACTAATAAAAATTCATACATAATTTATTAAAAACAAATTTCGAACAATTAGCCTATGAGTCTTAATTCAATTTAATATAGCAATATAAATGTTCGTTAAAATTCTTACTACATACAAATTTAAGCTTTGGCTTGAGCTACCCAATAATAAAAATTGGAAAAAACGTTCACATGTACTTAAGTATAAAATTCAAACCAAAAAAGTTTGACTTAGGTATGATGGACACAAAAAATTCAGAAAAATGGGACATGAAGAAAAAATAATCAAACGGTAACACGGGTATTAAAACAATAACATGTTAACATCAGGTTGATACAGTTCTCGGATTCTTTTTCACAAGAAAATTTGTGTAAATGGGAACTGTTATCAAATTCAACTAAGCCACCTAATAAGTGGTGACAAACACAATACACATGAGCACTGATGGTGAAGGTGTTGCGGCTTTCGAAAACAGCTGTTCTGCTCTGCTGTGTAAGTTAAATAAAACTGATGTTAGCTTTCCCTTGTGCCTTGGAATATTTATCATGTCTTTCTGAGATTTAAAAACAAATTTCGAACAATTAGTCAATGAATCTTAGTTCAATTTAATATAAATATCAAAAGTTTTTGATTTTCATCAATCAGAGCCGACAACCTATAGGTGTACCCGAAAAAGCACGACTGCATGCACACACTAGAACGTTGACGTGTTTTTTTGATCGTCTCCAACGCACTTAAGAGGAAGGCAGTAATATATCGCCGTTATCGATAATCGGCAATTAGTATCAGTTACTTTCCTACTTTAAATATAATAATGGGTTCTACTTTTTCAGCCTTTAATTATTTCATTTTATTTTAATTTACATTGAGCTTGAGGATTATTTTTATAAAATAATAACTAGAAAACTATTTATTTTATAATTAAATCAATATTTCGATATCCTCTGGATATTTATATGTATATATTAATTTTATTAATTAGTATATTCATTTCCTCATTTTTCAATTTTCATAATGTAGACAGGAAAGAAAAAATTTTGAAATGTTTTTAATATGCATGAAAAAAATTTTCATTCATTTTCAATTTTATATAAAAACAAAAAACAACAAAAATATTTAACTTTATATAATTTAAAAATTTTGTTATTGTTAAATTATTATAAATAATTTTTGAATTGTTATCCTGAAGACGATATCCAGAGGATATCGAAATATTGATTTAATTATAAAATAAATAGTTTTCTAGTTATTATTTTATAAAAATAAGCCTCAAGCTCAATATAAATTAAAATAAAATAAAATAAAATAATGGCTTTAGAATTTATATATTTTCGTATTAACAAGCAAAATTTCCATTACAGAGTTCAAAAATTAAAAAAAGGGATCTCCACGTGGTACAGTGAACCGATTCTGCCAAATAATTAGCGACGATGATGGTGGAACACTTTTTATGCCGTAACAAAGACTTCAACAAAATGTTGCTGTACTCGACTTGATACTCATTTTTAAATAATAAGTCATTTAATTTATATACTATAGTAAACAAAAAAAAAAAAACATTAATTACTAATTATTAAACACATCCGTACACAGATAAATTAAAATATTTGGCTGGGCAATTTCAAAACACCATAACTGACGGCTTTTTCTAAAGCAATATTTTGCAATTGATTCGAATTATTTATTAAAAGAGCAATTTAACTTGTCTCGTATGAGAATTGATTAGATCACTGAGAAATATTCTGGCCAGCAGTCAGTTATCGTGTATTCAGAATTGGTCAGCCGTTCAAATACTCGTACATACTACATACATATAATAACATAAATATATTATGTAGACTATTTTTATTGTAAAACGGAATTATATAACTTCAATTTCTTTATGTAATTGGCTTTAAAAATATATGTATATGTATAAGTACACATACATATACATATATTAATTATCTATTGCTTTAATTGTTTAATTTGTATGGTAAAAGTTAAGTTATTTAATAATCATTCTTTTTCGTAGCAGTTAAATTTAAATTATACGAATGCTAAAGCATTCATAAAACACAAAAAAACATATACGATTTAATTTATTTATTTATTGAAAAAAGAGAAAGAAGAAAAAACATTAAGCTATTATATATAACATTAAGTGTTTTTAACAAAATGCAATGTAACATTTTTTACGATAACAACTACAAATGATTTTTAGTTTTGCTTTGCTGCAATAAAAATGAAAAGAATATTCATAATTTTAAGAGAACTAATGAAATTTGGTTTGTAATTGAACTAGAAGTTCTCTAAAGCACATTTAGTAAAAAAAAATAATAATAATCTATTCATTATAAAATAAACAAATTTATGAAATAATACATTTTTATTAGATCTATTAATTACACCCAGCAATTTAATAAAAAAAAAACTTACAGTAATAAATACATACATACAAAATTATATTCATATAAAATTACATGTAATGCAAGCTACGAACATATGGAATTAACCAAATGAATGCTTAAATAAAATTTACAAAAAAAAATATTATATAGCAGCATTTTTATTGAAAAGTTACTATAAACAAATATTGGGACTTATTACGGTTCTCGATGCGACTCAAAAGAATGTAATAAATTAAAGAAAAATTCAAGATTTTTCTTTATGTTATTACATTACGAACACTCGAGTCGATTCGAGAATGGTAATAAGGCAGATTACGTCTGAATATGTTCCTATTTCCTATTTCTAATATTCTGAACAACAATTTTCTTCGTTTCCCCCCACCGGATTTTCGCCAACAAGCATTCTGCAATAATAAACAGGGAAAAAATGCTTGGCAAGGCGAATTAATAACATGTTAACTCTGCAACGAATTCGCTGCAAATTGGAATGCCAAAATCGTTTTGATGTACCTTGGAAAAAAGGCTTTGACAAGCAAACATGCTAAGAGTTAAAGAAGGATAAATAACCCAAAAATAGGCAAATTAGCTGTCAAGGTCAGCTTGTATTAAACCGCTTTGCATTATTTCATTTGAGTTTTTTTCTCCAACAAATTTGAAAGGAGCTAAAAGGAGCAACATTTGTAAAAACTTCTTTATTCAAGAGAGGAGAATTCCGCAATAGCTGGTGCATATTTTTTAGAGAGAACGTTAAGAAATCCAAAGTTTTAGGGAAAAAGCAGAAGATGCATTAAATTGTCCAAGTCCGTCAACATAAAACGTTATCATCTCCTACAACACGATAGGGCTAGCGTTTCAAAAGCTTTGATTTTTATTTTAGCACTTTAAGCAAATAAGATATACTTTTATAAAAATAAAATTTATGAACTTATACAAATTATTTCTAAAAATCATACAACAATTACAAATTAATTTATCAAAAAACAACAACAGCTGTTTCTGATTTTTCTATTCCCTAATTTACTTATTGCCCAGTTTATTAGAATAGTAAAATTTTCTCAGGAAAAGTAAAGTGCGTATATTCATAATTCTTTTCCTTCTTTTATTTCATTAATTTATTCAAAATTCATAAAGAATTATTGACCTAAATATTTTAGTGATAGTTCCAGAAAATATTTAATTTTTATAAAACAACAAATTGATACAGTTGATTTAACTATAATTGGCGATTCTGTAAATTATGCATTGCTAAATTTGGCACACAAAATTAATTCGCCTCAACTTTAGCGCTTAACATCAATAACACGTAGACTAGCGAATTCGCTTTAAAAAATATTATACCATTGAATTGTCAAATTCAAACCATTGAATTGTCAAATTGTACATCAATTTCAAAAGCGTGTTTTTGACATTTGAAAAAGAATGATTTGCATCAAAATGCTTTGTTGCCATATGGGAAGATCTGTCTTATTCTAGAAGTTGTTTGTAGGCCCGAAGAAATAAAGAGATTTTTAGTGTAGAAAAAATAGTTTATTATTAGAATATGTAACGCTTAATTGTATATGATGTTTTATATTATGTCTTCTTTATAAATTCAATAAATAAAATGTTCAATTCAAACTATGTATCATATTGACGGCTGATGTCACTAGCCGTAATTACAGATTAACACCGTTGAATCGGATCTAAAATCAAAATTTTCTCGATACGAAACAGTTTTATAAGGTAAAAACATGGATACTGCTAAATATTGCTTATCTTTTTTTAAACTATTTCATATATATTATTTTGAAAAAAGATACGAGAACCAATATTCTTCAACATTTTCCTGAGAAATACCCCCGAAGAAGTAGTGAAATATTGAAAATAAATATAAATTTATTAAACATTTATATAAAAAGAGTTTAAGCTAAATATATTAATATGCCGAATTAGCGGTGTAACTAGTGCCATCAGCCGTCATTATGATACTTTGAACACAAATAAAAATTCTATTTATTGAATTTCTGAAACAAAATCATTTAAAATAAAAATTATTTACAATTGAAATTGATATTTTCCTAAGATAATATAACGTAACATTTTCAAATAATAAAATATATTTTTTCTAAATTAAAATTTTTTTTATTTCTTCGCACATACAAAAACTTCAAATATGCTCTCTATGGCAGCACTGCCGATTTTACCCCACAAACATTTGACGAAAAAAAATATTAAAAAACTCGATGCACCCTCTGAAAGTTCAATCACGGCTTCAAATTCTGTTTATATGTATGCAACGCATTTGTTGCTATTTTAGAGATTTAATGGCAGATGTAACAAAAGACAACAGATTAATTTGCTAAATATCTTTATGGGACAATTCATAAAAAGTTGTCATGTTTATTAGCAGCTTATTTGACATATTCCAAAGGAAATTCTGCCAAATAAGGCTTAAAAACATAAAATATTTGTTTATGAATTATACAGTAAATATTCAAAACACAGTTTGAATTTAATTAAGTATTTTCTCTTTTAAAGAAAATCGCTGATGGCCTTTGTTGCTATTATCCTATCATATTACTTAATAGTAATTAATTATTAAGTTATTAAAATAGTGAATAATTTCTTTCAATTTAATAGATTTTAAATAAACTTTTATTTTACTCACCTGTTACTTTAACTTAGAACGTTTTTGCAAATAAACTTTATTTCATTAAACGCGCGACCCGTTTACCGTTTTATTTGTGATATGAATTTTAAAATGTGGCAGCTCTTTAAAAATATGTATTGCACTCTTATTATTAAATCAATACATAAACACTTTAATGATAATTAATATTTGCTCTGCTTTTTGCCATACTCGCAATACACACATGCCCATGTATATCCATATATTTTTAACAATGAATAAAACAACAACACATTCACATCTCCTACAAGGCGAGACGAGTTGTCTGCATAAGTTTTAATAGGTGGTGTTACTTCCACAACAAAATACCACAAAATATTTCTTCAAGTGGCGGAAAATGTCAAACAAACCAAACATATATATTTAAATGTATACAAATTGTGAAGCCGTAATTTTACAAAGAAGCAGCGCAGCTGATGGGTGCACTACACCCCTCGAAACGAGCCGAAAATACTACTTGTTGCATAAAAGAAACGAAAAACTACGCATGCATGTATGTATACAAGTATGTATGGATGTGCGCCAAGCACATTTTTTTATAACCAAACGAAACTTGACTACCGGTAATAGCAACAACAACAATATTAACACTTGTGCTTTAATCTTCCATATTTTTGATTTGATTGATATTTTATTAGAAATGACCAACATGAACACTTTTAATAGCACCTTTAAGAATGCAACCCACTGAATTATTTACACACATTAATTAACATTGAATAATATTTAACACTTTGCACATAATTAAACACTTCAACTCGGTTTTAAAGGAACTTTTAAGCGAACGACAATCAGCAACGTCCGAATGCGATGGTGGGCGAGTGGGAACTAAAATTTTTGGCAAATAGAGAAGAGTTGCCATTCCTAATAAAATTTGTTTAAATGATTTAGAACTAAATTTTTTTTTATGACGGTATCATGATAGGATCCATTATATTTAAATTTTTTGAACTACTTAATTAAAAATTATTCAATTTGTTTAGGATTTTGTATGTATCATGAAAAATCAATTTCAAAGTTTCTTCAGCGCATATATGTGTATATTGTTTAATATTGTGCAATCTATTAAATAGTAGGGATGCCAAAATCGTTTTGATGTACCTTGGAAAAAAGGCTTTGACAAGCAAACATGCTAAGAGTTAAAGAAGTATAAATAACCCAAAAATAGGCAAATTAGCTGTCAAGGTCAGCTTGTATTAAACCGCTTTGCATTATTTCATTTGAGTTGTTTTCTCCAACAAATTTTAAAGGAGCTAAAAAGAGCAACATTTGTAAAAATTTCTTTATTCAAGAGAGGAGAATTCCGCAATAGCTGGTGCATATTTTTTAGAGAGAACGTTAAGAAATCCAAAGTTTTAGGGAAAAAGCAGAAGATGCATTAAATTGTCCAAGTACGTCAACATAAAACATTATCATCTCCTACAACACGATAGGGCTAGCGTTTCAAAAGCTTTGATCTTTATTTTAGCACTTTAAGCGAATAAGATATACTTTTATAAAAATAAAATTTACGAACTTATACAAATTATTTCTAAAAATCATACACCAATTACAAATAAATTTATCACATATCAAAACAGCTGTTTCTGATTTTTCTATTCCCTAATTTACTTATTGCCCAATTTATTAGAACAGTAAAATTTTCTCAGGAAAAGTATGTAAAGTGCGTATATTCATAATTCTTTTCCTTCTTTTATTTCATTGATTTGTACAAAATTCATAAAGAATTATTGACCTAAATATTTTAGTGATAGTTCCAGAAAATATTTAATTTTTATAAAACAACAAATTGATACAGTTGATTAAACTATAATTGGCGATTCTGTAAATTATGCATTGCTAAATTTGGCACACAAAATTAATTTGCCTCAACTTTAGCGCTTAACATCAATAACACGTAGACTAGCGAATTCGCTTTGAAAAAAATTATCCCATTGAATTGTCAAATTCAAATCATTGAATTGTCAAATTGTACATCAGTTTCAAAAACGTGTTTGTGGCATTTCAAAAAGAATGATTTGCATCAAGGCGAATTCATACCAGGTGGCCTTAGTTCAGAAATTGGTGATCAGCTGTTACCAAGGCAAAGATATTGAACTGTCAAATTGAACTGTTTTTGTGTGCGGCCATTGTTTTTTCCAAAGCATTTTATTTGACAGTATAATAAATTTTACAAAGAGTTGCATAAATGAGTTCACCTTGTATGAATTCGCCTTGATTTGCATTAAAATGCTTTGTTGCCATATGGGAAGATCTGTCTTATTCTAGAAGTTGTTTGTAGGCCCGAAGAAATAAAGAGATTTTTAGTGTAGAAAAAATAGTTTATTATTAGAATATGTAACGCTTAATTGTATATGATGTTTTATTTTATGTCTTCTTTATAAATTCAATAAATAAAATGTTCAATTCAAACTATCATATTGACGGCTGATGTCACTAGCCGTAATTACAGATTAACACCGTTGAATCGGATCTAAAATCAAAATTTTCTCGATACGAAACAGTTTTATAAGGTAAAAACATGGATACTGCTAAATATTGCTTATCTTTTTTTAAACTATTTCATATATATTATTTTGAAAAAAGATACGAGAACCAATATTCTTCAACATTTTCCTGAGAAATCCACCCGAAGAAGTAGTGAAATATTGAAAATAACTATACATTTATTAAACATTTATATAAAAAGAGTTTAAGCTAAATATATTAATATGCCGAATTAGCGGTGTTAACCTGTAATTATAACTAGTGCCATCAGCCGTCATTATGATACTTTGAACACAAATAAAAATTCTATTTATTGAATTTCTGAAACAAAATCATATAAAATAAAAATTATTTACAATTGAAATTGATATTTTCCTAAGATAATCTAACGTAACATTTTCAAATAATAAAATATCTTTTTTCTAAATTAAATTGTTTTTCTAAATTAAAATTTTTTTTATTTCTTCGCACCTACAAAAACTTCAAATATGCTCCCTATGGCAGCACTGCCGATTACCCCACAAACATTTGACGAAAAAAAATATTAAAAAACTCGATGCACCCTCTGAAAGTTCAATCACGGCTTCAAATTCTGTTTATATGTATGCAACGCATTTGTTGCTATTTTAGAGATTTAATGGCAGATGTAACAAAAGACAACAGATTAACAAAAGACAACAGATGTAACAAAAGACAACAGATTAATTTGCTAAATATCTTTATGGGACAATTCATAAAAAGTTGTCATGTTTATTAGCAGCTTATTTGACATATTCCAAGGGAAATTTTGCCAAAATATAATTCATAAAAAATATTTGTTTATGAATTATACAGTAAATATTCAAAACACAGTTTGAATTTAATTAGGTATTTTCTCTTTTAAAGAAAATCGCTGATGGCCTTTGTTGCTATTATCCTATCATATTACTTAATAGTAATTAATTATTAAGTTATTAAAATAGTGAATAATTTCTTTCAATTTAATAGATTTTAAATAAACTTTTCTTTTACTCACCTGTTACTTTAACTTAGAACGTTTTTGCAAATAAGCTTTATTTCATTAAACGCGCGCCCCGTTTACCGTTTTATTTGTGATATGAATTTCAAAATGTGGCAGCTCTTTAAAAATATGTATTGCACTCTTATTATTAAATCAAAACATAAACACTTTAATGATAATTAATATTTGCTCTGCTTTTTGCCATACACACAATACACACATGCACGTGTATATCCATATATTTTTAACAATGAATAAAACAACAACACATTCACATCTCCTACAAGCCGAGACGAGTTGTCTGCATAAGTTTTAATAGGTGGTGTTACTTCCACAACAAAATACCACAAAATATTTCTTCAAGTGGCGGAAAATGTCAAACAAAGCAAACAAATATATTTAAATGTATACAAATTGTGAAGCCGTAATTTTCCAAAGAAGCAGCGCAGCTGATGGGTGCACTACACCCCACGAAACGAGCCGCAAATACTACTTGTTGCATAAAAGAAACGAAAAACTACACATGCATGTATGTATGTATACAAGTATGTATGGAAACTTGACTACCGGTAATAGCAACAACAACAATATTACACTTTTGCTTTAATCTTCCATATTTTTGATTTGATTGATATTTTATTAGAAATGACCAACATGAACACTTTTAATAGCACCTTTAAGAATGCAATCTACTGAATTACTTACACACATTAATTAACATTGAATAATATTTAACACTTTGCACATAATTAAACACTTCAACTCGGTTTTAAAGGAACTTTTAAGCGAACGACAATCAGCAACGTCCGAATGCGATGGTGGGCGAGTGGGAACTAAAATTTTTGGCAAATAGAGAAGAGTTGCCATTCCTAATAAAATTTGTTTAAATGATTTAGAAGAAAATTTTTTTTATGACGGTATCATGATAGGATCCATTATATTTCAATTTTTTAAACCACTTAATTAAAAATTATTCAATTTGTTTAGGATTTTGTATGTATCATGAAAAATCAATTTTAAAGTTTCTTCAGCGCATATATGTATGTGTATATTGTTTAATATTGTGCAATTTATTAAATAGTAGGGAGCAAAATTGACTATTATAACAGCGACAAATTAAACAATAAGATTGCATAGTGGATAGATACCTTGAAACAAAACAATTTTTTTTGTCATAAACTTTTTACGCTACTGCTGAAGCAGCCCAGCACACTGGCGGAAACAAATAATCGAAATCGTGGACGCACATAATACCACACAAGCATGCTGGTGTTATATTCATATCTTTGAAAATTTTGTTGGAATTTTGTTGGGATAATTTGTTGCAACAGGTACGCGACCAATTTTATATTGACATAATTTTGAAAATAGCAGTTCATATATTTTTATTGTATGTAAAGAAATTTTATTACAAGGTACTTTTATTTGTTTTATTTTTATAATGAGTTATTGAAACAAATTGAGCTTCAACACATATTTTTTTAATACTTGTCCTAATGTAACTATTTAAAAACTTTTCTCTGAACTAATTTCGCCATACTGGGAATTGTGTAAGTACATATTTATACCTAACAAACCAAATATGGATTTGTCGAATAGCTCGAAACACCTATTTTTATTAAGACGTCGGAGAAATCAGTAATTGTACAAATATGTTTCTGGGAAGAACAAATATTTTGCAGCTTAAAAATTATGCCCGTGTGATCAGGCCCATACTATGAAATTGGCTACATACAGACATATACCCACACATACGAGTATCTGTAGCGGGATAAAGAAAGAGAATGGATGCCTTCTAGAAAGACCCTGTACTCCTGCCTATGGATACGAGTATATGTAGCGTCTCTTTTAGACACATTATCGTTGTGGGAAAGATGTTAAACTCTAAATTTTTTCCAGAAATCCTGAAAGGCTTTCTTATCAATGACTTTTAATCATTTGCTTCAGAAAATAACGGAACGAAAAATTGCACTCATTCTCTTCTTCCTTTTCAGAGAAGGATATGTGCAATGTACATCTTGATTTTAAACGGGCCCGTAATTATAAATTATGCTTCAACACTCACAGAAGAATGGTAAATGAATCGAAAAAATTCCTAAACAGGAGCCAAATTACGGCATTCGATATCGTTCGAAATTTGTATATAAATTGTATGTA
Source organism: Linnaemya tessellans (assembly GCA_951800035.1). Lineage (NCBI taxonomy): Eukaryota > Metazoa > Arthropoda > Insecta > Diptera > Tachinidae > Linnaemya > Linnaemya tessellans. Next base: position 50,926,973 of record OX637535.1, read on the forward strand.
AATTTAGTTCGATATCGAATGCGGCAATATGTAACAGCTCATGTAGCAAAACGTACTTTTTCTACCATTGCGATACCATTAATCCATTATATATACATATATATATATATATATATATATATATATATATACATATATATATATATAAATAAGTTGTCCTATGTCCGTGATTTTATAACTCGAGAACCACTCAACCGATTTTCAAACGGGTACATGCCTTGGAAAGGTCTAAATTTCTCGAATATGCGTTGTACGTGCACTTTTATTATGGTGTGTTTTCCCTATATAAAATGTATATTATTTTTCTTATGAGAATTACATTTTGTCGGTATAAGGCACTGCTTGCTCGCGTCATTTGACTTATTTAATTTCTGGGTGTTTATTGATTGTCATTAAAGTTTACAGGGCGAGCATTTTAATTATTGATTTGTAATCTTTCAGTTAAAATTAAAATCTTTTGCTTCAAAAGAAAAAAATTAAAATTAAAAACAGTATTCAATAATCAGGAACATGTCTATTAAAAATTTAGTTTTTAATACAAAGATGTAAACGATGTTATTGTATTGTCCAGTAACGCGGGCAGGGTTTCTCTAGTATATCTATATATATATATATATATATATATATATATATATATATATATATATATATATATATATATATAGATATATATACATATGTATATAACATATGGATGTAAATACTAAATCTCTAAAATTCGTATATTATTACATTTATTTTTGGGTTGGCATGGGTTAATCCCACTACAATTTACAAGTAGGTATTTATATATTCTGAATTATGCACATTTTATCATGGCCACATTTTTTCCGATTCTAGGCATAGAAATGGTGTCATGCGATTTTCGCAAAAGACAACAAATGCAGTTTAATCTTCTCGTTCAGCATAATAAAAAAAAATTATCAAAACTACCTATTGACAAAACTGGCTCATACAAGAAAACAGAGGCAGTTCGCATGCAGAAGACTGTTTTAATAAAAGTGAGTGTTATGGGAAACCCTTAGATTATGAAAAGCCAATTAATATTTCCTGCGATTACAATTGCATAAAAAGTCACTATTTAAAAAACCAAATTTAAGATTGTTTACAAATTTAAATTGATAATGCTAATGCTCGACATGTAACTGTTTAAAGCATTCCTTTTAGCGAGGTCTAACGATGACAGACGTTTCGGCTGCGGAAAAGTATCGCAACTAATTGTAAGTCTGTATTGAAAATGAGTCAAGATTCATAAGAAAACCGAAACATAAAACTCCTTAGCAGAAGAGAGGTTACAGACCCTTTTGCGGAAAGAACTGTTGTTTCTGACTAAAATATTTATTTTAATGGAGCGGAGGAGCAAATGAGATATTGTTAAGTAGGGGAGGTTTGAAACAAAAAGTATACTTACATATATAACGCCGAAATACATAATACATATATATTTTTTGTTTATATACTAAATATTAGCGAAAATTCTCTGTGAAGTTTTTCAATTAAATGCATAACACACACAACGTTTATTGATATATTGGAGATATTTAAACTGTACCAACAGTTCATATATGTCACGGCGAATTCATACCAGGTGGCCTTAGTTCAGAAATTGGTGATCAGCTGTTACCAAGGCAAAATTATTGAACTGTCAAAGTGGTCTTCTGGTTTTTCGTTTTTGTGTGCGGCCATTGTTTTTTCCAAAGCAATTCATTTGGCAGTTCAATAAATTTTACATAGAGTTGCATAAGTGAGTTCAGGTTGTATGAATTCGCCTTGATATACATATGTAAAAGCAAAAATACAATTGTACCATGTTTTCCATCCGTGATTCGGTAAGATGCTTTCTTGAGAGTTGCCACTATTTGAAATAAAATTAACACGGATATCGGTACGGGCGGTAAATAATTATTGTATTAAATCGTTACCAGCAATTGTTGGTAATACAAATTTTGTTTTTAATTTTGAAAGGTGAAAATTATTTTCACAATGTATAGACGACACGTAAGTCAGGCCACACGAGCAATGCATCATATAAATCCATAAACCTCTTAAGGGTGCCCCACTCGACTCCAGTACGCAAAGTCAACTAAATATTGGGCAAGGGGTTTGCCCATGCCCTTGTATATTCATTTGGAGTGAAAGTGTGCTTTGCAGTAATGTTGTCCAGTTCAATATATTGATAATAATATCAATTTGCTGATGTGTTATTTAAACCATTTGCATATCAAAATATATAAAAAAGGAATTCAGCATTACATCTAAAGCTGAACCGAAGTAATAGTCGAATATATATATATATATATATATATATATATATATATATATATATATATATATGTAAGATGCGACTATGTCACATTAAGGTATCGGTAATGTTAATATAAAACGATGACATCATTTAAAATATTTTCTTTTTAAATAATTTACTAGAAATAATAAGAAACCTTTTGATTTCCACTGTCCGAGTTACGAGCAATTCTATTGATACCGCCATAAAAAATTCAGTTCTAAATCATTCAATCAAATTCTATGAGGAATGGCAACTCTTCTCTATTTGCCAAAGATTTTAGTTCCTACTCGCCCACCATCGCATTCGGACGTTGCTGATTGTCGTTCGCTTAAAAGTTCTTTTAAAACCGAGTTGAAGTGTTTAATTATGTGCAAAGTGTTAAATATTATTCAATGTTAATTAATGTGGGTAAATAATTCAGTGGCTTGCATTCTTAAAGGTGCTATTAAAAGTGTTCATGTTGGTCATTTTTAATAAAATATGAATCAAATAAAAAATATGGAAGATTAAAGCAAAAGTGTAATATTGTTGTTGTTGCTATTACCGGTAGTCAAGTTTCGTTTGGTTATAAAAAAATGTGCTTGGCGCACATCCATACATACTTGTATACATACATGCATGTGTAGTTTTTCGTTTCTTTTATGCAACAAGTAGTATTTGCGGCTCGTTTCGAGCGGTGTAGTGTACCCATCAGCTGAGCTGCTTCTTTGGAAAATTATGGCTTCACAATTTGTATACATTTAAATATATTTGTTTGTTTTGTTTGACATTTTCCGCCACTTGAAGAAATATTTTGTGGTATTTTGTTGTGGAAGTAACACCACCTATTAAAACTTATGCAGACAACTCGTCTCGGCTTGTTGGAGATGTGAATGTGTTGTTGTTTTATTCATTGTTAAAGATCAAGGCAGATTTACCAGGTACTCTCAGTACCGCAGCTGTATATTGAAATTTGTTGAGCTACTGTCAAAAGTTTATATACAAGTCACATAAAATGTTTTTTTTCTTGAATCTTCCTTGTTAATGATGCTTCTTCTTCCTTGATTTTGACATTAGCTCTTCATTTTCTACCAACAAAATACGTGTGGTTTTTGGTGTTGTTTCATTGTTGTACTAGTAAGAGTACCTGGTAAATCTGCCTTGTTAAAGATATATGGATATACATGTGCATGTGTGTATTGCGTGTATGGCAAAAAGCAGAGCAAATATTAATTATCATTAAAGTGTTTATGTTTTGATTTGATAATAAGAGTGCAATATATATTTTTAAAGAGCTGCCACATTTTAAAATTCATTTCACAAATAAAACGGTAAACGGGTCGCGCGTTTAATGAAATAAAATTTGTTTGCAAAAATGTTCTAAGTTAAAGTAACAGGTGAGTAAAATAAAAGTTTATTTAAAATCGATTATATTGAAAGAAATTATTCACTATATTAATAACTTAATAATTAATTACTATTAAGTAATATGATAGGATAATAGCAACAAAGGCCATCAGCGCTTTTCTTTAAAAGAGAAAATACCTAATTAAATTCAAACTGTGTTTTGAATATTTACTGTCTAATTCATAAACAAATATTTTACGTTTTTAAGCCTTATTTGGCAAAATTTTCTTTGGAATATGTCAAATAAGCTGCTAATAAACATGACAACTTTTTATGAATTGTCCCATAAAGATATTTAGCAAATTAATCTGTTGTCTTTTGTTACATCTGCCATTAAATCTCTAAAATAGCAACAAATGCGTTGCATACATATAAACAGAATTTGATGCCGTGATTGAACTTTCAGAGGGTGCATCGAGTTTTTTAATATTTTTTTTCGTCAAGTGTTTGTGGGGTAATCGGCAGTGCTGCCATAGGGAGCATATTTGAAGTTTTTGTAGGTGCGAAGAAATAAAAAAAATTTTAATTTAGAAAAACAATTTAATTTAGAAAAAAGATATTTTATTATTTGAAAATGTTACGTTAGATTATCTTAGGAAACTATCAATTTCAATTGTAATCATTTTTATTTTATATGATTTTGTTTCAGAAATTCAATAAATAGAATTTTTATTTGTGTTCAAAGTATCATAATGACGGCTGATGGCACTAGGTATAATTACAGGTTAACACTGCTAATTCGGCATATTAATATATTTAGCTTAAACTCTTTTTATATAAATTTTTAATAAATGTATATTTATTTTCAATATTTCACTACTTCTTCGGGTGGATTTCTCAGGAAAATGTTGAAGAATATTGGTTCTCGTATCATTTTTCGAAATAATATATCTGAAATAGTTTAAAAAAAGATAAGCAATATTTAGCAGTATCCATGTTTTTACCTCATAAAACTGTTTCGTATCGAGAAAATTTTGATTTTAGATCCGATTCAACGGTGTTAATCTGTAATTACGGCTAGTGACATCAGCCGTCAATATGATAGTTTGAATTGAACATTTTATTTATTGAATTTATAAAGAAGACATAAAATAAAACATCATATACAATTAAGCGTTACATATTCTAATAATAAACTATTTTTTATACACTAAAAATCTCTTTATTTCTTCGGGCCTACAAATAACTTCTAGAATAAGACAGATCTTCCCATATGGCAACAAAGCATTTTAATGCAAATCAAGGCGAATTCATACAAGGTGAACTCATTTATGCAACTCTGTGTAAAATTTATTGAACTGTCAAATAAAATGCTATGGAAAAAACAATGGCCGCACACAAAAACAGTTCAATTTGACAGTTCAATATCTTTGCCTTGGTAACAGCTGATCACCAATTTCTGAACTAAGGCCACCTGGTATGAATTCGCCTTGATGCAAATCATTCTTTTTCAAATGCCACAAACACGTTTTTGAAATTGATGTACAATTTGACAGTTCAATGATTTGAATTTGACCATTCAATGGGATAATTTTTTTCAAAGCGAATTCGCTAGTCTACGTGTTATTGATGTTAAGCGCTAAAGTTGAGGCGAATTAATTTTGTGTGCCAAATTTAGCAATGCATAATTTACAGAATCGCCAATTATAGTTAAATCAACTGTATCAATTTGTTGTTTTATTAAAATTAAATATTTTCTGGAACTATCACTAAAATATTTAGGTCAATAATTCTTTATGAATTTTGTACAAATCAATGAAATAAAAGAAGGACAAGAATTATGAATATACGCACTTTACATACTTTTCCTGACAAAATTTTACTGTTCTAATAAATTGGGCAATAAGTAAATTAGGGAATAGAAAAATCAGAAACAGCTGTTTTGATTTTTGATAAATTTATTTGTAATTGTTGTATGATTTTTAGAAATAATTTGTATAAGTTCGTAAATTTTATTTTTATAAAAGTATATCTTATTTGCTTAAAGTGCTAAAATAAAAATCAAAGCTTTTGAAATGCTAGCCCTATCGTGTTGTAGGAGATGATAATGTTTTATGTTGACGGACTTGGACAATTTAACGCATCTTCTGTTTTTTCCCTAAAACTTTGGATTTCTTAACGTTCTCTCTAAAAAATATGCACCAGCTATTGCGGAATTCTCCTCTCTTGAATAAAGAAGTTTTTACAAATGTTGCTCTTTTTAGCTCCTTTCAAATTTGTTGGAGAAAAAAACTCAAATGAAATAATGCAAAGCGGTTTAATACAAGCTGACCTTGACAGCTAATTTGCCTATTTTTGGGTTATTTATCCTTCTTTAACTCTTAGCATGTTTGCTTGTCAAAGCCTTTTTTCCAAGGTACATCAAAACGATTTTGGCATCCCTACTATTTAATAGATTGCACAATATTAAACAATATACACATATATGCGCTGAAGAAACTTTGAAATTGATTTTTCATGATACATACAAAATCCTAAACAAATTGAATAATTTTTAATTAAGTAGTTCAAAAAATTTAAATATAATGGATCCTATCATGATACCGTCATAAAAAAAATTTAGTTCTAAATCATTTAAACAAATTTTATTAGGAATGGCAACTCTTCTCTATTTGCCAAAAATTTTAGTTCCCACTCGCCCACCATCGCATTCGGACGTTGCTGATTGTCGTTCGCTTAAAAGTTCCTTTAAAACCGAGTTGAAGTGTTTAATTAAGTGCAAAGTGTTAAATATTATTCAATGTTAATTAATGTGTGTAAGTAATTCTGTAGATTGCATTCTTAAAGGTGCTATTAAAAGTGTTCATGTTGGTCATTTCTAATAAAATATCAATCAAATAAAAAATATGGAAGATTAAAGCAAAAGTGTAATATTGTTGTTGTTGCTATTACCGGTAGTCAAGTTTCGTTTGGTTATAAAAAAATGTGCTTGGCGCACATCCATACATACTTGTATACATACATGCTTGTGTAGTTTTTCGTTTCTTTTATTCAACAAGTAGTATTTGCGGCTCGTTTCGTGGGGTGTAGTGCACCCATCAGCTGCGCTGCTTCTTTGGAAAATTACGGCTTCACAATTTGTATACATTTAAATATATTTGTTTCTTTGTTTGACATTTTCCGCCACTTGAAGAAATATTTTGTGGTATTTTGTTGTGGAAGTAACACCACCTATTAAAACTTATGCAGACAACTCGTCTCGGCTTGTAGGAGATGTGAATGTGTTGTTGTTTTATTCATTGTTAAAAATATATGGATATACACGTGCATGTGTGTATTGCGTGTATGGCAAAAAGCAGAGCAAATATTAATTATCATTAAAGTGTTTATGTTTTGATTTAATAATAAGAGTGCAATACATATTTTTAAAGAGCTGCCACATTTTAAAATTCATATCACAAATAAAACGGTAAACGGGTCGCGCGTTTAATGAAATAAAATTTGTTTGCAAAAATATTCTAAGTTAAAGTAACAGGTGAGTAAAATAAAAGTTTATTTAAAATCTATTAAATTGAAAGAAATTATTCACTATTTTAATAACTTAATAATAATTACTATTAAGTAATATGATAGGATAATAGCAACAAAGGCCATCAGCGCTTTTCTTTAAAAGAGAAAATACTTAATTAAATTCAAATTGTGTTTTGAATATTTACTGTCTAATTCATAAACAAAAATTTTATGTTTTTAAGCCTTATTTGGCAAAATTTCCTTTGGAATATTTTATTTTTTTATTTTTAGGAGTAGGACCAGCGCTCAGGGCATGACCCCTATATATGCAATGCATTGCGCCAGAACTGAAAACGAGGGGATAGTATTGAGGGTACAGATTAGGAAAGATGAGAAGATAGACAGTTTTTTTTTGTAGCTATTTCAACCTTTTACTTCGCCGGCTAATTTTTGCTACAGGGCCGACGAAGGTGGGTGCTGTTTTTTAGTACATGATGGTGTCAGTCGCTGCCAATTATGTTCAGTGACCAGTGACTATGTCTTTATCATTGAAACAGGCTGGCAACAACTAACACAACAATGAACTAATTCTGATCAGAAGAATTCAACACAATATTTCATGACTCAGCGCGGGCTCGAACTCACGACCCTCCCCTTCATAGTCTCGTGTTCTACTACTTCAGCCAACAGCACCCACAATACAGATATAACATACAGATATAACAGAATTTGAAGCCCTGATTGAACTTTAAAAAAGTGCATCGAGTTTTTTAATATATTTTTTTCGTCAAATGTTTGTGCGGTACTCTGCAGTTTTGTGTAGGTGCTTAGAAATAAAAAAAAATTAAACTAGAAAAAAGATATTGTACCTATTATTTGAAAATGTTATACTGTCTAAGTATTTTTTATATAGTATTTTTCTTTATATGATTTTCTTAGAAATTTCGTAAATATAGCATTTTTATTTGTTTTTAAACTATCGTGTTGGTGTCACTAATCGTAATTACAGATTAATATCGCTGAATCGTACCTAAAGGAAATATAAATATAATAATAATAATAATAGTATTAATAATAATATTGATATTTTTATATAAAATATTTAAAAAAATTTGTATATATGTATGTATACGATTCTTTCTGGTGACTTTCACGAGAAAATGTTATAATATATTGCTTATCGCTTCCTTTTTCAAAATATTTTTGAAACTGTTAAAAAAAAATGATAGGCAATATTTTAGAACATTTTCTAGAAGAAGCAAAAAATAGAAATATTAAGATTGCTTATATTAAAAAGACTTGCAAGTTTAAAAAAATAGTATTGAAAAGTCAAGAATATCTAGAAACCGGGTAGGTAAACATAAATATTCAAAACAATGCTGTTTCAGACTATTTGATATTTTTGTATGATTTAACTTTTATTAATTTAAATTTAAATTTACCATAACATCAATGAAAATAATTATTTATTTGCATATCGAAAATATTTAATTAAATATATCAACCTTCAAAAACTGTTAATTCTTATGTTGAAATTGTTTGGAAAGTATATATATACATGATGTCACTGTACGGATGCATGCTTACATATAAATATGAGTGCAATTATTCCATTCAAAACTTTGCTTATCAGATCTGTATGTGTTTGCGGATCGGATATCAAACATTTATTTTAAATATTGTCCATAATAAGTGGTAAGTGAAAAATTACATTAGCCCTTATTTTACCCTTCACATTATTTTTATTTGATTTGAGATTATCTCTTATTTTACAGATCATATCATATACATATGTATGTATGTATATTATATAAGTTTAGTTTTGCAGGGATCAGGATTGTTACACGTGACGATTTTATGTCATTTCGACGTTTTTCTTAATCTATAGCATAGTGACGATTAACAATTTTCGTTTTAATAAAATTAATTAATTTTTGTGAAATAGCTAATCCTTATAATTCTGCAATTATTTGTAAATGTCATGTCAAAATAGTATCAAAAATGGGATACTTAGCAATTCCTTGTGGACAACAATTAACTTCTTCTGACAGCTTGTGACTACAGTCGACTCCGCTTTATCGGAAATAACCAAAACCCAAATTTTTTTCAGTTATCAGATTTTTTTCTCTAAGACGTAGTTCGGATTATTGAAATTTGTTACAGTTAAGCGTACTGCTTAAAATCAGTAAAACAATATTTTTGATATCAAATCTGTATATTTTTGTTACGTCAGTTTAACGTAAAAATTTTATTTAACACGTTCACCACTCATTTAATTTTTCGCACTTTCAATAGAAACTCATGGAGAACAAAAATATATCACTTATATGTGACTAGTTAGCGTATCCACAAACCGCAGCTTTAATATATATTTGACACCTTGCCAGATACTCAAATTTACATAAAAACTACATCCTACAAGCTATTTGAAATAAAATCTTAATACATTTTATTAATTATGCGACCCATATATGTGACATGAGTTTCTACGAAAACTTCCACGTCACATATGTGTGACGCTGACTGGTGAATGTGTTAAAAACAATTCTTCATAGAATTATTCATTTTGTAGTTGAAATTTTTCACGAATTCCTCGAAAATGTCTAGCCACTTGCATTGACAATATGATAGAAGGATACAATAAACTACGTAAGAGCGAAAAGGACAAATACATTTTGCCATTTAATTTTTTAACGGACCAAACATGCACAGTTTTTTCAGTCTTAAGTTATGCAATCGATTCGATGTCATTATTTATATTTTCACTAAAGCGAAGTAAGTTTCATACAAAACGTAGTTGTGGTCTTGCTTTTGGTTTTCAGTAATACGATATTTTCAGTAAAGCGATGTTTCGCTAAAGCGACGTGAACAAGACTAGCTGCGTTTAACTAGAAATCCCCGCACTGAGATTTGTGTCGCTTTCAGTAATCCGATTTTTTCAGTAAAGCGTGTTACGCTATAGCGGATTCGACCGTACTTCTTAAGAGCCCATTAGAAATTGCAAATTGCTGGAGAAAAGGAGTACAGAAGTGCTCTATATTTCATATTGTCTTGGCGTGACGTTGACAAATAGTTACAGAATAAGGGTGAATCATAACAATTTAAGGGATATAATTACGGTGACCATTCGTCATTTTTTTAAGAAGACAGTCCTCCTTTTTTTTTACATGATGCCCTCTTAATTAAACAAAAATTAAAGTGTCCTTGTTTTAATTGAAATGTCCTTTATTGTATTATTTTATATTATTTTCTCAATGCAATAAAAATCAAAATCACCAATACAATAGATATTATAATCATAGTGCAGAAATTAAAATCTTTTTCTCAAATGACAGTAATATTTCTGGACATATTTTGTTTAAAAAGCATTAATATATGTAAGTAAGTCGGCCATGCCTAGAACACATGCAATTGACTATAAATAGTAAAAACAATTTTTATTACATTTCTAAATGTCCCCTTTTTTGGGTTGAAAAATATAGTCACCGTAGATATAATTGTGTAAAGCATATGCCAGTTTTTATGGAAAATTAAAAGGAAAAAAATGTTTAAGGGTTTCGAAAATTGATTTTTAATTTACAGATAAACTTTTAAAATCGGAAGAAGAAACCTTATGAAAAACAAAAAGGAATTGTTTACAAATTCTTTGTTTGATTTCTATATTTAGGACATAAATAACAATAATAATACGTGATAGACAAAATTACATTTTATGGTCAAATCTCTTGGCAAATTTTCTCGGCAAAAGTTCTCGTGCCGTTTAAAATAAAACGCCCGATATTCATTTGCTCTATTTTGCGTTTGACCTTTGGAACTTCAGTATCAAAGACACCACTAATGGTTCCATTGTGACACATTTTGCGTAATTGTTGCACAATATACACCCCCATCATTTTCATGATATAAATCTTATAAAATTTTATTGAATCGATTCAATTACAATCAATAAACTTTTCTATTTTATTGGTTTTTTTACAGAGTTTTAAAAATGAAAGATTATTTATTCTGTTATATTCTTTTATGTACATAAAAGTGTCTATCCATTCATGCACTTGATTAAATTTCGCTTGACCAATTGCTCCATGTTTTAATCTCAGCTATGAGAGCATCTCCGGGACTGAGTGTTGCCGACAGTTGATTGTGTGCATAGAGTTTGTAGTCTTTTTTAAGCTTTCCCATGCTTATTAATTTTTCGAACAATAATTTCGCTGCTTCTAAAGCTGGTTTACTGGGTAATTGCTCAATAAAATTACCTATGAAAGCAATTCCTATCGAATCTGCATTATATCCTTTCGCTACAGCACTTTGATGGTCCGATCCACGGCCTTCATAAACATTACCATCGTTTCCAATAAGATAGTTGTAGGCAATGTCATCAAAGTTTTTCGACATTTGCATGTTCTGAATTTCGCGTACTTCTGTGGCGCACACTTCCTAAGTTCGAATAACAAATAAAATATTTATGTAAGTACAAATATTTTTAAGTTAAAAAGGTGAAAAAATAAATACAAGAAGGTTAGAGATTATAAGTTGACGATCCTGTCATAATAGTTATTTACCAAAAGTAATAAAACAAATTTGTCAAAAAAGTCATTGCACATGCACAAGTTGATAAAAACTGGTAATATAAGGAATTATTTTTATAATTTTTAGTTATGATAAGATCATTACCATTTAGTTCTACATTTTGATCTTGTTCTAAACTCTTTAACTACACCGATATTCTGTAACTCACAAAAAGCTTACGTAGAAGCATAAAAAAAAATTTTATGAAAACTTCCCTGACGATTTGCCCCAGTGAAATGCTTATAGAACCTAGTTAAAATGCCCACTATAATAACTTTTAACGTTTTGTCTTTTTTTTTAATTGAGTGGAAAAGAATCAGCGCAATTAAAATTAATTATATAAATTTAACTAGAACAACTAAAAGTACTATATTCGGCTGTGCCGAATCTTTTAATGCTTTCACCGACGTACGTTTAGAACCATCTGTTGATATTTTCAATACTAATTTCTTTCTTTCTGAAATATAAAATATGTTCGATTACCAAAGAAAATAATTCGTTTTATTTAGTTATTTTAATATTAAGAAAAATAATATTCCTGCCCTGGAGCTGTCTTTTTGGATTCTCTGATATCTAATAACGATGAATTGCTTTCAAAAATATCAAATATTTTTAATTTATAAAGAAAAAGAAAACGTTTGCTTTAATTAATTACTTGTATATACCAACAAAGTTTTAATTGTCCAACCCTGTAATCGTCTTTTGGATATTTTCGTTAGGCTTTTAATACCAATTTAGTTTTTCCTGAAATATATAAATTAGCTATAATTAACCACATAATATAAATTAGTAACCGATTTTGGTCACTTTTATGTATAAAAAATAAATAAAACAATTAAAAACGTTATATTCGACCGGGTCGAATCTTAAATACCCTCCAAATATTTAGTAAGTGAATTTCAAATGTTTAACTTGGTGGGACAGAGTTCCTTTATATAATATCGTACGTCAACGCCCACTAAAAGGGGCGGGGTTCAAAAAATATACAATATCATGTTTTCCACAGACGAACGTATGGGCATTGCTAGACCGTCTTAGACTTCATCACTGATCAAGGATATATTTACTTTATGGGGTCCAATTCTCTTTGGAGGGTATAAAAACTGTATTTTGGCGGGGTCGCTCTGGCAAGGGCTGTGGGGGAAACATTTCACCTTTGTCATTAAACTCTAAAAATAAATGCTTCGGATAATTATATACAAAATTAAATATTTTTTTTTTGATAGGGTCATTTAGAGGGCAAAGGGGGAGAGGGGGTAGGGCAGAAACAGGCACTCATAAAACTTTAAAAATAAATGCTTGGGATGATTATACACAAAATTAAAAAAAAATTTTATTTATTTTTAATAGGGTCATTTAGCGGGCCAAGGGGGAGGAGGGGGTAGGGCAGCAACAGGCACTCATAAAACTCTAAAGATAAATGCTTGGGATGATTATATACAAAATTTAAAAAAAAAATTTTTTTGGTAGGGTCATTTAGGAGCAAAGGAAGGGGGGGGGGGGGGGGTAGGGCAGAAATCGGCAGTCATAAAACTCTAAAGATAAATGCTTGGGATGATTATATACAAAATTTAAAAAAAATTTTTTTTTGCAGGGTCATTTAGTGGCGAAGGGGAAGTAGGGGGTAGGGCAGTGAAGTACCAGTTTTCGTCTCAGCTTCGTCATTAAAGCTTAAAAATGTTATTTTTAAGGAATGTAGGCTTAAGTAAAACAATTTGTTAAATTTTTATGCTATTTTTGCCTATAATAACGCCCACTAAATTGGGCGGGGTCAAAAACTATTTTTATTTTATTTAATGGCTCCAAGTTTAAGGCGTTGGACCGTATTTGACATAAAAACATATCATTTGCTGAACAAAATAACCAAAAAACTTTAAAAATTATGTTGTTTTTTCTGGGTTGGTTTAGTTGTTCTTAAGGGAACTTTTTTCCCTCTTGCCCGATTTAGCCCATCTTCGAACTTAACCTGCTCTAAGCTTCAAAATATATTTAAGCCAAATTTCAAGTGTCTAGCTTTTTTCGTTTGGACTGAATCGTGATTTCCACAGACGGACGGACGGACGGACATGCTCAGTTCGTCTTAGATTTCATCACTGATCAAGAATATATATACTTTATGGGGTCTGAGATGGATATTTCGATGCGTTACAAACGGAATGACAAAGTGAATATACCCTCCAAATTCTTTTTTGGAGGGTATAAAAATAATTCAATTGTCCAACACTTTATTTTTCCTGAAGCACTAAATCAGGGCAACTCAATCCTTACAATCAGGAAACGAGTACCAATCGGATTTTTTACACGAAATTCACATCAATGAGAGAAGAGAAAATAAAAATTTTATTCATAGACAACAACAAATGCAAGACTAAATTTTCAACCCGTGTTGCCATCGTTCGATTTTTTGTATTCCTGGATGAATGAATTTGTATATATTATGCTTCTTAGTAATTTTGTATGATATAAAAATGGTTTTATAATATTTTATATTTTCATTGGAAGATAGTATTGTCTATAATAGAATTTTTTAATATAAGCCTTATGAAAATTTTCTACAGAGGAACATTTTTTTTTAAATCGAAAGAAATGTTATTATTTACTCTGCTGTACGAGTATTTCTAAAATTTTTGGTTCATAATTTTTACACCATTTACAGTTTTATTTCCGAATTTTCTTATCATATTTTAGAAAATTCTATTTATTTATTTTTCATTAGCTCATAGCTTATTTTATGCAGCAAAATTAATAATATTAAAATATTTCCCAATTTTAGCATTAAATTCTATGTGTATAAAATGGAGGAAAGTACTTAATATTGCAGTAATTTTGTTTTTTTTTATAAAAAACATGCGACTTGCCTTGTCGAACATTAACAGTGAATGTATTTTAGAATGATTGAGCTCGAGGTCATTTTTGTAAAAATCGTTATTATTTTTCTATTTTATTCGATATTTCGTCAACAATTTCTTATCCTTGTTGTAATGTTGATTGAATAGTTTAAATATTGTAAATGTTCATGTATGTATTGATGTATACATGTATAAATATATACAAGCCTGTATATATGATTTTGTTTTTATGTTAATATTTTTGAAAACATATTTCAAAACCAATTTATACAGAAAATTTTAATTTTCAATTATTCCTGATGATGTCAACAAATTGTTGACGAAATATCGAATAAAATAGAAAAATAATAACGATTTTTACAAAAACGACCTCGAGCTCAATCATTCTAAAATACATATATAATAAAAGGTCAATAAAAGCAAACAACAATTAACAGTGAATTAAATTAAATTTTTGTGTGCGCTTAGGAGGCCAAAAAATTATACTACATACAAGGGCTCACAGAGATAAGGCCGGTACTCTGTTTGAATTTTCGAAAAATGTTTAGGAAAATTGTTTTCATAGTAAAAACAGAGTAAATATTTTTTATATGGACTTTGAAAGCACTTCGCTCGAAACTTTGAATAGAATATAGGCTATAGAAACAAAAATCAATTTCACACATTGTATAAAATTAAAAACTAAGTTTGCCTTCTTATATTATTATCAATTTGATTTTGTGATCAACGGCAACACTTTTAAATGTTCTTTCTTGTTCACATAGTTGCCAGACAAAATAGATGCAAAATCGTAAAATTTTGGAGAAAAAACATCAAAATCTTCATATTACTTTTTCAAATCGTTAATGTGAAATTATTACGGTAGTTTTATGGAAAATACCACAAAATTTCTACAGCTCAATTTGAAGTAATATTTTTATTCCCATAAATATTTTTATTATATTATTTTTATTTTTTTTCCGACGCTCTATATCTCAGAAGTTACTTTGCCGATTATTATTATTTAGATATTTTAAT
Source organism: Linnaemya tessellans (assembly GCA_951800035.1). Lineage (NCBI taxonomy): Eukaryota > Metazoa > Arthropoda > Insecta > Diptera > Tachinidae > Linnaemya > Linnaemya tessellans. The sequence goes on from OX637535.1 coordinate 50,942,528, forward strand.
TAGCTTCTTTAATGTAGCTATCACCTATTACTAATATTTTACGAATTATATTGCTTGAAGTGCGAGTTTCAACGTCTAGTAGAGTCCTTATATAGAATTTTTTCAAAATTAGAAACATTTTAATAGATGAATTCACTTGAAAGCAAATGTTTTGCTTTGTAAGTCTTTTTTATAAAATATGTCTTTTCTCTTAATTAAAAATAAGAACCAAAATGTTTTGATTCCACTTATATATTTAAATTTTTTTACTCCTCTGTTATAATTTCCTGGACTTGGTCTTTTAAATATATCGTTCAAATTTAATATTTAAATCACGTTATTTTTAAACTGAAATAACGGAACACAATATTTTTATGTCAGATAAAATGGCAATATATACAAAATATTCCAACATTATGTAAATTAATAAAGTCGAAAAAAAATTTAAAATATTTTGAGCCTTATAAATATTGCGTGGAGTGTATAATTTATTCAGAATAAGGAATTTCGTCTATTACTTAAATGTAAGAAATACATAATAATGAAAACTTTATTTAAATATTTCATGTCATTTTATTTTTGGCATAAAAAGTTGTCAAAATTACGTCATGTCTGGCAACATTATTTGTACGCAGTTGTTTAAAAAAACAGTCACTAACACATGAAAAATGCACAAACACATTATACTTAAATATCTTCTCTCATTGAGGACCCTTGCACTAAATAAGTGGTTAACCAAACGGCATTTATTTTTAAAATCTCTTTAAACCAGACTTAGGCATTGTGGGTGAGCGCGCTTCACATCTACATATATAAATTCGCTCTTGCGAGTCACACGTATTTGTAGTTACTCACAAATCATAAAAATTGTGATTCATTATTCAGTCTATCACAAGCTTCCAATCAAGACGGTTGTTTGAGCGCTTGTTGAAAAAAGTAAATTAAGGGTGGGGAGAATGCTCGTTTGTTTGCAAAATGTCTCTCACACAAACTTAAAATGTTGATGTGTTTGAGCCTATGTCTGCTTTAAACCATTGCTGAACATCACCAAGGCGAATTTATACCAGGTGGCCTTAGTTCAGAAATTGGTGATCAGCTGCAGTGTTGTCAGATAATTTTTTTTCTTCCCCCCAAAAAAATTTAGAAACCCCCTAGATTGTACATTTTTTTCTTAAAAAACCCCCTAAATCAGAAAAGTGTAAGTAGTAATTTGGTTTCATCATTCTTATCTCTATTAAATTTGAATTGAGGTACCATCATTCTTACGCGAAAAGCACGAAAACACCCAAATTTTTATCTTATTTTTTTATAAAAAGCCCCAAAAAATATATCTGCAATATTTCTTTCTTTTGCAAGAGACGGCTTGAGGAAGTTTGTTACGGATACATGTACTTCTTTTGTTTGGGATGCAAATCCAATATGTTTTTTCGTATTTTGTTGTGCAATAAGGTCTCCTGTTAGCCACCATAATACTTTTACAATATTTGCATAAAGCTTTGTAGTTGCCTCCCTGGACAGGGGCTAATCAATCTGAAATTTAATTTTGCATTTATTGTGTTTAAAATTTTATTTAAAAATACAATAACTCTAAACTGCTGATCTGCTTCCCACTCCTTTTTATATTTTTGTTTATATATGTTATCCTTTTTTGGCATATTGGTAATAAATAGTAAAGATGAACAACTTTTTAAAATTTATATTTTGCAGTTCAAAGAAAACCAACAAAATTGATTTCACGAGAAAAATGTTTTAATGTTTGTATTTTCGTGATTACTTTCTAAATCCCCATTTCGATGCAATATCTTCGACATGCTCAGTTGTTAAATTATGTACTATTATGTACCAAACTATAAATTCGATAATCCCCTAAATGTGATGTCTTTGGTGTGGTATGTTGTGTTTCGATTCCGTTTAAGTATATTGTTGACATTTTGTTTTGTGTGCGGATACGCGGCTGATGGGAAGGGTTGGAACCGCCTGAGGCCAGTACAGAGCTAGCTGGAATCCTCATCATGTCAACCGGTCCGTAACATAAATGGGTGCTGTTGGCTGAAGTAGTAGCACACGAGACTATGAAACAGAGGGTCGTGAGTTCGAGCTCGCTCTGAGTCATGAAATATTGTGTTGAATTCTTCTGATCAGCATTAGTGCGTGGTTGTGTTAGTTGTTGCCAGCCTGTTTCAATGATGAAGGCATAGTCACTGATCACTGAACATAATTGGCAGCGACTGACACTATCATGTACTAAAAAGCAGAGTAACAGCACCCACCTTCGTCGGCCCTGTAGCAAAAATTAGCCGGCGAAGTAAAAGGTTGAAATAGCTACAAAAAAAAAAAACTGTCTATCTTCTCATCTTTCCTAATCTGTCTCCTCAATACTATCCCCTCGTTTTCAGTTCCGGCGCAATGCATTGCATATATAGGGGTCATCCCCTGAGTGCTGGTCCTACTCCTAAAAAAAAAAAAAAAAAAAAAAATAAAAGTTTCTTACCCCCAAATTTCCCCTAAAGAATATTAACCCCTAAATAGAAAAAAACCCTAAATCTAGGGGGAAACCCCCTAATCTGACAACACTGATCAGCTGTTACCAAGGCAAAATTATTGAACTGTCAAAGTCTTCTTCTGGTTTTTCGTTTTTGTGTGCGGCCATTGTTTTTTCCAAAGCATTTCATTTGACAGTTCAATAAATTTTACACAGAGTTGCATAAGTGAGTTCACCTTGTATGAATTCGCCTTGAACGTCAGGAAGCATATCGAATTCACACGTATTGTTATTCTCTTTCGTTTACCCTTATCTGAGACAAATTTTTGTTTATCTTTTTACACATTTTTCTCAAAAGCACTGCGAGAAATTTATTATGTATGCTGTATGAAAAGCATTTATGACATAAAGTTGAAGGAAAAAGATCAAATATTTCAAAGAAATTTTAAAATTATAAAAAAATTGTTAATTTTATCAACGGGCTTAAGTTCGAATCTGCAAGACTGCAAACCATTTCTTATTATTTTATTAATAAATGAATTTGTTCAAATTCTATTTTTTATTAATTTATATTAAGATTGGAATATTAAGAATATTTTTCAATAATCATCAAACCAGCAGAACGGATCAGTACTGATTTCGAGGCCGCTACGCCATCTCATCAGCGTTCTTTGTTCAATTTTTCCCACTTTTTTGCAAGTGGTGCTAGTTAGTAGGAATATCAACTATTTAGCCAATGTTTTTAACGAAAATTGAATATGAGAAGTTCCCACATTCATATTTTTAAGTTATTACATTTTTGGTTAGTTCGAAATTCCCCAACCCTGACGATTAATATTCCCAATATTCCATGTAGCTCTTTCGCTTTTTCCAGACCCATCGGCTGCTTATAAAAAAAATTTTAAAACATAATTAATTACTTAATGTACTATGTATATCTGCTTTCCATAAATAGACAAAATTTTTGGGAAAAAAAAATTTTTTCATTAAAAAATTTCATATAAGTACAGTGGAGGCTCGAAATAGTTAAGTCATAGAAAAGTTAAGTATATGGAAAAGTTAAGCAGCTTTTATTTACCACACGTGACGCTAAAAAGTTAAGTGCTTCTCAACTTTTTAGAGACAATTTTTTTTATTATTTTGTTTTTCTGTTTCTAAGATCATTTTAACTTCTTATATTTCAATCCTCAGATCATATTTATAAATAAGTATAGTGAGACATACATATGTAACAAAAATAAAATAAGTGCGTATAGCAGTTACCGTTATAATTTTTGCAAATTTTATATACAATCTTTAACTGTTATTGACGACACTTGCAAATCATTGTATTCTCTCATGTGATGAGACTATTACGTGGAATGCCGATAGCCTTGATGAGAATGAAACGGACACAGGCACGGATCAAGAGGATGACAATGTGACCGAAGCTCCAGAATTCCTACTATATAATGATGCAATATGCACAGTTAATACTCTGATCAAATGGAATGAGTACAATGCCAAGTCCTCCGACAAACGTATTTCACAGCTTCTCGAACTACGATCCGATATCGTAAAATGGCATTCAAATAAAACGCTTTATCAAAATAAAGCTACTGATTACTTTACCGCTACAAATAACAAATAATCGAAATGTGTAGTAATATATGCATATTATCTAACTGTTTTTCATATTAAAAAAAAAAGATATATATCTACATATAAATATGTATATTAAAATAAATAAACAATGAGTAAATATATAGTACATATAACCACATGCAGTTTTCATACTACGGAAAAGTTAAGATTTCGGAAAAGTTTATCACCCCAAAAACAAACTACTTAACTTTTTCGAGCCTCCACTGTATTACTTTTATTAATATATAAAAATTATAAATGTGTTTTCTTTACACTTTTTAAATTATATTTAGAAAAAAATGCGGCACTCTGCCTAACAAGTTCTTTTCACGCTGTTTCAGCGACGACTAACTGTCATCCCTAAATACGGGCGGCAAGCGTTTTTTAGCTGTCAAAAATTCTCATGTCTATACATTTTGTATGGAGCATACCGAAATAACGCGGCGGCAACGCTTTGCTATTGGAAAATCCGATTTTGACAGAGCGTTTTCTAATGAAGTTGGTTGCAAAAGAAGAGAATTGTAACCAGAGAAAAAGAGCAAAGATTTACAAAAGTGAAATATATAATAAAAGAAAAGATTTGTGCACTTCGTATTAGAAAATGGTGGTAAGAAAATATTTACAATATGATTATATACATACATATGTATGCACGTTTGTAATTTGTACAAAATGTTAATAACAAAATCACAAATGTCGTCCGTCCAGCTGTTAAAATAGTCAGGGTTGCTTAATTTGTTTGTTTGATAACCCTGTTTTTATTGTTTGTCGACATAACGTTGCCGCTTTTGTTTAGGTACGGCATTTCAGCGTTAAAGTTCAGCGGAAAAAAACGTTCCGCTTTCCGTCCGTATCTAGGTATGGCTGTAACACTCTTATCTGGCATAACACCTTCGATTATGACTTGAACTCACCAAATAAGAAATCTGTAAATTACAATCTCATAAGATCTTGGAGAGTACAAATTACAAGAGTACGAGGATATCTCTGAATTAATCTATGTGGCAAAATATTGAAAAATTAAAATAATTATCATGTAGTAAGAATTTTAACGAACATTTTATATTGCTATATTAAATTGAATTAAGATTCTATAGGCTGATTGTTCGAAATTTTTAATTTAAATCTCAGAAAGACATGATAAATATTCCAACGCACAAAGGCAAGTCAACATCAGTTTTTGTTATTCAACACACAGATTAGATAAATAATTATCAGTTTTATTAACAAGCTTTGAGTCACTTTTTATACCCTCAAAAAATAAAAAAAGTTGGAGGGTATATTCACTTTGTCATTCCGTTTGTAACGCAGCGAAATATTCATCTGAGACCCCATATCAGTGACGAAGTCTAAGACGATCTAGCAATGCCCATACGTCCGTCTGTGGAAAACATGATATTGTCTATTTTTGGACCCCGCCCCCTTTAGTGGCCGTTGACGTACGATATTATATGTAAATATAGTGTAAATATTGAACAATTTGTATTCCTTAAGCCTATAAGAAGCTGAGATGTTCTCTGATCTTGCAGAAGTGAAACGGCCCTTCCCGGAACGACTCTGTCAAAATAGAGATTTAAAATTGGGTACAGAGATGTCTTAAAGGAACTCTGTCCCATCAAATGAAACATTTTAAATTTCCTTACTAAATATTTGGAGGGTATTTATGATTCGACCCGGTCGTATATAATGTTCTGGATATTTTCTTCAGGCCAATAATTATAATTGAAAATATTGCTAAATTCATAATAATTATTGCTCCGCAGAAAATATCCAGACTCAATTTATAATTAATATTTTTCACTGTAGTTTGATTTTCCATCTTTTATTTTTCTGTAGGCCAATTTTTTAATTTGGAATTTTTTCCTAAAACACTAACTTTTCTTAGTCATAAACCAATACATATTTCATGTTTATTAACTTCTTATTAAACACATTTCTATACAAAATTTATCAAATAATCCTTTAAGAGACATAAAATATTTTGAAAACATATTTAATATGTACTTACTTGTGTGTCGCATATATTTGTGGCCGTGTGCGCAACAATAACTCGACCGACTGGCAATTGAAGAGGTGTTAATGGTTTTGCCTCTGCCTTAGCGTTCCATTCTAGCCGTGTTATGATATTGATGTCTGCCAACGCCAACGTGAATAGGCTTAACAATCCAATTACTTTTACAACAGAACTTTTAATCATTTTTTTTTTACTTCTTACGAGTATTTTAAAATAAAACTGATTGGCACAGTCGTTTCACTACTGAGTCAAAATTTCTAATGACTCTTTATAATATTGTAAATGAATCTTGATACTAATTAAAGTTTTTATTATACGTGTGCCCAGTGAACATTTTAATGTCAGTGCAAAATTTTAAATCAAATGGTTTTAAATTTCGTAACAGAATAATTGCCAATTCTGATATCAGACTAGTCTGTTAGTGACGGCAATATTGCTTTCACAATTATACAATGTTCAGACATACAACTTAATTGAACTCATTGCAATTAATGCCATTATTGAGCTCAATTAATTACGAGTATATAAAATTTTTTTTCAATTAACAGTAAATTGTTATAAAATCGACTAACATTACAAATGCAGCTCTGCTAAAAAGTGTGCTTAGTGAGCAAAACACAACTCACTGAACAAAGTTAGTCGAGACTAGTGATGTCAATCGGGAAATCCTGATCCCGAAATTCTCGGGAAATCCCGAATACCGGGATTTTACAAAATAAATCCCGGGATGATGTATATGATATATGATGCATCCTGTTTTAAAAGTTGAAATATTTGATACACCCTGTTAAAAAAATATAAACAAATTAATTGTCAAAAATAACTACTCCGTGGAACAATCGAATATTTAGAAAAGTATTACAAACTAGATAAAAATTAATTTAAACATAAATATGCGCAACTAAAACATACATGGAGTTTGTGCCTCACAAATAGTGATGTCAATCGGGATATCCCGAATCCCGGGACTTGTGAAAATCGATCTCGTTTGACATCCCTAGTCGAGGCTTAGCACCTAAAATGTGGAAAAAGTGAAAAAAAACGAACAAAATATGCCGCACCATGTTGAAGTTAACTGCCAGTTCACCGATGTCGCATGCTATCCTTCATTCGAATAAATAACATTTAAAACAAAAACAACATTTGAAATTTGTTTTTCTTTTAAATGAAATTCATTCCATCGCACGATAGCCTCCGACATCGCCAAACATTATGTTAGTTATTGATGTTAAGTTTAATACTAATTAAAAAATTAAAAATAATAATCCCAGATTTGAACTTGAGGTCCTCATGAATATGAGAAATTTTTTACTTTTAGTTGCCATACGTCAATTGAATTGACCAAATTTTATATATGTGATTAGCAATAAAGTGAATATTTAATATAAAACAAGTAAGAACGTTATATTCGACCGGGTCGAATTTTAAATACCCTCCACATATTTAGTAAATAAAAACTCTATTTTGCAGAAGTAACATTTTATCTTTGCCATAAAACACTAAATATAATTTTTTTTGAGTTATTGAGTATAAAAAAAATTTGTTTGACAAGGTGTTTTAGGGTACAAAGTTGGGGGGGGGGGGGATAGGGCAGAGGAACATCAGAGAACATCTCAGTTTCGTCATAAAAACTTTAAAATTGAATTTTTAAGGCATGTAATTATACAGTTTGTTAAATATTTACACTATTTTTTCATGTAATACGTTACTTTGTGGGCGAGGTGCAAGATTTAATTTTTCTGGCTGAAAATTCAACACTTTGGACTTTCTTTGACATAAACATCCATATGTGACCTGCTCCACGAAAAGTGACCTCTGCGCCGAAAATTTTTTTTTTTACTTTTTCAGTGATTCTTATAGGAAAAAACGGTCTTTCAAATGCCGCAAACCGCAAGTTTCTATGTCTTTTAGTTTTTTTACAAATCACCTGTAAAGACGAACATAATTAATGAAAAAATTTAAAAATGTGATATAAATAGATAATATGTATATATAATATTTGAAATTTAAAAAAAGTTCAATATCAAAGGTACAAAATTACAAATCTGATGTACAAAGTACCAGAGAGTCGAAGTACATCGCCAGATGATCAGGTTGAAGGAAGAGTTGCATAATCATGAGAAAAACGAAGCGCTTTTTTTAAACGTGTTTTTCTCAATAAGTTCTTTTCGACGCAGAGGTCCCTTTTCGTGGAGCAGGTCACATATATCATTTGCTTAACAAAATTACAAAAAACTTTAAGAATAATAACGCTTTCTTTAGAGGTTGATTTTCTTAGGGGAACTTTTTTCCCTCTGGCCCGACTCACTCCATTTACGAACTTGACTTGTGCATGTGGCTCGGTTTGGTTAGGTTAACAGGGCCGCCCGCAGTAAGCGAGAAAAACAGTCGGAGGCCATAAAAAGGCCCATTGTGATGCCCAGAGGACTATACCCTACACACTCCTTTCAAGACGAAGTGGTAATTTCTGAGAACCACCCAGAACTTCTCACAAAGCGCGCCAAGGCAGCCAGGGGCGCATCCCTGAGGCAGTCCAGATCTCGCAGGCAACGAGAGCCTAGATGTCTAAGCCTACGCTCCTGCAGGGCCGGACAGTCACAAAGGAAATGCTGTACCGACTCCACTTCTTCTTCATCGAAACAGCTCCTGCAGCGGCCATCATGGGGAAAACCCAAACGCTCTGACATTTGCCCAATTGCACAGTGCCCCTTCAATACCCCTACCAACGGCTTCTTCCCAAAAATCAGAAGTTGTCTAGTCCTAGCTCTGCTAAGAGAGTGCCATAGAGTTTTGGAGACCCTACAAGTGGTAATACTTGACAACCTGCTTGTTGCCGTCCTCCTTGCCCACTCCTGAAATTTGTTCAGCAGGTCAACTGAGGGAATGTCAATATCCCCACGCGATACTGCTTCATCCATTCGTCCGCCATCTCATTTCCCTGAACCCAAACTATTTTGACATCATGTCCTTTAAGTCTGGCCAGAGATTGAATGCATGCCAGTACACATTTCGACTTTATCATTTCCGAGTCCAGGGCTCTAATTGCTGCCAGACTATCTACACAAATGTCAATATATTTTGCCTCTAAATTGAGCCCATCAATCCTCAATGCTGCCTCGGTAATGGCATAAATCTCTGCTTGGAAAACTGTATAGGTATCGGGTAGCCTGAGCTATACCTATCGAAAGGCCGAGATCCTCGGAAAATACCCCCGAACCAGTGCCATTGTCCATCTTCGAGCCGTTCGTAAAAATCAAGGTTGCATCACTACGAGTCGCGGAGTTTTCCATAGAGTCCTTCCTCTCCGGGAATGCGACTGAGAAGTATTTGTCGAGGCACATGACCGGAGTCATATAATCAGTCCGTCTTCCCAGGATATGCCCTCCTGGATCGTGGCTAGATCGTTTTAGATTTTATCGCTGATCAAGAATATATGAGGAGCTCCATAACAAAACGCAATAATTACATCATAAGGTTTTTTTTGGAAAAACGACAAAATGTAAGTTAAGTAAGTTGAGTAAGAGGTGTAATTATTGCGTTTTGCTCTGAACCATTATATTTGATATTGAATTGCAGTGTAATTATTGAGTTTTGGTATGCTTTGTAGTAAAGGAAATATAGATTTCAATATGTAGAATACGATTCAATCAAAAACTTAAAAATTTTGAAAAATGTAATTATTGCGTTTTGTTATGGAGCTCCTCATATATTCTTTTCTGGTATAAAAAGACGCCATAAAATGCAATTTTTAGTATGGAAGCCACCCATAGGAGAAAATATTACCGAATTAGGGGTAATAATATTAAAACAGAAAGTGTGAACTCTAATTAACTAAATTAATCTTGTTGGTAATTTTCTAAGAATCTTGTGTAGATGCTAGATACATAAGTGTTTTTATAATACCTGATTATTATCTTATACAAGAATATTGTGTACCCTCTACGTGAGTAATTGTTTTTATTACCATTTTTAGCGCTAAAGCACATAAAGTTTGTTTTGATAAATATGCTGCGTGAATACACATGTCGGTAATAAAGCAGCTCTAATCTGTCAATATCAAGCCCCGTTAGCAACGATTTTTTAGATACAGCCAGGCAACTGGCTCTTTCTGAAGTCTTACGTCTCACTCGCAGTAGTTGATTTCAACACCTTTTCGTAAGGCAAAATGAACGTAAATCTTCTTAATAAATACTTCATTGTGTTTAATTTAAATGTATTACAAATTATTTCCAAAATATGTTTTTAAAATATAAGTGACTTCCTTCATAATAGACTTATTATGACATCATCAGTACTATATTCCACATTTTGATGTTATTCTTTATACGTATCATAACTCCTCTGTGTCAATATTCTCTAACTTCTGGGATGTTTTCATATCAATAATACAAATCTAAAAGTAAACAAGTAAAAACGTTATATTCGACCGGGTCGAATCTTAATTACCCTCCAAATATTTAGTAAGTGAATTTAAAATGTTTAGCTTGGTGGCACAGAGTTCCTTTATATAATATCGTACGTCAACGCCCACTAAAGGGGGCGGGGTTCAAAAAATATACAATATCATGTTTTCCACAGACGAACGTATAGGCATTGCTAGACCGTCTTAGACTTCATCACTAATCAAAAGTATACATATTTACTTTATAGGGTCCAATTCTCTTTGGAGGGTATAAAAACTGGGTCGCTCTGGCAAGGGCTGTGAGGGAAATATTTCACCTTTGTCATAAAACTCTAAAAATAAATGCTTGGGATAATTATATACAAAATTAAAATTTCTTTTTTTTGATAGGGTCATTTAGAGGGCAAAGGGGGAGAGGGGGGTAGGGCAAAAACAGGTAGACATAAAACTCTAAAAATAAATGCTTGGGATGATTTTACACACAATTAAAAAAAATTTTTATTTATTTTTAATAGGGCCATTTAGCGGGCACAGGGGGAGGAGGGGGTAGGGCAGCAACAGGCAGTCATAAAACTAAAGATAAATGCTTGGGATGATTACATACAAAATTCAAAAAAAAATGTTTTTTTTGGTAGGGTCATTTAGGGGGCGAAGGGGAAGGAGGGGTAGGGCAGAGTAGTACCAGGTTTCGTCTCAGCTTCGTCATTAATAAAGCTTAAAAATGTTATTTTTAAGGAATGTAGGCTTAAGTAACACAATTTGTTAAATTTTTATGCTATTTTTGCCTATAATAACGCCCACTAAAGTGGGCGTGGTCAAAAAATATTTTTATTTTATTTTATGGCTCCAAGTTTAAGGCGTTGGACCGTATTTGACATAAAAATATATCATTTGCTTAACAAAATAACCCAAAAACTTTAAAAATTGTGTGGTTTTTTCTGGGTTGGTTTAGTTCTTCTTAGGGGAACTTTTTTCCCTCTTGCCCGATTTAGCCCATCTTCGAACATAACCTGCTCTAAGCTTCGAAATATATTTATGCCAAATTTCAAGAGTCTAGCTCTTTTCGTTTGGACTGAATCGTGATTTCCACAGACCGACGGACGGACGGACATGCTCAGTTCGTCTTAGATTTCATCACTGATCGAGAATATATATACTTTATGGGGTCTGAGATGGATATTTCGATACGTTACAAACGGAATGACAAAGTGAATATATCCTCCAAATTCTTTTTTGGAGGGTATAAAAACAAAAAAAAACCTCTTTTATACCTTCCATAAAAGAATTGGAGGGTATATTCACATTGTCATTCCCTGTGTAACGAAGCGAAATATTCCTCTAAGACCCCATAAAGTATATATATACATATATTCTTGATCAGGGGGCAAATTACGGCATTCGATATCGATCGAAATTTGTTTATGAATTGTATGGAAATTTCGCTCGATATCGAAATTTCGACTACGGGGTTAAACAAATAATATATTTTATGGTACATGAAAGTGACCAAAAAGGTGAAAAATTTAAATTTTTTTGTCAAGTAAAACTATGTTACATCTTTTAATTAAAACTACTTCCTGTTCTAGCAAGAAAGAAAAAAGAATTACATCTGTGAAGGGTATTTAAGATTCGGCACAGCCGAATATAGCGCTTTTACTTGTTTTATTTGAAAGTACACTCCTTCCGGTTAATAATGGTAAATAATTTCAGTCAAATGGCTGCATGGCCCGATAACAATCGCCATTGACTGTAACGGCCACTCCTTGCTCATTTTCGAAGAAAAATGGCCCAATTATGCCTCTGGACAGAAATCCGCACCAAACAGTGACTAGTTTTGGGTGCGTCGGCTTTTCAATGTGTGCGTGCGGGTTTTCTCTGCCCCAAATGCGACAATTTTGCTTGTTTACATACCCGCCAAGATCAAAATGAGCTTCATCTGAAAAGATGATTTCTTGGCAAAATCGGCATCTTCTATAAGTCAATCGCAGGACCACTTAGCGAAGCGAAAACGCATTGGATGGTCAACCATATTTGTTCAGCGGAAGGATAAAACTAATTATCTGTCAAATCAGACATGAGCTAAGTGTTACCATTCACGAAATAAGCACTAGTTGAAAAAAGAACGTTAGATTGCGGACCCTATAGAAAAAAACACAATATAAAAAAAATCATTCCTAATATTCCTAATATTCCAATCTTAATATAAAATAATAAATAGAATTTGAACAAATTCATTTAATTATAAAATAATAAAAAATCATTTGCAGTCATGCAGATTCGAACTTAAGTCTGTTGGAAAAAATTAACAATTTACATAAGAAAGTTCGACTAATAAAAATTCATACATAAAAAAACAATTTATTTTGTTATTATTGCACTTCGTTATTACAGTAAATATATGGCTTAAAGATTAAATAGATTTTAGTTAAACTTGCAAAAAAAACACATTTAAAATATTAAATACTAATGGCGTAATTCATTAAACATACTTTATGCTTATAAACATCTTATTTGACAAACTTCAATACAAAATTTATAAACAAAAAATATTCTCTATGAATTAGTCCTCCAATTTTTAACTATTCATATCTAAATGTTCATACAAGTTCTACTTAAAAATACGCATATTTTGTATAAAAAGAATGTTTTGATATTCCTTAAGGGGTTTTACATTTTTCTAACCATCTCTTTTCAAGGCAAATGGCTATAAAATATATAAGCCGGGAAAATGTAAACTGTTGTGTGGGGATATTTTAATAAACTCTCTGAATTATTTCCTCCGGCGTTCTATCATATAGTTTACAACTACAACTAAATAAATTTATTACATGTACATACTAATTAAACCAGAGTTGGGAGTAGTTATAACACTAATAACGATTTCTTTGCTAAACAAAACATATTCTCCCTTATTCTGTAACAATTTGTCAACGTCACGTCAAGACAATGTCAAAACTAAGACATCTGCTTACTCTTTTCCCTTCGTCTTTAATTTCTTTTTAACAGTCTCTCGTTATTTTATAGTCCTTGAAGCAGGCATGCTCAGTACGAAGAACGTATTTTCCACTCGAAGTCACACGTATTCTTATTCTCTTTTATTTTATTCTTCTCCGAGAACAATTTTTTCTCATTTTACCCATACACAATGGGAGATATTCCGTACGTTGTATGAAAAAGTATTGTATGCTAAAGAATTGAAATGAAAAAATGTGTTTTTCTTTAGAAAAATATACTATTTTATAAAAAAAATCTTCCATAAAAATTATGTGCTTCTATTAAGCACAAATTTTCCTAACTTAAAATACCTTTCCCTATAGAAAAATAGGGTTTTCTAAAGAAAAGACACTTCTAAAAAGTTTTTTTTTTACACAAGAAATGATGTGTTCTATAGAAAAAATAAAAAAAAATCATTTAACTTTATTTAGATAGAAACAATTCCTTTAACACACATTTTTTCTTACAAAAATCTTGTACAACAATTACGTTTAAAAAAATATGTATATTCTATAATAGTTTTTCGAATATAGAATACAGAAAAATAGTGAAAATTTTTTCTCTGACATTTTTTAAAATTATATTTAAAAAAAAAACATACAAACGTCCGCCTCACTTGTACATTCCTCGCCGTTTCAGCGAACACTGAAACAAATATAGAAAAACAACCAAATTAATTGGTATGACCCATTGTGCATTCTGTTTGACTCAATTATGTTATTGTATAAGTGAGGGAAATTGTTCTGAGCATCACTGCCTTAAAGATGTCAGCACTAATCACTTGCTGCCCACAACCAGAATATATCTGCCTCAGTCATGAACAGGTATCGGCAAACACATACATCTTCATTGTAAGTTTGATGAGTGAGAGAAAATAACATTTTTCTCCATACACTTCTTTCATAAAACACGACAACGACAGTAGCAACAACACCAAGGTATTTTTTCATAAACATACAACAACGACAATAACAACATCTCCATTGAGATGTTGAATGAGAGTAACTATATTTACTCAGTAAAACAGTGATGTCAAATATGATTGTGTTGGTGAGATCACTCTTATCTCTTACATTCCCAGCGGGAGAAATGTGTGGTTGCGATGCCTAACTAGTGGCCTTTTCTAAGAGTATCCTTTTATTCACCAATAATATCTTCTAATTTTATAAGTTGTAAAAAAGGGTTTCGAAAATTGCCAAGTGCTCAGATATTTAATTTTAAAATATTTCTCCATTTTTAAGCTGAACATTTGGTTAGTTTATATACAAGAGAAACAACTTTAACAAAAAGTCTTACTTATGAATTAATTTAAAAGTTACTTTAAGAAATTTTCGAAAAGATGTACCTACATACAGTGGATCCAACTTATTTTACACCTCTTATATTTATTGTATATATATTTATATAAATATAAATATAAGGACTTGCGATACTTCCCGCTGAATGAGAGTGTTCCTCAGTAAACAATTATATTTTACGCTCTCAAAATAAAACAGCGTAAGCGTACATGTGAGTTTTGTTTATACAATTGTGTATGACGCTGACATCACTGCAGTAAAATCATGTGTGTGACTCTCAAAAATAAATTTTATTCTCACGTGCAACCCGCCGCCGACTTCTGGTCATGAATATTGTGTCGAATTCTTCTGCTCTGTATTAGCGCATAGTTGTGTTAGTTGTTGTCAGCCTGTATCAGTGATGTAGCAGTGGTTACTGAAAATAATTGGCAGCTACTGACACTATCATATACCGTAGAGCAGATGCACAGCATCCTCCTTTGTCGGCCCTGTAGCGAAATATTAGCCTGCGAAGTAAATGGTTCAAATGGCTAAAAAAAAGTGTTCTATCTTCTCAATTTCTTCATCTGTCCACTGAGTTAAAAAAAAAAATCCAGCACGTGAACTTCCCAATCGGAAACATTATCGTTACAGATGATATCGCCAGCGTATACATTCAGACCTGTGACAGCATGGTTTCTGGTGAACATTATTTGTTATTATTTACACTCTGGAAGGCATTTCAACGGAGGGGTTTAACACTTTTCGTGATAAAAATTCAGGAGAGTTACTCTCTTATTCGAGAAGAAAACTGTTCGAAATTGTATGTTATTAACATTGACAGACGAAAGGTTACTGCTCAAGCTGAGAAAGCAAACTGATATAGGCTTCTGATTTTTTATCGACTTTGGATCTGTAGGGAGTCTTAGTTGCCTGCATACCTGCTTACCAAACTATTGTAGGCGAGTCTATTTTCTTTTATTATTCTTACGTGCGCTTCCGTTGCGCTACGTCATTTTAAATATTGAACTGTAATATTTAAGGTTTATGGGTGACCAGACAGAGATCTTGATCTCGAGAGGAATCGCCAAGTTGGTTATTGTACCCCTGTGGGGGCAACCACCTTGCTGTCAGTAAACATACGGATAATTTCCAATGTCTTAAAATGAAATTAAACTTTTTTTGTCCGAGTAAAGCAAATATATTCGCTTACCAGATACCACAGCCTCACTAACCCCATGTCTGTGTAGTACTGGAAACCAAATAAGTATTTTTACAGCCACTTTTTGTTAATGAGGTTGAATATTTACAATTACCACCCAATACTATGACTATTACTCTCTATTTATTAGTGGACAGAAACTACTCTTTCTCTCTCTCTCTCTGCTCCAAACTCTGATGCAAAACTTCCAAGGCGAATTCATACAAGGTGAACTCACTTATGCAATTCTGTGTAAAATTTATTGAACTGTCAAATGAAATGCTTTGGAAAAAATTATGACCACACAAACAAAAACGAAAACCCAGAAGAACACTTTGACAGTTCAATAATTTTGCCTTGGTAACAGCTGATCACCAATTTCTGAACTAAGGCCACCTGGTATGAATTCGCCTTGAAAACTTCTTAATCACTATTTGTCTGACCAATGTGGCCAATTTTCAAAACTTTTATACAAAGCATCCGCTGAGGTGGCAACTGAAGTTGGATCCAATTTGTTAGCACCCACAAGTCTGTAGTCTGATGAAAGCTTCTTCAAACGAACTCCCTCCTGCAGTAACAGTTCGGTTACATTCAGCTGTTTATTTGAGGGCGGTTGCTTCTTAAACGATCCAATGTAGGCAAAACTGATACTGTCATCATTGAAACCTTTTATAACAGAGCCTCTATTATCCCAACCACGGCCCTCGTAGACATTTCCATCACCGCCAATTAAGAAATTGTAGATAATATCGTCCTGTTGTTGCGACTCAATATTATAAGTTTGTGTTATGCGCACCGTATAAGTGCAGGTAGCCTGAATAAAAATAATACTGAGACTTTAATATTTTGGAAAAATAAAATACAAATATTACCGACCTGAGTCTCACATTCTGATGTTCTTGTTGGTATAACTATGACACGATCAATGGGAAGTTTTAGTTTGACCCAGGGATTAACTGGAGGCTGGGCCAGCCATCCATCTCGTGGTACTACACGCAGTACATAGCCGCCACCGACATTGTCTTGGGCTTAAATATAGGAGAATAATGATTATAAAGTTTTGGAGAGAAAGAAAAAAATTAATTTTATACAATAATAGTATAAATTAAAACAGTCAATAGTAGCAGCATTCGCGTCTGGCAGACAGCAATGCTGGCAGTCTGTCAGTCCGTTGGTATTGAATTCTCTAACCGCCGGGTACCTGGGTATTTTATGCAGACAAGAAAACAGTTGCGCAGCTGTTTTCATACGCACATCATTTCTTTTTACGTCATACGAGAGTAATTTGTTTTAATATTTTTCATTTTTAAAATGTTTGCTTTTGTTGATATTTAATAAATTAATTCATTTTTTTCCGATCAGAATGATTAATTTCCAATGGGAACACACCACTGGATTTATCAATGTAATGTGTATATACGAGCGCTGCTTGATAACTCCGTGACTAACTTGAAATGCAAAACTACTCTCATAAACACCCACCTTTTAATGGACAGCTGACAAATTTTGAGCAAGACGCATCGTTTAGCTTGTGTTTGACGGCCATTAAAAGCAGACAGCCTCGTGAATTTTAAGTTGCTTAAGTTTAAATGTTTGCATACAAAAGCAAGGAATATAAAGAGCCTTCTAACAGGGGCTTGCGAACTTGCATAAGGGATAACGGATATCTTTCTAAGTCAAATTTGTTTTATCACCTCAGTCAGTTCTGATTCCTGAAGTTGCCAAACGGCGCCTACGAAATAAAGATTCAAATAGTTACAATAAATTCTCTATCTTATCATCTTTCTTCATCTGTCCTCTCAATACCATTCCCTACTTTCTCGGGTCATTTCCTGGTACTACTAAAAAAATCACCGTTCATGGATATAACATTTCCTAACTCGTTGGTCAGGTCGTCAATGTCAACGACGAGTACTATAGGTCACTCAGGCTACCCGATACCTCAACAGTTTTCCAGGCTGAGATTTATGCCATTACCGAGGCAGCATTAAGGATTAATGGGCTCAGTGTAGAGGCAAGAACTATTGACATTTTTGTAGAGAGTCTGGCTGCAATTAGAGCCCTGGACTCGGGGATAATAAAGTCGAAATATGTACTGGCATACATTCAGTCTCTGGCTCGACTTAAAAGACCTGACGTCAAGATAGTTTGGGTTTCAAAGCATGAAAGCATTCAGGGAAATGAAAAGGCGGACGAATGCGCAAGACCAGGTTTGGCCTTGGATGAATCTGCTGAACAAAACTCAGTAGTGGGCAGAGAGGAAGGTGACAAGCAGGTGGTCAACAATTACCACCTGTAGGGTCTTGACCCTCACTTACCAGAGCTAGGACTAGACAGCTTCTAACTTTTGAGAAGAGGTCGTTGGCACTCCTGGTAGGGGTATTGAAGGGGCACTGTGCAATTGGACACATGTCAGAGCGTTTGGACTTTCCCCATGATGGCCGCTGCAGGAGCTGTTTCGACGAAGAAGAAGAAGAGTCACTACAGCATTTCCTTTGTGACTGTCCGGCCCTGCAGGAGCGTAGGCTTAGATATCTAGCCTCTCGATTCCTGCGAGATCTGGACTGCCTCAGGGATGCACCGCTGGCTGCCCTGGCGGTTTTTGCGGGTGGTTCTCAGCAACTAGTACTTCCTTTTGAAAGGATTGTGTAGGGTATAGTCCTCTGGGCATCACAATGGGCCTTTTTATGGCCTCCGAGTGTTTTTCTAGCTTAATGCGGGCAGCCCTTCCAACCTAACCTAACCTATTGGTCGATGATTGCCAACTTCTTTTGTCCTAAATTCGATGATCTGGCCACAAACGACATGTGCTTTCAGCAGTGCAGCCCAACGTATCCCACAGCTCGTGCCACACATTCTGCACGAACGATTTGAAAACATGTCACCTCACGTCGAGCTGAGTGAACAGCCCACCGAGATCATACGATGTGATGTCGTTAAACTTTTTCTTAAGCGGATTTCCCAAGTCGCAGGCCACAAACCACACCAGTCCCATGCCCGATTTATGCGGGAGAGTCATGCAAAATTGAACATTTCTGATGAGCTCCACTCAGAAAAACCGTGGCAGGCATTTTATTGATGTTATTTTCCACATTTAATGACATCAATAGTTCTTTCAATTGCATAAAACACAGCGATGATATCTCACACACAAATTTCTGAACTGAGGTTGTAGGCACCTTAGCTGCGCGAGTACCTCACGGTTTATATGAATATTTGGGCAATGTACGAGTTCTCACGTGTGTACGTATTACCACACTGAAGAATAGTTGGTTGGTTGGTTGGTATACGTGGCTGCCTGTATCCCACAAGCATTCAAGGAGGATCCCTCTGAGATCCTGTTTTGAAAGACCGCTCCACTCGTCAGTGCTAACCTATGTAGAACCGAATCCAGATCCCAGATAAGGTGACCTAGACCTATACCTGATAGCTCCAAAAGGTCGGATATTATACTGTTGCCTAAGATTCTGTGTCTCGTATGGTGCAATGCCGGGCATTCACAAAGGAAGTGATAAACTGTCTCTTCCTTGGCCTGATCCCGGCAGCTGCGACAGAATGCATTATAGGAGAGACCTATCCTACCAGCATGTCTGCCTATTGCCCCGTCACTACTGCGACGAGTCTTGAGATGTCCCTACGGTTCCTGTTGATCAGCTGTGCTGAAGAATACTCTTCCGCATCCATCACATTCTTCAGACTTCTATGCCCACGACTATTTTATGTTCCAAACCTGAAGAAAGTTACTTGAGAAAAGCTATTACTTCGAAGGAATAAACAAATTGTAAGAACGCTGTGCTAAATGTATTGATTTAATAGAAGATTATTATATATTTTTGTAGGACTGACACTCAGGGGAAGACCTCTACGTCCACACTTGCAGTGTTTTGCCCCGAAGTAGAAATAGAGGATAGTACTGAGAGTAAAGATGAGAATGTGGAGAATTTATTTTGGCTATTATAATCTTTACTTCGTGAGCGAAGTTTTGCTCCAGGAACGACGAAGAAGTGTGTTGTTACTCTGCTCTTACAGTGTGAATCGCTGCCTGTAATTTTGGGTGACAAGTGCTATGCCTTCGTCACTGAAACAAACCATACAAAACGACTAAAGCTAATTTGATAAATTTGACATCACATACATGACCGATTGCGGAGACGAACTCGGAATTTTCGGTTTGAGAAAACAGCGAAAAAAAAACTTTATTCAAATAGTCACGGAGTTATCAGACAGTTCTAGTAATATCCATATAAATTTCAATTACTTTCTTAACCTACAATTTCTTTATTATTTCCAATCCTCAAATTTGCATTTAAAACTTTTTTACTTTTCTAAACTTTATTGGTATATAAATAAATCAAAGAGTACATAGTAGCTTTTCAAATATATTAAGAGTAAATTGCCAGTGGTTACGTGTGGATTATATTCGCTGACCAATGGTCCCATTTTTTAATTATCTGATACAACATTTCACCTGGACTCTCGGTTGCACCCAATTGTCGTGCACCATAGAGTCGGTAATTTGGTGCCAATTTCTTGAGACGCACTCCCTCTTCCATTAATGAGAGACTGGCATTCAACTGGATCTCAGTAGGTGCAACAGTAGTATATGTACCGATAAATGATATACCCACACTATCATAGTTGTAGCCTTTGGTATGGGAGCCCACGTAATCCCAACCACGACCCACATAAACGCGACCGTCACTGCTTATAAGGAAATTGTAAGCGATATCGTCCCATCCCAGTGAATACATGTGAAATTCTTGTATCACTCTAACACGCTGGGCACATATTCTCTGCAATTATTTACAATTGATTGTTCAATCAGTATATTTCAGTATACTTCCTTACAGGCTGGATCAGCACGATAACTACTTACTATGGTCTCGCATGGCTCGGAAGCTGTGTGTGATATAACGACACGGTGCAAAGGTAATGCCTGCTCATCCAATTCATTCTTCTGCGGATGAGCTCGCCAAACATCTCGCTCAACTAAACACAATGTGCCATTGCCCTCACATTCTGCTTCGTCGTCCGCGTGACTGTCATCTAGAATACATTGCAGTAGAGCAAACATTAAGGCGGTTCTTAACTGGCTAGCAATTTATTAACATATTTATTCGTTACATTTCCCGCGAAATAAGTTTAAATGCAAATTTATCGCTTGTGTACGAGCAGTTATCAATCAACTTGGCTGCATTCTACTCGTTTCTGCTAATCTGTATGTGCCTTAAGGCTTTCGAATTATTTAAATTTTCTGAAAATCAATCACTCCAATTCACAATTGTTGATTCATTTATACTAATTTCGCTGGTACTTTACGATTTATTTATAAATGTAGGGATTTTTACTTGTCGTTATTACCTATTCGTATCTAAATGTATTCAACTGGCTTTAATTAAATAATAAAATTATATGAATCAAACTTCAATTCCGAGGCACCTTATTTTATGATGTACTTTTTGTAAGGAAGTACATTAGCATGAGAGAATTCTTTGCGTAAAGTAGCCTTTTAAAATAAAATGTGGGCAAATTTGAGGTTAGGAAATAAACTGGCTTAAAAAACACTTTTAAAACTAGAAAGATGGGGATTAATCATGGAACATAATGTCGAGGAAATGTCTCCCTCTAGTACTTCGGCAGACATCCGCTCTTTTCAAAAAGTTTTTAACCACATTTAGCAATAAAGTTTCACTTATCTCGTCGATGCAACGCCGAATTTAATCTTTCAGACCGTCAGTTGTTTTTGGCCCAAGAGAAAATAATCGAGCGGCGTTAAATTACAAGAATGAGGCAACTGCAAATCTATAAATAAAGGGACAGAGAAATTTCTCATTAAATAACTGAATTGTTTGGTCGGCTGTGTGTCGCCGTTTATCTGAAACCAAAGGTCTCTGATGTCAACATTAACCAATTTGTTTCCATAACCGTCTAATTGAAAATGGATCTCATCATTAAAAATGGTTTTGTTGGAAAATGCGTTGCTTTCGTTCAGTTTTTCAAACGTTCGACACAAAAAATTGTCGGCCGGTTTTGATTTTTTTTTTATCTTGGACCAGCACTCAGGGGATGACCCCTATATATGCAATGCATTGCGCCGGAACTGAAAACGAGGGGATAGTATTGAGGGGACAGATTAGGAAAGATGAGAAGATAGACAGTTGTTTTTGTAGCTATTTCAACCTCTTTTTACTTCGCCGGCTAATTTTCGCTACAGGGCCGAAAAGGTGGGTGCTGTTACTCTGCTTTTTAGTACATGATAGTGTCAGTCGCTGCCAATTATATTCAGTGATCAGTGACTATGCCTTCATCATTGAAACAGGCTGGCAACAACTAACACAACCATGCACTAATACTGATCAGAAGAATTCAACACAATATTTCATGACTCAGCGCGGGCTCGAACTCACGACCCTCCGCTTCATAGTCTCGTGTTCTACTACTTCAGCCAACAGCACCCACCGGTTTTGATTCTTGAACGAGTTGAACTTTAGAAGCGTTAAAATGAAGATCTTTAGGCGAAATGTTGCGCAAAGTTCTTTTGGTGATGCCCAATTGTTGTGAACATCGACGAGTTGATGTTCCAAGCTCAATCTCAGCACTTTTCTGTACAGCGGCTACGTTTGCATTACTACGGCCACTACGAGCATATTGTTTTGATCTATTGTCAGCAATAGTACCCTGAGTCTCGAATTTAAGGATTAAATTACGCACACCAATCTTAGGAGGAGCCTGATCAGGAGAAAATTTGCCCATCCTGTATAATTTTCATTTTTAAGACAAAACAGTTCGCAATGCAAAATTCTCATAAAGTTCATGCCACTCAAACTTTTGAGTCTCACTGTAATAACTTGTTGTTGAAGCGTTTTTCAAACAGAGTGCAGAGGTAGAGGAGATGCGTAATGCTGTCCTCATTCTCCTCAGCAGAATTCTTGCTACAGGAGACCGGGTGTTACAGCAACTTGTTGATATTCCACACTTTGTTGCGGTGTAGATCGGGAGAGAGGGTTACTCGGTTTTCCCAGACCTTAAAGTTTGCCCGAAAAACATATATGTTATGACCGAATGTATGAAATAGAGAGAGTACTGTTTGCTGAAATAGTTATCACGGGACTAGGAAGCTGAAAGTACCGAGTTCGAGTCTGCTCTCAGTCATAAATATGGTGTCGAATTCTTGTGGTTAGCATTAGTGCATGGTTGTGGTAAATGTTGTCAGCCTGTTTGAGTGACGAAGGAATAGCACTGGTCACTGAACACGACTGGCAGCAATTGACACATCATGTAGTAAAGAGCAAACTAACACCACCTTCCTTTGTCGGACCTGTAGCAAAAATTAACCTTCGAAGTAAAAGGTTCAAGTACCTACAACAAATTCTCTATCTTCTCGTCTTTCTTCATCTGACCTCTCAATACTAGCTCCTTCTTTCTAGTTCCGGCGCAATGGACTGCATATGCACGAGTCTTTCCCTAACTGCCAGTCCTACTAAGAAAAATTAATAATCTCCTCTCTAATCAATACATTTAGTTCTGCGTTTTTACAATTTCTTTATTCCTTGTAAATAATAGGTTTTCTCAAGAAAATTTCTTCATGTTTGTGGGTGCTGTTGGCTGAAGTAGTAGAACACGAGACTATGAAGCGGAGGGTCCTGAGTTCCAGTCCGCGCTGAGTCATGAAATATTGTATTGAATTCTTCTGATCAGCATTAGCGCGTGGTTGTGTTAGTTGTTGCCAGCCTGTTTCAATGATGAAGGCATAGTCACTGGTCACTGAACATAATTGGCAGCGACTGACACTATCATGTACTAAAAAGCAGAGTAACAGCACCCACCTTCGTCGGCCCTGTAGCGAAAATTAGCCGGCGAAGTAAAAGAGGTTGAAATAGCTACAAAAAAAAAAACTGTCTATCGTCTCATCTTTCCAAATCTGTCCCCTCACCACTATCCCCTCGTTTTCAGTTCCGGCGCAATGCATTGCATATGTAGGGGTCATCCCCTGAGTGCTGGTCCTACTCCTAAAAAAAAAAAAATAAAAATAAAATAGTCACGGTGGCCGGCATCTGGAGAATAAGATGCACATACGAAATTTAAAAGCAACTAGATCCGCCTTCCGTAGTTTGGCAGGAGGACAAACGGACCCACTGAAGCAAAGTCGATAGAAAGCTAAAGTTGCCGGGTACTTTTCGCGCAGCAATAATCTAGCACTCGCAACACGGGGTACTGTATCCCTCGCAGATATTATATCATCTAGAGAGTAAGGAGCAGCAAGCACGATATTACTGGTATGTTTGAATGTGCTTGCAGCATCACTTTTTACGATGTTCGGGCTTGCGCACGTTCCATGCGGAGATATCGTGTGGCGGACTTTGATTTTCAATCGGGATATTGGTGAGGTCTCTTTTGGCAGTCCACTTGGTGGCTGCGGTTTCATACCAAGTAGCTGGTGGTGACTTGAGACTTCGATCCAACCAATACTAACAATTCTCAGGCGCTGTCTCGAAGCAACAATTCCTTCAAAGTTGGTGCTGAAGAAGGTCAGTATAGTTCTCGTCTGTTTATAGGATTCTGTCTTGCTGGCTATTCCACAAAAGCCGGTAAATATGTCTTTGATTTACGTCAGTTCCTGCCTTGCGGCCTAACCCGACGATGCTCTGAACATCGGGTGAAAATTGAGTGTTACCAGCACCCCTCTTAGTACCCAAGAGACCACATGAAGGCGACCTCGGGTCGAACAGGTGGCAATTTCTAGAACATGATTTGGTAAGCCCCATGATCTAACACCTTGCTTAAGTGCCGATCCTATCTAGATGATCCTTTATTTGTTGATTCACAACAACACATAGATTTTGCTACTATCAGCCGGACCGAAATCCAACCGCAAGGATTGAACATCAATCCTTATCTGACAAATCTTCCACCAAATTGATGACCACAACCACCACGTGTACTCCCGAGGGAGACCTCACCAATGGATCCCGTGGTACCAGTTCCAACTACTGGTAAAGCCTCGAAAGTCAAACCAGTGGCGGTTCTATAAACTTTCTATCGACTTCGGTTTCTTTTTTACCCAAACCTAGGTGTCGCCGCACCTATTATTTCTTACTCAGGCACGTAGGGGAACCTACTACTTTTATATTCTTATATGCACATCCGTTACACTGTAACTGAGGTTGAGCAGTAACATATAAGTTTTACGGGGGCACATGCAAAAGTACTGCCTGAAAACATCGTAACCCCTCACAAAAGCCGGTAAGTGCGGCTACGACACTTCGCAAGTACTTTCTTGTAAAGTCCATGGGATTTTTATTTTAATTTAAGGCGAGGACAGAGCATTCTCGCTATTACGTGAATTCCCTATACCAGCTGTCTCGACCTACTTCAACGGCAGCATGAGCGTGACAGCCCAGTGAGATAGCCCACGCGGAGGTCTTGAAGTTGAGCTCTCCTCTTTGCTAAATCATTCCTAACCTCGTTGCCCAAAATAGTCCCATGTCCTCATGCCCACATGAAGTCCCAGCAACCTTGTCAAGCACTTTGCGACATTCTCGGACAAGGTAAAATGTGCTGTACGCACATGTGAAGGGTTGAAGATTGACTGGTTATGACTTAAATATCTCTATTCTTTTTATTTAACCGTCATTCAGTCTACGAACGCTACTCATGCAACGCATTATGCCCAAAATATGGAAGTAGAGGATAGTGTTTGACATCCAATAAAACCTTAGCCAGATGGTTGCCAGATCTGCCTGGGGTTCTGAAGAACATCCCAATTCCGAAATGCGGTATGTAGACACTCGCCTCTTGGAGCCATCTCTGAACACCTGCATGGCTTCTGGAAAACCTACATTTCCTTTTGAAGTGGGAATTCGGAGTCGGCAGACTATGAGATTAAGCCTCTGTCATCGTACTTACCAGATTTGGTCATTTGCTCGCCACTTTTTCCTGTTCTCAAGATTAAGGATATCCACGAAAAGACGGCGTCTTGCGACAATTAAGGAGACAAAAACCTGATCGCTGAAAGAGCTGAAGGACATACTAGAGAAAGAGCATAACAGAACTGCTTCTAGGATAGTGTATTATATCTGAGATGAAAAATTCAATTTAGTTTTTGAACAGACCTCTTATATATATGTAATAATCTGAAGCATTTAGTTTTATCAGTCGTATAGAGTAATTGGAATTTAAGAAGGAATGCTGAATCTTGCATTTCAACAGTTTGCGATCAATTGCAGTTTCATGTTGTCGTACAATGAAGCTGACATCACTGCATGATTGCAAAGAAGAAACGAAATTGCTAAATAGTTAAACACACATGAGTTAAAATATTGGGTGGTGGAAAAAATATTAACTTCTATTTGTTTCAATCAACTAACCGAGAGCAGTAAAATTTAATGGCATACGAGTCTCATCTGCTCGATGCATGTGTATGTGCGTCAGTCTGTCTGTCTGCCTGCTAGTCAAATGAAGTCGTATAAAAACTTGATAAATGAATACCTATTGTTGAATTGATTGGAATAATATGTCTCGATTCTTCATTATTTCCAATAACAAGCTTACTTTTGCCTCCATTCAGCATCCTGCTGCCCAGCATCGTGGCCACAACCAGCAACGCCGTAAAAATCAAAACACCAGGAATAATAATTTTTTTACGTTTCGAAAGATGTTCGTACAATTTGTTTGTTTTCTGTGCGGGTGAACTGCTGCTATCTTTGGCTGCAATGAAAAAGTAAAAATAATTATTATTAATGATTCGATTTTCAGAAGCGCATGATGTTAAACAGAACGTTTGACTGATTAATTAATTGCGGAAAAAACAAAATTAATACAAATGTGTGCATTAACATTTAACATTTTTCCTATTTGAGCGCGGAACCATCATTCAAAAGAGCATTTAATAATTTAATTTATTAGCATCGTAATTTATTTAAAATATTCGTAAATATTTATGCAAGCGTGTGTACACTTTAGGGCATTCATTCCGTTAAAAGTTAATCGGCTAACTGATTAATTAATACCCGATTAACAGACCGGTTAATTTGAATATTGCTTTTTTCGATTATAGATTAATCGAATTTAATTTAATTTAACTTAATTCCTTTAAACGACTAATCGATGTAACAAAATTTTTCTTTTTTTTTAAATATAAATTTTTTTTGTGCTTTTAATTATTTGTTTCATCACATATACAACAAGTAATAACCGTATTTATATTCGATCTTAAATACCCTCCAAATATTTAGTAAGGGACAGAGGAATATTTAAGACATCTCTGTACCCAATTTTAAATATCTGTTTTGAGAGAGTCATTCCGGGAAGGGTCGTGGTGGAGACGTTTTACCTCTGCAAGATCAGAGAACATCTCAGCTTTTTATAGGCTTAAGGAATACAAAGTGTTCAATATTTACACTATTTTTGCATATAATATCATACGTCAACGCCCACTAAAGGGGGTGGGGTCAAAAATAGACTATATCATGTTTTCCACAGACGAACGTATGGGCATTGCTAGACCGAGACTTCATCACTGATGAAGAATATATATACTTAATGGGGTCCAATTCTTTTGGAGGGTATTAAAACTGCATTTTGGCGAGGTCGCTCTGGCAAGGGCTGTGGGGGAGACTTTTCACCTTTGTCATAAAACTCTAAAAATAAATGTTTGGGATAATTAAATACAAAATGAAAATAAATTTTTTTTTGATAAGGTCATTTTGTTGGCAAAGGGGGAGGAGGGGTTAGAGCAGAGTAATACCAGGTTACGTCTCAGCTTCGTCATTAAAGCTTAGAAATGTTATTTTTAAAGAATGTAGGCTGAAGTAAAACAAGTGCAAGTTTTACACTATTTTTGCATAAAAAAATTATTTTTTTTAATTTTATGGCTTCAAGCGTTGGACCTTCTTTGACATAAAAATATATCATCAGCAGAACATCTGGGTTGGTTTAGTTCTTCTTAGAGGAACTTTTTTCCCTCTGACCCGATTTGGCCCATTTCCAATTTCAACCTGTGCTATATTTAGACTAAATTTCAATTGTCTGGCTCTTTTCGTTTGGACTGAATCGTGATTTCTACAGACGGACGGACGGACTGACGGACATGCTCAGATCGTCTTAGATTTCATCACTGATCAAGAATATATATACTTTATGAGGTTTCAGATGTATATTTCGCTGCGTTACAAATAGAATGATAAAGTGAATATACCCTCTATGTTCTTTTTTGGAGGGTATAAAAAGGCTTGTGTTTGGAAAATATTTTTTCGTACAGGCAAAGAAAATGTTCTTTTTATTAATAAGTCAAATGATAGACAGCAAAGACTGCAAGCATTCATAAAGATGTAAGAAGGGAATAAGTTTCGCCTTTTACTTGATCGTTGATCAAAATAGTGGACAATTTCCTTTGTGTATATAAATGAGTGGGTCATTCCATGGCTGATTTGGATTTGGATAAACAAGTTTTCGAAAACTTGAGGACAACAATTCTATTAAATATAATGAATGTAATTAAATTACTTTATTTACCCTATCAAGGTAACCCTTTAATCAGGCAATTCATTTATTTCATTAATTTTCAATTTATTTTTTTTTATATATATTTTTTGTTAATAATAAAAAATAAATATTATTGTTTAATAATTACTTGAAGCCTTTGGAAGTGAATAGAAAGGATTTTAGTGTAAAGACTCTTTTTGAAGATATTATTAAGTTTTTGATTAATAATTAAATAAAAGTCAACAACACAACTGACTTAATTAAAAATCTAAGGATTAGATTTTTACGGTGTTCAGACATGCATTATAGGGCATTATTGAGTTCAATTAAGTATATAAAATTTTAATGAAGTAATTTCTCAATTAACTCTTAGTTGCTAGAATATGGAGTAAAATTTCTTATTATTAGACGAGACTTGTGAGAAAATTGAAAGAAAAAACATTAACAAAATATGCCGAGTCATATTGAAGTCAAGTTATTGATATTAAATTTAATATTAATTAGAAAATTAAAAAAACAAAAATAATTCCCAGATTTGAACCTTAAGGCCCAACTGTAATATGAATAAGCAAACTTAAGCAACTGTGCGATTACATACAATAAGTATGTGTGCAACAATAATGTACTTAAGAGAAACTTGAGAGAAACTTTTCGTCAAGTTTCGTCAAATGCCATTTGTTTAAGTTATGATAGAGTTAATGTCGACGTCGTCGACGCCGTCAAATGTCAAAAAAAAGTTGAATCGTATGAAATTGTATGAGAGCAGTTAATCTCAACGACGTAAAAAATTTGACGCGCGAAAAAGTTCAATCTGTTTCAACTTTTTCGGCGTCGTTGCGGTGTTGCTCAGACAAAAACATATTTTTTAATTAAAATGAATTCAAATCTCACATTAGATGAGCAGCTTATAAATGCTGTTCGTGAAAATGAAGTGTTTTACAACAAATTCTCCAAGAGCTATAAGAATATAGCTCTTAAAGTGGAGGTTTGGAAAAAAAATAGGGACAGCTTTAGGGATATCAGGTAAAAACATTAATAAAATACATATTTCAATTATGTATGAATGCACCACTAGGTGGAAAAGCCTCAGAGATAAGTATATGCGAGAGAAAAAAGTCAAAAGAGAGAGAGAGAGAGAGAGAGGTGTTAACGTCGTCGACGGCGTTTACATTAACAGCAAAATGAAATTTTACGCCGAACATCACAATTTCGGCGTTGCGACGCCGTCAACGACGTCGACATTAACTCTAGCATTAAGAGCCAAACTGAACGAACATTCCGTACGGAATTGCTTATTCATATTATAGTTGGGCCTTAAAGAATACAAACAAATAAGAACGTTATATTCAACCGGGTCGAATCTTAAATACCCTCCAACTATTTAGTAAATAAAAACTTTATTTTGTAGGGGCCACTGCGGGAGTGGCCGTCACCTTTACCATAAAACACTAAAAAGTCAATATCTGGAATTATTGAGTGTAATTTTTTTGTTATAGGGCCATTTAGGTGGGAAAGGTGGTGGAAGGTTCGGGTAGAGGAAGATCAGAGAATATTTCAGCTTCTTTATAAAATCTTTATACTTTTCCTTTTTAAGGAATGTAGACTAAAATTATACAATTTGTTAAATATTTACACTATTTTTCCATGTAATATGTTACTTCAACGCCCACTAAAGGGGGCGGGGTCCAAAAATGAATTTTGTGGCTGCAATTTCAACGCTTCGGATCTTCTTTGATATAAAAATACATCATTTGCTTAACAAAATTACAAAAAACTTTGTAATTGGTGGGTCTAGCTCTTCTTAGGGGAACTTTCTTCCCTCTGGCCCGATTCAGCCCATTTAGTAGTGATCTGTGCTATTTATCCTTCAAAATTTATTTATACCAAATTTCAACGGTCTGGCTCTTTTCGCTTGGATTGAATCGCGATTTCCACAGACGGACGGCCGGACCTGTCTAGATCGTTTTAGATGTCATCACTGATCAAGAATATATATACTTTATGGGGTCTTAGAGGGATATTTCGCTGCGTTACACACGAAATGGTAAAGTGAATATTCCCTCCAATGCTTTTTTGGAGGGTATACAAATTTTTACTTTTAGTGGTCATGCGATACTTTAATTGACTAAATTTTGTATATGTGGGCAGAAAAATGATTATGTCAATAAAATGAATATTGACTCAATTAAAAATGCATGTCTGAACATCATATTATACAAAGTAATTAAGCTAAAAACATTTATTTGAATACTTGATAATAAAGTGTTTTGAGACTTTGTCTGAAGCAAAACAAATTCACATTTAAAAACTTAAGTTTCAAATCAATGATCGATAGCCAATTTGCACACACATACCCGCACATACAACTACATGTATGTAAATGTATGTATGTACCCGTATGTACCTAATTATTACTAAGAATATCTAGAGAATTTAATCAATTGGTTATTTTTTTCTAAAACAGAAATAATTTTTTATTTGAATTCAATTTCTTCGAATTATTTACAATAAAAATTATTATATTTTACGGCCAGAATTATTTGACTAAAAAGATTTATAGACTGAATAAAATTTCGATTATATATTTGGGGTACTATTGTAGTTGTGTTATCTTTTCATACCCTTCATCAAAAATAGTGAATGGTTTTGTTATTCTGTGTGTAAGTGCCACAATATTATTATGTGACCCCATAAAGTCTAATATATTCTAGGTCCTTATGGTTAGTGAAATCAAATAAGCGCTGTCCGTGAAATAGGTTTTCCGATAGAAACCTTGATCTTGGATTGATGTGTTGAAAATGTTTCTGAAGAAATTGCTATTGGAAATCAACAAAATCTAAAATATGGTTGCAGAGCTGGACAATTTAAACTTGTTTTTCATATATGTGTAAAAGTTAGAAATAATTTTTTTTTGCTAATTGCAACTATTTTATACTTCAGAAATAATTAAATTGGTATTAAAAATTAAACAAAATTAAAAGGGCGTTTCCAGGGTTAGACAATTGCAAATTGTTTTGGTACATACAAGTAACCGAAGGAAACAAACTTTTTCTTCTTGTTTACATATTAAACATGTTTGGTGTTTTTAAAAGAAAGTCATTGTTAATAGGAATCAGCAAAGTCAAAAAGATGTTTCCAGAGCAGGAAAATTGCAAGTAACTAAATGAAAGCACCTAAGTTTTCTCTTTTTGGTAATCAAACGTATTTTATAAGATATTCAGACATGCACCTTAATTGCGTTTTTCGTAATTAATGCATTATTGAGTTCAATTAGCCATATAAAACAGTACATAGTTAAGTAATTGCTCAATTAACAATAAATTTTTATACTCGTAAAATCGAGTAAAATTAAAAAGTGTATTTAGTGAGCAAAATTAATTTTTTTGGGAAATTCACTGTTTTCAAAAGACATAATATGATAATTTTCTTTGAAAAGTATAAAAACTATTGCACTATTTTGTGGAAACAGTATTAGTAACAAGTAGAAGTGCTATAAACAGCTGTGCCGAATCTTAAATACCCTTCACAGATGTATTTCTCCTTTCTTTCTACAACAGAAAATAGATTTTATTCACTAAAAAAACCAAAATAAGCAATTTATTTGGTTCGATTTTTCAACTCTGGAATCTATTTTTTATTTTTAAAATATTTTAAGCGAATGTAATTCTTCTTGAAGTATAAAAAACATTTAATTCAACAAAAAAAAAATTAAGAACTTATTTGGTTACTTTTATGTACCAAAATTTTTTGATTTTCCAGCCCCGGAATTGAATTCGATATTTTCGGTTTTTGATACCAATTTAATTATTTCTTAAGTATAATGCAAGTATAATTCGCAAAAAAAAACAAAATTGGGAACTTATATGGCTACATACCAAAATACATACCAAAAAATATTTCAATTTTCCAACCCTGGAATCGAACATCTAATTTTTCGGTTTTTAGTACTAATTTAATTCTTCCTGAAGTATAAAATAAGTTTAGTTTGCTAAAAAAAACTAAATTAGGAACTTATATAGATATATTTATATTACAAAACATATATCGATTTTGGAACCCTGTAGTAGAATTTTTAATTTCATTTATTTATTACACGAATATAATTCGCCCTGAAATATAAAATTGGTTTAATTCTCCGAAAAAACCAACATTAGGAATTTATATGGCTGCTTTTATGTACTAAACATATTCCACTTTCCGAACCCTGGAAGCGACATTTTTTTTTTGTTTTCTTTTTTACCAATGCAACCCTCAATGAGGTATAAATTAGTTTAATTTAACAAAAACTTAAAATTTATAAGCATTTTGGTCACTTTCATGTACCACAAAATATTGCATGTACAAAAAAAAGTTCAATATCCCAACCCTGGAAAAAAAATGTATTTTTTTAGTTTTTAATACAAATTTGATGCTTCCCAAAGTATGAAATAGGTTTCATTAACAAACAAAATAAAAAATAATTGGTTTTCGCTAGTTAATTTTGTGTCGAGAAACTGGTGTAATCTTTCCAGCTCTGGAACCGTAATGTGGATTTTTCTGAATTTCAATTCATTTCTATTCAAGTCTATTTAAGTTCAATCTATCAGTCCAAGAATGAAGACTCCAGCTTTTCTGGAGGCTTGGGAAAGCTGATTTCGCGTCATACGTCATCGCTATTCATAAGACGCCTATACTTTATAAAGCCCCAAGTTAATATTAAAGAAATTACAAACGGAATGACAAACCTATATATACCTTTTCACTTTTTTGTGGAGGGTATACAGAAGTGTGTGTGTGTGTGTGTATTAAGTTTTTCCATGTTTTTAGCGGCATGTGTAAACGTTAAGTTAATAAAAATTTAGATATTTTTAAGATATAATATTTTGAAAAAATATTTTTTTCAGGTGACCGACCTTAATTGTCCAATTGAAATCAAAAAATTTTTAACTGGGATATTTTTTTAAGCGAAATTAGCATACGCAACTTTTTTCATACATATTGATATATTTTGTGTGTAATTTTTATCTGTCTTGAAAAAATGGTTTAAGAACCCCTATTTCGAAAGCGTGCTATTTAATCCTGTCCATACATGTTTCCGTACCAGGGCGAATTGATACTAATTCGCCTTGATTCATATCTACTAAATGCTTTGGCAGACCCCCATATAATTTCAATTTGAAAGAATTGTAGAAAAAATATTATGTGGGCGGACGACCGTTTCATAAATAATGCCCCGAGAGTAAAACAATTGAAAATTTCCTCTATTATTATTTTCGCTTTATTGTTGCACAGAACCCTTTCATTCCGATTTACTTACCATTATTTGAGGAAATTTCTATGTCTTCGCTTGAAAAGGTGGGATTATCTTTTTCATTGGCCTGCTGCCGCTTGTCACGGCCATCAATGAGAAACTGTTGTATCGTTACAGGACCCTCGTAGAAGTGCTTATCGCCAAAGGTCACATCTGTGGAATTACTGAGGGCTATGCTGCCAATTTGTGGCCGTTGAGCAATGGCTGAGTTTGATGGCCCCGGTCCCAGCGATTGAGCAGCTCCTATTCTATCGCCAATAACGGCTAAGGCTGCTAGTGCAGGTAGCGGATCGTGGTTACTGTTTGGTATTACTTTTTGATTTAGGACAGTATGACCGTTAATATTTGGAATCTGAGGATCGTTGGCTGAGTATGTCACCTGAGTACCAAGTTTTTTTATCACATAATTTTCATGGTCACCGTCAATGTCGCTATTGAAATCTGAATCGGCATCGGAGTCTGATGTTATGATTGTGGAACTAATGCTGCGTATGGAAACAACTGGAGATCCGTTGAAGTGATGCATATTGGAAGGCAGGTTGTTGTCGTAACTGTTTGTAGTCGATGGCGCAGATAGTGATGATGACGTTGATGCAGGCCACTGTTGCAGGTTAACAAACTCATTTTGTTGTTGTAGCGAAGGTTGTTTGTTGTCATTCGTTGTTGTTGTTGGACTTTCGGTTGCTGTCAATGTTTCCACATTCCGTTGTTGCCCACCACTTGATGCTTTATTGCTTTCAATAATATTTCGTTTTTGTTGTTGATATCGAGTGCAAGTGCCTCCATTGTCAACATTTAGCACTTTGAATTTATTATCAAAGTTCTCAGAAACAGCATTGTCGGTTTCGTCATCATGATCGACATCATTATCACCATTTTTATTTATATTTATAATTTTGCAGTTGTTGCCTTTATAATTGTTTACATTGTTATCGGGAATTGTTTTTTT
Organism: Linnaemya tessellans; assembly: GCA_951800035.1. Taxonomy (NCBI): domain Eukaryota; kingdom Metazoa; phylum Arthropoda; class Insecta; order Diptera; family Tachinidae; genus Linnaemya; species Linnaemya tessellans. The sequence continues at coordinate 50,977,222 of OX637535.1, forward strand.
ATTGTTTTTGTGAAATATTTCATGGCATTGATTCTCATCTGTAGTTGTTTCAATTGTATACGTGTTTGCGGTGGTGGAGGAGGAGGAGGAGGAGGAGGAGAAGGGTGACGATATCGTCTGTATTTCGTCGTTCTCATTTACATTCACTCCCGAGTCTGTGGAAGATGTGCAGCTGGTTTTTGTTGCTCTCAAATTTTTTTCAATATTTAGAGCTTCATTTTGCTCTTCCGTAAATCCATTGTATTTTGAATTCGTTTGGAATGATAAACCTGTCGTCACGCCTCCGGTTACTGCAGCACTATTGTAGTGATCAGTTTTTGAATTTGAACAATTTAAAGATCTGTGACCGTTTATTTCATTTTTAATTAAATCATTTTGCTGTTTATTGTAATGCATTGTTTTTAATACAAAATGTCATACAAATTTCAATAGTTTCTGTTTAAAACTCAACATGAATGAACTGATTTCACAATATTCTTTTGTTATCATTGCCTTCCTTCATTGGTTCTTTAAATTACTTTTTTCTTTTTCTGAAATAAAAGATATAACTGAATAAATATTTAGGTATTCGTGTGTTTGTAGCTACTAAAATATATTAAAACAAATTTAAAAATAGCAGGCAAATAATGCATTTAGGGAAGATTAAATTGTGTATCCACACAATGAGTTTGAATGTTGATTTTAATTTTGCATAGAATATTTATTTTTCCGTGCAACGTACTAATATTAAGTTCTTTGTTAGCTTTTGAAATAAAAAAATAAAATCAAATACGTGAGGTAATTGAAAATTTACTCTAAAATAAGTCGTGAAAAGAAAAGTTTGTAAAAACAGCTGATACGTGTAGTGAGCATAAGTTTGGCAGCGAATACCAAACTTTATTTTCTAATACAAAAATTATTACTTTTGAGGTGGAAAAATACGAAAAATTATAACATTTGGTCTTGGACGTTTTATCATGTGTTTCAGAATTTAATCAAGTATAAACGTTATATTCGACCGGATCGGATCTTAAATACCTTCCAAATATTTAGTAATTAAATTTAAAATGTTTAACTTGCTGGGACAGAGTGCCTTTAACACATCTCTGTAACCCATTTTAAATCTCTATTTTGAGAGAGCCATTCCGGGAAGGGCCGTGGGAGAGACGTTTCATCTCTGCAAGATCAGATAATATCTCAGCTTCTTATAGGCTTAAGAAATAAAATTTTTTGAACATTTACACTATTTTTGCATATAATATCATACGTCAACGCCCACTAAAGGGGGCGGGGTCCAAAAAATAGACTATATCATGTTTTCCACATTGCTAGATCGTCTCAGACTTCATCACTGATAAAGAATATATATACTTTATGGGGTGCAATTCTCTTTGGAGGTTATTGAAACTGTATTTTGGCGGGGTCTCTCTAGCAGGGGCAGTGGGGGAGACATTTCACCTTTGCTATAAAACTCTAAAATTTAAAATTAATGTTTGGGATAATTAAATACAACATTTAAAAAAATAATTTTTTTTTTGATAAGGTCATTTAGGGGACAAAGACGGAGGAGGGGGTAGGGCAGAGGAGTACCAGGTTACGTTTCGGCTTCGTTATTAAAGCTTAAAAATGTTATTTTTTAAGTAAAACAATTTGTTAAATTTTTACACCATTTTTGCATATAATAACGCCCACTGAAGGGGGCGGAGTACAAAAAGTATTTATTATTATTTTATTTCTCCAAGTTGAACGCGTTGGTCCTTCTTTGACATAAAAATATATCATTTGCTTAACAAAATTACAAAAAAAAACTTTAAATGAAATTTATTTATTGTGACAACAAAATGTCAAATAAAAATTTTATAACAAAAAAACTTTAAAAATTATGTTGTTTTTTTTAGAGGTTGGTTTGGTTTTTCTTAGGGGAACTTTTTCTCTCTTGCCCGATTTAGCCCATTTCCGAACTTAACCTGTTCAAGATATAGTTATACCAAATTTCAAGAGTCTGGCTCTTTTCGTTTGGACTGCATCGTGATTTCCACAGATGGACGGACTGACATGCTCAGATCGTCTTAGATTTCATCACTGATCAATAATATATATACATTATGGAGTCTCAGATGGATATTTCACTGCGTTACAAACGGAATGACAAAGTGAATATGCGCCCCATATTCTATTTTGGAGGGTATAAAAAAGTTTCGAACAATAGCCAATCAACCTTAATTGAATTTAATAAAAACCGTAATAAGCTTTCGTTTTCAAGAGATTTAGCTCTCTGCGGTTTAGTTATACCCTAAACGCAAAAGTAGCACGGACAACAACCTGTTGTATAGCCAGGAAAATAATCCTTCCCATATAAACAAATCTATTTATTCTATTTTCGTCATGTTTTAGTTGCCAGCCTGTTTTCGTCTAAATGTTTTTTAGCTCGTACCAGCGTTGCCAAATGTGCAGATTTATCTGCATTTGACAGTTTTTCCAAGCATTGAGCAGTTTTGCAGTTTTTTTCTTTAAAAACCAGTTTTTCTGTAAATTGTGCAGATTTTGCAGGTTTTACATTTTACTTTTTTACTCCTAATTTTGTTATTTTAATTCAAATTTCTGAAACCATAATTTTACCCCATTTGCTTAATATAACAGTGGCAAGGTTTAACTATACTTTTTTATACGAGTATGTAATTATCACATACATCTTTGTGCACCCCTGACCACAAAGCAAGTTGAATTTTACCAAGGTGTATATTGCTGGTGGGAGCACGAGCTCACTAGCCTAACCTGATAAAACGTCAAACTTAGTAGTGTCGTTTAACGATTTTTAAGGTAGTTTCTACAATAAGTGTTCTATTTTTGTAGAAATGGTTGTACCTGTTAGATAGATATGCCTTGTGTTTTTCTATGTACATACAAACAAATTTAAATTTTTAATTATTGGTTTCAATATAAATATGAGAACGACATCGACTTGTCGAGATTCTGGAACAGGCAGTATTGTATCTGAATAATAATGAACTCTTTTTGTTTATTTAAACCCTATGTACCTATATATTTTTTATTAAAATGAATTGCTTTGTTATATGTAGATGTATATCATATTTAATTTGTTGTGTTATGTTTTTGTTTTATTAAAAAAATATGAAAAAAAAACTATATTTTTGTGAATTTTTTATGTGCAGTTTTTTTACGTGAAAACCAGTTTTTTTTTCTAAAGTTGCAGTTTTTTTTGGAAAAAGTTATGGCAACGCTGCTCGTACAACAACAAATTTTTAATTTACAGGTTTTTCCTCCAATTTTTCTAAATCGTACTCTTATTAAGCAACAGTTGCAGGCGGTGATTTTAATGATGCAAGAGTTGGCACTACTGGTACGAAGCTCAGCCAGTGTTTGTTTTATAAAAACGGGTAAACATAAATACAACATACTCGTACATGCAAACATACATACATACATACGTATTATTTGAAGAGTGAGGTGATTATTTGCAAGTCATTTTTGTTATGCGTGTACAGATCTTTAGTGCATACAAATTATTTATTTCCTTTTGCAAAACTTGATTTCAGCAACAACACAAAATATTCTTATAAAAATATAAACAGTGGCGCAGCCCGTTGATGACTGTCTTAAATAAACTTTAATTATTCTCTTAAGCGCGACGTTATTCTTAAAATAATTGTGGTATTGGCCACGATGTGGTATTGGTAATATTCCATATAAACCGGCTTTTGACGTGCATATGCACACACATACAAATAGGCATGTGTGTATGTGCGCATTCGGAACTTTTTAATTTTATAAATATCAATTCCAATGAATAATAACAAATAATCTACGAATAAATAACGCACATGTGGCATCGGTGTTTTTATTGCGAAAATCAGCCGGCCTCATACAATTGCTAATAAATCGTTTGCCTATGAAAAATGGCTTATGTCAAAATCATTCATTTAAAATATTTTTTTAGGAACCCCCGAAAAATATATTTTAATCATAAACTATGTAATTCGATAAGATAGCGAAAAATCCTCATATGCTTATCATCTTTTATAAAAAAACAATTCTCGAATTTGCTTATCAATTCTATTGATTTTAGTGCTGTTGCTTAATCTTCCAAAATATTCAACCGTTTAGTGAAAGCGAAAATTCTTTAGCCGACAACAAAATGTTTTTATCTCACGTCACTGAGATTAGACTGAATAAATATTTGTAGCAATAAATAATTGAAGATAAGGCGGCACTATAATTGTGAAAGAGAAAAATTTAAGTTATTTAATTCTGCTACTTGCTACGCTGTTGTCGGTGCTGCCAGATACTTTTCGTCGGCCTTCCAGCGTTGCTATTTATTATTTTTTTAAATGTTCACACTACGTAAAAAAAATCTTATTTCGCCATTAAAAACCTTCATTTAGTAATTCTATTGGAATTTATTCTTTAGGTCAGTTTTAGTTAAAAAAAAAAAATAAAGAAAAAACATAAACAAGTAAAAACGTTATATTCGAGCGGGCCGAATCTTAAATACCCTCCAAAACATCTCCGTACCCAATTTTAAATCTCCATTATGACACAGTCATTTCGGGAAGGGCCGTGGGAGAGACGTTTCACCTCTGCAAGATCAATTTCTTATATGCTTAAGAAATACAAATTGTCCAATATTTACACAATTTTTGCATATAATATCGTACGTTAACGCCCACTAAAGGGGGCGGGTTTCACAAATGGACTATATTATGTTTTCCACATTGCTAGATCGTCTCAGACTTCATCACTGATCAAGAATATATATACTTTATGGGGTGCAATTCTCTTTGGAGGTTATTGAAACTGTATTTTGGCGGGGTCTCTCTAGCAGGGGCTGTGGGGGAGACATTTCTCCTTTGCTATAAAACTCTAAAAATTAATGCTTGGTATAAATTAAATACAACATTTAAAAAAAAAATTTTTTATAAGGTCAATTTGTGGACAAAGACGTAGGAGGGGCTAGGGCAGAGGAGTACCAGGTTACAAACGAACCTGTGGGGATTGCTAGGCCGTCTTAGCCTTCATCACTGATCAAGAATATATATACTTTATGGGGTCCAATTCTTTTTAGACGGTATTAAAACTGCATTTTGACGGAATCGCTCTGGGAAGGGCGTGGGGGAGACATTTATCCTTTGCCATAAAACTCTAAAAATAAATGGTTGGGATAATTAAATGTAAAATTTATTCTAAAGTTTTTATTTGTTTTTGTTGGGGGGGGGGGGGGGGGGGGGGGTTTCAAAGGGGGAGGAGGGAGTAGGGCAGTGGAATACCAGGTTACATCTAAGCTTCGTTATTAAAGCTTAAAAATGTTCTTTTTAAGGAATGTAGACTTAAGTAAAACAATTTGTTGCATTTTTAAATATTTTTGCATATAATAACGCCCACTAAAGGGCGCGGAGTTCAAAAATTTTTTTTATTTTATTTTATGGCTCCAAGTTTAAGGCGTTGAGCATTCTTTGACATACAAATATATAATTTTCCTAACAAAAAATGCTTTAAAAGTTATGTTTTTTTAGAGGTTAGTTTAGTTCTTCTTAGGGGAACTTTTTTCCCTCTTGCCCAATTTAGCCCATTTCCGAACTTAACCTGTGCTATCCTTTACGATATATTTGTACCAAATTTCAGTAGTCTAGTTTTTTCGTTTGGACTGAATCGTGATTTCCACAGACGGACGGACACGCTCAGATCGTCTTAAATTTTTTTTTATCTTGGACCAGCACTCAGGGCATGACCCCTACATATGCAATGCATTGCGACGGAACTGAAAACGAGGGGATAGTATTGAGGGGACAGATTAGGAAAGATGAGAATATAGACAGTTTTTTTTTTTAGCTATTTCAACCTTTACTTCGCCGGCTAATTTTTGCTACAGGGCCGACGAAGGTGGGTGCTGTTACTCTGCTTTTACTACATGATGGTGTCATTCGCTGCTAATTATGTTCAGTGACCAGTTACTATGCCTTCATCATAGAAACAGGCTGGCAACAACTAACACAACCACGCACTAATGCTGATCAGAAAAATTCAACACAATATTTCATGACTCAGCGCGGGCTCGAACTCAGGACCCTCTGCTTCATAGTCTCGTGTTCTACTACTTCAACCAACAGCACCCACTGTCACTGATCAAGAATATATATTTACTTTATGGGGTCTCAGATGGATATTTCGCTGCGTTACAAACGGAATGACAAAGTGAATATACCCTCCAATTCTTTTTTGGAGGGCATAAAAACTTTAAAAATTATGTTGTGTAGAGGTGGGTTTAGCTCTTCTTAGGGGAAGTTTTTTACCCCTGGTCCGATTTGGTTAACCTGTGCTGTTCTTCATAATTTACCTGTACCAAATATCAAGGATCTGGGTCTTTTCCCTGGGACTAAATCGTGATTTCCACAGATGAACGAACATGGCTAGATCGTCTTAGATTTCATCATTCATCAGGAATATATATATATATATATATATATATATATATATATATATATATATATATATATACTTTATGGGGTCTTAGAAGGATATTTCGCTGCTTTACACACGGAATGACAAAGTGAATATACCCTCCAATTTTGGGTATTCAAATAATGTTTTTAGAGAAAATTTTATAGAGTATCTCAAAATATCCCTCACACCGCGATTCTTAAGAATCAAACCAATTGTTAGAATGCTTTGACGTCACTAACACAGTGTCCAGTGCGTTTATATATTTGTCGAATTCTGTTTTGGTTGCACTAGCACAAAATTACATACTACGTGCAAAAAATATATTATGGAGGTAACTATAGGGTCCGCCAAATAACTTTTTTTTTGTGAAAATGCTATAAAAAAACTACTGAATATTTTCTCAAATTTCTTTTTTTTGATTGAAAGTACAATCCTTCCGGATGATAATGGAAAATAATTTCATTCAAATGGCTGCATGGCCCGATAACGATCGCCATTGACTGTAACGGCCACTCCTTGCTCATTTTCGAAGAAAAATGTCCCAATTATGCCTCTGGACAGAAATCCGCACCAAACAGTGACTCGTTTTGGGTGCGTCAGCTTTTCAATGTCTGTCTTTTCTGTGCCCCAAATGCGTAAATTTTGCTTGTTTACATACCCGCCAAGATCAAAATGAGCTTCATCTGAAAAGATGATTTTTTTTTGGCAAAATCGGCATCTGCTGTAAGTCGATCGCAGGCCCACTTAGCGAAGCGAAAACGCATTGGATGGTCAAGCATATTCGTTCAGCGGAAGAATAAAACTAATTATCTGTCAAATCTGACATTATCTAAGTGTTACCATTCACGAAATAAGCACTAGTTGAAAAAAGGCGTTAGATTGCGGACCCTTTATAATGGAATAATTGAGTGTTTTTTTATAATAACAAGTACGAATTGAAAGGTTTTGTTATTATTTGTAGCGTAAGATGAATAAATTTAATTGGAGGTAAAAAACTTATAACAACTTAAAATAAACTTTTAAAACAGTTCTAATTGGTGACAAAAAAAAAACAAGCAGAAAGGGTAATTGAAAGCTTTTGCCACAATTTTATTATTAGCAAATATTATGAATATTCTTCCACAAATTGGGCATAAAATTCTACTCCCTTTCAATATTGAGAGTGGCACTGGGGGAAGTCGCCTGACAATCAGCTGCAAGATATTTTTAATTAAGTTCAACACAAGCCAGCCAAGAAATGTTTAAAAAAAATTTGTTTTTTCATTTATTTGCGAAACAATAAAGAAATAAAATTAATTTGTGTATTTAAATGACACACCTGGCTACATAACTTTTACTCATTAATCAGCTGTTGACATGTACAGTGAGCAACACTGTACACGATACCACGAACACGAAGAAGATCTGAAAAACAGCAGTTGAACCAAATATCGAATAGCACTGTATTTTTTTAAAGGGTGATTCTTAAGAGCTTTCGGATATCATTTGAGAAAAGCACCACATAAAATTTAGAAGAATCTATGAAATCTGTATTTGAGTCGATAGAAAGATCTATATAATTCAATGTTTAAAAATGATTTCAAGTTGAGCGCGGCTACGCCTCTTCAACATATCCGCCCGCAAGAAAAATTGTGGGCTTGCCCCATGTGTGTGAAGATAAATATGCCGATTTAAATATGTTTGACGTAAGAGCTTACGTCATGACATATTTAACTCAAAGTTAAATATGTTTTTAAGTGCCATCACTGACATATTTAACTATACGTCATATATTTTTTGCATCGTATTAGATTTTCGAACCTACGCTACCTGAAAAACCATCCCCTATTTCTCAGTTGTATTTGTGAAATTTTTTATTAAAATATCAAAATCGACTTAGTGATTTTTTCACTCATCTTGGATAGATTTTGGCCATTTCTGGCCATATCCTTATTTGTCACTCATATGTGTGACAAATAAGGATTTGGCCAGAAATGGCCAAAATCTATCCAAGATGAGTGAAAAAATCACTAAGTCGATTTTGATATTTTAATAAAAAATTTCACAAATACAACTGAGAAATAGGGGATGGTTTTTCAGGTAGCGTAGGTCCGAAAATCTAATACGATGCAAAAAATATATGACGTATAGTTAAATATGTCAGTGATGGCACTTAAAAACATATTTAACTTTGAGTTAAATATGTCACGACGTAAGCTCTTACGTCAAACATATTTAAATCGGCATATGTATTGTAGTGTATTTTAATAATATCGTTTTAAGGTAAAATAAAAAGGTAAGTATTTCTAAGCACTTCTGCCGCTTTAGTCCAGCGTTCGCACGCCGTATTGTTTTGAGAACCAATAAAACACTTGTTTGCCTTGTGTTAAGATTAATTCTGATTTTATTAAACTTATTTCTGCACTTATATACTAAACTTATGTCTGTTCAGCATAATTGAATCTAGTATTGATTTTGCATAATGGAATGAAATTTGCCAAAAAAATATCTAAATGTGGCAACTAAGTATTTTTACGACTTTGTGTACGTCAATGAACTTCATGGTGTTGGAAGAACTTTTTGAAACCAAATTGCAACTAAGCATTTTTGTGTTCATGGTCAAGTTGTATTTAAAATGTGCCAAGTTCATTGACGTAGTTATGCTGTAATTTAATATGAACAATATTATTATGAAATGTGTTTTTGTATTGTGTTAAAAGGGTGGTGCATAAGTATGTGTACACTACAGTATCTTCACACACATCTTGCCCCCACAGTCTAAGGGCATTTATTTTGCACTGGCACCAAGGCCGCCTCTCAACTGGCCTGTTGTTTTACCTGCCGAGTGACATGTGGCATAGTCTTATTGATGCCACATATCAGTCAAGTCCACCTCTTCTATTTTGATTTAAAAAAAAAATTGCTATCATCACATGCTAGCGCTCGTGATTCATAGTAATGTTCCTCCCTTCAACATCTTTGATGCCACCGGGTCAAAATACATGAAAAACAGGGAATTTTTCGGGAATGTTTCTGGATTGTTCACGAAGCCATTTAACCCGATATGAGCACGATGTACTTTTTTTATCTCGGACCTGCACTCAGGGGATGAGTGCATTGCGCCGAAACTAAAAACGAGGGGATAGTATTGAGGGGACAAATGAAGAAAGATGAGGAGATAGAGAATTTTTTATAGCTATGGCAACCTTTTTTTAAATTCGCCGGCTAATATTTGCTTTAGGACCGACGATGGAGACTGCTGCTGTTACTCTGCCTTTTAGTACATGATCGTGTTAGTCGCTGCCAATTATGATCAGTGACCACTGACTGGCAACAACTAACACAACCATGCACTAATGCTGATGAGAAGAATTCAACACAATATTCATGACTCAACACGCTTCTTAGTCTCGTGTTCGACTACTTCAGCCAACAGCACCCTTAACGAGTACGAATTTTGATAATAAAATTCAATAATCTGCAAGAGTTGTTCGACCATAGACCAAACTGAACATGTTTAACAGTAACGTGTTACACGAAAACAGCTGAGCTGCCTAAAACAGTGATGCCAATAAGAAATTTATAAACATGTGCAAGTAGCAAACTACCCTTTTGCTTATTAAAATGACGTATTGCACAAAATTTGTAAGACAGCAGTGCATTTTAATTCTATGAGGAGTTTATTTGACAGAATTGCGCTCGGAACGGATGCAGAGTTAATTTAATTCATCATTAAATCTCATGCCATCTCTCTCTTCTCTAATTTGCATGAACAAATTCGTTCACTAATAATTGATAAAAATGGTTTCTTTTAATATTCAAGTAAATAACTTTATGACAAAAACAGTTATTTAATTTGGTGACTTTTTCCCAGAAATAGAAATTTAAGTATGTAGTTGTAAAATTGTTAATCAAATAATTTAAATGGGCCGTTATAAAATATCACATGATAAAATTTAAATTGCTCTTTGAAATGAGTTGTTTACTGTCAATTAAATAGTTATCAGATGATAAGCACTTTAGCAAAATATTTTTGCGGTCCTGAAAAGCGAAAGCAATCAAAGCGATATCCCAACACAAATACATGCATCATACATACGAGGTGTGTTCGAAAAATAAACTCAATTTAAAATATTTGATATATATTTGGGAATTTGTTGTTTAACGCAAATTTTTTAATTTTATTCGTGCTGATTCATTTTCCAAATTCACAAACAAAAGTTCAAAAAATAAAGAACTGAATTTAAAACAATTTTTTTTCAAAAAATATTTATTACTGCCTGTTCCACGATGTCACTAGATATCGTTTTGTTGCGCAATAGCCTTTAATCTATAAAAACAAATTGTAAAAATTTGTTTTTGTTGTTAAGATAATTATTTTTTTCAGAGTAAAGTTCAAATCAAGGCGAATTCATACCAGGTGGCCTTAGTTCAGAAATTGGTGATCAGCTGTTACCAAGGCAAAATTATTGAACTGTCAAAGTGTTCTTCTGGTTTTTCGTTTTTGTGTGCGGTCATTGCTTTTTACAAAGCATTTCATTTGACAGTTCAATAAACATTACACAGAGTTGCAAAAGTGAGTTCACCTTGTAAGAATTCGCCTTGGTTCAAATCTACCAACTATTTTTTAAGAATTTAAATTATTTTATTAGGGCTGGCATATTTTAGAATATTTTTATATTCATCAAACTAGCCGGTTACAGATCGATACAAATTTCGAGGCCACTACGCCGCTTTTTTCTTTTTTTTTCACGGTGGTACTAGTCCGTAGGAATATCAGATATTTGCCCAAATAATTGAACAAAGAACGCTGATGAGATGGCGTAGACGCTTCGAAATCAGTACTGATCCGTTCTGTAGAGTTGTACCGCTCCTGAATGAATTAATTCAATTGAATCATTCATTCAATTGAGCGAGGTGAATCTTTCACTTTACTGAGCGTTTTTAGCTCTTCTCTTTCACTTCTTTCAGTTGATTTAGTGATTCAGTTGTTTCATTGAATATATTTCTTTCAGTAGCTCTTTTCTTTCACTTCTTTCAGTTGTTTCAGTGATTCAGTTGTTTCAATTGCCTCATTGAATCTGTCTCTTTCAGTAGCTCTTTTCAATGCTTGTATGTCAAAATCTATATGAAAACAAGTAAAAACGTTATATTCGACCGGGTCGAATCTTAAATACCCTCCAAATATTTAGTAAGTGAACTTGAAATGTTTAACTTGGTGGGACAGAGTTCCTTTATATGATATCGTACGTCAACGCCCACTAAAGGGGGCAGGGTTCAAAATTATACAATATCATGTTTTCCACAGACGAACATATGGGCATTGCTAGACCGTCTTGGACTTCATCACAATTCTCTTTGGAGGCTATAAAAACTGTATTTTGTCGGGGTTGCTCTGGCAAGGGCTGTGGGGGAAACATTTCACCTTTGTCATAAAACTCTAAAAATAAATCCTTGGGATAATTATATACAATATTAAAATTTTTTTTTGATAGGGTCATTTAGAGGGCAAAGGGGGAGAGGGGGTAGGGCAGAAACAGATACACATAAAACTGTAAAAATAAATGCTTGGGATGATTATACACAAAATAAAAAAAATGTATATATATTTTTAATAGGGTCATTTAGCGGGCAAAGGGGGAGGAGGGGGTAGGGCAGCAACAGGCAGTCATAAAACTCTAAAGATAAATGCTTGTTATGATTATATACAAAATTTAAAAAAAAAAATTTTTTTTTTGTAGGGTCATTTAGGGGGCAAAGGAAGAAGGGGGGGGTTAGGGCAGAAATCGGCAGTAATAAAACTCTAAAGATAAATGCTTGGGAGGATTATATACAAAATTTAAAAAAAAAAATTTTTTTTTGGTAGGGTCGTTTAGGGGGCAAAGGAAGGGGTGGGGGCGGGGAGGTAGGGCAGAAATCGGCAGTCATAAAACTCTAAAGATAAATGCTTGGGATGATTATATACAAAATTTAATTTTTTTTTTTTTTTTTGGTAGGGTCATTTAGGTGGCGAAGGGGAAGGAGGGGGTAGGGCAGAGTAGTACCAGATTTCGTCTCAGCTTCGTCATTAAAGCTTAAAAGTGTTATTTTTAAGGAATGTAGGCTTAAGTAAAACAATTTGTTAAATTTTTAAGCTATTTTTGCTATAATAACGCCCACTGAAGTGGGCGGGGTCAAAAAATATTTTTATTTTATTTAATGGCTCCAAGTATAAGGCGTTGGACCGTATTTGACATAAAAATATATCATTTGCTTAACAAAATAACCAAAAAACTTTAAAAATTATGTTGTTTTTTCTGGGTTGGTTTAGTTCTTCTTAGGGGAACTTTTTTCCCTCTTGCCCGATTTAGCCCATCTTCGAACTTAACCTGCTCTAAGCTTTAAAATATATTTATGCCAAATTTCAATAGTCTAGCTCTTTTCGTTTGGACTGAATCGTGATTTCCACAGACGGACGGACGGACGGACATGCTCAGTTCGTCTTAGATTTCATCACTGATCAAGAATATATATACTTTATGGGGTCTGAGATGGATATTTCGATGCGTAACAAACGGAATGACAAAGTGAATATACCCTCCAAATTCTTTTTTGGAGGGTATAAAAAGGAATTAATTCACACAATGCAGATACACATAGTGTGGCGCTTTATATTATTAGAGCTGCCAGATGAAAATTTTTAAACAGCACTGCCATGATACATATTTCGGTACTTATTAACTTGGTGCGTATATATACATATACATAAATTAACATATATAAACATATACATAAATTAACTGAGAAAAATCTCCAAAATACAACGTTAAATAGAATAGAAAATATTACTTTATTAAAATAGGTTCGAAAGCAAAATATTTAAAATCGCTTAAATATTTCTCTAGTTATTACTTATGTTCAATAAATGTGTTTTATATTATATATTAAGGAAAAAATAAAAAGGCATAAGTGGTTGTTGTATTAGCTAGTCTGATTCTTTCATTTTCTTTTATGACATTTTCATTTCATGAATTATGGCTGAGCTAAGGAATCAACTGAGCTAGTGAATGAAATGAATGAATTAATTCATTAAAGTTAGCGGAGCGGAAAAGAGCGCTCACTCAAAAGAGCTGTTTTGTACAACTCTACCGTTCTGCAATTTTGATAATTACAAATGTATTTTAAATATTGCACTCTTAATGAAAAGTAATTTGAATTTAATGAAAATCTTAAAAATGAAATGAAAAAATGTTAAAAAGAGCAATTAAAAATTTAAAATTTTAACTTTTCAAAACTGTGGTTAAAGTCTACTGATGATTTGGTAAAACACCAATGAAATGCATATAGACATTGCTTGACCACCAACAAATAAATTTCATATAAAAATCTTAAAAAATAATTTACAGATTTGAACTTGAGTGTGAATAAAATTAAATGAATTCTGTTATACGGTTTTCTTGATATGAGCTTGAGCTCCCTCAGCCATATGATTTTCAACTCATCATTGGTTACAAAACGCCTTCGTGTCATCGATGTATTTAATCTTGAGAACAGAAAAAATTCGCAAGAGGTATCAATTCATTACATTTTGGCACATGCTTCATTCCAAAATTTCGCACAAAAAGAAAACAAAACTAAAGAAAAATTCCATGGCATAAGCCAAGCGATTGCCGTCATCCTCAGCAACTTCCCTAACAACATTTTGTTCACTTTTCCAAAATTTTGCACCGATTGTTGATTTTATGGAACATTTCAACTCTAGAATCGTTCTGAAAAGTTTGCGCCACTTGTAAACAAGTTTCTGACTCAAATCAATACATTTTGTTCAGTGTTTTTCTAATTTTTTTATTCCTTCCAAATAAAAGGGTTTCTCAATGGCCTCAAAATAGGCGTTTGTTGCGTTGATGAAATCTTTTGTCACCCAGGTATTTCTTCAGTTTTGGAAAAAGAAAATAGTTGCAAGGAACTGTTTTAACACCAAATGATAATTGACGTTTTTATTATGTTCTATACTGTTTCTGTTATGCTTTTACCTTCTCCTGTTACAATTACTTAATTGAGGCAATATCTACTTTATTGACACAATTATCTTCCTGTTCACACATAGAACATTTAGTCAGTTCAATTAACGTATGACAACTAAAAGTAAACATTTCTGATATTCATGAGAGTCTCAAGTTCAAATCTGCGATTTTTTTTTTTGAAATTTTCTAACTAATAATAAATTTAATGTCGATAATTTAACTTCAACATGGCTCCTGTTCTTTTCTGACTTTCCACACAATTTGGGTGCTAAATTTTAACGAACTTTGTTCAGTGAGTCGAGTTTTTCTCACTAAATACACTTTTTAGCAGAGCTGTAGTTGTAATTTTACTCCATATTCTAGCAAGTAAGTGTTAATTGAGCAATTACTGAATTAAACGTTTATCTAGTTAATTGAGCTCAATAATGGCATTGATTACGAAAAACTCAATTAAGGCGCACGTCTGAACACCGTATTAGGGTCATTCTACTGCATACCAACGATATGTACATATCCATTAGGGTGTTCAAACGTTTAACCGTTGTTCGATTAATCGATTAATTTTGGGCGATAACCTGTTCGAGTATCTTTAAATTGTTTATTTTCAATTGACGAATAATTCGAATAACTTTATGCCGATTAATCGATTAATTTTGTCGATTAATCGAAAATAAGTTTTTTCGCAGTATTTGTTTTATATACATATTTTTTATATAAAAAAGCAAGACCATTCCTGCACATTATATAAAATGTGGCAACAATAAGATATTGCAATTTGCAGTGCACTCATCTGTTATGAATTCGACTTGATTTTGAAGCGAATGAAAACAATTTTTTTATCAGACCTTAGCAACACTATTAAAAGTGTTAAAATATCAAAAAGGGATTCAAGTGTTATAATATTTAGAAAAGACAAGAAAAAGAACTGAGCAACTGGATATGCTTTATAACATTTTACTTTCAATCTCTCCAACAAAAGGAAATCATTTAAACCGTAAATATTTAAAATGTATACTTTTTTTTAAAGATTATCTTAGAAGACTAGGTTAAAATTTTTTGATATATGTATATATATTTTTTTAAAGATTTCCTACTTTATTACATGAAGTACTTTTAGTTAAATTGTTATGTTCTTTTTAATAAAATCCCAATTTAAAAAATTTGGTTTTATTTTTAGACTGATAAACTGACAGAATAAAAATTATTCGATTAATCGAATAATATTAAATTAATCGATTAAGAGAAAACCTCTATTAAGAAAACCTCTATTTAGTACTATTTTTTAGCTACTAAAACAGACAAAATTAAAATTATTCGAATAATATTAAATTAATCGATTAACAAAAAACCTCGACTAATTGAATACTCAAGTATAAAAAATTAGTTTTTTGGTTGTATATTTTAACTATTACTAAACTAGACAAAATTCAAATTATTCGATTAATTGAATAATATTAAATAGTTCGAATAATTATTCAGGCGATTAATCCTTTAACACAAAACCCCCAATCAATTGAATGCCCTTGTATCTATCTGAGTAAGAACGCACTTTTTCATTGCAAAAAAAAGTTGTGAATTTTGGATTGTATTATAAAGAAAACATGTTCCGATTATGTTTCGAATAAAATATTCATCTAATGGTAGGTCGTTACTGTTTTCATGAAATGTTTCACGACTTCTTTAGAGAAATGACGCTCTATCTCACCGATGACGTGTTGGATCTGGGATTGGAGCTCAGAAATTGCTTCAGGATTATTCGCATAAACTCGAGATTTTTCAAAATCCAAAAAGAATCTCAATGTCTTTGTGGCCAGGTTAACATCAGTATTTCTTGAAATAATTTGCCGTTGCACATGTCATCGACATGCATGCCGTCCAGTTGAGGGCATAAGAATTTCTTTATCATGTTCCTGTAACGATTGCGGCCCCATTTTCTAAAAATGTGAGACGTAATCACACCGCCTTGCCAAAATCTACACCAGATGGTTGCTCGTTGTGGGGCGGTGCATTTATTTGTCAACCCCAAATTCAATAATCTTGTGTATTCATGAAATTATTGAAATGAAAATGCTATAATGCATTATTCTGTCGTAAAGCGCTCCTTTTATAATAATCGGAATAAATATATGTCACAGCTGTCAAATTTCAGAGTTGCCACTTGCACAAAAAATTAACGCTAAATTTAAAAACTGCATTTTACTGAAACACCTTTTCCAAACAAAAAACATAATATTTTATTAAATAAAATCCTTGAATTTCGCAGAAACATTAATTAAACAGAAGGATGTGCAGTACAGTGAAGTTTCGATTAGAACGAAGTCGGGTGTAGCGAACCCCGCTGTGTAGTCATGCAAACGTAAAGTCCTAACATTTTGGTTGTCATTTTTCATATGATTAAAATTTAAAATAGCATTTATATTAAATATAAAGGGTAGGAAATATTTTTATGTTAGCACCTCAATAAAATAAATAAATCATATGAGAGTCCAAAGTCAAAGACAAAAATACTTTTCTCTTTTTTCTAGCGACAAAAAAAAACAAATTCTGTTAACACACTTAGTGCGAGTTTCCACCAAGTGGTAAACAAGTTTTGCTACATACATACATACGTATGTATGTGTATGTGCAAATGGAGGTAATTACACGCATACCATCGTTTGTATATGGGCATTTCCACCGAATGGACCACCGACACCAAAAAATCTTAAGTTTTTGATTTATCATCTTTTGATAGAAAAGCAATTAAATTTAACTCGTGTAAAAAAATGTTACACTTCTCCGTAAACCATTAAAGCGACAGCAGGGCAACATTTTTGCATTTGGATGTGCCTTTTTCACGTTCTATTGTAATAGATGTTGTTAAATAGAGGCATTTTTCATTGGCTTTAACACTTTAAATGTTTTTTTAAGGACTGAGAGAATTAGAAAAAGTCAAAATAAGCTATTGAATTGAGATTCCTACTTTAAATTTGCAATAACACAAAATAAAATTGTTAACATTTTATTGCCAGGCTAGTGATACATATAAAGGGTGTTTTTTATAGAGTGATACAACTTTGAGTTAGCATCACTACTTCATGTGACCACCCATTTAACAGCTGATAGTTGATTTTTGTTTAGTTTGCTTTGACATTTCATTATGGATCGACTTACACCAGAATTTTCAATCAAAATAATTGTTTTATTCGTCAAACTCACTCGTGCACTTCTTCCATTTTATGGCGTACACAATCGTCCTTCAGAGCGGCGCGGCTAATTCGAAGAATAATAGATCGTTTTCGGACCACATTTACTGTTACTGTGATAATGTGGACTGGAGAAGCTGTTGCCGCTGTACAGGAAAGCATTGGGGAGGTTGTGTCCTTCCACTTTATGGAAGATTTTTTTAATTGTTGTATATTTATGTTCCAGACTGCGCCTTGTACGTGGCAGCCATGGCGACCACATGGCAGAAATCATATTTAAACATTAATGTCATAAAATTGTCTATCAAATAAAGACCGTTTCATTGATATCAAAAATATATGACTATGTTTTATTATGATTTAAACTTGTATCACTCTAAAAAAAACACCCGATACAAGGTGGGAAAAATTTGAGGTTAGGAACTAAATGGGCTGTCAAATGATGAAATATCGAGAATTGAGTTGTAATCTTTTGACATATATTTATTAAAAAGATGGAAAATTTTAATCATGGAACGCTACACTCTTGAGGAAAGGATTTTAATTGTAAAAATTCACTATCAAAATGGTGAAAATTTTGCTGTATCACTTCGTAAAATTAATCGCTAAATTATAGATTCACGGTACTTTTGCTGATACACTCACGCTTTACATACATGCAAACAAGTGTGTAGGTGCATTTGATAGAAATTTCTCCGTCACTAAGCGTAAAACTTTATTTGTAAACAGACCGGTTTCGGCTATTTGTAATTTCTAGTGTTCTAGGTTCTTCTTTACAGAACCAGGAAGGGGGCATGTAGCCGAAGCCGGTCTGTTTACAAATAAAATATTATGTGATACAACTTGTTTGACGAGAGCAAGTTTGATGTGTGGCCATGGCGTGAAGTGGTAATCAGAGTTTAGAAATATTGGAAATATTTTGATTTTAGCATTTAACAGATTCTTAGATTTGTTTTATATTAACACTCGCGATATTATTCTGCCAAACGCAGTTGGCGAATATCAGTTTACAGGCACTCGTATGTGTGAATATGAATTTGTATGGACGTTAAAAACTTGTGCAGTTCAGAGTATATTTTTTTTTATCAATTTTTCCTTCTAGTACAGTGATGTCAGCCTCATACACAATTGTGGAAGCAAAACTCACATGTACGCTTACGCTCTTTTATTTTGAGAGCGTAAAATATAATTGTTTACCGAAAAACACTCTCATTCAGCGGGAAGTATCGCAAGTCCTGTTTTAAGGCCTCTAAACAGAAATAATATATTTATATAAATATATATATATACAATACATATAAGAGGTTTGAAATAAGTTGGATCCACTGTATGTAGGTACATCTTTTCGAAAATTTCTTAAAGTAGCTTTTAAATTAATTCATAAGTAAGACTTTTTGTAAAAATTGTTTCTCTTGTATATAAACTAACCAAATGTTCAGCTTAAAAATGGAGAAATATTTAAAAATTAAATATCTGAGCACTGGGCAATTTTCGAAACCCTTTTTTACAACTTATATAATTAGAAGATATTATTGGTAAATAAAAGGATACTCTTAGAAAAGGCCACTAGTTAGGCCTCGCAATCGCACATTTCTCCCGCTGGGAATGTAAGAGATAAGAGTGATCTCACAAACACAATCACATTTGACATCACTGTTCTAGTATTTATGCACATCTGCACACATGTGTGTGTGTGTGTGTGCTCAGCATTTGCATGCATATTTTATAGCATTTTAAAACTTTCAAATTTTACTTACACACTCACACTTGTGCTTTTGATTTTAAAGCTTTATTGCGCGCTCACTGCGGAGATAAATAATCCAGCTTATTATTACATACAAGTGCACATATAATATGTAAGTATGTATATATTTATTTCTTTAGATTTATTTTAATTTTTTGCTATGATTATATTTTCTACTCTTCGTTTTTTATAAATTTTGTTATTATCTCATTTTTTTTTGTTATCTAATTATTGACATTTTATGGTTTCACATAATTTTATTCAAATTTGTTCTTAGCACAGGTTTTATTATTATTATTTAACAATTTTTATTGCCAATATCCAAGTCACCGACATTTGATAACATCCACAGTGCAATTCGGAATGTGTGTTATTCACTTTCCGTAACAAAACAGCGAGCTGAACGACTCGCTTAAAAGCTTCGGATCAACTGAACTCTCAATAGGTTTTTTTATATTTTCAATATGGAATTTCTCTTTAAAGTGCTGGTGACTACAATTGTTTTCGGTGTTGTGGCAAAACGACAACAGTTATACTCAACACCAGTGTTGCCGTTTGCTGTATTATTATATACATATAACACCTGGAAATAGTGGGGAAGATCAGAGAACATATTTTATCTTCGCCATAAAAGCTGAAGAATGTAGGCTTAAGGAATACAGTTTGTTAAATATTTTTTCATATAAGATGTAACTTAAACGCCCACCAAAGGGGGCGGAGTCCAAAAATAGACTATATCGTGTTTTCCACAAATAAACGTATGCACATTGCCAGATCGTCTTAGACTTCATCACTGCTTTGGTATCCAATTCTCTTTGGAGGACATTAAAACTGTATTTGGTCGCTCTGGTAAGGGCCGTGGGGGAAGACAGTTCACATTTGCCATAAAACACTAAAAATCTATTTCTGGGACATTAAAACTGTATTTTGTCGGGGTCGCTCTGGTAAGGGCCGTGAGGGAAGACAGTTCACATTTGCCATAAAACACTAAAAATTATTTTCTGGGTTAATTAAGTGGAAAATTTATTTGTTTATTTTATAAGGTCATTTAGGGGGCAAAGGGATGGGGGGGGGGGGGATAGGGCATAGGAGTACCAGGTTACGTCTCAGCTTCGTCATTGAAGCTTAAATATGTCATTTTTAAGGAATGTAGGCTTAAGTAAAACAATTTGTTAAATTTTTACACTCTTTTTACATATAATAACGCCCACTAAATGGGGCGGGGTCCAAAAATTAAATTTTTTGATTTTATGGCTTCAAGTTTAACGCATTGGACCTTCTTTGACATAAAAATATATCATTGGCTTAACAAAACTACAAAAAAAAAATATTAAAAAATTATGTTTTTTTTAGAGGTTGATTTAGTTCCTCTTAGGGGAACTTTTTCTCATCTAGCCCGGTTCAGATCATTTACGAAATTAACTTGTGCTATCCTTCTACATATATTTATACCAAATTTCAATGGTCTGACTCTTTTCTTTTGGACTGTATCGTGATTTCCACAGACAGACGGACGGACGTGGCTACATTCTATAAGATTTCATCACTGATCAAGAATATATATACCTTATCGGGTCCCAGATGCATATTTCGCTATGTTACACACGGAATGACAAAGTAGTATAAAATTATATTTCAAAAGTGTTTTTTTAATAACGACTTTACCGAACGATTCTACAGACTAATCAGATCTTGACACTGAAAAATCAAACCAAGCACCACTGACCGGGTCAAAATCGGTTGATGAGTTATTGAGAAAATCGTGAACGAAAAAATTAATTTTTTCTTTCAACTCCGGATTTATATAAAGGTTGGGCAAATTTGAGGTTAGGAATTTAATTGGTTTAAAAATACACTTTTTTTTAAGAAAATTTCAGTTTTATTGATGCTCATGGAAAGTAGATGTATGGGAATTAATAATGGAATATGATGTCGGGCAAATGTTCACCGTTAGCATGTAGACAGACGTCAGCTCTTTTTAAAAAATGTTTAATCACTTTTTATATTAAAGCGTGGCTTATTTGAACAATGAAATGCCGAGTTTCCTCTTTCAGAGCGTCAGTTGTTTGTGCAGGCGGCCAATTGACATGGCCAAATCCATATATTACGTGATAGGGAAGTTTCTCATCCAACAACTGAATTGTTTGGCCGGCCGTGTGGCGCCATTTTGTTAAAACTAAAGGTCACTGATGTCAACATTAGCCAATTGTGGCAACAAAATATCGTTTAATATCGCAGAGTATTCACGGTGACGGCCTTTCGTTGCTCATTTTTTGAGAAAATACTGGGCGAACCGCACCATACGTTCACTTTCTTTGGATGTAATGATTTTTCGAGGATTCTTTGTGAATTTTGTGAGGCCTATCTACAATTTTGTTTGTTTATATAACCGCCTAATTGAAAATGGGCCTCATCAGTAAATGGGATTTTATGGAAAAATGCGTTGGTTTCATTCACTTTTCAAACAGCCAATTTTCAATGACATTTCATCATTTAACAGCCAATTGTCAAATATGTCCACCCGTTATATCTGATCAGTTAGTGTTTTCGATTTTTTTTATATAATATATTTAATAAAATTATTACAAACAAATTTAAAGGCAAAGCAAGGATTTTGTTTAAAAATCAAAAAGAAATTGCAAAAAAAACACTACTCTTTAAGCTTTCCATACAAATTTTACTTAGTTGTCGTGTTTATTACAATCCAACACCAAATTGAATTGAAATAACAGACAGGCCAAGCCGTTAAGAGAAATCGGTAGATAATTTACATATTAAGTTCAAACTATTTAATTAACATATTAATTTATTAAGATAGTGGTTGGATGAGTGTAATAAAATAATTGTAAAACAATGACGTGTTAGCAAATCGCTTAGCAGTGCTGTCAACTTGGTGCTTTTCACCAACGTTTTTAGGGCTGTTTCTGTAACGATGTTGCTAAATCCAAAATTAAAAAGAAAGTTTTTTATTGAAAACTTAACGTTCATCATTAAATTTTGTATAAACTGTTAATTCACATTGAAAATTGTGGTTGTAACATACAGTTTGTATAGTAAATTTATTCAAAATAAATTAAATCGCTCATAGAAATGTGTGAATTTGTTGCTGCACCTGTTCTCTATTTTTATAACACTTAATTGACAATCTATACAAGAGAAGTGTTTGTTTGAAGGAAAAAAGAAGTGTTACAATGCGTTATAAAATAGAAATTATTGTATATTTTGGGAATGAATAAATTATGGAACTATTATATTTAAACAAAGTGAAGAACTTCTTGGTAATCAAGTTGTTTTATATAAGAAATGTGAACGGATTCTTAATAGAATAAATGCGCTTGTGTAAACAAGACCAGCTGTTTCCCATATATAATAACTTGGCAGCACTCAACTTAGCACAGACAAAAATAGGCAAAAACAAGGATACATTTCATAAAACCTATTTAAAACCAATTCGAAGGTAGTTTTAAGTTGATTTTAACAAAATCATTTTGTATGATAAAACCAGATTTTAACAGTTGGTTTTAACGTTAAAACCAGATTTTATTAAAACCATGTGTCAGTATGAAAATACAATAACCACAAACCTTTTGTAAATAAGACAAAACGAATAATTAAAAAAATAAGAAATATGTTGTAATACTACAAAAAAATTAAAAATTTTGGTGCGTCGCACTGTGGGGTCTTTGATACCAAAAATGGGAATTAATTGGAAAAGTAAATTTAGGAGAACCGAATAAATTTTTGTAGTCGGTAAAAGTACACAACATTCCACATCACTAGTGCAAACATTTTGTTTTTGACAACTACCGTTATGTCACTATACAATTTTAAAGTTTGAGTTATTTGACGTTTTCTTCGCGTGCAATATAAACTTCAACTTTTGTTGTCCTAAAAATTAGTTTTGAGTGTTTTCCAAAGTGATAATTAAAAATATTTTAATTGAACCTTCAACCTCAGGTTAGTAAGATTAATTTATGTGTTTTGTTTTTATGTGTAATTTGAGTTATTATTTTTAATTAATTTTCACGCGTAAGCCTATAAATTAGTTAATTTCGGAAAATATGTCGATAAATAGTTGTGAATAAAGCCAAATTAAGAAAAAAAACCATTTCGTTTCTAAAAATGTAAACGCTTTTGAAAATATGTATGAAAAATTTGTCTGCATTTTTTGCACATTTTGAAATAAAATTCAACTGTATTGTTGCACTAAATGAAAAAAATCAACTTTTTACAAAAAGCAATACAAACATTAGTGTTATTATTGCTTTTGTTTTCATGAGAGCTTGGGTCTAATTATTAAATTAGACTAGATAAAAACATATTAAAAGAAGAAAGGGAAAACAATAAAAATTTTAAGCAATAATAGCAACAAAAACAATAAGTAACCTAAGCTAATATTACAAAATTGGATGCAAAATTGGTAAGACAACTGCATTCAATTATGGTTAGCATTTCTAGTGGTTTTCAAATAAAGACTAATGCCTTTCAAGATTTCCCATTCCTGGTATTATATGTCCTCAACTATCCATAAGTTTTTAATCCATGGACCAGAAATAGTAAAAAACACGCTTTACTACCAATTGTACAGTTGACGGAAGAATCACAGGAAGCTCGAAACAAAGATTTAAAAAGTTTTACGCAGCATTTTTCGCGAAAATGCTCTAGAGAAAAATCAAATGAAAATATATTTAAAAGACTATTGGTTACTTCAGATCCTGTAATATCATATATTAGAAAATTTGAAGAGGAAAAAACCCATAATTTTCCTATGGAAGCAATTCAATTCTTAATATTTGATTCAAGTCTCGATAGTGAAGAAAATGCCAGTGATGATGATAATGATATTTATACCAATTATACAGATGATGATGGTTATTGATGAGCATTAGATACGTAATAGAGCTGTTCAAATATGTATTTTTATTCCCTTTTTAACCTACTGCCAATAAACTTGCATTAAATAATGAACTAATAATAGTAAAATAATAATAATAATGGGCCTTATTACGGTTCTTGATTCTACTCGAAAGAATGTAATAAATTACAGAAAAATTCAAGATTTTTCTTTAATCTATTACAAACACTCGAGTCGATTCGAGAACGGTAATAAGGCAGATTAATTTGAAGCCTCTTACTATAATAGGTTTCTAGATAGCAGATTTTTATACCCTCCAAAAAAGAATTTGGAGGGTATATTCACTTTGTCATTCCGTTTGTAACGCATCGAAATATCCATCTCAGACCCCATAAAGTATATATATTCTTGATCAGTGATGAAATCTAAGACGATCTGAGCATGTCCGTCCGTCCATCTGTGGAAATCACGATTCAGTCCAAACGAAAAGAGCTAGACTCTTGAAATTTGGCATAAATATATTTTAAAGCTTAGAGCAGGTTAAGTTCGAAGATGGGCTAAATCGGGCAAGAGGGAAAAAAGTTCCCCTAAGAAGAACCAAACCAACCCAGAAAAAACAACATAATTTTTAAAGTTTTTTGGTTATTTTGTTAAGCAAATGATATATTTTTATGTCAAATACGGTCCAACGCCTTAAACTTGGAGCTATTAAATAAAATAAAAATATTTTTTGACCCCGCCCACTTCAGTGGGCGTTATTATACGCAAAAATAGCATAAAAATTTAACAAATTGTTTTACTAAAGCCTACATTCCTTAAAAATAACACTTTTAAGCTTTAATGACGAAGCTGAGACGAAACCTGGTAATACTCTGCCCTACCCCCTCCTTCCCCTTCGCCCCCTAAATGACCCTACCAAAAAAAAAATTGTTTTTTTTAAATTTTTTATATAATCATCCCAAGCATTAATCTTTAGAGTTTTATGACGGCCGATTTCTGCCCTACCCCCCCCCCCCCACCTCTTCCTTTGCCCCCTAAATGACCCTACAAAAAAAATTTTTTTTTTTAAATTTTGTATATAATCATCCCAAGCATTTATCTTTAGAGCTTTATGACTGCCTGTTGCTGCCTACCCCCTCCTCCCCCTTTGACCGCTAAATGACCCTATTAAAAATAAATAACATTTTTTTTTTTTAATTTTGTGTATAATCATCCCAAGCATTTATCTTTAGAGTTTTATGTCTACCTGTTTCTGCCCTACCCACTCTCCCTCTTTGCCCTCTAAATGACCCTTTCAAAAAAAAAAAATTTTAATTTTGTATATAATTATCCCAAGCATTTATTTTTAGAGTCTTATGACAAAGGTGAAATGTTTCCCCCACAGCCCTTGCCAGAGCGACCCCGCCAAAATACAGTTTTTATAGCCTCCAAAGAGAATTGTGATGAAGTCTAACACGGTCTAGCAATACCCATACGCTCGTCTGTGGAAAACATGATATTGTATATTTTTGAACCCCGCCCCCTTTAGTGGGCGTTGACGTACGATATTATATAAAGGAACCCTGTCCCACCAAGTTAAACATTTCAAATTCACTTACTAAATATTTGGAGGGTATTTAAGATTCGACCCGGTCGAATATAACGTTTTTACTTGTTTAATATAACTTTGTATGGGGAGTACTCCTTCCCGCAGTCCTATTCCGCCAATTTTTTCACCCCACTTCGAAAATCGCTCTCTTTAATTGATATTGACAAAAAAATCTAAAATTATAAACAGGGAAAGTCACCACGAATTAATTTCCATTTTAGCCATCGAAAACCCCACTGTGCGTCGGTTAAACGACTGAAATTTATCGGCTTAATGGTTAATCGAAAATAGTCAATTTTAAATTAAGCGATCAGGTAATCGGGTAATAATTAAACGGTTAACCGATTAACACTTAACTGAATATTTATTCTGTTCTGTTTTTTAATAACCTAAGGTCTTCATTAAAAATATTTTTGTTTTATAAAACATTTATAAATTAGATTTGCACAAAACATTCGATTTATAAATTCTTTCTAAAATAGAAATATATCTTCTTAATAAGGCAATTAAAATATTATAATATATAGTTTTTCTAATGAAAATTAAACACTTTAAACGCAGTGAATTTTGTGAAAATTAAACGCTTGTTTTCTGCTGTTGGTGCTTTTTTGAATTTAAAAGTTCACGACTCTGCCACTTAGCGTTTTCAGATTGTAGATGTGATTGTTATCTGCCTGTTCTGTACATCACAAAAGATTGTGTTTTTTGTTTATATTTTTTTTTTTTTTTTTTCTTTTAAAACAAACACAACCCGCGAAGCGATTTGCTTGTCTGCGGTAAACACCCAGAGTCTCCAGCGGGAATCGAACCCACGACCATTGGACTGACCGGCTAGCATTGCTACCCATCAGCCACAAGGGCTGATATATATATATAGATATATATATATATATATATATATATATATATATATATATATATATATATTTAATTTTCTTTTTTGTATTTAATTGCAAGAAAATAGTCGGATTCATTGTCTAGGTCATTTTGTTTTAATTAATTTTCATACAATAATTACATTTATATAAATGTACGAGTATGTATGTGTGAGTGAGTACACTTTTAACAACGTGGATCTGCATTTAATGCAATTGATTTGAAATGATATTTCGTATCGTAACCTGTGGCCAAATTATGTTGATTCGTTGTTGATCGAAATTTCATACAGAACTCAAATGTAACTTTCGATCGTTATGGAATGCCATAATTTGCCACCTGAAAGAGCATGAACCAAATAAAATTTCACGCATAACATAAACATAATATTGGGCATTTCATTAAACGTTTTCTAATTTAAATAAAACTAAAGGCGTTTTCTTAAATCCTATTAAGATGGGAGTGGGCTATATGTTCGAAAATTTGGTTTTTATTCAGAAAAACATGATAAATATCCCAAGACACAAAGGAAAGTCTTCAGCAGTTTTTAATTATTCAACTTACACGGCAGAGTAAAACAGCTGTTTTCGAAAGCCGCTGCACTTTCACCATCAGTACTCATGTGTATCTTTGTTTTTCACCATTTATTAGGTGCTTGAATTGACTATTTTTATTCATACAAATTTTACTAGGAAAATTTCATACGAGAACTGTATCAAAACGATGGTAAGACATTTTAATTTAATAATCATCTTGACCTTTGATTATTTTGTACTTGAGGCAAATTTGTTTGGTTTGAATTCCTTTATACTTGAGGAGATGTGAACGTTTCTATTTTATTATTAGCTCCAGACAGTAGTTTAAATTTTTATGTAATTTCGGTACAAAATTCTTATACAGGGTGGCTCAGAAAGACCGAAGTGGTGTGAATTCCTTATAACTTTTTATTTAAGACATATTTTTTCAATTTTTTGTTTTTTAAATACAGTAAATTTATAGGGAATATT
Source organism: Linnaemya tessellans (assembly GCA_951800035.1). Lineage (NCBI taxonomy): Eukaryota > Metazoa > Arthropoda > Insecta > Diptera > Tachinidae > Linnaemya > Linnaemya tessellans. The sequence continues at coordinate 51,004,897 of OX637535.1, forward strand.
TTTAGATTATATATTAAAAATGATGTCCCGCAAGTGGTGGCCATTTTCTGCTTCGCACAAATGTGCTCTTTCCAACACATTTTCCATGACCTTTCGCAAAACTTTCGCTGTTATGTTGTTAATTTCGTCTCGAATATTGGTTTTTAATTCCTCAATAGTGCTAGGCTTATTAGCATAAACATTCCCTTTTAAATAACCCCGAAGGAAGCAGTCTAGAGCGGTTAAATCCGGGGAGCACGGAGGTCAATTAAAATTGCTTCTACGCGAAAGACATACCGTCTGAGTCAAAACAATGGACCGTTGATTTGAAAAGTAAATTTCAACGATTTGGGCACGTTGTTCAGTTGTGTATTGCTCCATTATAAATTGTCCAAGTCTTCTTTACAAAATACTGAAAAGAAAAGAAACAAAAATTCGAATAAAAAAGTTATAAGGAATTCACACCACTAGGGTCTTCCTGAGCCACCTTGTATTGGGTGTTTTTTATTGAGGTATAGAACTTTAAGTTGGCATCACTTTTTTAACTGGCGGCCATTTTGTCAGCTGTCAAGTGATTAATATTTAGTTTGGTTTGCCATTTCATCATGAACAGGTTGACAAAAGAACAACGCTTGCAAATCGTGCAAATTTATTTCGAAAGTAATGGTTCAGTTCGCGAAGTTTACCGCAAGCTCCGTCCATTTTATGGTCGACATAATCGTCCATCAGAGCAATTAATTCGGTTAACCATGGATCGTTTTCGCACTACGTTTACTCTATGTGATAATACGCATCCGCAGAGACGTCGAACAGTGCGCACCGAAGAAACAATTGCCGCTGTAGAGCAAAGTGTTGAAGAGGACCCGAATGAATCGATTCGCCACCGTGCACAGCAATTGGAGCTTTGTCCATCAACTTTATGGAAGATTTTGCGCAAAGATCTTGGCTTGCGACTTTACAAGATCCAGCTTGTGCAAGAATTAAAGCCGCGAGACCATGCAATGCGTCGTGATTTTGGTGTATGGGCCGAAAATGAGATTGATCTCGATGCTGATTTTCATCGCAAAATTTTGTTCAGTGATGAGGCTCATATTTTGTTGAATGGCTACGTCAACAAGCAAAATTGCCGCATTTTGAGTGAAGAGAATCCACATGAGACCCTTGAGACGCCATTACATCCACAAAAACTGACTGTTTGGTGTGCTCTATGGGCTGGTGGAGTCATTGGGCCATACTTCTTCCGAAATAATGCTGGAGAGTCAGTTACCGTTAATGGAGACCGGTATAGAGCCATGATAACCGACTATTTTGTTCCCGAATTGGATGGCATGAATGTGGATGAGTTGTGGTTCCAACAAGACGGCGCCACATGCCACACAGCGCACGTCACAATCGATTTATTGAAGGAAACATTCGATGAGCGCATAATTTCGCGGAATGGACCTGTCAATTGGCCACCAAGATCGTGTGATTTGACACCATTGGATTATTTTCTTTGGGGATATGTGAAGTCGCTCGTCTACGGCAGAACCAGAACGTTAGGGGACTTGGAAGCCAACATTCGTGGCGCTATTGCCAACATACGGCCCCATATGCTCGAAAAAGTGGTTGAAAATTATACCTGTAGAATTGGCTTTATTCGAGCCAGCCGCGGCGGCCTCATGCCCGAAATCATATTTAAACATTAATGGCATAAAATTATCCTTCCAATAAAGCCAAATTGATGGACATTAAAACGATTTTCTTGTGTTTTATTTCAATTCGAAGTTCTATACATTTAAAAAAAACACCCTGTATAACTGCGTTTTCTTTTCTGAACAAAAAGTGTTACATTTAATTTGGCAAAATTTTTAAAAGTCAGATTAAATGCAGCACATTGTTTAGAAAAGAAAAAGTTGCCTGAATAGAACAGCCATTTTGATAAATCTATTTTGTTATTTGCTCCTGCCGTTGACTGCTATAACCGTCCGTAGTGATTTGGCAAATCAGATTGAATAAATGACATATTATTTTACAAATGGAGCTGATGTTCTGAAAATGTTTTTGGGCTGAAATTTTTCTAGAAAGCAGAGGTAATATATCAGAGATATATTATCAAAATTACTCCAACGATTAGAATTTTTGGCGGTCCCTAAGATGACCTGTTACTTGCGTTGCCCATGGGAAATATTCCTTAAAAAACTGTAATAGACTTTGTTTATTTCTCTTTTTTGAAATATCACCCGTGCATTAAAATATGGAGCAAATGGTGGGCAAATTTGAGGTTAGAAAGTAAATTGGCTTAAAAGCACAATTCTTTTTTACAATTTCATTTTTGTTGATACCAGTGGAAAGTAGATATATGGGAAATAATAATGGAGTATAATATCGGGCAAATGTTTACCTCTAGCACGTCGGTGGACATCCGCTTTTTCATAAAATTTCTGAACACATTTTGCAGCACAGATTCGCTTATCTCGTTACTGCAGCGCCGAATTGCATCTTTCAGAGCGTCAGTTCTTTGTGATTTGTTCACGTAAACGTGGCGTTTCAAATGGCTTCAAAAAAAAAATAATCCAGCGGCTTTAAATCACAAAAACGTGGCGGCCAATTGACATCGCCAAATCGAGAAATTTCTCATACAATAACTTAATTGTTAATGGCTGGCTGGGTGGTTTGTGATCGCTGATGTCAACATTAGCCAATTGTGGTCATAAAAAATCATGCTGACGGCCTTTCGTTGTTTATTTTCGAAAAAACAAAAAAAAAAAAACACCGGCCGATTATACCGCCTGACCACAAACTGCACCATAGGGTCACTTTCTTTGGATGTAATAGTTTTTCGGGGACTGTCTGTGGATTTTGTTAGCCTCATATGCGGCAATTTTGTTTGTTTATATAAAATGGGCCTTATCACTAAAGACGGTTTTGTTGAAAAATGTAGAGTCTGATTACGAGGAAAAACTGCTCAAATTTTACGAAATGATAAAACTTCTTTGTCCAAGAGTGGTTAAATGTTTCCAACTTTTTTCTAAATAAATGTCAAAGGCTGACAGCTCAATTCTTGACATTTCATCATATGACAGCTAATTGACTTCCTACTCGTAGCCTCAAATTTGCCCACCCCGTATAACAATACGTTAATAGGTTAAGGGTACATATAACTCTATGTGTAGCCGAACATTGCGATATTATCTGATTTTGCATTAAAAAACGTTCAGAGCTAAAACCAAATACGTATTAAGCTAATTGCTTAACATCTTTCAGTTTAAACGACTACTTTTGTTTTTTGTTTATCTTCTTAATTTTTGTTTTACTAGAAGCTACGCTACAAATCGTTCTATCTTTGGAAAAAAAACTAAAATCCTACTGACAAAAACAAAACAAAAAACCCGTTTTAAACCAAAGTTTATATGGGAAATCCAAGCTTTTGGAAAAATGCACATGTGATTTCATACAATTACTTTGTATCTCGCATAATGGCATGAATATTGCATGTGTGTGTGTGCCATTTATTCGTATGAGAGCCAGAGATGTTGTGAGAGCTGCCAAGTTCAAATGAGTAAATAAATTAAATCACAGAAGAAGTCGTCAGACATGAAGGATGGATACCAGCGTTGTCAACTTTGAAATTTTGAAAAGCACTAAAGTCGGAGAAAAAACGCGTATTTAAAAAAAAACCACTAAATATAAATATTGTTTTATTTTATTTGCCTTTTATTTAAAATATGATTTTATTTAATTTTTTTTTCTATTTTACACATTTATTAACAAAAAATTTATAAAATAAGACATCATTTATTACTATAGTATTCTATTATTTTTAAGCTTAAGATGTCTATTTATTTGTATTTAAAATATTTTATTTTTCAATATTTCGTCACTCCTTTGTGGGACTTCTTCGGGAAATTAATTATTTTTAAATAATTAATTTCCAATAAAAATAAAGAGACCTTAAGCTTAAAAATAATAGAGTACAATAATAATTGTAAAGAGATCAAAAAAACCAAAAGAATTTTAAATCATTTAGTACTATTTTTAATAATTCATATATTACACTAAAAAATAACTCAACATATTGTAAATATCGCCATAGAAAATGTAATAAATTTTACATTGTTTTTTATTCTCCTGTAAACTTTTAAAGTGATGCACTTTCTCTGCCATATTTTATTTCTTTTAAGGTAACAAAAGTAAAGTAACGTTTAAAATAAGAAAATATATTCATATAATAACGAATGAATTTCAATTTGTATTTGTTAAAGGTCAATATCAAAGTCCGTGAATTCCCCATCACGATCATCTGTTCATAATACCGTTTTTATATCATATTCCAACGTTTTATTACCCATTTTTGTATTAATATAAATTTTGAACTCATCTGGAATTTCGTACGCTTCGCAACAAGAATTTTCCCTTTTAAGTCCGACATTCGGTTCTAATTTTTCTTTTTAAAAGATTCATTGAGCTAAAAACTCGTTCTACTTCAGCATTGGAATATGGTAAAGATAAAAGTTCAATAGAAAATTTTTTTTGTCTGGTGCCACCGAATGAAAAAAAGCACCAAAACAAGCACTAAAAACTAAAAAGCACTGAAGCCAAAATTTTTCGCGTAATAAATTTTAAAAAGCACTAAAAACAGTGCTAAAAGCACTGAGTTGACAACGCTGATGGATACTCTTAATACTCGCATTGTTTTTGTATTTTTGCCGCAAAACAAAAACAACTCAATTAAAAGTTTCTGCTCTGAAAAGTATGCAAACCGGAAAACTTTTAACAGCCATCCCTAAATATGGGGGGAAAGCGGAACGTTTTTTTCCGCTGAGCTTTAACGCTGAAATTCCATACCCAAACAAAAGCGGCAGCGTTATGTCAAAAAACAATAAAAACAGGGTTATCAAACAAACAAATTAAACAACCCTGATTATTTTAACAGCTGGACGGGCGACATTTGTGATTTTGTTATTGAAATTTTGTACAAATTACAAACGTGCATACATATGTATGTATATAATCATATTGTAAATATTTTCTTACCACCATTTTCTAATACGAAGTGCACAAATTTTTTCTTTTATTATATATTTCACTTTTGTAAATTTTTGCTTTTTTTCTCTGGTTAAAATTGTTTTCTTTTGCAACTAACTTCATTGGGAAACGCTCTGTCAAAATCGGATTTTCCAATAGCAAAGCGTTGCCGCCGCGTTATATCGGTATGCTCCATACAAAATGTATGGACATGCGAACTTTTGACAGCTAAAAAACGCTTGCCGCCCGAATTAGGGATGGCTGTAAATCCGGCAAAATATTTATTTATTTAATCAATAAATGTTGCAAATACAATTACAATTTATATGAGAACTTAATTAACCGAATCTAGGGTAGAATTCAACCGTTAACCGATTAATTACTATCCGATTAATTAATCGATTAATTTAAAATTGGCTATTTCTGATTAACGATTAAACCGGTTAATTGCAGTCGACTAACAAAATTCAAATTTTTTTTTTGTATTAGAACACATTTTTCTTTGTGTTTTTAATTATTTGTTTCGTCTCATATGCAATTGGTTTGTATTTAGAAAATATTTTTTCATACAGACAAAGAGGAGTCTTCATTTTAATAAGCCAAATTTTAACAACTGAAAGTGCTATAATCGGCTGTGCCGAATCTTAAATACCTTTCATAGGTGTATATCTCCTTTCTTTCTAAAACAGAAAATATATTTTATTCGCCTAAAAAAAAAACAAAATAAGGAACTTATTTGGTTGCTTGTATGTACTAAAAAATTTAGATTTTCCAACTCTGCAATCTACCTTTCAATTTTTCGAATATTTTACACGAATGTCATTCTTCCTAAGGTATAAAAAACGTTTCACTCAACAAAAAAAAAAATTCAAATAAATATTAGGAACTTATTTGGTTACTTTTACTTAATTCTTTATATAAAATATTTTTATACCCTTCACAAAAAAGTGAAAGGGTATATTTAGGTTTGTCATTCCGTGTCTAGTTTCTTCGATATGCACATGGGACCCCATAAAGTATATATATTCTGTATCCTTATGAATAGCGATGACGATTGAGCGATGTCCGTCTGTACGTCCGTCTGTACGTGAAAGCTCTTGCTTTCACGTACAGCTTCCCAGCTCTGGAACCATACTTCGGATCTTTCTGAATTTCAATAGCACTCTATTTAAGTTCATTTCCAATCCAACGGTCCAAGAACGAAGTCTCTAGGTCTTCTGGGGGCTTGGGAAAACCGACTTTGCTCAATCGTCATCGCTATTCATGCGGATCCAGAATATATATACTTTATGGGGTCCCATGTTCATATCGAAGAAATTACACACGGAATGACAAACCTATATATACCCTTTCAAAAACTTTAAAAATTATGTTCTTTTCTGGAGGTTGGTTTAGTTCTTCTTAGGTGAACTTTTTTCCCTCTTGCCCGATTTAGCCCATTTCCGAACTTAACCTGTGCTATCCTTCAAGATATATTTATACCAAATTTCAGTAGTCTGGCTGTTTCGTTTGGACTGAATCGTGATTTCCACAGACGGACGGACGGACGGACATGCTCAGATCATCTTAGGTTTCATCACTGATCAAGAATATATATTTACTTTATGGGGTCTCAGATGGATATTTCGCTGCGTTTCAAATGGAATGACAAAGTGAATATACCCTCTATGTTCTTTTTTGGAGGGTATAAAAATACAGCCGAAATATATAATTATCCCGAATTGGGATTTTGCGAAATCTCTTTGGGAATTGTGGCGTTATCAGAATTTAATCTTAATCGTTTTGCTTTCCATTGCTTTAATATTGATAAATAAAATTTTTTATAGCAATTGTTTTTATTAAGACTTTTTATTTTTCAGATATTTTTTGTACTGAAAGGTGAACTTTTACAGCAGTTTTGTGCTAAATCATTTCGGAAAACACTCGATAAGAATAGCTTGACCACGTTTTTCCACGAAGATTAAGGTGAGTAATAAATTTTGAATTGAATAATTTTATTTTTATGGGATTCATTCTCCTATTTACGAGCGTGAGCGAGCATTGAAAATCAATTTATGAGCTTCAGTAGAGATCACCAATAAGGAAATTGTTACAAGATAACAATTTCGTGCAACAAATTAAAGAAGTTGCAGTAAAAAAGTGCATGCAAGGGTTTTGTTTTCGTGTGTGAAATTGTTCTTTGTGAAAATTATGGAAATAAAGCTGAGCACACACTTTGGCATTTTCTGACATCGCATTTGCTGCTTTCGTTTCGAGATTTACATTTTCGTATATTTTTTTCTGTGGCAATGTCATGTGAACCAGAAATTTCTAAATGGCAGCACAACTGCGGTGTCACATACAGACAGACGGTAATCGCTTATTCGTCTTCCCTATACATAAAGACCCAGAAAATATAGACTTTAAAGGTCGCGTATTAATATTTAGGAAAGCACACACGGCATGACAAAGCCATAATACCCTTCTACTCAGTTTTGGTGCAGGGTATAGAAGCCAACTGAAAACAAATAACTTCCCTTTCTAATATTTTCCCCTTTTCAGTAAAAATTTACAACTACAGCACGATCAATTCCTTAGTGTAAGTGATTGATTGATGTCAGTCTAAGAGATACAAAAGAGTTATTTTATTTACAAAACTTTAGGTTATTTACAGATGTACGAGTGTATAGGTGAGGCTACAATGGAATAAAAAGGCCAGAAATTACATATTTGCTTCCCAAGGATACGGTATTCCCAGTTCACTGCCGCACTTTGGGTTGTTGTCCATGCTGCAGGGGTAAAAGTGTGGCCAGTTCTTGATAATACGATATACATTTGCGCCCGGACTTTTTGTGGTTTTGGTCTAAAAATAAAATGAAAATTTCAAATACTCGTACGTGTATCGTGCACGTCTTACCTGATTCTGAGCAACCAGTTTGTAGTTTAAATCAATGTACTTGTTGGTAGAAGCATGAGCCAATAAATATTGTGTAGCTTCGATTTGCTTGTCATTCGGTACATAACGGCCAAAGTCGCCCATGTATGTGATGGCCAGTGAACTGTTTGCATATGTGTTTGCCCAATTCCAGCCACGTCCCACATACACATATCCGTCTGAGCCAACCTGGAGTTTTAAGTACAAATAAAAATCAGTCGTGTTATGACATTGAAAAATGAGAAATTTTTATAAATAAATTACTCACGTAAAAATTCGCTTGTATGTCGGGCAGGCCTTTTTCGGCAATTGCTGAATCTTGTATGGTGCGCATTTTAATCGAGCATTTGTAAATGTTGTAGCACGGTGTAGACTGGACTCCAATATGGGTGATCATAACATACGGAATGGGATGTTCGAGGGGAACTGACAATTTGTTGGCCAACTCTGATGCTCCCCATTGTAAGCGATCGACAACCAGATGGCCATTTCCTAAATTCGGAACTGAGATAGTTCTAAATTCAAACCGTATCATATCTAAACTAAACGAAACTGCAATAGAATTGTGTGTCACTTACACGTATCATGTTCGTAATTGTTTCCAAAATATATTGGGCCACGCGGCAGATGTTGAGGTTTGGCTCGTGTCACCTCAACATATATGATTACACCGGCCACAATTAATACCAGAGCAATGAGAATGGAAAGTAGTTTCGATGTGGTCGTCAGTTTTTGTGTGAAACTATTCGATGTGTTAGTTCTTGTCTGATTGATGCCTGGAAAGAAATTAAAATCATTAATAGTATGTGTTTAGACAATTTTTATTCTCTTGAGTTTATTCTCTCGACGGCAGTACGACCGAATATAAATGAAAGGATCTTGATAACTTTGTGACTTTTTGTCGCAGTGACTTGAAATGCAACGCTCTTGCCGTCAACCTTTTAGCCATTGAAGGCTGACAGTCTCGTGAATTTTAACAAAAATGGGGGGAAAAAAAATTCCATGTGTTTATTAAGAATTTTTTTTCCAAAAAACAGTTTCTGAGGAATAAATAAAAATCAAGAAATAACTTAAATTTTCCGAGGAATAACCAAGAAATAACTTTTAATTTCTGAGGACGAAATAAAAATCAAAATATATAATAAAAATTAAAAATTAACTTCTATTTTTGAAAGTAATAAATGAAAATCAAGAAATAACTTTTATTTTCTGAGGAATAAATAAAAATCAAGAAATAACTTTTTTTTCTGAGCAACAAATAGAAAGCAGGATATAACTTTTATTTTCTTATAAATAAATAAAAATCAGGAAATAAATTTATTTTCTATGGAATAAATAAAAATTTAAAAATAACTTTTATTTTCTGAGGAATAAATAAAAGTCAAGAAATAACTTTTATTTTCTGAGGAATAAATAAAAATCAAGATATAACTTTTATTTTCTGAGAAATAAACAAAAAGCAAGTAATAACTTTTTTTCTGATAAATAAATAAAAATCAAGAAATAACTTGTATTTTCAGAGGAATAAATAAAAATCAAGACACAACTTTTATTTTCTCATAAATAAATAAAAATTCAAAAATAACTTTTATTTTCTGATAAATAAATAAAAATCAAGAAATAACTATTATTTTCTGATATATAATTAAAAATCAAGAAATAACTTTTATTTTCTGAGGAATAAATAAAAATCAAGAAATAACTTTTTTTCTGATAAATAAATACAAATCAAGAAATATGTATCTTTTATTTTCTCATAAATAAATAAAAATCAAAAAATAACTTTTATTTTCTGATATATAATTAAAAATCAAGAAATAACTTTTATTTTCTGAGCAACAAATAGAAAGCAGGATATAACTTTTATTTTCTGATAAATAAATAAAAATCAGGAAATATATTTATTTTCTATGGAATAAATAAAAATTTAAAAATAACTTTTATTTTCTGAGGAATAAATAAAAATCAAGAAATAACTTTTATTTTCTGAGGAATAAATAAAAGTCAAGAAATAACTTTTATTTTCTGAGGAATAAATAAAAATCAAGATATAACTTTTATTTTCTGAGGAATAAACAAAAATCAAAATATAACTTTTATTTTCTCATAAATAAATAAAAATTAAAAAATGACTTTTATTTTCTGAGGAATAAATAAAAATCAAGAAATAACTTTAATTTTCTGAGAAATAAACAAAAAGCAAGTAATAACTTTTTTTCTGATAAATAAATAAAAATCAAGAAATAACTTGTATTTTCAGAGGAATAAATAAAAATCAAAAAATAACTTTTATTTTCTCATAAATAAATAAAAATCAAAAAAATAACTTTTATTTTCTGATATATAATTAAAAATCAAGAAATAACTTTTATTTTCTGAGGAATAAATAAAAATCAAGAAATAACTTTTATTTTCTCATAAATAAATAAAAATCAAAAAAATAACTTTTATTTTCTGATATATAATTACAAATCAAGAAATAACTTTTATTTTCTGAGGAATAAATAAAAATCAAGTAATAACTTTTATAATCTGAGGAATAAATAAAAATCAAGAAATAACTTTTTTTTTGATAAATAAATAAAAATCAAGAAATATCTTTTATTTTCAGATGAATAGATAAAAATCAAAAAATGACTTTTATTTTCTGATATATAATTAAAAATCAAGAAATAACTTTTATTTTCTCATAAATAAATAAAAATCAAGAAATAACTTTTATTTTCTCATAAATAAATAAAAATCAAGAAATAACTTTTATTTTCTGAGGAATAAATAAAAATCAAGAAATATCTTTTATTTTCAGAGGAATAGATAAAAATCAAAAAATAACTTTTATTTTTTCAGGAATAATTAAAACTCCGAAAATAACTTTTATATTTTAGCCGAAAAATAAAACTCAGGAAATAATGAAAATGTAATTTTTAAAATAAAAGTTATAACCGTTACGGTCCCAGATTTAAATAGTCACGGAATTATTAAATATTCCCCGTATTCGCCGATATCTGCTGAATTGCCAACTTATTTTCAATATCGACTTCAATTAAGATTATTGTGTTCAGAATCACATAATAACAATTCCAAGAATTAAGGAAAAATCAAAGTCAGTCCAATTTTTGTAAGTTACACAGCAAAGTAAAATAGTGCTGTTTTTGAAAACCGCCACACTTCCATCATCAGTAGTTACGTGCATTTGTGTTTCTAGCCAATTATTAGGTGGCGTTTTTATATATGACAGCAATTTTCTATTTACACAAATCAATATTAGGAATTCGTACACGAGAACTGTATCAATACTGATGTTGACACCAAAATCCCTGTGTTGTCATTTAAATATTTTCTTCATCTCACTTTATCTAAAATTTTTTCCATTTTTTTTAATTCTTTCTTAAGTTCAAAAGGTTGGCATTTGTTCTACAAAAATGTTTTATAAATGCTTTAAACTTTTCTTTTTAATAAGAATTACATTTAAAAGAGTGCATAAGGCCGGATTTTTGGGATCTCAGTTAAACTGGGTTTAGTTAATCTGAAAACAGATTTTTGCCGCTATTATCAAGTTTTTATACAAAATATTGACGGAACAGCTTAGTTTTGCTTAAAATGTGTGTCCTTAATGAAATAATAAAAAAAATTGCAGTTTGCTGGAGAGATCAGAGTTTCAGACTTCGTTAAACTAGGTTTAAACTTAAACCACCTCTCAAAAACCCGACCTAAGATATACAATTTTTGGTCACCAGACAGTCATCCAAACTTTGATGATTTCCAGTGAAATCAATTGAATCAATGCTGTTTATTTCTCTTTTTTTTTTTAATAAAATTTGGAAAAAGCTATTTCAATGTTATCTTTTCCGAATCCTTTAACTAAATAAACATTTTTGAACGAAAGGCTTTGACGCGGTTTACAGTAGAGTAGACGAAATAGCTTTGAAGCTGTAAGTGTGTGTAGAAACTAATACTTGTATATTGCTTGAGTACTACAGTATGAAATGGACTTAAACAGATTCGTAATTGCATGTTACAAAATCATTCCGTCTAGCCGTTTTTGTTCTGTTGAAAATAAAATTCCGAGAATAAGAGTGCTGTGATTTGATTCACGATAAGAAATATTTACAAAGTAATTAGGGAAAATTCTTTGAAAACTTTTCAACTTTTTTTCACAGATAACACGACATACACTCTTGTGTGTTCAAATAAATAACTGCCCAGCAAATAAATTTCTTGTCCAATAAATACAGAACTTACACATACACATAGAATGTTTTGCAAACAAAAATGTTTATAATCGTCAGGTAAACAACAGTCTCTTCAAAATTGAAAAGCAAAATAAGTTAATTTAAAGTGTTATTCGTGAAAGTCACAGAGTTTGAAACCGAGAATTTGTCAATTTATTTGAATCATACCGCATTCCTTAGCAACAAATAACAATTTAAATACCAGCATTTTACCTGCTGCTCTGCTAGCGGATGTCACTAAAAGAAGCCGTACCCACCGTCAACAATAAGTTCTATTGTGCAACTTGCAGTAATAATAATGAAAATATATAGTTATTTATGAAAAATTTGATATATTATTTTTATACCCTCCAAAAATGAATATGGAGGGTATATTCATTTTGTCATTCCATCTGAGACCCCATAAATTATATATATATATATATATATATATATATTGATCAGTGATGAAATCTAAGACGACCCGAGCATGTCCGTCCGTCCCTCCGTCTGTGGAAATCATGATTCAGACCAAACAAATGGGGTATACTCTTAAAATTTGGTATAAATATATCTTGAAGAATAGCACAGGTTAAGTTCGGAGATAGGCTAAATCGGGCAAGAGGGAAAAAAGTTCCCCTAAGAAGAACTAAAACAATCTCTAAAAAAACAACATAATTTTTGAAGCTTTTTTGTAATTTTGTTAAGCAAATGATGTATTTTTATGTCACAGAAGGTCCAACGCGTTAAACTTGGAGCCATGAAATAAAAATAAATAAATTTTGAAGCCCGTCCCCTTTAGAGGGCGTTATTATATGCAAAAATAATTTAAAAATTTAACAAGTTGTTTTATTTAAGCCCACATTCTGTGCTGTTGGCTAAAGTAGTAGAACACAAAACTATGAAGCGGAGGGTCGTGAGTTCGAGCCCCCGCTGAGTCATGAACTATTGTGTTGAATTCTTCTGATCAGCATTAGTGCGTGGTTGTGTTAGTTGTTGCCAGCCTGTTTCAATGATGAAGGCATAGTCACTGGTCACTGAACATAATTGGCAGCGACTGACACCATCATGTACTAACAGCAGAGTAACAGCACCCACCTTCGTCGGCCCTGTAGCAAAAATTAGCCGGCGAAGTAAAAGGTTGAAATAGCTACAAAAACAACTGTCTATCTTCTCATCTTTCCTAATCTGTCCCCTCAATACTATCCCCTCGTTTTCAGTTCCGGCGCAATGCATTGCATATATAGGGGTCATCCCCTGAGTGCTGGTCCAAAATTAAAAAAAATAAAATAAAATAAAATTTTTTAAACTTTAATTGCGAAGCTGAGATGTAACCTGGTGTTACTCTGCCCTACCCCCTCCTCCCCATTTGCCCGCTAAATGACCCTATCAAAAAAAATAAATAAAAAATTTTTAAATTTTGTATATAATTATCCCAAACATTTATTTTTAGAGTTTTATGGCAAAGGTGAAATGTCTCCCCCATAGCCCTTGCCGGAGCGACCCCTCCAAAGTACAGTTTTAATACCTTCCAAAGAGAATTGGACCCCCCCATAAAGTATATATATTCTTGATCAGTGATGAAGTCTGAGACGACCTAGCAATGCCCATACGTTCGTCCATGGAAAACATGATATAGTTTATTTTTGGACCCCACCCCCTTTACTGGGCGTTGAAGTACGATATTATATGCAAAAATAGTGTAAATATTGAACAATTTGTATTCCTTAAGCCTTTAAAAACCTGAGAGTTTCTCTGATTTTGCAGAGGTGAAACGTTTCTCCCACGTCTCTTCCCGGAATGACTCTGTCAAAATAGAAATTTAAAATTGGGTACAGAGATGTCTTAAAGGAACCCTGACCCACCAAGTTAAACATTTTAAATTTAATTACTAAATATTTGGAGGGTATTTCAGATTCGACCCGGTCGAATCTAACGTTTTTACTTGTTTTTTTTATTTCATAAAGAATAAAATACTTTTCTAAAAAGTCTTTTTTTAAAAAAGTACGTTTTACAAAAAGTACTTTTCCAGAAAGTACGTTTTGCAAAAAAATACTGTTCCGAAAAATGTTTCCTCCAAAAAGTAATTACTTTTTGTTTTTTTTTTTAATTAACGCTACTTTATACTTCAGGAAGAATTAAGTTTGTATTAAACATTTAAAAAATATCAAAAGCTCCGTTCCAGGGTTGGGCAATCGCAATTTTTTTGGTACATAGAATTAACTAAATGAGTTCTTAAGTTTTGTGTTTTTGGTGAATTAAATGCAGTTTATAAGCCAGGAAAAATTTAATTGGTATTAAAAATCAAAAACTCGATTCCAGGTTTGGACAATTGAAACTTTTTTTTTGTACATAAAATTAACCAGCTGAAAGCAAATTAAACTTAATTAATATTTTTGAGAGGAATTCGTTGGTATTAAAAATCGGAAAAGGCAAAAAGCTGGCTCCAGAGCTGGAGTATTTAAACAATTTTTTTGGAAATATTAAAGTAACTGAATGAAACCAATTTTTTTTCTTTGGCAATCAATCACATTTTAAATATTAGAATGAAAATCAGGAAGATCGAAAAGTTGGTTCCAGGATTGGAATGAATGTATATATATATATATATATATATATATATGTAAAATTCAGCTCAGCTGGGTATAGCACTTGCACTTAAGGCCTAATGTACTCTTAAGTCCTTATAATTATCTGCACCTTATGGAAAATACAGAGAAAATGCTGGAAAATACCAATTTTGAGATTTTGAAAGTTTACATTGGGAATTACGGGTAATCTCAGACACGAATCCCTTTATCTCACGGGTAATCTCAGACACCCGTTGAGATGAAGGGATTCGTGTCTGAGATTACCCGTAATTCCCAATGAAAACTGTAAATTGTAAAAAAAATTTAATGGAAATTTTCAGTTGAAAATATCGATAAATGAAAATGTTTGAAACTCTTTTTATACCCTCCAAAAAAGAATTTGGAGGGTATATTCACTTTGTCATTCCGTTTGTAACGCATCGAAATATCCATCTCAGACCCCATAAAGTATATATATTCTTGATCAGTGATGACATCTAAGACGATTTGAGCATGTCCGTCCGTCCGTCTGTGGAAATTACGATTCAGTCCAAACTAAAAGAGCTAGACCCTTAAAATTTGGTATAAATATATTTTAAAGCTTAGAGCAGGTTAAGTTCGAAGATAGGCTTAATCGGGGAAGGGGGAAAAAAGTTCCCCTAAGAAGAACTAAACCAACCCAGAAAAAACAACATAATTTTTAAAGTTTTTTGGTTATTTTGTTAAGCAAATGATATATTTTTATGTCAAATACGGTCCAACGCCTTAAATTTATAGCAATAAAATAAAAAAAATATATTTTGGACCCCGCCCACTTTAGTGGGCGTTATTATATGCAAAAATAGCATAAAAATTTAACAAATTGTTTTACTTTAGCCTACATTCCTTAAAAATAACATTTTGAAGCCTTAATGACGAAGCTGAGACGAAACCTGGTACTACTCAGCCCTACCCTTTCCTACCCCTTCCTCCCCCTTCACCCTCTAAATGACCCTACCAAAAAAAAAATTTTTTTTAAATTTTGTATATAATCATCCCAAGCATTTAGTTTTAGAGCTTAATGACTACCTGTTTCTGCCCTACCCCCTCCTCTCCCTTTACCCTCTAAATGACCCTATCAAAACAAATAAATTTTAATTTTGTATATAATCATCCCAAGCATTAATTTTTAGAATTTTATGACTGCCTGTTTTTGCCCTACCCCCTCCTCCCCTCCTCTCCTCTTGTCCCCTAAATGACCCTATCAAGAAAAATAAATTTTAATTTTATATATAATCATCCGAGGCATTTATTTTTAGAATTTTATGACTGCCTATTTCTGTCCTATCTCCTTCCCCCTTTTGCCCCGTAAATGACCCTATAAAAAAATATATAAAATTTTATTTTGTATATAATTATCCCAACCATTTATTTTTAGAGTTTTATGACAAAGGTGAAATGTTTCCCCCACAGCCCTTTCCAGAACGACACCGCCAAAATACAGTTTTTATACCCTCCAAAGAGAATTTGACCTTATAAAGTAAATATGTATATTCCTGGTCAGTGATGAAGTCTAAGACGGTCTAGCAATGCCCATACGTTCGTCTGTGGATATTGTATATTTTTGAACCACGCCCCCTTTAGTGGGCATTGACGTACGATATTATATAATGGTACTCTGCCACCAAGTTAAACATTTTAAATTCACTTACTAAATATTTGGAGGGTATTTAAGATTCGACCCAGTCGAATATAACGTTTTTCTTGTATTTAATATATGTAATTTACTCGACTGCTTTGTTTGTGTTTGTATTGAAATTCATGGAGATCAAAGAGATGCAGGGTTGGCTTTAATGTATGCATGTACCTCTGTCGTACGCCGGTGAAAGATTTAGTTACATTTCTATATTTGGGAGTTGTTATATAACACTTCAATATAAGTTTAATCGTTAAATCAGAAATTAGATAGCGCCGCTGAAGTAAGCAATAAAGTTGCTACAATAAATTCCCTATCTTCTCATCTTTCCATATTTGTCCTAGTAATAAGGTTTTTTTTATAAATTAATAAATTTGCATAAATCAATTATTATTAATTGATTAGACAAAAAAAAAAAAAAAAAAAATAATACAAATTTTAAGAATATTAATCAAAAAATAAACTGTGAGATCATTTTATTACTTATTTCATAAATTTTAGGTGATCTCATAAAATAATCTTTTCGAAAAATAATTTGACTTTAATGTTAAGGATTTAAGCGACTCTTTTTTTTAGTTTTTATGAAACTTGAATTGGAAAAAATTCTGTCACTTATCGTAGATGTTGGAAAAATCGAAAGCAACATCTAATTTCTCAGTCCTTTTGTTGGAATTCTCTAAATATATAAAATCTTCAATTACAGTAGCATAGTCTTTACTAAAATTCTTATACTAACGTAGAAAGGCTTTAAAGTCTTGCTTACGTTTTTGAAAAGTCGTTTATCTAAATGAAAATAAGCCAGAAAGAACATGACTCATATAAATGTGTGAAGGAAATTTTCCGTAATGTTGACCAACAATGTTTTACATCATGTAGAAAGCGAAATTCACTCCCTTCTTGCATCTTTACGAATGGTTGTAGTCTTTGCTGTCCATCATTTAACCTATAAAGACCCTTTGTGTTTTTATGAATATATAGTATTTCCTAAACACATAAATTTTGTATATGAGACGAAACAAATACTTGAAAACACAAAGAAAAATGTGTTGTAATACCAAACAAATATTTTAAATTTTGCTAGTCGACTGAAATTAACCGGTTTAATCGTTAATCGGAAATAGCCAATTTTAAATTAATCGATTAATTAATCGGATAGTAATTAATCGGTTAGCGGTTGAATTCTATCCTAGATTCGGTTAATTAAGTTCTCATATAAATTGTAATTGTATTTGCAGCATTTATTGACTAAATAAATAAATATTTATTTAGTCAATAAATAAACTTCCTTCTGCAAAAAATCTTAAGGCAGCTGCCAATTGTATTATAAAAGGAATAGATGAACCTGTCGACCTATTTCCAATCTTATTTAAAACTATGATAAAGCCTTCCTTGTTTAATCGAAAATGTTCAATGAATCTAAAGAATAAATGTGCACTTAAAACATAAATAAGAATTACCGTTACTACTCACGTTTCCTCGGGCAAACTTAAGTGATCAGATTTGTCTCGTAAGCGTTTCCGTCGTACATACTCGCTTTCATCGTTAGAATTATTTTCATTAAGAACTAAATAAACTGCAACAGCATAAGGCATTTTGTTTTCGTTAATTGCAAATATTTTTTAATAAATTTTTTTTCTAAATTTCAAATGCATACATAACTGTGTATGTCATCACAAAATACAGCTCAGAGTTGTATTATAAGATTTCACAAGGTTGTATTTACAAAAGACAACTGGAAATGAAACAAGAGTGGAATATGAAATCGATCGAAATCTGTCACACATTTAACGATTTGGAAAAGCGATTTACTTTTCAAATCGAACGATTTTCATCACATACCTGATTATTAAATATTTTTTTAGGTCGCACAATGCCGTCAAAATTTCAAGTATGTATCGTTAAAACTGAAAGTATCCGCTTAAAGAGCTCCAGCAAAATATTAATGTGAAATATATACCTGTATTTTTGTGGTGATTTGTTGAAATTAAAGATTGTGAGCAAAAAAGCTAAAAACGAGTAAAAAACAAGTAAAAACGTTATATTCGACCGGGTCGAATCTTAAATACCCTCCAAATATTTCGTAAGTAAAATTAAAATGTTTAACTCTATTTTGACAGAGTCATTCCGGGAAGGGCTGTGGGGAAGACATTTCATCTCTGCAAGATCAGAGAACATCTCAGCTTCTTATTGGCTTAAGAAATACAAATTGTTCAATATATATATATATATATATATATATATATATATATATATATAAATATATATATATATATATATATATATATATATATATATACATATATATATATATATATATATATATATTTATATATATATATATATATATATATATATATATATACTTTATGGGGTCCAATTCTTTTTGGACGGTATTAACACTGTATTTTGTCAGGGTCTTTCTGGCAAGGGCCGTGGGGGAGACATATCACCTTTGCCATGAAACTCCAAAAATAAATGTTTGCAATAACTAAATGTAAAGTTTATTAAAATTTTTGTTTTGATAGGGTAATTTAGGGGGAAATGGGCGAGGCGTAGGGCAGAGGAGTACCAGGTTACGTCTCAGCGTCGTCATTAAAGCTTACAAATGTTATTTTTAAGGAATGTAGGCTTAAGTAAAACAATTTGTTAAATGTATGAATTTCTATTTTAATAGTGAACCTTTATTTATGTAAATTGTATTACAGGATGTTAATTTTCCCAACAGACTATAGGTTCAAATCTGCGAAACTGCAAATTATTTTTTATTTTATTTTTTTAATTTTAATAAATGAACGTGATTACATTCTATTTATTATTTTTTGAGAGTGAAATATTAAGAATATTTTTCATAGTCATTAAATCAGCAGAACGGATCAGTACTGATTTCGAGGCCGCTACGCCATCTCATCATAATAAATAGAATGTAATCACGTTCATTTATTAAAATAAAAAAATAAAAATAAATTAAAAAATAATTTGCAGTTTCGCAGATTTGAACCTGTAGCCTGTTGGGAAAATTAACATCCTGTAATACAATTTGTTAAATTTTTACACTATAATTTCATATAATAACGCCCACTAAAGGGGATGGGTTCCAAAAATAAATTTTTATTGATTTTATGGCTCCAAGTTTAACGCGCTGGACCTTCTTTCATATAAAAATATATCATTTGCTTAACAAAATTATAAAAAAAAAAATTTAAAAATTATGCTGGTTTTTAGAGGTTGGTTTAGTTTTTCTTATGAACTTGACCTGTGCTATTCATCAAAATATATTTATACAAAATTTCAAAGGTCTGGCTTTCTTCGTTTGGGCTGAATCGTAATTTCCACAGACGGCCGGACGGATGGACAGCGTCTTAGATTTATGGGGTCTTAGAGGAATATTTCGCTGCGTTACACACGCATCGCTAAAATTTTGCTAAAATGTGGGGATTGGTTTCAGAGCTATTCACATAAAATTTTGCCATCCTCTCTGCTATTGTTGTTGAGATATTAATAAATCCGTGAAAAAAGGACATTTAACCCCACTGTGCCTCGCTTAATCGACTGAATTTAAGCTGGTTAATGGTTAAATGAAAATAGCCAATTTTACTTAACCAATCGATTAATCGGTTAGTAAAGGATAACCGAATCGATAGCCTGGTTCGTACCCGGAGTCTCAAAAGAAGAGTTTCCTTTAAAACTACAAAATTGTATTATAGGAAAGCACTTTTATTACCATAGGAAATGAATTTCTAAAAAGATGTTAAACTTTGAGTCATAATGCGGTATGACTATACGGAATTAATTCTGAAGCTCTGAAGACTTTTTGTGGAGAACATGACTTTACGTTTCTATCCGTTTAATGTTTTAGTATTCTGTTGCCAAAAATACTTACGTTTATTTGGCTGCGAAGGTGAACCATTGACTTGTGCCAATTTAAAGCGCTGGCGAGTTTTTTCTGAATTGACTTTTAACAAGAGTTTCATAATTGATAAGTGAATTGCTGGCAAACATTTAATTCAAGTAATCAAAATTCAAATTTCAGCAAACAAGTTATTTAAATAGATTATTTACGATGTAGAGAACACTTATTAGTTAAAAAAGAAAAAGAAACACTAAAATTTAATTTACGAACCGCCACGTTCTAACGTCAAACACTCTGGCCATACACTCGAACTAATTGAGGTTTTGCATTCAGAAGAGCAGCAGTTTTGCCTTGAAAAAGTTTGTGTGCACTCGTATGACGAGTACGATAAAATACTATTATTATATTTTTGCTAATTATTGTTCGTTTTTTTTTTCAAGTATTTGTTTAATATTTTTGTTAATTTTGTTTTCTTCAATTTCTCATTATGGTTGTACGAGTAGTAAACGTAGTTCTTATCATTGAGCTTTACAGATGGGTGTGACGTTGTCTTTTTATTGTAGGCTCTGTTTTCTTTGTTGGGCAGTTAAAAGATGACTGACACATTTTGCAAAACCTGCATTGCAAAATCCCCTTTTTAATTCAATAAAGTGCCTTTCTTTAATTAAATAAAAATAATTAAAAAGATTACAGCGAGCGCGAATAATCAAGTACACAATCGTTCTTTGTTATTTAAACACTGAAGTGAATTTATAAAATATTTAACTCTTCGACAGAAAAACGTTTTCATTTTGTTATGGATGAAAACAAAAGTTTTTGTTTACCCGGTGAGTAAAGTTCGGGCGGCACAACGCATTTCACGATAACAGTCGATGAACTGATTGACTGGCCGACAACAACTTCACTACTGAAATTGTAGTTCTTTTGTTGTTGCTATTGTTTTAAAAATTTAAGCAAATAGTATTTAAGTATTAATTAATTTATGCATGAATGTGTGGGACTCTGCGCGAATTGCTTCCTTCGGTGTATTCACTCACATCTGTTCAGCTCATTTTCTGCCATGTGCTCTTTTTTTTAGACTTGTTGTTGTGAAAAGCAAATTGTTACTCAATTGCTGGAGATGCAGTGATGCCAACTATTTTTAAATTTGACTTAATAGACATAAAAATTGCACTGAAGAGTAATTTCGATATAAAAAGAAGGTTAAAATGTTTCAAATTAAAACTTTTCTCATAAGAATATATTGAATTTGGCAAATTCCCAAATTGCAGCATGAAAAATTAGAAATTTATATACTCGTATTTCTTTCATAATATTTTATTATACAACGATTTTCCGGGTAAGTATTGCCAGAAATCAGATTTGCATTTTGAAGATTTTGTTAACTCCGTGACTATATGATAAAAAGAATTATATCATTTAGTACAGCGTTTTTCGAATGTTTTATTCAAGACTCTTAAAATAGGTGTTTGTTTCGGCTCGGATCTCATCAATCAACCCAAATCTCTTACCAGCCATTTATTGAGTCAGGTTTGGAAAAAAAGTTGATAGCCATAGTACATTGTGCTTTCCATGTCGTGTATTGATGCATTAAACACATTTATGGCAGCAGGCTACTGACTACAACCTGTCAGATATAGAATACATGTGTTTATATGGGAATCATTATTTTCACGGCTACACGGCAGGTTGTTGTCCGTGCTACTATTGTGGTTGTAGTCGAAATAAACTAATTTCTATTTTCATAGGCGACAATAAATAAATTATTGCTGCCAACACAGTGAAGCATCTTAAATAAATAAGCGTTTAAAAATATTTTCAAACTGGTCGAGAATATGAAAATTTTTAAAAATAAAAAATGTAGTAGACCTTTCAAGAATACACATTATTTTGTAATATATATTTATTTATTTTTGGCGATGTCTCTCGGTTTGTATTTTTTATTTATATTTTTATTTTATTTATTTATTTATGTATTTTTTTTATATATTTCGTAGAATATTGGACGCATATAAACGATATGGGTATCATTTCAAAGTACTCCAAAATGTCTTTCTATTGTTAGACATATTTTTCAAATTTAATCATCTATTAAATTTTAAAATTTTGTATCTGACTTTTCAAGTAAAAATTCAATTATTTTGAAAAAAGCTCGATGCAACGACATTCGAACTCAAATTTTGCTTATACTTGATAGCCGTTATCGATAAAATACTTTAGTTAAGATCACAAATGAATTAACTCAAAAATTAATTTTCATAGTGCCATAACAAAAAAAGACATGAAAATGTATTTATTACAAATACAAAAACAATAAAGAGCTATAAACAAATGAAATGTTTTTATTATTAATTTTACAGCAAAAAGTTGGGAAGTTTTAACCATCGAACACTGCACTCTTGTACAAGAAATTTTAGGTGTGGAAATTTACTATAAAAATAGTGAAAATTTTACTGTATCGCTTCGAGCTGCTTTTCCTCGTAATCAGGCTGCTTCTGAGACCGCTGTGCTTAATTTACCCGCCAAATTCGAGACTCATAGTACTATTGCTAACAATAGATCAAAAAATACGCCCGCAGTGGCCACAGAGATGCAAACGTAGCCGCTGTACAGCAAAGTGTTGAGAATGAGCCCGGAACATCAACTAGTCGACGTTCGCAAGAATTGGGCATCAGCAGAAGCACTTTGCGCAACATTTCGCCTAAAGATATTCATCTTCACGCTTTTAAAGTTCAACTCGTTGAAGAAGCAAACCTGACCGAGAATTGAATTAAGATTCTATAGGCTAATTGATCGAAATTTTAATTTAAATCTCAGAAAGACATGATAAATATTCCAAGGCACAAAGGCAAGTCAACATCAGTCTTTTGTTATTCAACTTACACAGCAGAGCAGAACAGCTGTTTTCGAAAGACGCAACCCTTTCATCATCAGTGCTCATGTCTATTGTGTTTGTCACCACTTATTAGGTGGCTTAGTTGAATGTGATAACAGTTCCTATTTACATAAATTTTATTGTGAAAAAGAATACGAGAACTGTATCAAGCTGATGTTAACATGTTATTGTTATAATACCCGTGTTACCGTTTGATTATTTTTCTTCATGTCCCATTTTTCTGAATTTTTTGTTCCATCATACCTAAGTCAAACTTTTTTGGAGAATTGTTTGCGCCGAACGTTTGTGAATTGGCTATTTGGAAAACTGAGCGAAAACAACGCATTTTCCAACAAAATTATTTTCAGTGATGAGACCCATTTTGAAGTAATCGATTATGCAAACAAACAAAATTGTCGCATAAGGGGCTCACAAAATCCACAAACAGTCGTCGATAAACCATCACTTCCGGTTTAGTGTTAGGCGGCATCATCGGCTCGTATTTTATTCGAAAAGGAGAGAGGAGAGAATTCTCTGCGCTACAAAACCATGACGGCCGTTTTTCTGAGGCCGAAATTGGCTAAAGTTGACATAAGTGACGTTTGTTTTCTGCAAGATGGCGCCACAAGCCACACAGCCGGCCAAACAATTCAGTTATTGTATTAGAAATTTCTCGGATTATTCGATTTGGCAATGCAACGCAGATTTTTTTTTTAGGAGTAGGACCAGCACTCAGGGGATAACCCCTATATATGCAGTGCATTGCGCTCTAACTAGGAAAATAGATTTTGGGTAGGAGGATAAAGGGAGTGTGTCTGTGGATATTCGATTTGAACCTCCTCAAATTGTAAGTGGCGGGGAAGACCTCTGCAGGTAGTTTGATCCACATACGGACTGTTCGGCCAAAAAACGAATTTTTCTGTAATGCGATTCGTTGGAATATCGACCACAAACGCATGCGCTCTTGATGAAAAACGCTTTGAGTGTAAGAAAGAATGAGTTTCAGGAAAAAGTTCCCTAACTTCACCAGAGCACCTGCCATTATACTAACGATAGAACAACGATACGCACCCCACATTGCGACGATGCTCAAAAGAGTCAATAGAGTTGGCTACCCTACTATCTCCGATGAGTTTCATCGCCCTCTCCTGTACGCGGTCGAGTAACTTCAAAATAGACTTTGAAGCACCGGCCCTAACATGAGAGTTGTATTCCATCTTCGGTCGGATGTAAGTGGTGTAAATACTAAGAAGATCAGAAGGGGTGAAGTATCTCTTGCACCGTCTTGATAAGCCAAGGCACTTGAATGCTTCTTTTGCGACTGCACTTTCATGCCGAGAACATCTAGAGCCCCTGACTCCATAATACTTAGACCACCCATAGAAACAGATGAAGCAGTCGATGCGTAAGCATACAACACTGGGTGTTACGGGCATTAAAATCGACCCTGTTCACCTGACCCCATTCGGAAATCTTCGCGAGGTCGCTATCCAGAACGTCATTCATAAACTGCCTCCTCGTTTCGATTTCAGACGTTGACGGCCTGCAGTTAAATGAATAAGAATACGAAAGGCTGCTATCATCTGCGAAAGAGTAAATAGGACAGGAAGTTTGGGAAAGTAGATCGTTAAGAAAAATTAGAAATAGAGTAGGAGAAAGAACGGAGCCCTGCGGTACCCCTGAGTTGACTCTGAACTCATCGGATGAGATCCCATCTATAACAACTCGTATAGAGCGATCCCTGAGGAAGTTCGATATAAACCGAGAGAAGGTGTCTCCGACACCAAATGCAATAAGTTTGGACAGGAGTGCTCCATGCCACACTCTATCGAACGCCTTAGAAATATCTAGAGCCACCACTTTACTTTCGCCAAAACGGTGTATGGAACTAGACCAGTTTTCCGAAAGAAGGGCCAATAGGTCACCCGTAGAGCAGCCTCTGCGGAAACCATACTGGCGGTCGTATTGTAAACTGTTGGACTCCAGATGTTTCACAAGATGGAAGTTAAGCATAGTTTCCATCACCTTCGATATAGCAGAACATATTGCAATCGGGCGGTAATTTTCAGGGTTATTAGCCACTCCCTTTTTGGGGATTGGCGTTACATTAGCAACCTTCCAGCACAATGGAAATTTACCGGAGTGGTACAGTGCACTGAAAAGTTTGACTAATGGACGTGCTAACGTCGCTAACTGGTCCTGAAGCAGTGCAGGGATTCCATCCGGCCCAGGAGACTTCCTTGTGCTGAGTTCCGCAAGAACCCTTTTAACTGCACGCGCAACTGGATTCTTTTCTCTGGAGCCGTTTGAAAGACCGTCGTTACGTGAATCAACCACAAACAACTGACGCTCTGACAGATGAAAATTGGTGAAAATCGTAAAGAAAATTTTATAAGAATTAATGACGCTCTTATGGCGATTTAGAAAAGAAGCGTAGAAATCCTAAAAAAATTCAACTAAATTCATTTCAATTACAATCTTTCTCAATTGGAAATAAAAATAATTATTCATAATTGTGGTTAATTTTGGAACCAAATTTGAAATCATATGAATATCTTTGTTTACTAAAGCCAAATACAATAAAAATGTAAATTTTAATAAGAGTACAAATAGAGTTTTTATTTAATAAAAATTTGGAGGGTATTTAAGATTCGACCCGATCGAAAATAACGTTCGTAAAAGTTGCAAAATTTTTTTCAACTTGAAGTGTCTCTGTGGAATTGGATGCTCGATTAGCTTAAATACATAAAAATGTAAGATCTTACATACACACGTACACAAAAAACTATTGGTTTTAACTTGTTTTTTTTTTAAATAACAATTCTTGATTTGCTAAATTAGCTCTAAAGTAAGAGTTGATTAATTCAACTTAAATTGAACATTTTAAAATTCATAACACGTAACAACTACGTTGTTTATAATTGTTTTAATTAGGGAGGTGACCAGCGTTGTCATCTCAGTGCTTTTAGCACTGTTTTTAGTGCTTTTTAAAATTTATTACGCGAAAAATTTTGGCTTCAGTGCTTTTTGGATTTTAGTGCTTTTTTTTGGTGCTTTTTTTCATTCGGTGGCACCAGACAAAAAAAAATTTTGCTATTAAACTCTTATCTTTACCATATTCCAATGCTGAAATAGAACGAGTTTTTAGCTCAATGAATCTTTTAAAAAGAAAAATTAGAACCGAATGTCGGTTAATGCGCTTTTACAAATCAAAAACGGACTTAAAAGGGAAAATGCGAAACGTACGAAATTCCAGATGAGGTCAATATTCATATTAATAAAAAAAATGGTTTATAAAACGTTGGAATATGATATAAAAACGGTATTATGGGCAGATCGTGATCGTGATGGGGAATTCACGGACTTTGATATTAACCTTTAACAAATACAAATTGAAATTCATTCGTTATTATATGAATATATTTTGTTATTTTAAACGTTATTTTACTTTTGTTACCTTAAAAGAAATAAAATATGGCAGAGAAAGTGCATCACTTTAAAAGTTTACAGGAGAATAAAAAGCAATATAAAATTTATTGCATTTTCTATAGCGATATTTACAATATGTTGACTTATTTTTTAGTGTAATATATGAATTATTAAAAATAGTAATAAATGATCTAAAATTCTTCTGGTTTTTTGATCTCTTTATAATTATTATTGTACTCTATTATATTTAAGCTTAAGGTCTCTTTATTTTTATTGGATATTAATTATTTAAAAATAATTAATTTCCCGAAGAAGTCACACAAAGGAGTGCAGAAATATTGAAAAATAAGGTATTTTAAATAAAAATAAATAGACCTTAAGCTTAAAAATAATAGAATACTATAGTAGTAAATGATCTCTTATTTTATAAATTTTTTGTTAATAAATGTGTAAAATAGAAAAAAAAAATTAAATAAAATCATATTTTAAATAAAAGGCAATTAAAATAAAAAAATATTTATATTTAGTGCTTTTTTTCAAATATTACGCGTTTTTTGTCCGACTTTAGTGCTTTTCAAAATTTCAAAGTTGACAACGCTGGAGGTGACAATGCGCCGATACGTAAGAAAAAATATGGGCGATTTTGATAAACAAATTCAAGTAGACTTAAAGTCTTATTATGCGTTGCAGTGTATCTATAATTTTATTTACGCTGTAGAATTCTATGATTTCCTTGGAAATTATTTCAATTGTATAAACATTTTATTTATTGGCTTTGATATTTGTTTAAAATCATATCATATTCTAAGAAATGTTGTGTAAAGGTTCCCTGAAGATCTGCTTTAGCCCCAGTGAAATGCTCATAAGAACTAGCTAAAACTCCTCAATAATCAATTTTGAACTTATTTTTGTAAATTTGGGAAAAGAATCAGCATGAATAAAATTAAACAAGTAAAAACTTTATGTACGACCGGGTCGAATCTTAAATACCCTCCAAATATTTAGTAAGTCAATTTAAAATGTTTAACTTGGTGGGACAGAGTTCCTTTAAAACATCTCCGTACCCAATTTTAAATCTCTATTTCGACAGAGTCATTCCGTGGAGGGCCGTGGGGGAGACGTTTTACACCTGCAAGATAAGAGAACAACTCAGTACAAATTGTTCAATATTTACACAATTTTTGCATATAATATCGTACGTCAACGCGCACTAAAGGAGGCGGGGTAAAAATATTGACTATATCATATTTTCCACAGACGAACGTATGGGCATTGCTAGATCGTCTTAGATTTCATCACTGATCAAGACTATATATACTTTATGGGGTCCAATTCTCTTTAGAATTAGGTATTAAAACTGTATTTTGTCGGGGTCGCTCTGGCATGGACTGTGGGGCAGACATTTCACCTTTGTCATAAAACTCTAAAAATAAATGCTTCGGACAATTATATATAAAATAGAATTTATATATATATTTTTTTTGATAGGGTCATTTACGGGTCAAAAAGGGAGGAGGAGGAGGTAGGGCGGAAACAGGCAATCATAAAACTCTAAAAAAACTGCTTGGGATAATTGTATACAAATTTAAAATTTTTTTGTATATTTTTGGTAGGGTCATTTAGAGGGTGAAGGGGGAGGAGGGAGTAGGGCAGAAATCGGAAATCATAAACTTCTAAATATAAATGTTTGGGATAATTATACACAAAATTAAACAAAAAATTTTGTTATAGGGTCATTTAGGTGGCAAAGGGGGAGGAGGGGGTAGGGCAGAGTAGTACTAGGTTACGTCCCAGCTTCGTTATTAAAGCTTAAAACTTTTATTTTTAAGGAATATGGGCTTAAGTAAAACAATTTGTCAAATTTTTACACTATTTTTGCATATAATAACGCCCACAAAAGTGGGCGGGGTCCAAAAATCAAGTTTTTTAATTTTATGGCTCCAACGCGTTGGACCTTCTGTGACATAAAAATACATCATTTGGATAACAAAATTACAAAAAAACTTTAAAAATTATGTTGTTTTTTATGGGTTGGTTTAGTTCTTATTAGGGGAACTTTTTTCCCTCTGACCCGATTTAGCCCATCTCCGAACTTAATCTGTGCTAACCTTCAAGATATATTCATACCAAATTTCAGAGTCTAGCTCGTTTTGTTTGGACTGAATCGTGATTTCCACAGACGAACGGACGGACGGACATGCTCAGATCGTCTTAGATTTCATCACTGATCAAGAATATATATACTTTACGGGGTCTCAGATGGATATTTCGCTGCACTACAAACGGAATGACAAAGTGAATATACCCTCCATATTATTTTTTGGAGGGTATAATAAACCGTCATGCAGTAGGAATTTTACAAAAAACAACTGAAAGTGCTATTTTCACGCTTCACAGGCGTACGTGTGGAAGATGTATTGGGGTTATTAATTTAAAATTGGCTATTTATATTATTAACGGGTAAACCGGTTAATTCCAGTCGATTAACCGATGCAACAAAATTTTTATTTTATTTTCAATTATTTGTATCGTCTCATATGCAAAAGGTTTGTGTTTAGAAAATATTTTTTCATAACAACAAAGAAAGTGCTCATTTTATTAAGCCAAATGCTATTCAGCAAAATCTACAATCACGCGTTAAGATGCAAGAAGGGAACGAGTTTCGCCTTCTACGTGATTGAAAACATTGTTGGTCATCGTTGTTCAAAATGATGGACAATTTCCTTCGGATATAAATTAGTGGGTCCTGTCCTGGCTGATTTTGATGTGCATAAAAGAGTTTCAGAAAACTTTAGTAAAACTTTGCAGCTTTTAGATGCGGGCATAAAAAAACTCTGGCTACCCTAATTAAGCTTAAGGGAATTTTTTTGAGTTTTTGTTTAATAATTTAATTAAAGCCAATAACACTATTGTCTACAATTTAATTACAAATTAATGCATGAAACACATTCGAGACAGCAGGCTACACGAACACACGACTACAAAAGCCTTTGGCTACAATCGTCGCCTCGTAGCCAGCTACTTAATTATTTTTGAGACGGCAGCTACATTGTCAACATCTCATTTTAGTGGTGCCACTTTCATATGTAAAAATAAAAGCGCTTATTCTAAATCTATTTATAGATCGAAACAAAATTAATAATAAAAACATTTCATTTGTTTATAGCTTTTTATTGTTTTTGCATTTGTAATAAATACATTTTGATATCCTTTTTTTGTTATGGCACTATGAAAATGAATTTATGAGTTAATTCATTTGTGACCTAACTAACGTCTTTTATCGATAACGGCTATCAAATATATACAAAATTAGATTAAATTATGTATGAATTTTTAATTAAAAATTAGATTA
The DNA here is from genome assembly GCA_951800035.1 of Linnaemya tessellans. Classification (NCBI taxonomy): domain Eukaryota; kingdom Metazoa; phylum Arthropoda; class Insecta; order Diptera; family Tachinidae; genus Linnaemya; species Linnaemya tessellans. The sequence goes on from OX637535.1 coordinate 51,034,759, forward strand.
TTCAAAATAATGGAATTTTTACTTGAAAAGTCAGATAAAAAATTTCAAAATTTAATGATACTTGCAATAGGTGATTAAATTTGAAAAATATGTCTTAACAATAGAAAGATATTTTGGAGTATTTTGAAATGATACCCATATCGTTTATATGGGGCCTATATTCTAGGACATATTACCAAAAAAATAAAATAATAATAATAATAATAAATAAATAAAATTAAAAAATAAAAGCAGAGATAGAACGCAAAAAAATAAATAAATGAATATTACAAAAAAAATTTTTATTCTTGAAAGGGCTATTACATATTTTTATTTTTAACCATTTTCATATTATTAAACAGTTTGAAAATATTTTTAAACGCTTATTTATTTAGGATGATGTTTCACTGTGTTGGCAGCACTAATTTATTTATTGTCGCCTATGAAAATAGAAATTAGTTTAATTTGACTACAACCACAAAAGTAGCACGGACAACAACCTGCCGTGTAACCGTTAAAATAATCATTCCCATATAAACACGTGTATTCTATTTCTGACAGGTTGTAAAGTATCACTTTGCTACTTTTCTGACCTTCTTGCTACTTTTATACTTTTAGTGCCACTTTTTTAAAATGTGCTAAATCTGCTACTTTTTGTTATACTCTGCCCCTATTTAGAAATACCATCATATGTATCTGTTGATATCATTCTGCTTCTGTAAGCATTATTTCTTATGACAGCTTATTTCGTATGTCAACCTATACGAAAGCTAAAGTGTTTGCAACAAAGTACATACATACAGCATTACTTAATGTAATGCGATATCTGAATCCAACATTTTTAAAGACAAATGAAGACATAAATTATTTCGAAATAGTCTCAGAGTTCCCACACATAATCACTGATCCAGAAATGTTTATTAATGAGTTTAAGTTATTAGAGAGTAAAATAAACGACAAAACCTACGAACATATCTTTACAATTACTAATCCGGAAAGTTTTTGGTACGAAATAGGAAAGCTAAAAAATACGTTTGATGAACATTTATTTTTTAATTTATATAAATTTTCGACATATATATTCACTTTACCACATAGCAGTGCTTCTGCTGAACGTATTTTTTCAAAATTAGCACTAATGAAAAATAAATTGTCAAATAGATTGAAGGTTAGTACTTGTGAAGATATGCTTTCAGCATGAAATTTGTTGGAAGTTGATTTGAAAGATTGGAGTCCTACAGAAGACTTTATCAAGAAATATATAATACATTTCCAAAAAATTAAAACTTACAAAATTTAATACAAATGTTTTCAAAATATAACTCATTTAAAATACCAAAATACCTGATTTTATTATACATATATTATTGAATTGTTATATTGTTTTTTATGTATAAATTTTAAACAAAACTTTATAAAAGTTGTAATAACAATTAACTTTTTTGTGAATGTTTTCGTTTTGTTCTTAGTTATTATATATTAACAAAAGTTATTTTTTAATAAAAAGAATAAAATAAACTTAAAATCGTATTTTTACTTTGAATTTTTGGATTTTAAAAAAATCCCCTTTTTCGTGCCACTTTTATTTTTTAAATCACCTTTTTTGTGCCACTTTTCGAAATTTCTCAACGGTCACGCTGGTTGTAGTCGTCAGCCTGCTGTCGTGAATGTGTTTAATGCTTAAGTATTCGATTTAATCAGAAATGAATTTAAGTTTTAATTGCAATTATTTTATACCTCCACTCAAAAATATTTTCTTCTAACAATACATTCTTAAAATACATCACAAAATATAACAGAAACTGAGGAATTCGGAAGTAAATTTTTTGGCAGAATATTCGGTGCTGAGTTCTGCTCTCGATGGTTATGCAAGCAATCTTTTAACAGAATTAACCAAAACAATTAGAAGTGCTAAAATTAAAAAAAATATATATTTAAATCAGGACTTTTAGTAATAATTCTTTAAGCTTGAGGCCTCTTTATATAAAATATTTTTAAAATAAAGTGCAAAAACTAGTAACCTGTAAAACCGATTTAGAATCTTTTTCATTTTGGATTGATTCTAATTTAATTTTAAATTTACCTATAACAAACGGTTATGAGCTAGATAATGCAGTTGAATATTTTACCAAATTAATCCATGAAGCAGCTTTTTTATCGAATCCACCAATATCTTTACCTGTCATGCAAAACAGATTCCAAAGTTCTTCGCACACACGTGAACTTATTCGAGTTAAGAGAAGACTTAGAAAAGTATGGCAGATTAGCAGAAATCCCATTGATAGGAGACGTCTAAACATAGCAGCAAGAAATCTGAAGCAGCATTTGAATACTATCAAAAACAAATCTATTGGGGAGTTTTTTGACAACATTAATTTAGCATCAAATAACAATCACAATTTATGGAAAGCCACGAAGTGTATTAAGCAGCCAATAAGAAATCCTCCTTTTAAAGATGTTAATGGATCATGGTGTAGGTCAGACGAAAAAAAGGTACAAGCATTTGCAACTCATCTGTACAATACTTTTCAATCACATCAAATGAGTAGTCCTGTTGACGATGAAGAAATCTCAAATTTTTTAGATGTACCTTATCAGATGTGTTTACCAATGAGACATATTTCTTTTTCTGAGGTTAAGATTCAAATAAAAAATCTAAATATGAAAAAATCTCCTGGATATGATATGATAGATGCAAGGGTTGTTAAAAATTTGCCGAAGAAGGGCATTATATTTTTGACGTTAATTTTTAACTTTATTCTGAGATTAAGTCACTTTCCTTCTCAGTGGAAATGTGCTGAAATTATAATGATTAAAAAACCAAATAAACCAGAAAATGAAATAACATCTTTTAGACCGATTAGCTTGTTAAGTATTTTTTCTAAGATGTTTGAAAAAATATTTTTGAGTAGATTGTCTCCAATTCTTGAAGAACTACATATTGTTCCAGATCATCAATTTGGCTTTAGACATAAACATGCAACTCCTGAACAGTGTCATAGAGTAGTAAACGTTATTCGGAAATGTTTTGAAGAAAAGAAGTACTGCTCCGGGGTTTTCTTGGATATTCAACAGGCATTCGATAGAGTCTGGCATATTGGACTGTTGTACAAGTTGAAGAGTCTCATTCCAGCTACATTTTATTCAATTATAAAGTCTTATATACAAAACCGAACATTTTATGTAAAAATTAAAGATGAGAGGTCAAACATGTTTGATATCAGTGCAGGAGTTCCACAGGGTAGTGTACTAAGTCCGGTGTTATACACAATTTTCACCGCTGACATGCCAACTTCACCAAATGTCACTATGTCAACATACGCAAATGATACGGCAATTTTAGCAGCAGACAATTTACCTACAGTTGCATCTAATAATGTGCAGAATGAATTAAATTTAATAGAGTTATGGCTTAAAAAATGGAAAATGAAAGTGAATGCAGAAAAATCAGTACATGTAACTTTTACACTTCGCAAGGGTGATTGTCCAAATTTAACTATTAATAATATTCAGATACCTAAAAATGACTGCGTAAAATATCTTGGCTTGAATATGGACCGTAGACTCACTTGGAAACATCACATAAAAAGCAAGCGACAGCATTTAAATTTAATAAATAGAAAATTTTATTGGTTTATAGGTCATAAATCTCAACTTAATATAGAAAACAAGTTAAGACTTTACAAAGCAATTTTAAAACCTATTTGGACCTATGGAATACAGTTATGGGGAACTGCAAGTCATTCAAATATTGAAATTATTCAAAGGTACCAATCGAAGACACTAAGACTTATCGTTCAGTCGCCTTGGTATATTACTAATGAAGCAATCCATACTGATCTTAATATTAAAACTGTAAAAGAAACTATTAATTCTTGTAGTGAAAAATATTTAAATAGACTCAGTAATCATGTAAATCCATTAGCTGTCATGTTATTGGACGATACTGATGAAATTAGGAGACTTAAGAGATGTCATATATTAGATCTTCCATTTAGAAATTAGTAAAATGTATGTTATTTTATTTTATTATTATTATATTATTATTATTTTATTTTTTTTTTGTTTTTATGTATTAAAAAAATTTTATAGTCATATCAAACAGTTGTTAATTGTTTATTGTAATTTAATATATTAAAGAATTGATTTTCTATTTCTTTATAGTTGTAGTTATAGTAAAAGTACAACTACAACTGTTATATTTACAATTCATCTAATTTGCTTATTATCATTATGTATAAATTGATAGATTGCAATAAAATAATTTAACAAAACAATTTATATTTTTCCCATATTTCGCCACTGGCTTTTTCAGGAAAATTATTATTATTATTTTTTTTTATATTTCGATTAGTTTGTTATATTTATTCTTAATTTCTTTGTTTAGGAAAAGAAAAGATAAGCTCTATTTTCTTGAAGAAGCCACACATAGAAGTGGCGAAATATTGAAAAATATAAGTGTCTTAAAAAAAATTTTCAAGCCTAAAAAATTATTACTAAAATAATATTGAAAGTGTAAGAATAAATAGCAATCATGAAATTAAGACTATACTCGCGTAATGGAAGGTTTTATATGTTTAACGAAATCCAGGAAAGGGACTGAGAAATTAGATGTTACATACGTGTTTTGGGTTGCATTCGATCTCTCCAACTTCTACGATAAGTGAAAGAATTTTTTTTCCCACTCAAGTTTTATAAAAACTAAGGAAAATCATAGCTTAAATCCTTAACATTTAAGCAAAATGATTTTTCTTAAACACTATTTCATGAAATCTCCTTAAATTAATGAACTAATTAATAAAATCATTTCAGAGTTTATTTTTTAATTAATAAATAATATATGATACGTTTATAATAATATGTGATCGTTTCTTTACTAATAAATTGCAAATAATAAATAATTAAAAAGAACTTTATTAATCGGTTAAACGATGAATAACAATATAACCGATTTAATTAAAATCTCTGTTACTTAGTCGAGAAATTAAACGCTTAAAGCAAAAGGCTATTTATTCAGTTAACTCTAGTATTTACAAGCAGTCATGCCAACGCTCTTTTACACTTTTTCGGTTTTCAATAAAAAATTTATTTTTCTCTGAAATATAAAATATTTTTGATTGTCAAAGACCAAAATTGGTTTTATTTAGTTGCTTCAATATTCGCAAAAAAATTAAAATTTTCCAGCTCTGGAGCTGGGGTTTGGCTTTTCTGATTCCAAATACCCATACAAATATTTTTAATTTAAAAACCAAAAGACAAAATTTATTTTCAGTTGCTCAGATTTATGTACCAAAAAAAAAATAATAATAAAAATTCCAACTTTCCACCCCTGGAATCGTCTTTTTGATTTTTAATACCAATTTAATTCTTTCTGAAGTATGAAATAGGCTGAACTAGCAAAAACACTAAAAAACAAAAATTAATTTTAGTCAGTTAATTTTATATACCAAAAATAAGTTAAAATTTTCCACCCCTGGAACCGTATTTGGCTGATTTTCATTAGCAAAATATTTATATATTTCCGGTACATCAATTCAAGACCGAAATCTCCAGCTTTCCAGGGGACTTCGGCAAACCGATTTCACGTACAGACAGACAGACAGACGGATAGACCTACAAATTAAATCTATTCACGAAAATCATAGAACAATTTGTACGGTTTTTGATCCCTTTTTTGCTGTGATTTTACTCTTGCCGCTTCAAATGAGTCAATAAGACAAAAATTGCGATTACAACCCTGCAGCAGCATCGGTCCTTGTTTCTTGGGGAATGAACAAGCAGCTGCTGTTATGCTGAATGACGAGCGCTATTGAGATAAGCTGACATAATATTTCCCCCCCGAAATTATTCACCTAACCCATCAATGATATTTGCCAGCAACGAGGCGATCCAATTTATTTATATATAACAATAAACAGCCGAGCACTTGGGGCCTTCTATAGCTGGTGGCCTACATTCGTGCATTTGTATTTATATAATAATTAGAATTATGCATAATAATTGATACTATAACGATATTAAATAAGTAGTAACAATAACAAGGCATCTAAAATGTTAAGAAAAAAATATCTAAGTAATAAATTGCTTAAAGTGGTCGACAATTTTGTTTTTGAATGAAATATGAGAAAAGTGGAAAACTCTTAGTGGACGTGGTAGCGAATTCCAGATTTTAGCAACACGTACAGTAAAAGATTTATCACAAATAGATATGTCTCTGGCTGGTATTAAAAGCTGAGGGTTTCTTTCACTCCTTAGAAACAGGAAATGTCTACGGACATACTCAGGGTTGCCAGAAAGCATGACATCATGGAAAACAAGTAAAAACGTTATATTCGACCGGGTCGAATCTTAAATACCCTCCAAATATTTAGTAAGTGAATTTGAAATCTTTAACTTGGTGGGACAGAGTTCCTTTATATGATATCGTACGTCAACGACCACTAAAGGGGGCGGGGTTCAAAAATATACAATATCATGTTTTCCGCAGACAAACGTATGGGCATTGCTAGACCGTCTTAGACTTCATCACAATTATCTTTGGAGGCTATAAAAACTGTATTTTGGCGGGGTCGCTCTGGCAAGGGCTGTGGGGGAAACATTTCACCTTTGTCATAAAACTCTAAAAATAAATGCTTGGGATAATTATATACAAAATTAAAATTTCTTTTTTTTTGATAGGGTCATTTAGAGGGCAAAGGGGGAGTGGGGGTAGGGCAGAAACAGATACACATAAAACTGTAAAAATAAATGCTTGGGATGATTATACACAAAATAAAAAAAAATGTATATTAATTTTTAATAGGGTCATTTAGCGGGCAAAGGGGGAGGAGGGGGTAGGGCAGCAACAGGCAGTCATAAAACTCTAAAGATAAATGCTTGGGATGATTATATACAAAATTTAAAATTTTTTTTTTTGGTAGGGTCATTTAGGGGGCAAAGGAAGAACTTGGGGGGGGGGGGGAGGTAGGGCAGAAATCGGCAGTCAAAAAACTCTAAAGATAAATGCTTGGGATGATTATATACAAAATTTAAAATTTTTTTTTTTTTTGGTAGGGTCATTTAGGTGGCGAAGGGGAAGGAGGGGGTAGGGCAGAGTAGTACCAGGTTTCGTCTCAGCTTCGTCATTACAGCTTAAAAGTGTTATTTTGAAGGAATGTAGGCTTAAGTAAAACAATTTGTTAAATTTTTATGCTATTTTTGCCTACAACAACGCCCACTGAAGTGGGCGGGGTCAAAAAATATTTTTATTTTATTTAATGGCTCCAAGTTTAAGGCGTTGGACCGTATTTGACATAAAAATATATCATTTGCTTAACAAAATAACCAAAAAACTTTAAAAATGATGTTGTTTTTTCTGGGTTGGTTTAGTTTTTCTTAGGGGAACTTTTTTCCCTCTTGCCTGATCTAGCCCATCTTCGAACTTAACCTGCTCTAAGCTTTAAAATATATGTATGCCGAATTTCAAGAGTCTAGCTCTTTTCGTTTGGACTGAATCGTGATTTCCACAGACGGACGGACGGACGGACATGCTCAGTTCGTCTTAGATTTCATCACTGATCAAGAATATATATACTTTATGGGGTCTCAGATGGATATTTCGCTGCACTACAAACGGAATGACAAAGTGAATATACCCTCCATATAATTTTTTGGAGGGTATAAAAAGAAGGGATCTAATCTGGATGTAGCTTTTGAAACTACAACCCAAATTATTATTGCAAAATCAATTTCCTGGCAACTTTATTTCCAGAAGGACCACTTCTGAGTTCACTTAGTCAGTCTGCCTCTGGTTTAATTTTTACAGGGTAATCTTAAGTTATTAATTTGTGCCGCCGAACTGGCAACTCCTGAGTCATTGGAATTCAATATTCATGCCGCCGTTGATACCATACGGCCAGATTTATTGGAAAAAGTAGTCAAAAATTTTACTGAGCGAATGAAAAATGAAGCCTGTGGGACATTAGCCGGTAATCATATTTTAAAAAAAAATCAATGAGTGTTCGAACTCACGGGCCATGTGTTAACACCTTTTTGTTTATTTATTTTATATTAAACCCACAAAAAACAAAGAGAATGCAAAGCAACAGACAAATGTACATACATACATTGTTATGTTTGTACATAAGCTACATACGTTGCTGTCTTGCTATCTCATTTTTATATATGTACGTATAACCACGTCACTATTCTCTTTGCTATGCATAAGACAAAACCGAAGATCAACATAAAACACTTTTTTAATATTACTCCAAATTAAAACACTTAAATCTCCGCTCGCCGATATCGGATCGCCTTATTTTTTAGCTTAAACTCTTCGTCGAAACCCGCACTAGCGTTTTAATCCAAAAATTATTAAAATCGGCTATGAATTTCCGGAGAAAATTATATGAAAATCGCCCAATAATCACTTTCAATACCGACTGCCAAGCAACAACAACAAACAAACAAACTCTTACACTTACACTTGCGTATGTATTGAAACTGATAGTTTACTGCCCTAGAGGCGCGCGTATAGATGTTAACACATCAAAAATAAAGTCCATGAAATTTTTTATGAGATAGAAACACGAAAAATTTTTATATATTCCTGTCTTACAATTGAATTTAAAGTTCTCATGCAGCTTACGAAGAAAAAACACCCTATATTGAATTCGGAGAAACTTGTTAAGCTCTCGATTCAATTACGGTTTCGTATTAAAACTGTTAACTAGATTTTTAATTACGGTGGCTAGTTAATATCAGTATGTATGTGTCTGTGTGTGTGCGTGTGCGAGCGCTTTATTTACTGAAAGCATCAAGTTTCCGAGCTTTTGTTGGCATTAAATGCAACAAAATTTTAAGCAAACGCACATTTCATTTAATTCGTTTTAAATTTATGGCCTGAAATGTTTGTATTTTTTGTTTATTTAATGGATGCACGCACTAACAACAAAATTTGTTTGTACATATGGGCTAATTTGAGTTTGTTCCACACATACCGCCGCCGCCATTTGCCTGCATTGATCGTGACTCGACTGTTGCATCCATGTACTGGTAAATAGTGACTGGTCCCTGGTACTGGGTCATTGGCCCAATAACAACATCTGAAGAATTCGACAAATTTACAACACTAGTCGGCTGTATGGGAGGATTCGTAAATAAAGTCTGTGGCACAGCTGTTGTCAGGGCTGGGGGTGCAGGTGTCTGACGTCCCGAAAGATTCCATAAGACATTGTTTGCGGCGCTATTGGCAGCGCCACTAAACGACTGTTCGGAACTATTTGATTCGTGCATTATTATTATTAATTTTTTATTTTTTTTTGTTTCTTAGCGATTATCACAAGCGAAACAAGTTAGTCAATCACTCGCGTTACACATGCGTAATTAAAAATTTGCATAAATATTATTTTTGAACAACATGATTATGTCAACAAATGATCCACAATTATTTAGTGTAAATAAAATTTTTGACAAAGATCGCATTTACTTTGCGCTTGACAGTTTTCAAAGCTACAACGATCGACCGGCCAGAAAGCAATCACTATTGATACTAAAGAGAATCGTTGTTAAGTTTGTGTATTGGAATTCAGAATTTATGATACGGCTAGTAAATAAATATTTGCCAATATGCTCTCAAACGATCAGTTCGATATTCGGATACCTAATGACAGTGTTGCCAAATCGTCAGTAATTTATTTATTTATTAACTTCAGTGGACATGCACGATTTGGAGATGTGATCATTTCTATTTTTATATTTAAAGTTTAATAGCTCTATATGGCTATCAACATTTTCAGAGTTTTACATTTCATATGTTGCCCTATTGTTTATTACGGGGAATCCCGACATCAGAAATTAATGATAAAACAAGTAAAAACGTTATATTCGACCGGGTCGAATCATAAATATTCTCCAAATATTTAAATAAGTAAATTTAAAATGTTTAACTTGATGGGACCGAGTTCCTTTAAGACATCTCTGTACCCAATTTTTAATGTCTATTTTGAGAAAGTCATTCCAGGAAGGGCGGTGGGGGAGACGGTTCACCTCTGCAAGATCAGAGAACATCTCAGCTTCTTATAGGCTTAAGGCATAAAACATTTTCAATATTTACACTATTTTTGCATATAATATCGTATGTTAACGCCCAGTAAAGGGGGCGGGGTCCAAAAATAAACTATATCATGTTTTCCACAGACGGACGTGTGGGCATTGCTACATAGTCTCAGACTTCATCACTGATCAAGAATATATATACTTTATGGGGTCCAATTCTTTTTGGAGGGTATTGAAACTGTATTTTGTTGGGGTCTCTCTGGCAAGGGCCGTGGGGGAGACATTTCAACTTTAAAAATAAATGTTGGGGATAATTAAGTGTAAAATTTATTTATTTTTTTGATAGGGACAAAGGAGGAGGACGGGGTAGGACAGACGAGTATTAGGTTACGTCTCAGCTTCGTCATTAAATCTTAAAAATTTTATTTTTAAGGAATGTAGACTTAAGTAAAACAATTTGTTAAATGTTTACAGTATTTTGGCATATAATAACTTAAATAAGTAAATACTAAAGGAGGCGGGGTCAACAAAATAATTTTTGTTGTATTTTATGGCGACAAGTTTAATGCGTTGGAGCTTCTTTGACATAAAAATATATCTATATTAAATTGAATTAAGATTTATGAGACTAATTGTTGGAAAGTTTTTGTTTTAAATTCAGAAAGTCATGATAAATCAAGGTATATATAGGTTTTTACTCCCAAATTAACAATTTTTTAGATCAAATTAAAATTTTTTAAATTCAAACTCAATTTTTTCCAAAACAAATTAACATTTATTTCAAACAAATTAAATAATTTTTAAAATATATTAAAATTTTTGCATATCAAATTCAACATTTTTCATATTAAATTCACTTGTTTTAATTTAAAATTAAGTATTTTCATTTTCAAATTCAATTGTTGTTAAAGTTTGTTTAATTGTAGTTTAAAACTAAGTTGTTTTATTTAAAATTTAAATATTTTTAAAATTAACTAAATTTTTACACATTAACTCGCTTTTTTGACTTCAAACTGATTTCTTTTTTAAATTAACTTAATTTTTTATATATTTTGTTTTCTTTAATATTGATAAAAAAAATACAACTGCCTGTCCCACTGGAATATCTTCCAATCCTGTACAGTAAAATCTTTTGAATTACATTTACTACCAAATCTAAAAAATAAGTTCATTCGAATGTAATGATATTTAAAAAAATGGAAGAAACCTTAAAAATTAAGTTAATTTATATTTAATTATGTATGAATTTTTATTAGTCGAACTTTCTTATGTAAATTGTTAATTTTATCAACGGGCTTAAGTTCGAATCTGCAAGACTGCAAACCATCAAACCGTTCTGCTGGTTTGATGATTATTGAAAATATTCTTAATATTCCAATCTTAATATAAATTAATAAAAATAGAATTTGAACAAATTCATTTATTAATAAAATAATAAAAAATTGTTTGCAGTCTTGCAGATTCGAACTTAAGCCCGTTGATAAAGTTAATTTATATTTTTATATTTATTCTATTAAATTTTGAAACTTAACTCAAATCTAGTTCATAGTAGTACCAATCGAAAAGTTTAAAAATTAAACTACGACCCATAGAAATGCGTTAAATAAGAGCTTAATTCACATAAATTATTTTTTATAAAGAAGGCCTTTATTTTTTAAGCTCTTAATATTGAATTAAAAAACAAATGAATTTGTATTTTAATAATTTGAATTTGAAAAGAAAAACATTGAATTAGAAATGAAAAAAATTTAATTTAAAAAGGAAAATGTTTAATTGGTGTTGAAAATAATTCAAATTACTTTGAAAAAAAGTGAATTTGTTTTGAAAATAATTAAATTTAATTTGAAAAAAAGTTGAATTTGTTCTGAAAATGGATTAATTTGAGAGTAAAAACCTATAAATACAAGGTATTCCCACTTGCTTTTATTAAATTTTAATAAGGATTTTTGAAGTTTATTTTTGTAAATCATATTGAATATGACGTTGCGACATTATAAAAAATCATTTTCTTTTTTTTGGAAATTTTTAAATAAAATCTGTAATACATACATATATATATGTATATATATATATATATATATATATATATATATATATATATATATATACATATATATATACATACATATATATATATATATATATATATATATATATATATATGTATATAACTTTTTCCATTTGTCTAGCAATTTCGTTAATTAAATTTCATGGACTAAACTTCATTCATTGATATCTAACTTATTTGAATTTCAAGGTGTCCAGTTCAGCGATTTCCAAAATAATGGCATTTTTTTAATACCAAGCCATATTTTCATGAAATCACGGACAAACCAACATTATATTATATTATACCATGGTATTTAACTATTATTTTATCTCTTCCCTTTTCACATATTTCAGTGTATTTCCTCATTTTCAATTTAAACACACTGAACGTACAACATACAGTCATCCCTAAATACGGACGGAAAGCGGAACGTTTTTTTCCGCTGAACTTTAACGCTGAAATGTCATACCTAAACAAAAGCGGCAACTTTGTGTCAAAAAACAATAAAAACAGGGTTATCAAACAAACAAATTAAACAACCCTGACTATTTTAACAGCTGGACGGACGACATTTGTGATTTTGTTATTGAAGTTTTGTACAAATTACAAACGTGGGTACAATCATATTGGAAATATTTTCTTACCTGCGTTTTCTAATACGAAGTGCACAAATTTTTTCTTTTATTATTTATTTCACTTTTGTAAATTTTTGCTCTTTTTCTCTGGTTACAATTGTTTTCTTTTGCAACTAACTTCATTGGGAAACGCTCTGTCAAAATTGGATTTTCCAATAGCAAAGCGTTGCCGCCGCATGATTTCGGTATGCTTCATACAAAATGTATGGGCATGAGAACTTCTGACAGCTAAAAAACGCTTGTCGCCCGTATTTAGGGATGACAGATACATAGATAGAATTTCCCGCTCAAAATCTCATTGTGAATCGTTTCTGCATATTGACAGAGAGAAAAATTTCCTTTTGATGTTTTGAACACACACATTTTGCAATATTTTGTTAAAATAATTTAATAAAAGCTATATAAAATGTAAAGAATATTGAAAACTACGAAAAATCACAGTAACTATGCATTTCCAGAAGAAATAAAACAATCCATTGTGTTGCTTTGCATTGGACCAAAAACATTGAAACCATTACATTGATCTATAAGACAATTTAACATAAAATATGTTTATTCAAGATTCACGACAAGATTTTTACAATAAATTAATTGGCAAACGGATTTTAATTATTGTTAATTATGACATCGATGCAATTAAAAATTTTAACAACTCAAATCAAAAGAAAAAAAACGGGTAGCTTAAAATAATATGGTAACTTAATTTTTATGGGAATGTCAGGATCCTTAAAATTGTCAGAAAATTATTTTAAATTTAGTAGCTCACAGTTTCAGTACCTTGTTTTATTATACCATGTGATAAATATTCCAAGGCACAAAGGAAAGTCAACATCAGTTTTTAGTTATTCAATTTACACAGCAGAGCACAACAGCCAGTGTTGTCAGATTAGGGGGTTTCCCCCTAGATTTAGGGGTTTTTTTTTCTATTTAGGGGCTAATATTCTTTAGGGGGAAATTTGGGGGTAAGAAAATTTTATTTAGGGGATTTTTAGGGGATTTTCGAATTTATAGTTTGGTACATAATAGTACATAATTTAACAACTGAGCATGTCGAAGATATTGCATCGAAATGGCGAATTAGAAAGTAATCACGCACATACAAACATTAAAACATTTTTCTCGTTCAATCAATTTTGTTGGTTTTCCTTGAACTGCAAAATATAAATTTTAAAAAGTTGTTCATCTTTACAATTTATTACCAATATGCCAAACAAGGATAACATATATAAACAAAAATATAAAAAGGAGTGGGAGCAGTTTAAAGGTATTGTATTTTTAAATAAAATTTTAAACACAATAAATGCAAAATGAAATTTCAGATTGATTAGCCCCTGTCCAGGGAGACAACTACAAAGCTTTATGCAAATATTGTAAAAGCATTATGGTGGCTAACAGGAGACCTTATTGCACAACAAAATACGAAAAAACATATTGGATTTGCATCCCAAACAAAAGAAGTACGTGTACCCGTAACAAACTTCCTCAAGCCGTCTCTTACAAAAGAAAAAAAGATTGCAGATATATTTTGTTGGGGGCTTTTTATAAAAAAATAAAATAAAAATTTGGGAGTTTTCGTGCTTTTCGCGTAAGAATTCAAATCAAATTTAATAGAGATAAGAATGATGAAACCAAATTACTACTTAAACTTTTCTGATTTAAGGGGTTTTTTAAGAAAAAGTGTAGAATCTAGGGGGTTTCTAAATTTTTTTTTGGGGGGAAGAAAAAAAATTATCTGACAACACTGACAACAGCTGTTTTCGGAAACCGCAAACCTTTCATCATCAGCGCTCATGTGTATTGTGTTTGTCAACACTTATTAAGTGTCTGAGTTAAATATGATATGTAACAGTTTTTATTTAAACAAATTTTATTAGGAAATTGCATACGAGAACTGTATGCAACCTGATGTTTACACATTTTTGTTTTAATACCCATTTTGCCTTTTGATTATTTTTTCCATGTCATATTTTTCTGAATTTTCTGTTCCATTTTATACCTAAGCCAAACTATTTTGGTTTGAATTCTTTGCGGCTTTCGAAAACAGCTGTTCTGCTCTGCTGCGTAAGTTGAATAACTAAAAGACTGATGTTGAGTTTCCTTTGTGCCTTGGAATATTTATCATGCCTTTCTTTATTTAAAACAAAAAATTTCGAACAATTAGCCTTTAAATCTTAATTCAATTTAGTATCCAATATTGTATTGAACCCAATGTTGTAATGCAACCAATCTTACATATGACGATAGCATTTCGCTTTAGTACTTGTAGCGTCCTCTCCGACGTCAGGCATCAAAATCCATATAGTCCACATAGTTTTATTTAACGGAGGATTTTGCTGCTGAGCAGTGTAATTTACGGGCATAAATCGAACTCCTAGAAACTTTCCGTTTCTTAGTCTTGTGTTAACTACAGGGTGGCTCAGAAAGACCGAAGTGGTGTGAATTCCTTATAACTTTTTATTTAAGACATATTTTTTTAATTTTTTGTTTTTTTTAAATACAGTAAATTTATAGGGAATATTTTTAGATTATTTATTAAAAATGATATCCCGCAAGTGGTGGCCATTTTCTGCTTCGCACAAATGTGCTCTTTCCAACACATTTTCCATGACCTTTCGCAAAACTTCCGGTGTTATGTTGTTAATTTCGTCTCGAATATTGGTTTTTAATTCCTCAATAGTCCCAGGCTTATTAACATAAACTTTCCCTTTTAAATAACCCCGAAGGAAACAGTCTGGAGCGGTTAAATCCGGGGAGCGCGGAGGTCAATTAAAATTGCTTCTACTCGAAACGACGGTATGCACGCTGAGTCAACACAATGGACCGTTGATTTGAAAAGTAAATTTCAACGATTTGGGCACGTTGTTCAGTTGTGTATTGCTCCATTATAAATTGTCCAAGTCTTCTTTACAAAATACTGAAAAGAAAAAAAAATTATAATAAAAAGTTATAAGGAATTCACACCACTAGGGTCTTCCTGAGCCACCCTGTACTTCAAGCAACAGCAGCATAAAAGAAAACTTTTTCCAACAATTGAATTTTTCCGTCTAAAGAAAACAGAGTATTTTAGTTTTCTAAAGAGAGTGTTTTAATTCTCTTAGCAAGAGAGTTTTATTTGTTATGAGTTTTATTTTTCCATCTGACCTTTGATTCTAAAGTTAAAAAATAATACACTTTTTTATTTTAATGACGGTTTATTTAATTGCAAAGAAAATGTGATTAGATTACCCCGCTGCATTGAGTCTCAATTTATATAAAGTGAGTTTTGTTTTCTGACAAAAAAAAGAAAGAATGATAAAACTCAAATGAGCTTAAAATAAAATTTCTCCAATGAATGTTATTTTATGATCGGCTTGTAAACTCTCTTTTTAAGTGTCAAAGCAGATCTTTTATTATTTTACTTTGAAAAATTACTATTTTGTATGAACGTTTTGTTTTTAAAGTCGCCAAATAATAGTTAAATAAAATTTTTTTGATACCACTCTTATAACCGTCCGTTACAGTCCCTGCAAAAAAATGTTCTGCCTATTTCAGGAGCCTGTACTAAATTAATACGTTTGTGTGATCTTCTATTAACAGAGTAGTTCACCTGAAAATCGAAATACGCATAAAGAAAACAACAGTTGATTAAACAAAAAATAAATAAAATTGCCTCCGGAGCGGCTCTAATAAAGCAAGAGCACCTGCGCTAATTATTGCGCAATTTTGTTTTTTGCTTACCGCCAGAGTTACCGTTTAAAATATTAAAAAAAGGGGATTTTCAAAAGGTACGGAATATCAAAAGTAGACGTTTTAGAATAAGGGCAGCAATTTGAAAAATACAAAAATATATAAAAAATCATTTATTTAATCAATTTCATATCACAAAAATTTTACTCTAGAGAAAAATCAATTAAAGGTTTAACTGGAATTGGAGCAGTCGATTCTCATGAAGGTGACAAAGATACAAAACTATTGTGCAAATTTGCTTTATATCGCAATATGAAATTGCAAAGGAACAGCTTTTTTAAATTGTGCTGTTCTTTCATTTAAAATCGAAATACGTATATTTTGAAATCGTATATCTGTAGTTTTCAATCACTTACTCTAGTGGAAAAGCGTTGAGGTGGCAAAGATGTAAAACTATTGTGCAAATTTGCTTCATATCGCAATATGAAATTGAAAAGGAATAGATTTTTTAAATTCTGCTGTTCTTTTAAACATTTCCATTCGAAATGCGCATATTGTGAAATTGCGTATCTGTAGTTGGAAGGCCATCAGCGGTTATTAGGCATTGCAAAATAGCTTTTTAGGCTTGAAGAAAAATAATAATAATAATTATAAAAAATAAAAATAATAAAATAATTATAAAAAATAAAAAATATAAATTAATTGAAATTGACTCCAGTTTAGATGTGAATTATCCTCTCAAATAATTTTTAAATATTCTATTCCATAACACAAGGTTTTGAATCGTTTTCTTGTAAATTTTGTGTACATTTTGTTGCAGCCTTTTCTGAATTACTTTCTTATATCCAAGTTCGAAACTATTTTGTTCTTTAAATTGTGTGCTTGTAAAAAATGCTGTCATACAGACAATAATTTTAATGATTTTCTTGCGATCTGGTGATCCTTAGCTTCAACATTTTATATTCCGGGAGACATTTATTCTGGTGCCTTGAAATCAAGCTGCTATTTGACGTTTTTCAAAAATTTATAAAACAAACAAAAAATACTTCTATACCAAAATTATGAAAAAATTCTAAAAAATAATACAAATTGATACAAAAGGAAGTCCATAAAAAGTAGAAAAGCAGTAAAAAAAGGAGGCAAAATGATGCTTTAATTCCTTAATGGTAACGCTGGAAAACTCTGCATTCAAAATCACTGGCTAAAGTAGAAAAACTGGGCTGCACTGAAAATAAAAATAATAAAAAGTAACTAATTCAGTTATTAAATACTCAAACCACAATATTGCCTTTTTGACAAATAGATGGCAGGGTGAAAAATCAAATGTTAAATTAGTAACCATTATGTCCGTAGATCGAATAAACTGGGTACAATTGGAACCCACTTTAATTAACGCAGTGTTTTATATAGTGTATTTTTAATTGAGCCAATATTCACTTTATTGCCATAATTACCTTCCTGTTCACATACACACAATTTAGTCAATTCAATTACCGTATGACCACAAAAAAAAATTATATGCATAAGGATTTCAAGTTCAAATCTGGTAACTTTTTCCAAATTTTTGTTAATTTCATAATTATATAATTCTAAATTTAATGTCAAGAAGTAAAAACGTTATATTCGACCGGGTCGAATCTTAAATACCCTCCAAATATTTAGTAAGTGAATTTGAAATGTTTAACTTTGTGGGACAGAGTTCCTTTATATAACATCGTACGTCAACGCCCACTAAAGGGGGCGGGGTTCAAAAATATACAATATCATGTTTTCCACAGACGAACGTATGGGCATTGCTAGACCGTCTTAGACTTCATCACAATTCTCTTTGGAGGCTATACAAACTGTATTTTGGCGGGGTCGCTCTGGCAAGGGCTGTGGGGGAAACATTTCACCTTTGTCATAAAACTCTAAAAATAAATGCTTGGGATAATTATATACAAAATTAAAATTTCTTTTTTTTGATAGGGTCATTTAGAGGGCAAAGGGGGAGAGGGGGTAGGGCAGAAACAGATACACATAAAACTGTAAAAATAAATGCTTGGGATAATTATATACAAAAATTTAAATTTCTTTATTTTAATAGAGTCATTTAGCGGGCAAAGGGGGAGGAAGGGGTAGGGCAGCAACAGGCAGTCATAAAACTCTAAAGATAAATGCTTGGGATGATTATATACAAAATTTAAAAAATTTTTTTTTTTTGGTAGGGTCGTATAGGGTGCAAAGGAAGAGGGGAGGAGAGGGTAGGGCAGAGTAGTACCAGGTGTCGTCTCAGCTTCGTCATTAAAGCTTAAAAGTGTTATTTTTAAGGAATGTAGGCTTAAGTAAAACAATTTGTTTAATTTTTATGCTATTTTTGCCTATAACAACGCCCACTGAAGTGGGCGGGGTCAAAAAATATTTTTATTTTATTTTATGGCTCCAAGTTTAAGGTGTTGGACCGTATTTGACATAAAAATATATCATTTGCTTAACAAAATAACCAAAAAACGTCAAAAATTATGTTGTTTTTTCTAGGTTGGTTTAGTTCTTCTTAGGGGAACTTTTTTCCCCCTTCCCCGATTAAGCCCATCTTCGAACTTAACCTGCTCTAAGCTTTAAAATATATTTATGCCAAATTTCAAGAGTCTAGCTCTTTTCGTTTGGACTGAATCGTGATTTCCACAGACGGACGGACGGACGGACGGACATGCTCAGTTCGTCTTAGATTTCATCACTGATCAAGAATATATATATACTTTATGGGGTCTGAGATGGATATTTCGATGCGTTACAAACGGAATGACAAAGTGAATATACCCTCCAAATTCTTTTTTGGAGGGTATAAGAACTTAGCTTCCACATGGCTGGACATGCAATGCAACTTCACAGAGTAGAACGTAAAAATTATGACATTTTCTTTCATAAATAAATTGTTTAATGAAAAAATAAATAACAACATAATTAATTCAATTTAATATAACAATATGAATGTTCTTTAAAAAATACTTATAAATTTAAGCTGTGGCTTGAGCTAACAATAAAAATGAAACACGTTCACATATACTTAAGTATAAAAGAATTCAAACCAAAAAAGATTGGCTTAGGTATAAAATGGAACAAAAATTCAGAAAAATATGATATGGAAAAAATAATCAAAAGGCAGCACGGGTATTAAAACAAAAATGTGTTAACATCAGGTTGCATACAGTTCTCGTATGCAATTTCCTAATAAAAATTGTTTAAATAAAAACTGTTACATATCATATTTAACTCAGGCACTTAATAAGTGTTGACAAACACAATACACATGAGCACTGATGATGAAAGCTTTGCGGATGTCGAAAACATCTATTGTGTTCTGCTGTTTAAGTTGAATAACTAAAAACTGATGTTGACTTTCCTTTGTGCCTTGGAATATTTATCATGTCATGTTGAATTTAAAACAAAAAATTTCGAACAATTAGCACATAAATCTTAATTGAATTTAATATAACAAAATTTTAGTTTATTCAAAAATATGTAAATAAAAGTCAAGTGTAAAATTTTATATCTGCAAAAAGAGTCAAAATAGAAATCAAAATATGAAAAATGTAAGTATGTACTTCGTATCGAACTTTTTATTATACTCCCCAAAAAAGAATTGGAGGGTATATTCACTTTGTCATTCCGTATGTAACGCAGCGAAATATCCCTCTAAAACCCCATTAGGTATATATATTCTTGATCAGTGATGAAATCTAAGACGAACTGAGCATGTCCGTCCGTCCGTCCGTCCGTCTGTGGAAATCACGATTCTGTCCAAACGAAAAGAGCTAGGCTCTTAAAATTTGGCATAAATATATTTTGAAACTTAGAGCACGTTAAGTTCGAAGATGGGCTAAATCGGGCAAGAGGGGAAAAAGTTCCCCTAAGAAGAACTAAACCAACCCAGAAAAAACAACATAATTTTTAAAGTTTTTTAGTTATTTTGTTAAGCAAATGATATATTTTTATGTCAAATACGGTCCAACGCCTTAAACTTGGAGCCATTAAATAAAATAAAAATATTTTTTGACCCCGCCCAATTTAGTGGGCGTTATTATAGGCAAAAATAGCATAAATATTTAACAAATTGTTTTACTTAAGCCTACATTCCTTAAAAATAACATTTTTAAGCTTTAATGACGAAGCTGAGACGAAACCTGGTACTTCTCTGCCCTACCCCCACCTCCCCCTTCGCCCCCTTAATGACCCCACCAAAAAAAAATTTTTTTTTTTTATTTTGTATATAATCATCCCAAGCATTTATCTTTAGAGTTTTACGACTGCCGATTTCTGCCCTACCCCCTCCCCTCTTCCTTTGCCCCCTAAATGACCCTACCAAAAAAAATGTTTTTTTTTAAATTTTGTATATACTCATCCTAAGCATTTATCTTTAGAGTTTTATGACTGCCTGTTGCTGCCCTACCCCCTCCTCCCCCTTTGCCCGCTAAATGACCCTATTATATATAAATATAAATTTTTTTTATTTTGTGTATAATCATCCCAAGCATTTATTTTTACAGTTTTATGTGTATCTGTTTCTGCCCTACCCCCTCTCCCCCTTTGCCCTTTAAATGACCCTATCAAAAAAAAAGAAATTTTAATTTTTTATATAATTATCCCAAGCATTTATTTTTAGAGTTTTATGACAAAGGTGAAATGTTTCCCCCACAGCCCTTGCCAGAGCGACCCCGCCAAAATACAGTTTTTATAGCCTCCAAAGAGAATTGTGATGAAGTCTAAGACGGTCTAGCAATGCCCATACGTTCGTCTGTGGAAAACATGATATTGTATATTTTTTGAACCCCGCCCCCTTTAGTGGGCGTTGACGTACGATACTATATAAAGGAACTCTGTCCCACCAAGTTAACCATTTTAAATTCACTTACTAAATATTTGGAGGGTATTTAAGATTCGACCCGGTCGAATATAACGTTTTTACTTGTTTTATTTTATTTTTATTTGAATATATAAATTAATTTATTTTTTTATTTTATTTTTATTTCAATATATGAATTAATTTATTTTTATTCAAAGTGCCATAATTCACAGATTTTTTCGATAACGGCTATCAAGTTTACAACGAATGAAAGCTGGAAAAATTCTCTAGGTATCCCTATAGTTGCAGCGGGCACTTTTTAAAATAATTAGAATCAGATTAAAAATTTTAAAATTTTATAACACCCATAATGGGTTAAAAGTTTTTAATAATTTATATACCATTAAGAATAAATAAACGTTTTGAGCCGCGGAAGTCTATAGCAAAGAGAGATAGATCACCGAAAAAGATAATATAGTCCGTTTTATTTTTAAAATAACTTTAATCACTTTAAATTTTAAAAAGTTTCTTATTTTTGACCATTAAAAAAAGAGAAAATTAAACGCTTTTGCCATTGTGTTGGCAGCACTCATCTGTTTAGGTCAATTGAATAAATTGTTAAACAAACTGCATTTAATAATACTTCTTAGCTAATCTTCAATATTTTTATCTTTTCCTTTCAGGTAAGTCTGTTCTACAACGGAGTATACCAGCTTAAATGTAAGTTTTGTTTAATTAATTAATATTTCTTATTCGTATTTAAAAATATCTGGTCACAATTGCATTTGTTATTGTAAAATTCTATATATATTTTTATTACTCTTCTCCACTTCAAATGTTTTTCCAATGAATGACAGGTTATTGACTTTTAAATAGAAAAATCCTTTAAAAATTATTTCACAAACACACACCCTTAAATGTTTGCCTACATATAGTGTTACTCAGCTGCATATCAATTTGTAGCAATTGTTTGAAAAAAGAGCTCCTGGCATGGTCACCCTGTTACTGCTTAACTCGTACTGAAATCTGGTCTCTTTAATTCCTGTCGTTTTTACGTCCTTTGGTTTATGTATAGCAACTGTCGCTCTATATTTAGTATAGTATAATATAATATGTACATATTTGTTTCTTACAAAAATACATATATTTTAATCATTTTGTATGACCATTTTCGCCTTGTTTGTTTTGCAAAACCACTTCATATGGCCACCCTGTAGACCATATTTGAGGTTAGGAAGTAAATAGGCTGTCAAATGATGAAATATCAAGAATTGAACTGAACTTTTGACATTTATTCACTAAAAAGTTGGGAAATTTTAAACATGGATCACTACATTCTGGAAAAAAAAGAATTTTAATTTTAAAAATTTACTACAAAAAAAGACTGATCGAAAACAACGCATTTTTCAACAAAATCATATTTAGTGATGAGGCCCATTTCCAATTAGGCGATTATGTAAACAAACAAAATTTTCGCATATGGGGCTCACCAAGTCCACGAAGAGTCGTCGAATCGTATTGGTCAGGGGGAATCATCTACCCGTACTTTTTCGAAAATGTGCTACCAAACCACGATGAGCGATTTTTTTGTGAGGAAGAGCGAGAAAGGAATACAAATGGTATATATTCCTATTTCGGGACTCTCACACAAACTAAGAATTGCTGCAACAAAAGTTGCATAGTGTAAACCGGGACTTACGTGAATAAATCACAAACAGCTAAAGCTCTGGAAGATGAATTTCGGCGCTGCATTGACGAGAAAAGCGAATCTGTGTTGCAACATGTGGCTTAAAATTTTGTGAAAAGAGCGGTCGTCTGCCGACGTGCTACAGGTGAACATTTGCCCGACATCATATTCCGTTATTAATTCCCATATTTTTACTTTACATGGGTAACAATGAAACTGAATTCGTCAAAAAAAGTGTGAGTTTAATTCAATTTACTTCCTAACCTCAAATTTCCGCACCCTTTATATGTCTTTTTTTTTTGTTTTTTTAATGATTATTTGTGATTTTTCATAAAAATTGTTCATGAGTTTCGCCACCGCCATCAGCAACATCTTCAGCAGTGTTGATATAACGGTTGATTTTTTGGCAACTTTCTTTTTGGCAACACTGTTTCAGCTAACTCAGCTGTTTTCGTGTAACATGTTATGTTTGGTCTAAAACAGAAATAATAACATTTTGCAGTTTACAATTTTTCAATTCTTTGAAAATTTTCAGCTGCCGGATTTAAAATAAAATGCAATCTTTTTTTTACTTGAAAGCTCAATAAGAATTTTTTATTTACAAAATGTTTCATCAAATGTATTTTATTTTTCTATTTAACTAATTTTCAATATATTTTCTGCATGAAATGTTTAATATTTTTTATTTTTCATAAATAACTCTATTTCATATAAATTTTGTGTACATATTCTACGCAAATATTTATTTATTCATATATTTAATTAATTTATTTATATATTTATAGTATCAAATAATTTTTACAAATTTCTTTTAAATATTTATGTGTCTGTGTGGATGTATATTTTGTTAACAATTCTGTTTGATTTAAACATATTTTTATAAAATAAACGTGAAGAGATATAATAACTGAAAACAGCAACAACAATAGTTTGACTAATAAACTCAATGACTGGCAGGGTGAGTGGCCTGTCTGTTTATTTAATTTTAACAACTTTGACTAGTAATAAAAAGTAAAACTTAAATACTTATACTTAAAATGCTCATGCTATGAAATAAATCATGAAATATATTTCTTGTTTAAATTTTCTGCTGCGACTTGTGTGTGTGTGTGTGTGTGTGTTTCTTGCAACAGAAAATGCCTATAATTATTTTTACTAACAACTTACTTGTCTCCGTTTTTGGTATATATAGTTTCAAAATTAAAATCTTTTAATGCTAACAACTGATTTCGTAAATCGAAACATTTCCACTAGTGTAAAAATTTCGTGAAGATATTTTTTCATTGCTTGCATAAAAAAATCAAACGTTTGAAAATTTTGCGTTTTACAAAAAGCAGTAGTTAATTAACTATTTAAATGCTGCTCATTATTTTTATATGTAACTATTTTTAAAAAGTAATATTTTCAAATACTGTATACTATGTAAATGTAGGACTTGACAAGGGGTCCATGTTGATGTCACATTTTCAACTTAGAAAAAATTACAGCCACCACATTCAAAATAAAGTTTGTGCGTTAGCTTGATTTGCTCTATTAATACAGTAAACTCAAGTTAGTGTGCATCTCCACAAAGTGAACTCTCTACTGGTAAAATACATTGAGAATCATATTAAATTGTTATAACTTTTATGATTCATTTATACCGAAAAGGTAACCGAAGGGTCCAAGCATGGTGAAATAAATATAAGGTGGCAGTACTACGGCAACAAATACAATATTACAACGCCCAAGGGAAATTTGTTTGTGTAAACTTTACACTGTAAAGTCATCATCTACGTAAAATTATAGCAACAAAACACATTGTATTGCTGCACACAAGCACAATTGCTAACGAGGCTCAGATATACCAACACAGGGACCACTTGTTGTACCCAAAGACTTGACATCAATGTAGACTCACCATGTGTTGAGCAAAACACTGTCATCTGGCATAGCGCTGCCACCTTATTTAAATTTCACCATGTGTTCAAGTATTTCCCGCTCACCACTTTTATTGACTAATTGGTTGATATTATCTATAGAGGATCCACTCTTCTTACTTAATATTAGCGTATTCATTTAATTTGACCTCTGAAAATGAACACCTTCTTTGTTTATAAAAAAAAAATAAATTTCTAAAGGCATACCTTTTGTATATAACGAACAAATAATTTTAAAATACAAAAACAAATTTGTAATACTACAAAAAAAATTTAAAATTCCCTTAAATCGGTTAATCAGCAGAAATTAATTATATTCAGATTAATATTTAATTGAAAACAGCTGTTCTGCTCCGTGTAAGTTCAACAATTAAAAAGTGATGTAGACCTTTCTTTGTGCCTTGTACTATTTATCATGTCTTTCTGAATTTAAACAAATATTCGAACAATTAGCCTATAAATATTAATTTAATTTAATATCCAACTTTAAATTAACCGGTCAGTTAATTGGGTAGCAATTAATTGCTTTAACTGGCAACCGATTAAAAATTAACCGAAGGAATACGTTAATTAATATTAAGGAATAGTATACCAATAAAAAAATATATTCTCATCTTTCTTTATGTCTTTATTTCTACTTCCGAAATAATGCACTACATATAAATAAAAAGCAATCGTCTAGTTAATATCTCTAAACGGTATAATTAATAATAATGTTAATAGAAACACTAAACCGAATTAGTACATATCTGGTACCAATGTCACTACTTGATGCAATAACATCTGCCACGTCCAATTTAAAAATGTTTCCATAATTTTATTTCGCCAAAATGTTTGTAAATCTGTTGTCAAACCATTTTTGAAAATTGCATTTCTACTTGATTAACTTTTTTACGGCGAATAACCTTTTCGATTTTGAATATATTAGCATTTTCTGAAAATCACATTGAATTAAGTTTCAATTAAGTTTCCCATGTGATTTTAAAAACAATTCTGATTTTTAAAATCATATGCAATAATTTTCACTTAGAACCAGTACCACCATTAATTATTTTAAAATCACATATGATTTTGACAGCATGACTGCTTTATAATCTCCGTTTAGCTTCGGTTATGATCCCTGTATTCGACCCATATTTCTTAGCACCTAGTCAATGCTTCAAAATAGTCACAGGGGCTAAATCTGGGAAATGAGCTGGATATATGGAAATTCACTTTTTTGGAATTTTTGTTAAAATTCACGAGTGTGTGTGCAAACTAAATGACACACTTTGCTCAAAATTTTACAATAGTCTATTATAGATGGTGGTTGATGGCAGAAATCTTGCGTTTACGATTAATGCGATGGAAATTAAGTGGGCGTCATTTTTTCTTTAACCTTTACCCCAAATAACTTGCTATTGCGAATCTTTCCCATGATAAATTTGTGGGGAGCTAATTCTTAACCCTAAAAAATATGGCATCGCTAATGTTTACTATTGTGAATTATTTTACAAAATAAATACACAATAATTGCTAATGGTAATGAGAAGGCAACATGTAACTTGTATTTAAATCAGCACTCTATTGAATTGCTTCTGCACTAAAGGCGAGCGCAAGTCTTAATAAATAGCAAACCAATTGTCTGGTCGAGGAGATGGGCCGTGGCTCGCTAATTCTCAGAATGGATTTTTATTCAACCTATAATACTCCTAGAATCTGTTAAGAAGAATTACAAATGCACTACTTTTTACGTTGTCTCCTTTAGATTCATCATGTATGGGCTAAAATCTGTCTCTGGTCCTCTAGCACCACAAAACTTAGATAAACGAGGTTGATTTCTTCAAAACCGTTATATTTCCCTTTTACACAATTTATTAATAAAGCGCTGACAAATAGTTCACAATATAAACAAATACCTCACAATATAAACAATTCACAATAGAAAATGAGCAAGGAAGCGACGTCGCCGCTGATGTTGACATCAGTGACCTTTGGTTTCGGTAAGACCACAAGCCACACAGCCGGTCAAACAATTTAGCTATTGCATGAGAAATTTCCCGGTCGTGTAATTTCTGGATTTGAGTATGTCAATTGGCCGCCTCGTTCTTGTGCTTTAACTCCGTTGAATTATTTTCTCTGCAACCATTTGAAACGCCGGGCTTAAGTGATCAAACGAGAAAAAACTGACTCTCTGAGAGATGAAATTCGGTGCTGCATGGACGAGATAAGCGAAGCTTTGTTGCAAAATGTGAATGAAAATTTTGTGAAAAGAGCGGTCGTCTGCCGACGTGCTAGAGGTGGGCATTTGCCCGCCATTATTAATTCCGATATTTCTACTTTAGATGCGTATTAATAAAACTGAATTAGGCGAAAAAAATATGTGTGTTTAATCTAATCTCAAACCCTTGTTAACTCGAAAACGATTCCGAAAGTAGCATGCGTCACGTATGTATGTAGGCGTGCACACTATGCAGAGTTTACTGTTTTCATATATAAAAAGCAAAGCGCAAAATAATATATAAATTTCAATATTGTTTATTTTGCCAATAAAATGCCTGCTACGCGTAAGCAGTTGAATTTTGCAGCTGTATTTGTTTGGCATATTTCGTTGTAGAAAACGAAAGAATTGCAGTAAATAAATTTGATTTACTTGAGTATCGAAACTAAATCCTGTCGTTTTATAACTAAATTGAAAATTGTATGAAAACCTGTGACGTGGTGCCTTTAACGATTAAAGCATTTCTAAATCAATTTAGGTAGATTGCACATTTCATTAAATAATAATAATAATATTCGTATTTTAATTGCACTATTTTGTATTCTTTCTAACACACAGATATATTCTTTTCTAGCAATTCAAATATCGCTTAAAAGAATTTAATTTTAATTATTCAGCTTCTGTGCATAAAATTTAGCGTGTAATTGCGTATCTGACAATAATAACACATCAATGCTGATGATTGTAAATTTAATTTAGGAAATAAATGAATGGCATTTGAGTGATGAGTGAAATTCGGAATCGAAACCCAGTGTTTTGGGAGCAGAAACTACTCTCAATCGAATATGCATATGAATACGGCTAAACAATTTAAACCGAAATTTTCCCAGCAGCCTTCTTCGGAGGAGCCCTTTTCGGCCCGTCTCATTTTCTTTGGATAGTTCTTAGGATTACTGCGGTCACTTAAGTGTATTGGCATTTTGGCGAATTCGGGTCTGGGTGTGCGAAATTTCTCAATTAAATGAGTTTGTTCTGGTGTCAGATTCTTTAGTTTTTTACCTGTAATAAAAATAAAAGAAAAACAAATATGTCATTAGTTTCAAATTAAGCGAGATTTTATTTGATATTCACCACTATTGCGTTTGGCGTTTTACGCCTGCAAATTCGACAAATTGTAATAGCTTAAAGACAAAACGCTAAAATTTTCTTTAATCTATTATAAAATGTCGAGTCTGAAGGCGAAAAACGCTAAACACGATAAGGGTGGGTGATTGTTTCGTGTCCCACCGAATACTTGGGTTCGGCCAAAAAAAATTTTTGGAGTTCGGTTATCAATTCCGAAATTAAGAAAATACAATTCACAAAAATTCTGAATTCGGTCGAACTCCCGGTTTCGGTAGGAAGAATTATATTCGGTCGGGCATTAACATAAATAAATATTTGTAGCAATACTTTATTCATAGACAACATTTTTCAAACTTCTTGCAAAATAATTCAGGCTCGCATAACTGTTATACGAGTATCTATGTTTTAATTCGGCTCAGCACTCAGGGCATGACCCCTACATATGCCGTGCATTGCACCGGAACTAGAGAGGATGGGATGGTATTGAGAAAATAGACGAAGAAAGATTAGAATTTTTTTTGTAGCTATATTGACCTTTTACTTCGCTACACGGCCCGATGAAGGGCAGAGGGGGGCATGCTGTTCCTCTGCTCTTCAGTACATGATAGTGCCAATGGCTGCCAGTGACCAGTCGTATGTCTTCATCATTGAAACGGGCTGCCAACAAACAAACAACACAATCAACTAATGCTGATCGGAGGAATCCGACACAATATTTATGATTGAACACGGAGTGGAACTCTAGACCCTCCACTTCATATTTTTGTGTTAACAGGATGCCGGTATTATTATTTTTTCACAAAAAAGTGTGGAAAATCAAAAGCTCTAATCATTATTCAAACGTTGTCTTAAAAAAATCTCCCCCTCTCATGGTTCCGGCACAAACCATTGCATTAATAGGAATTATACTCTGAAATCCGTAAACACAACCCTATTCACCTGAATCCATTCAGAAATGTTTATGAGATCCCTACTGCGTAAATCAAATATATTCTGCAGCATCGTCACAATCTCAGAGATTTCTGGCCCGCAATTAAATGAATATGAATGAGATATGCAGCCGGCATCTGCGAAATACCGGGTGGCCGAAAATAACCAAAGGGTTTTGAATTCCTTATAACTTTTTTACTATAATTTTTTGTTTGTTTTCAGTATTTTGCAAAAAAAAAAAACTTGGGGAATTTAAAGTGGAACTGTACACAATTGAATAACGTGCCAAAATCGTTGAACTTTATTTTTCAAATCACAGATCCATTATTTTGGCTCAGCGTGGATATCGTCGTTATTTTAATGTGAGGGTTGGACGGAGTCAACAATAAACCGACTGGTTTGCAAATTTTCGACAACAAGGGACCGTAAGGAATTTTCCCGGTGCCGGCAGACGACGAACAGTGCACACGAATAACAATATTGAACGGGTACAGGAGAGTATTCGGGAAGAAGGAGAAACATCAATCAGGACACGTTCGACAAAAATTGGCCTTTCACGCTGTAGAGAGTTTTGCAGACAATAAAAATGTTTCTATACAGAATTCAGCTTGTCCAAGAATTGAAACCGACAACGACTTGATATTTTCGTCAAAAAGCAAAAGCCCATTTCCAATTAAATGAGTTCGTTAATAGGCAAAACTGCGCAAAATCCAAGAGTGTTTCAACAGCGAGAATTACATTCACTTAATTGTAGCATTTGGTGCGGTGTTTCTTCGGAAAGGACAATCGGTCCCATACATTTTTAACTGAACGCGATGTCCCCGTTTCCATCACTGGTTTTAGGTATGGGACAATGTTGAAAAATTTGTTAAGGCCAGCCGTGGAAAAAGATCGGCAAGTGTGGTTCCAACATGATGGAGAGATGCGAGATGTATAATGGGGCTCAGAGAAAGATCAAAGAACATATTCACCCCTATCGTGAACAACAAGGGGAAATTTTGTTCACATGAAATTTTTATTCCACTCGAAGGGAAAAATGGTATCGTGAATCTCCCGTGAGAAATTATTCCCGCTATCAGTTCTCAGTGAATGCAAAAAAAGGAAAGAAGCCGAAAACAACATGAAAAATCAAAGAATTTGTGTTGAAAAATTTAAGTTTATGCAATAATTTACAAAAATTTAAAAAATTATTTAGTAGTCAAATAATTTGGATACATTTTGGAAACCAGACAAAACAAATTAAAAATATTCTTAATCTTTAGAATTGGAGCAACAAGTTTTAAAAAGACGCAGGGAATTGATTTCTTGCAAAAATATAAGTTTGTGTCTTATTATCGGGTCTTGCCACTAAAATAAAATTTGCAAACTCTAATATTCGAATTATAATAGAAAATATTTAAATTTTCTACTCTATTCCCCACCAAAAAACTAAGTGAATAAATTAAAGGGAAAAGTAAAAAAACTCGCGGGAAAAAAATCATTCACGAGCAGGGGAATTTAATTTTAGCGTGAAATCATTCACGGGGAATTTTTTCATGATTGCAATTTTAGGGAAAAGGGAAAAATTTCGAGGGAAAAATTATTCATGATAGGG
The DNA here is from genome assembly GCA_951800035.1 of Linnaemya tessellans. NCBI lineage: Eukaryota > Metazoa > Arthropoda > Insecta > Diptera > Tachinidae > Linnaemya > Linnaemya tessellans. The sequence goes on from OX637535.1 coordinate 51,065,401, forward strand.
GTGATTAAAAGCTTATAAATTAAATTTTTAAGGAATATATGTTTAAGGAGGACAAGTTGTTAAGTCTTTTCATAACTTCAATGCCCACTAAAGATGGCGGGGTCCAAAAATTTACTATATCGTGCTTTTCACCGATGGACGTATGGACTTCACCACTGATCAATAATATATATATACTTTATGTGGTTTCCAATTCTTTTTGGAAGGTATTAAAACTGTATTTTGCCGGGGTCGCCCTGGCAAGGGCCGTGGTGAATATTTCACAAAGTGGACGAGGTCCAAAAATTAATTAATTTTATTTTATGGTTTTAAAGCGTTGGACCTTCTCTGACATGGAAATATATCATTTGCTTAAGAAAATTACAAAAAGCAAGTAAGTACGCTATATTCGACCAGGTAGAATCTTAAATACCCTCCGAATGTTTAGTAAATAAAACCGCTATTTTTTCGGGTTCACTCCGGGAGTAGCTGGGGGGCAGACATCTCACCTTTGCTATAAAACACTAAAAAGCCAATTTTTGGTGTGATTAAGTGTAAACATTTTTTATTTATTGGGGGGAAGGGGGAGGATAGGGCAGAGGAAGATTACACATCTCAGCTTCGTCATAAAAGCTTTCAAGTTAAATTTTTCAGGAATGTAGGCTTAAATTATACAATTTGTCAAATATTTACTGTACTAAAAGGGGCAGTGTCCAAACGCCCATTAAAAGGGTAGTGTCCAAAGATTTTCTGGCTGCAAGTTCAATGCTTTGGATCTTCTTAGACATACAAATATATCATTTGCTTAACAAAATTACAAAAAAAAAAAAAACTAAAAATTATGTTGCTTTTTAGAGGTTCTTATTCCCTCTGGCCCGATTCTGCCCATTTACGAACTTGACCTCTGCTATCCTTCAAATTGTATTTATCCCAAAAGTGCCAGACCTCTTTTCGTTTGGACTGAATAGTGATTTCCACAGATGGATGGACTGACACGGCTATATCGTCTTAGATTTCATCACTGATCAAGAATATATATACTCTATGGGCTCTCAGATGGATATTTCGCTGCGTTACACACGGGTTGACAAATTGAATATACCCTCCAATCCTTTTTTGGTGGGTATAAAAATAATATACGCGACGAAATCATCAACATAGCGCCCGAAGTTTTGTGAAAGGTTATGGAACATGTTTTGGAAAGAGCACGAATATGTGAAGCAGAAAGTGGCTACCACTTGCGAGATATAATTTTTCAATATTAAATTAAAAATATTCTCAATATGTCTTAAATAAGAAGTTGTAATGAACTCAAAACCCTTCGGCGATTTTGAACCACCCTGTAGTAGGCTGGAAGTTCACAATAAAATATCATTGAAAATAATATTAAAAATATTCTCAATATGTCTTAAATGAGAAGTTGTAATGAAGTCAAACCCCTTCGGCGATTTTGAACCACCCTGTAGTAGGCTGGAAGTTCACAATAAAATATCATTGAAAATAATATTTTACGGAAGCATATACATATATACTTTATGAGGTCTCCTTGCAGTCTCCCCACCTAAAATAACTCGCGTAGAATGATCCCTTAAAAGTAGCGATATAAACCCAACACCAAATGCAATAATTTTAGAAAAAAGTTCTCTATGCTGCACTCTAGCGAATTCCTTGGAAATATCTAGAGCCACCAAATTACGGAAATACAGCATGATGAGTATGAGCCAAATTAACCGTTATAAAGAAACGCTTTATTGCAACACTTACCTTCAATACAGTCAGAGACAAGCGAAGTTTCTAAAGGATTTAACAATTCGACACGATCGCAAGCCTTTCGAAATTCCGAGGCAGTCATCAGGCAGTAGCGTGGCGTCAAACAAAGTGGCCCCAACACTCTCTGTCTATTCTCAGAAGTTGCATCCAGTTTTTTGCGTTTACACTCCGCCACACTCCAGTCTGCAAGGCAGGTGAAAAGTGTCAACTCTGAACTTAATTGTAGGGCATCACGTTTCGCGATCATTTCCAACTCTTCAAAACGTAATTCAGTCATTTCTGGTTTAGTCAGAATCAATTCAGCATGCATGTCGATCAATTGGAGAGCGTTATTCAGTAGGGCGACACCGTAGTCTTCCGCTGTGAACGGATTCGGGTTTGGGGCGGGTATATTAGACGTATTTAAATTGGTATTGGAATTTGTGGCATTGGCAGCTGCTTGTTGAGCCTTGCGCTTGATTTTTTTACTGGCAGCAGAGTCTTGTGTTATGATCACAGCGCCCAGCTGATGTTGATTATTCGATGTGATGCCCTGATAGAACCACAGTGAACGGAAAACATCAACGACTGTAGCACTGCTTAATTGAAGATCTAATTCTCGTATGCAATGAATAATCTAGTGTGTTTTTTTTTCAGATAAAAAAGATAGAAAAAGACAAGATCGATTATGTTTTTTTTACAGATCTAACCGAGACTATAAAACATTACGAGTATTGACAAAAGAAGACATACCAAATCAGGACAATTGTAACGGTCAGCCAATTCTAATATTTTCAAAATATGCAAATGATCGCGATATTTGACAAATTTTGTTTCCAAAAACCGTATGACAAGTTCAAAATCATGTTTATCTACATTTGAGATTTGAAAATGATTATCACCTTTGCGTCCACTATTCGGTCCCGCATGTATCATTTTGGCCAATTCTACACTGTTCTCCAGTACGGCCTTGCGTTCGCAACGTATCATCGAACGGTCATCACCATTGACCACAATGAAATCAATATACGGGCTGGGAATTATTGGAATACCGGTGGAAACATTCGCATGGGCCCGCATAAAGTACGGCGGTGCTGTTGGTGTATAGGCCATCGCTCGGCTTGAGGTAATAATATCACCACCGCTGCCACCAACACACCCACTGTTTTCCGGATTATGTTGGCCATCAGAAGACAGTCCAAATGGTAGAACCATTTTACGTTTGCAAAAAATGCAAAATTATCTTATTTATACAAGATCTCCGGCGAATTGCTGCTTCGTTTGTTTACCTTTTCTTTTTTTTTTTTTTTTTTTTGTTCTTTAAAGCTGAGCAAAGGCAAATTCTCTTAATTTCAGGATAATCAGGGACTCTGAGGCCAGTGTAGTCGTTGGAATCTGTAAAAATAACAGAAGAGTTGCTATAAAAAACAATTGTAGCTGAAGGAGAAGAAATTAAAATTTAACACAAATCCCAAGATATGAAACTTTCCACAAAAAAAAAAAGAAAATAATAATAATAAACAAATAAATAAATAAATTGCATAAAAGTAGAAAATTTAAATAGATTCTTATCGTATAAAATTTTTGGTTGTTGTGTTTTTTAAGAACTTCAAATCCTATTATGCTTTTTCCGCTATAATTCTCAATTGGTTTTTGAACGTTTTCGTATAAACGATTATAAAAAATATTCCACATATTCAACTCTTAATAAATAATTTAAATTTTATAAAAATTGATTTTAGGTTTCAAACTTAAGCCCAAAATACAAATTCTTAGTTTAAACAACTAAGAACATTATATTCGACCAGTTCGAAACTTAAATATCCTCCAAATATTCATTAAATAAATTAAAAATATTTAACCTGCTGGGTCAGAGTTCCCTTAAGAAGACATTTCTGTGCCCTATTTTAAAATTCTATTTTGACAGCGTCACTCTGGCAAGGGCCGTGGGAGGGACATCTCACTTTTGTTGTAAAAACTGAAATAGTAAATTTTTCGGAGAATTAAGTGTAGAAACAAAAAATTTTTTTTGGGGTCATTTAGGAGGCAAAGATGGGTGGACAGGGGAAGACCAGAGAACATCTCAACTTCATCATAAAAGCTTAGCAATTTTAATTTTTAAGGAATATAGGCCTAAGCAATACAATTTGATAGATATTTACACAATTTTCACATGAAAAATTAAATTGATATTAAAAACCAAACAAATTAAAAATTCGATTCCAAGGTTGGAAAATACGAACCGCCGAACCGCCCTCGTATAAATTTTTTGGGTCGTAAAAGTAACCTAATAAGTTCCTCACGTCGTTCTTTTTTTTGTGGATTAAACGTTTTTATACTTCAAGAACAATTACATTCGTGTAAAATAAACAAAAAATTTAAAATTCGATTCCAGGGTTGGAAAATCGAAAATTTTTGGTACAAAATATATTGTATTATTTTTGTTTTTTTTTCGGAATTAAACATTTTTCTATACTTTAGGAATAAAAAACCGAAAAAATTCCAGGGTTGGAAAATTGAAATTTTTGGTATGTAAAAGTAACCAAATAAGTTCCTAACTTAATTTTTTTTTTTTTTTGTGAATTGAATGTTTTTTTAAATTTTACGAAGAATTAGATTCCTGTAAGGATATTTTTATGCATAAAAGTAACAAAATTAGTTGCTAATTTTGATTTTTTTTTAGTGAATTATGCCTATTTTATACTTCAGGTTAATTGGTGTTAACAACCAAAAAATTTAAAACTTTATTTCAGGGTTGGAAAATCGAAATTTTTTGATTCATTAAACCTTTTCAATACTTCAGGAAGAAATATATTTATGTAAAAAATATAAAATATTAAAAATTATATTCCACGCCTGGAAAATTTATATAGTTTTGTTACATCAAAAAATAGCTATATAAATTCCTAATTTTGTTTTTTTTAGTGAACTAAACCTATTTTATACTTTAAGCCTAGTACTCTGTTTGAATTTGTGGAATATGTTGCGCAACATGACTTATTTCAGTTTCAGTCTTTTTCCTTTTTAATTGAAATTATGTTTTCCATTTTCAATGAGAAAATTTTTTTTTTCGTTCGAAATAAATAACATTCATGTTATTTCACATGTTTTTCATAATTAAAACAGAGTACTAGTCTAGCAACATTTTTCCACAAATATTTCGATTGAATATTTTTTGTATGGGTTCTGTCAGAATTTCACATGAAATTTGAAACAGAATACTAGGCTTTAGAAAGAACTAAATTGGTATTAAAAACCCCAAAAAATTTATATTCCATTCCAGGGTTGGAGAACGGAATATTTTTGCCACATAAAATAATCAAAAGAGTCGCTACTTTTGTTTTTTTTGGCACGTTAAGCCTTTTTTAAACTTAAGCAAGAATTAAATTTGTATTAAAAATAATTAAAAATTTGCCTCCAGGGTTGGAAAATTTAAATATTTTTGGAACATACATAAAAGTAATCATATAAATTTCTAATTTCAGGGTTTTCAGTTAATTAAACTTATTTTATACTTCGCGAAGTATTAAATTGGTATTAAAAACCAAAAATATTGAAAATTCAATTCCAGGGTTGGAAAATCAACAATTTTTATGGTACGTAAAACTATCTAAATAAGTTCGTAATTTTTTATCCCTGAGTTCCGGGGAGACTAAAAAAATAAATAAAATAGCTTTCTACCAATTTTAATTTTTATATTTTTCAAAAATTCTTTATGAAATTTGCGATCCGAGTGCTTTTTCCAGCTTTTTGACGATATTTATTACACTCAATTTGATTTTACAAAAATTATGCAAATAATTGCCCATTAAATGGTCACACTGTGTTCACATTAGAAATATTTTTGTTTCCCAGCAAACAATTTTATTTGCACATTACGAGAAGAATATATATACACAATGAGACCGTACCTTCAATTATGAAGGGCGGATCAATAAATCCGTGACTTTTCGAATTTCTCTCGTAGTTTTATGAAATGCAACACTGTTCCCATCAAGTACCACCTGTTAATAGACTACTGTCAAATTTTGAGCAAGTGTCGTCATTTACTTTACATTTAACAGCTGTTCAAAACATACAACCTCGTGTATTCTTCTAAAAATAGAAAAAAGTGAATTTCAAGTGCTTATTAAACATTATTTTTTGCGAAAAAAAAATCGTCAATCAAATCAAGGAAAAGCTCGATAAATACTATGCGGACTCTGCAGCATCGATTTCAGTGGTAAAAAAAGTGATTTACGGACTTTCGTTGCGGTCGCAGAAGTACAAATGACGCTAAACGTTCTGGACGGCCAATTGAGGTCAGTACACGGTGAACAAATCCCCGATATGGTGTTGGCCGATCGAAGAGTGAAATTTTGAGAGATTGTTGATGCCATACGCATTTCATATGGCGGAGTGGTTTCGATTTTAAATGATCAGCTGGGTTTCAGAAAGTTGTATGCAAGATGGGTGCCGCGGTTGCTTTCAATTGACCGTAAACGTAAACGTGTGGCAACTTCAAGGGATTGTTTGGAATTGTTTAACCACAATCCGAATGAGTTTTTGCGGCGTTTTGTAACTATAGATGAAACATGCATTAGTTATTGTACTCCGGACACCAAGCATCAGCCTAAACAATGAATTTCTCCCAGTCAACCTGCTTCGAAGAAGTCAAAGGTAAGTTTGTCGGAGAATAAGGTGATGCCAGAACAGTTTTTTGGGATGCACGCGGGAGAATCTACATCGTCAAAAGGGGAAAAAACAATAAACGGCGAATATTATGCCAACTTATTAGACCGATTTAATAAGGATTTAAAAAGAAAACGACCCCATATGGCCAAGAAAAAATTTATTTTTCATCAAGATAATGCACGGCTGCACGCGTGTGCAGTCTCAAAGGCAAAACCCCATGAACTGGGCTACGAACTGGTAACTCTAAACCTAAAGAAATGACTCGGTGGAAAGATGGATTTAGCTCCAACGATGAAATTATTGACCAAACAAATGCCTATTTTAAGGACCTCGAAAAATCCTATTTCTTGGAAGGGATACAAAAACTGGAGAAATGTTGGACTAAGTGTATTGAGTTAAAAGGAGATTATGTTGAAAAATAAATTTTTGTTTTGCAAAAAAAATGTGTTTCCTTCAAAACGTCACTGACTTATTGATGCGTATCGTCTACGATATACCAGTCGTATTCTGGCTGGTTTTAGTGAGTTCTTAAATAGGTGGTCAACTGGGTTATTATATGCATACATATTATATATGGGGCAAATCTTTTTAACAGTAAATTATATTTTACATAATCATTATCATAATTGGCCTTCCTTATTCTACTTTTCCCTACAAGTGCATTTCGCACTACACATGTAGGGGCCTTCTCCTGAGTGCTGGTCCTACTAAGAAACACAGTAATTTGCTTTACTTTCGAAGCGCTTTTCTGTAATTAAACGTCTAATGATGACTTGCGCAACCTTTTAATGAACAGGAATGTCAACACACTTTGACATTCTCAGCTGTCAAATCAAAGTTCTGGAAAATAAAATAAAAGCTTTGGAAAATAAAAAAAAAGCTGGAGTTGTCTCACAATCCCAGTATCTTATGTAATTATAGAAGAGATGAATTACAAAATTTCAAAATATTTTGCAGTGATGCTACTTTTCATTGTTTACAAAAACAAAACACATAAGACTTGGCATCACTGCAGTGTATTTTGATGTTTTGAAATTCAGTTCAAGGCCATGTTTGACTTAGAAGGAACTCTGTTGCTGCGACTAAATTAAGACAGACAGACAGACGTAAAGCAACCAAAGAAGCAATAATTATAATTTCAAACTCATTTTTAAGATTTTAATTGACGGTGTTGGTTCAATTCACAATTGAAGATTTAATAAAAAAAAACCATTTTAAAGCTTTAAACAATATCAATCATTTTCATATATTTATTTACAAGTGCTCATGTACACAAACACATCCACACATACTGGCATGCAACAACAAACAAACAACGGAATATTTAATGCACTATTAATATTTTTTCAGTGAGTAATTTCTGCATTTAATGTTTATAAGAAGTAATAAAATAAAGTTTGCGAATTTGTAGTACACACAAGTCTTTTTTTCCATACACTTGCACACGAACATATTCATATCAAAATATTCTTTTACATGTTGCGTTCAATTATTGTTCAATATTAAATTTATAATTTGTGGCCTTAACTTTGTGGCCATTTGATTTACATAATTATTTAGTTGTTGTGGGAATGCAATTAAAAACTGTTAATAAATATATGAACTTGAAACAAGGATATTAACAAAACCAAAGTACATGTACGTATATACATACATGCTTGAGTTGAGTTCACACTAGTCAAATATTTGTCTAAATAAAAGCGTAAACGCTAATGAAAAACCTGTTAATGCAGGAAAGTGCTTATGGAGTTAAACAGTTTCCAGTAATATTGGATTCTATGATTCTATTCTATTGTTTTAAAATAGATTTTTAGGCGTACCTGATACTGACATCAGCCAATATTCAAAGAAAAGCAAACACAAACTTTTAACTCCGAATAAAGTTAACAAAGACTGCAGTCAGTTGGGTTAAATTTAAAATAAACTACAAGATGCGTCTCATAACGTAAAGGTATATGTCGTAATTTCAGTAAGTTTTTCACTTACGAACATTTTGTCCCTATTTATCACTTGTGAACTATTTGGCACTTGTGAACTATTTGTCACTTGCGAACAAGGATCGCTTGATCCTTGTGAACTATTCGTCACTTGTGAACTTCTTGTCCTTTGTAAAATATATATCTCTGGTGAACGCTTTGTTGCTTATGAACATTTTATCATTTGTGAACGATTTACCCCTTGTGAACTATTTTAAAGAAAATCAGAGCTTTGAGAAGTCTTTATTTGACAAACACAACAAATGGAATGTTGCTAAAGATGATATTGTGTTATGAAAAAAAAAGGATTTTTCGAATTCGAAACCACAAAAAAATACAAAATTTGTATGCCCTCCAAAAAAGAATTAGAGGATATATTCACTTTGTCATTGCATTTGTAAAGCATCGAAATATCCATCTGAGACCCCATAAAGTATTATATTCTTGATCAGTGATGAAGTCTAAGACGGTCTAGCAATGCCTATACGTTCGTCTGTGGAAAACACGATATAGTATATTTTTCGACCCCGCCTCCTTTCGTAGGCGTTGACGTATGATATCATATGCAAAAATTGTGTAAATATAGAACAATTTTTTATTTCTTAACCCTATAAGAAGCTGAGACGTTCTCTGATCTTGCAGGGCTAAAACGTCTCCCCCGCGGCACTTCGCGGAATTACTCTGTCAAAATAGAGATTTAAAATTGGGTACAAATATATCTTAAAGGAGCTCTGGCCCACCAAGTTAATCATTTTAAATTTACTTACGAAATATTTGGAGGGTATTTAAGATTCGACCCGGTCGAATATAACGTTGTTACTTGTTTTATGCTCAAAAACTTTACTTTATTATATCTTTTCCCATTTTTAATTCAGAAAGCGTAAAGGCGGATTCACCCATGTTGTCCGAACAAAATTTTTGTCCGGACAAATTTTTTTTTATATGTAGTTTGACGTCTCTCTTCTTGAGAGAGGGAAACTATTTTTTACGAACAACTCTCAGCTTGAATTGGTTTAATTTTATTATATCTTTTCCCATTTTTAATTCAGAAAGCGTAAAGGCGGATTCACCCATGTTGTCCGAACAAAATTTTTGTCCGGACAAATTTTTTTTTATATGTAGTTTGACGTCTCTCTTCTTGAGAGAGGGAAACTATTTTTTACGAACAACTCTCAGCTTGAATTGGTTTAATTTTATATTTTGTCCGGACAAAATTGAACTGAGTTGCCAATACGTTAAACTTTTTCCCATAAAGTTGAGGTGTCATTTTGTGTTTGATATATTAAATTGTGTGTGAGACTAAAAAAAATAAATTTTGAGAACTAATATTATCCATTTGTTTCTTTTTTTATATGTATTTTGCTAATAAGAATGATTTATGCAATTCAATGGCCATGATGTAAAGCAATTTACTTTTCTCGTCCATTATTATTATCACAAATACTTGAAAAATAATTTAAAATACATATGTAATATCCAAATATCTAAAATATCAAGAAAACAAAGCAAAACATAAAAAATCGCTGCAGTACAACCATTTTGCAAAACTCATTTTTTATATGAATGGCAACTTTGATTTTCCGGACAAATTTATCGAAATGAGTGAATCGTGCTGCAGAAAACTCTCAGTAAAATAAATTTTGGCCGGACAAAACTTTTGTTCGGAAAACATGGGTGAATCCGCCTTTAATTGTAATTCAGAAAATAATGAATACATTTTACTCCATTGAATAGAAAACTATTGAATTAACTTTTTTCGTCTTTTATCTTTACATTAATGCAAATCGTAATATCCAACATATAGTTTAGTTCGTTCATACAATTTGCATTAAAAAAACTTTTCCATATAAATTTTATAACCGAAATGTTCTGTCGTTATAATGGGCCAGATAGTTAATAAATATAATCGAGTCATATATAGGGCAACATTGATATTTAGCTGCTTCAGATAAGCTTGCGCGAAAATTTTATGGATCTCACACAATATTTTTGTAAAGAACCTTGATTTAGGTGATAGAAGGGTTGATAATAATGAAAATTACCCTAGACTACAAAGTATTTTGTTAAATTTTGTCACTACGATGTATTGGATAGAAAATGAAGAATTCGGTATTAATGAACAAAAAAAAAAACACCACCAAATTTGGTTTCAAAAGTACTGGGCCCAAACTGCCGCATTCGATATCGATCGAAATTTGAATATAAATTACATATATTGAAATTTCGATCGATTTGGAATGCTCCCTGAAGTAAATGTATTATGTATAAACCGTTTAATTACCCCACGCTTAAATAACTTGCCTGCTTATATAATACGGATTTCTTAAACAAAAGTGCACTTTTATTTGCCATACCTATAATTACCCAGTTCGTTTAATTGCCTTAGAGAATAAGCTCGAAAGATACAATTTTTAATATACAGTATACGACGGATAACTATCACGCCCAAAATATCAATATAGATGGATATTTAAGGGGAAGATAGTTCGATTAAATACCTCAATGAGGTAATAAGACAAAATTTTGTGCATATATAGAAATAATGTAAAAATCACTGTTAATGTATCAATCTAAAACACCAGCGCTCGTTTAATTATCATACGCTTAATTACGCAGTTCGTTTAATTACCTTAGATATATAACTCCATCAACGCATTTTCCTTTAGCTCTTCCTTGTAGTGACTACAATTAAGCACTGTATAGTATTTGATTTGTCCAAAACATCAATATGGTTGGATAACTAAGCGGGAGAAAGTATTGAAGGAAATGTGCTTAAATACCTCAGTGAGGTATATACACAAAAGTGCGTGTATATGTAGCAATAATGTAGAAATCACTGTTATTGAATCAATTTTAAACAAAAGTGACCTTTTTATTGTCATACGTTTAATTACCCAGTTCGTTTAATTACCTTAGAGGCTAAACTCCAGCAATAAAAGTTCTTTTAAATTTTCCGTGTGTATACTGTACAGTATTCGACTTGCCCAAAATATTAATATAGTTAGATAATCAAGCGAGAGAAAATATTTACACAAATACGCTTAATTACCTCAGTGAGGTTACTAGACGAATAAGCGTGCATATATAGAAAATAATAAAAAAAAGTCATTTTTATTGAATCCATCTTAAACAATAGTTTCACTTTTCAATTACTTAAGTTCGGTTAATTACCCAGTTCGGTTAATTGCCTTAGAAACTAAACAAAAACAATAAAAGTTTCCTTAAATTTTCCGTGCAATGTGCAAAATAGTTGAATAATTAAACGGCAGAAGATTTTTAACCAATTAAGCTTAAATACCTCAGTGAGGTAACCAGATGAAGGCAAGTGTATATATAAAAAATAATTTAAAAAAGTGTTGATATTGAATCACAGAAGAAAACTAAAGTAAAAATTTCCCTCAACAAACGTAAAAGTAAAGCAGTGCTCTATCAAACAGTGCAAAGGTAATTAAACGAATAACATTTAGGTGAAAATCTATTTTAGGGGTTTAGTTTCTAAGGAAACCTACATTAGGGAATTAAGCGTGCGGCTATGAAACGTGCACTTTTATTTATAAAATGGAAGAAGTTAAATGAAGACTCGAGGTAAATAAGTGGCAATTTTATTTAATCATGAGGTAATTAAACGCACTGTAGATATCATTGAAGTTGTGCTTTGCAACACTATTTTTCTGTCGGATAGTGTAGTGGCATTGCGATATTGATTATCTTTATGCGAAACATGGCTAATGAACTTTATTGACTCAAGGGGTTTTGTGACAAAAAAATTTTTTTTTTTTATGTAAAGAATTTCAAAAGTTAGTGTCGTAAAGATAATTATCGAACAAATGGGTGATATTTATATAAGTTTATATTTATTTATGGAAATAAATATGTACATAGACCTGTATACACATCTACATATGTATATATTTACATATGTATGTACATGTATGTGAAAAGATCGCCGAAATAAAAAATACCACGAAATGATAATGAATAAGGTTGCAAAATTTCTCGTATATATACATTTTCGAATAACTGGTCATGAATTTGTTATTTTTCCAATTATAGAAATATTTTAAGCTTTAATGCGAATATTTAATTAATGGGATAAGACTTTCTTATTCAGACTCAAATTATTTTTTAAGAATTTTTTATTATTTTAATATGTAATAATATTGAGCATAAGGCTTATTTTTATAAAATAATAAAATAATAAATTTAAAACTATTTATTTGTATACCCTTCAAAAAAAGAATATGGAGGGTATATTCACTTTATCATTCCGTGTGTAACGCAGCGAAATATACATCTGAAACCTAATAAAATATATATATTCTTGATCAGTGATGAAATCTAAGACGAACTGAGCATGTCCTTCCGTCCGTCCGTCTGTGGAAATCACGATTCAGTCCAAACCAAAAGAGCTAGACTCTTGAAATTTAGCATAAATATATTTTAAAACTTAGAGCAGGTTAAGTTCGAAGATGGGTTAAATCGGGCAAGAGGGAAAAAAGTTCCCCTAAGAAGAACTAAACCAACCCAGAAAAAACAACATAATTTTTAAAGTTTTTTGGTTATTTTGTTAAGCAAATGATATATTTTTATGTCCGTACGTATGTACGGTCCAACGCCTTAAACTTGGAGCCATTAAATAAAATAAAAATATGTTTTGACCCCGCCCACTTCAGTGGGCGTTATTATAGGCAAAAATAGCATAAAAATTTAACAAATTGTTTTACTTAAGCCTACATTCCTTAACAATAACACTTTTGGGCTTTAATGACGAAGCTGAGACGAGACCTGGTACTACTCTGCCTTATCCCCTCCTTCCCCTTCGCCCCCTAAATGACCCTACCAAAAAAAAATTTTTTTTTTTAATTTTTGTATATAATCATCCCAAGCATTTATCTTTAGAGTTTTATGACTGCCTGTTGCTGCCCTACCCCCTCCTCCCCCTTTGACCGCTAAATGACCCTATCAAAAAAAAGAAATTTTAATTTTGTATATAATTATCCCAAGCATTTATTTTTAGAGTTTAATGACAAAGGTGAAATGTTTCCCCCACAGCCCTTGCCAGAGCGACCCCGCCAAAATACAGTTTTTATAGCCTCCAAAGAGAATTGTGATGAAGTCTAAGACGGTCTAGCAATGCCCATACGTTCGTCTGTGGAAAACATGATATTGCATATTTTTGAACCCCGCCCCCTTTAGTGGGCGTTGACGTACGATATTATGTAAAGGAACTCCGTCCCACCAAGTTAAACATTTCCAATTCACTTATTAAATATTTGGAGGGTATTTAAGATTCGACCCGGTCGAATATAACGTTTTTACTTGTTTTTTTGTAATCTTGTTAAGCAAATGATATATTTTTATATTAAAGAAGGTCCAAGGCGTTAAACTTGGAGCCATAAAATAAAAAAATAAAAAATGTTGGACCCCGCTCCCTTCAGAAATGTCTTAAAGGAACTCTGTCGCATTTTAAATTTACTTACTAAATATTTGGAGGTTATTTAAGATTCGACACGGTCGAATATAACGTTGTTACTTGTTTATAATTGATATTTATGAAAACTTCGTTCTGCGCATTTTATGAGAAATATACATATATATATATATATATATATATATATATATATATATATATATATATATATATATATATATATGTATATATATATATATATATATATATATATATATAAAGCAATATATAGTATATAGATAGAAGTTATCAACCTCTTTTAAGCCTGGGAAATATGGAAGCAAACGATTCCCGAGAAATCAAAATGAATAATTTTCCCGGAAATTGCCGGGATAATAATCCCGGGGAAAAACCTTAGAAATAATTTACATATAATTTTTCACAAATTCCTTAGAGCTCGTTTCGAAACCATTGGAAATATATTTTTTATTTTAAATTATGTATGATTTTTTTTTTTTTTTTTTTGTTTTAGTCGAACTTTCTTATGTAAATTGTTAATTCATGTTCAATGTTAAAATCATTTGCAGTCATGCAGATTCGAACTTAAGCCTGTTGAAAAAATTAATAATTTATTTATTATTTTTCATTATTAATTACGAATGTTTTATTTTTCGAACTTATAAATTTTATTATTAACATAAGATTTTTTTATTCAGACTCAAGTTCTAATCTGCAATCTGCAAATTATTTTTAATATATTGTTCTAATATTTTGGCCTTTAATTTTTTTAATTTAAGTAAAAATATTGAGCTTGAAGCCTTTTGTTTATAAAATAAACGTTTTTAAACTTATTATTTTATAAAAGAAAAGGTCTAAAGCTCAATATTATTACTTAAATCAAATTATGTTTAAGCATTTTTTTTTGTTAAATTCAAGTTATTTTGTTAAGAGTGAAATATTGAATTTAAGAAAAATAATTTGTAGGTAGCAGATTTGAACTGGAGTCTGAATAAAAAATTCTCATTTGAATAATAAAAACTTTATTCATTTTTATGTAGTAGTTATTCAAATATGTAATAATAATAATAATAATAATAATAATACTATTAATTATTAAAAATGAATGTACATTTTAAGTTTTCGAATTTATTAATTTTATTATTAATATAAGAATTTTCTATACAGAATATTTGGAATAATAGTCATCAGGGTTGGGGAATTTCGTGCTAACTAGAAATGAGTTAACTTAAAAAATGAATATAAGAAGTTTCCATATTCTATTTCGTTAAAAACATGTGTTAAGCTGATATTCCTAGTGGGTGCTGTTGGCTGAAGTAGTAGAACACGAGACTATGAAGTGGAGGGTTCTCAGTTCGAGCCCGCGCTGAGTCATGAAATATTATGTTGAATTGTTCTGATCAGCATTAGTGCGTGGTTGTGTTAGTTGTTGCCAGTCTGTTTCAATGATGAAGGCATAGTCACTGATCACTGAACATAATTGGCAGCGACAGACACTATAATGTACTAAAAAGCAGACTAACAGCATCCACCTCTGTCGGCCCTGTAGCAAAAATTAGCCGGCGAAGTAAAAGGTTGAAATAGCTACAAAAAAAACTGTCTATCTTCTCATCTTTCCTAATCCGTCCCCTCAATACTATCCCCTCGTTTTCAGTTCCGGCGCAATGCATTGCATATATAGAGGTTATCCCCTGAGTGCTGGTCCAAGATAAAAATAAATAAATAAATGACTAGAACCACCGTGAAAAGTGGAAAAAGTTGAACCAGGAACACTGATGAGATGGCGTAGCAGCCTCGAAATCAGTACAGACCCGTTCTGCTAGTTTGATGATTATAAAAATATTGTAAATATTCGACTTTTAATAAAAAGTAATTTGAATTTAACAAAAAATTCTTAAAAAATTATTTGCAGATTGCAGATTTGAACTTGAGTTTGAATAAGAAATTCTTATCTTAATAATTATTTATTATTCAATTTTCAATTTTCAATATTCAATTATTTATTATTCATTATTTTGAAAATGTATGGTTTATATTTTACATCATTTTCCCATTTAAACCTGGCGTTGCACAGTGGGATTTTTTGTGCAATAAGTAATTTTTTCGACACATAAAATTTAAAAATGTAATGATGCAGTTTTGTAGAAAATTGATTCAGTATGAAGAATCCATAAGGTGCACAGGAAAGTATTATCGTGCATTATTGGATCATTTGATTGATGCAATCAAGAAAAAATTACAACATTTAAAGAAGAAAAAAGTGCTCTTTCTTCAAGACAACGGACAGTGGGATCTTTTCGTAGAAAAATTGTAGAAAACTGATTCAGTATGAAGAATCCATAAATTGTATCCCAAAAAAAACGTTTATTTGTCTTTGAAATAATGAAGTAAAGTCACATGTAAATTTTGATCCAAAATATTGAAGACTGTTTACAAACTTCTATAGTGTTTGTACGTAAAATAATTTTATTGCTCTGATTTAAATAGTGATTTTTTCAAACTTAACCTTTTCTGCGTATTAAAAAAAAAATATAAAGTTCGCACTTCCTTAGAAGGAAAAAAGGGTTGCTCGGTCGTGCTAGGTGCTCCCGCTATAATAAAATGAAAGGTAAGACTCCATATTATCAATTAAAAAAAAGTTTAAGTAATTAGTAATATTTTATAAAATCATAAAATTTGTATCCAAATTCATGAAATTTTTATAAAACAATTAGTTTTGGTAAAGAAACAAAAAGATGTGGGAAAAAATATAATATGGGTTATATGGGCGGTGAGTGGTGGGCGTAAATTGAGCTAATAAAGGCTCTGTGCCAAAAATAATTTTTGGTTTCTATGGGCGGTGGGTAGTGGGCGTGGCCAATTTCTATGAAACTTTATTTTATTCTTAATTGAGGTAATAAAAGGCTCTGTGTTAGATTTCAAAAACTTTGGGCCAAAAATAAATTTTGGTTTCTATGGGCGGTGGGTGGTGGGCGTGGCCAATTCGATTAAACTTTATTTTATTCTTAATTGAGGTAATAAAAGGCTCTGTGCTAAATTTCAAACACTTTTGGCCAAAAATAATTTTTTGTTTCTATAGGCGGTGGCTAGTGGGCGTGGCCAATTTCTATGAAACTTTATTTTATTCTTAATTGAGGTAATAAAAGGCTCTGTGTTCAATTTCAAAAAACTTGGGCCAAAAATAAATTTTGGGTTCTATGGGCGGTGGCTAGTGGGCATGGCCAATTTCGATGAAACTTTATTTTATTCTTAATTAAGGTAATGAAAGGCTCTGTGTTAGATTTCAAAAACTTTGTGCCAAAAATAAATTTTGGGTTCTATGGGCGGTGAGTAGTGGGCGTGGCCAATTCTGATGAAACTTTATTTTATTCTTAATTGAGGTAATAAAAGGCTCTGTGTTAAATTTCAAAAACTTTGGGCCGAAAATAAATTTTGGGTTCTATGGGCGTTGGGTAGTGGGCGTGGCCAATTTTTATGAAACTTTATATTTATCTTAATTGAGCTAACCAAAGGCTCAGAGCAAAATTTCAACATTCTACGAACAATCCTTATATATTTTGCCAAACATTGTATGAACAAATCCCACTGTGCGCCGGAAGGCTTGTTGTTTAAAAATCTCTTGTATTTCTGTGTATTTTTACCGTAAGCACTCTTATGCGGAATTGTTCGTTACATGACGTTCATATCAACATTTCGTTTATCTTTTTTTTAAATTAATTTTCACCAATGTATCACTTTTTATTGCACTTATTTATTTATTTGTGTTTATTTTGCTATTATATATTATTTTATTAAATATATTATGTTCTTTTAATTAACACTATTGATAGAGTATTAAAAATATCTTTACAACTCCTCCAGCCCGTCTCAGCAAAAAGCAATAAACAAATAAATATATAATTAAATTAGCTCAATTATTAAATACAAATATTTTGGTTAGATATTACGACGACGACTTTTTTTATTTATGGCCCAGAATATCTACTTCAATGGCACGAAGACAAGACCTGAATGACTGAAAGTAAATAATTTACCGTCATTTGGTATTTTACAACACAAAATAAATCATTAATTAAGTCTAATTTTCCTTGAACTTGTATAGAGAAGTTTGATTTGAATTTATTCCGTTTGAAAAGCGTTAGAACTGGTGTTTTTGTTTACATTTTGGCAAATTTAATTTGTTTTATAATTATTTATTTTTGTTTAAATTTATTTTCACCTGTTTAAATCACTATGAACGTTTTTATAATAATCCGAAGTCTATAGATTTTGTGTTCTGTGCGCCCGTTATGATTTATTTATTTTGAACATTTATTACATATGGATTGTACATAAGCATTTAACTGCTTACATATGTATTATATACCAGATATATGTACATGTACATATGAATGCAAGTACATAAGAAATATTGAACTTTTCCGTACGACTTTAGAACTTCGACTGTGCAGAATATTTAGCGAATTTCGTTATTCTTGTGGCAGGTATTATATGAACATACAAACACACATGTACGTACGAGTAGGTGTTAAGCACATACATAGATAAAAATACGAACTCCCGCCCTCAAACCCTAATCGTTTTCGATATTCATTTTTCTGTATTTGGCGGCTTCTTGTGCGTACGAAAAGGAAAAATTAAATTCAAATCTTATTCGTATTTACTCCAAGTCGCACACTAGGGTAAAATGTTTAATTTTACAGTTAAACTCTCAAACGAACGAACTGTGGAATGAATGATCGCAAACATTTATTTAGTACACACACAAACACACGCATAGAATATGAAATAGATTGTGGTTTCAGTATATTTAATCATCGATTAGTAGGAGGATTTTATTTTATTTACCCATGATTTTAATTGTTGTAATATTTTGTAACCACACACAGCCACACATACATTCGTATTTTGAAAACACTTACAAAGAATATAAAGGGTGGGCAAATTTGAGGTTAAGAAGTAAATTGGCTTAAAACATATTCATGCATGTGCTATGAATCGCACGATTGTCATAGCACATGCGACTTGAAAAACGCCAATTTCTTTTGAACGATTTTGAGCGATTACGAACTCCAGCAGACCAATTTTGTGACTTCAAACCGAAAACGCTTTATTTTATGCGATAAGCGATTTCCATCACATGGGCGATTAATTATTTTTTTTTGGAAAATTCAATTTTAGTGATACCCTTTTAAAGTAGAAATATGGGAATTAATAATGGAATATAATGTCGAGCAAATATTCACCTCTAGCACGTCGGCAGATGACCGCTATATTCACAAAATTTTGAGTCAACATTTTGCAACAAAGATTCGCTTATCTCGTCCATGCAGCGCCGCATTTCATCTTTCACAGCGTTAAGTATTTGTGGTTTGTTCACGTAACTCCCGAAGAAAATCGGTCATGTGATGGAAATCGCTTATCGCATGAAATAAGGCATTTTCGATTTGAAGTCACAAAATTTGTGTGCTGGAGTTCGCAATCGCTCAAAATCGTTCAAAATAAATTGGCGTTTTTCAAGTCGCATGTGATTCGACAATCGTGCGATTCACAGCACACACATGAGTCATACAGTGGCGTTAATTGACATCGCCAAATTAAGAAATTACGCGACCGGAAAATTTCTCCTGCAATAACTGAAATGTTTGGCCGGCTGGATGGCTTGTTGCGCCATTTTGTTAAAAGCAAAGGTCACTGATGTCAATATTGGCAAATTGTGGCCACACTAAATCGGTTATCAGGGTGTCAGCGCAGAGAATTCACGGTGACGGCATTTCCTTGTTCATTTTTGAAAAAATACGGGCCGATGATGCCGCCTGAACACAAACCGCACCATATGGTAACTTTCTTTGGATGTAGTGAATTTTCGAGGACTGTTTGTGGATTTTGTGAGCCCCATATGCGACAATATAATATTTTTACATAACCGCCTAATTGAAAATGGGTCTCATCACTAAAAATGATTTTCTCGAAAATTGCGTTGATTTCGTTCAGACAATTTCCACAATTAAAATTTTTTGTTCAAATGTGTAGCGTTCCATAGTTAAAATTTCCCAAACTTTTATTAAATAAGTGTCAAAATATAGCAGCTCAGCTCTTGACATTTCATCAAGCCAATTTACTTTCCAACACACAAATTTGCCCACCCGTTATTTGCCTATTTTCTATATAAATTCGAGCAAAATGTCGGCCATATTGATATTTTTTTATACCCTCCAAAAAATAATATGGAGGGTATATTCACTTTGCCATTCCGTTTGTAACGCAGCGAAATATCCATCTGAGACCCCATAAAGTATATATATTCTTGATCAGTGATGAAATCTAAGACGATCTGAGCATGTCCGTCCGTCCGTCCGTCGGAAATCACGATTCAGTCCAAACGAAAAGAGCTAGACTCTTGAAATTTGGCATAAATATATTTTGAAGCTTAGAGCAGGTTAAGTTCGGAGATGTGCTAAATCGGGTCAGAGGGAAAAAAGTTCCCCTAAGAAGAACTAAACCAACCTCTAAAAAACAACATAATTTTTACATTTTCTTTTGTAATTTTGCTAAGTAAATGATTTATTTTTATATTAAAGAAGGTCCAACGCATTAAACTTGAAGCCATAAAAAAGAAAGAAAAAATTTTGGACCCCGCCCCCTTTAGTGGGTGTCATTATATACAAAAACCGTGTAAAAACTTAGCAAATTATTTTACTTAAGCCTACATTCCTTATAAATAACATTTTTAAGCTTTGATGACGAAGTTGAGACGTAATCTTGTAGTACTCTGCCCTACTCCCTCCTCCCCCTCTGCCCCCTAAATGACCCTATCAAAAAAAGAAATATATTTTTAAATTTTTTATATAATTATCCCAAACATTTATTTTTAGAGTTTTATGGCAAAGGTGATGTGTCTCCCCCACGGCCTTTTCCAGAGAGACTCCGACCAAATACAGTTTTAATGCCCCCCAAAAATAATTGGACCCTATAAAGTATCTATATTCTTGATCAGTGATGAAGTCTAAGACGGTGTAGCAATGCCTATACGTTCGTCTGTGGAAAACATGATATAGTCTATTTTTGACATCCCCTCCTTCAGTGGGCGTTGACGTACGATATTATAAAGATAAAGCAAGTCTGTCCCACTAAGTTAAACATTTTAAATTTACGTTTTTTTTATGTTGGACCAGCACTCAGGGGATGACCCCTATATTATTAATGCATTGCGCCGGAACTTAATATTTGCAGGGTATTTAAGATTTTACCCGGTCGAATATAACGTTTTTACTTGTTTTTACTTCTTTTAGTTCCAAATTTATAACAAAAGCAGTAAATTACTTAGAGAGGGGTTTTACCCAGTTCCTCTGCGCATTTCAGTGGGGTTTTTAGGCAACATTTAATTTTTTAATGCAAATATGAAATGGAACACAATTAAATAAATTACAAAAAATTAATAAAGAATTTTGACGTTAATCGCTGGACTAATTAACCGTGGCTTTGGTTAAATCGTTTAAAAATAGGTTGATTTTGTTACAGATCAGTTAACCGATTAACGATTTTTTTTTTTAAATTAAGTAATTTCAATAAATAAAAATGTCTAAATTGTGTATTATTTGAAGTTTATTTTTGAAAAATAGAATGACAACAATTCCTGAACAAAAACGAGGAAATGAATTCTTGAATATGTAATACATTTTACATATTCTGGGTGCTTATGAATGGGGAACTCCAATAAGCGCTGTCCTCCTGTCTTGACGTGAAATCGATTTTCCGAAGACTGCAGAAAAGCAAGAAACTTCAGTCTTGGACTGATGTATGGGAAAAAGCTCTAAATAGATTTCTATTGAAAATCAGCAAAATCCAAAATACGGTTCCTGAGCTGGAAAATTGAAACTTATTTCAGCGACCAGGCATTCGATATCGAACGAGAATTCCATACAATTTAAATACAAATTTCGTTCGATATCGAGTGCCGTAATTTGCCCCCAGATTACCGCAGTCTCGATATCTATCGAAATTTCAATACAATTTATATATAAATTTCCATCGATATCGGATGCCTTAATTTGCCCCCCAGATAGACACGAAATTAAATTTTTATTATTTAAGCTTATTCATTTTATTATTAAGCTAAGAGATTTCTATTCAGACTCAAGTTCAAATCTGCAATCTGCAAATTATTTTTTAAGAATTTTTATTAAATTTAAATTGTTTTATTAAGAGTAAATAAAAATAACTAGCTGAAACAATTTTTTTGTTTGTTTTGTTAATTAAAACTATTTTATGCTTCAGGAAAAATAAAAAAATGCCGTTCCAGCCAGGGATGGACAATTGCAACTTTTTTTTGATATATAAACAAAACAATTTTTTTCCTTTTCTTTATAAATTAAATATGTTTAATGTTTTTAAAAGAAGTTGATTTGTATTCGAAATCAGAAAAGCTAAAGAGACTGCTCCAGAGCTGGAAAATATAAACTTTTTTTTAGAATATTAAGCACAAATTTTTTCATTAATAATCACAAACATATTTTATATTTTAAAAAGAAACAAATTCTTTTTTTTTTTGTTTGTTTGAAATAACATTTAAACGGCATTTTGTAAATTAAAGTAATAGTCTTTTATCAAACTCCTATTAGACAATTTTTAGTTCAAAGAGTTTAAAAGCATAGAAGAGCACAACAAAACACGTCACGATAGAATTCGGTTAAAATCAGTGGGAAGTTACAGGGTTGGCTTTTAGGGTCAACCGTTTGCCAAATTTATTATTATTATTATGATTAAGTCACCGGGTTAGCGCGACAAGTAAACCATACAATACGACAGCAACAATTGGAATACAAATTTATTATTATCAAATTAGCAGATTATATTTTAATAATTGTAACAAATAAATTTTCGGTGATAAAAATTATTCTTAATAGCTTCAACAAATATTTGCGAATGTAAATATTTGAAAACTTACCCACGAAATCTAATTAAATTATCACAAAACTTTAATAATTCTGTGCAAACAAGTGCATACAAATATATTTGTGTCTAAACAAGAATGAACAAGAATGAACACACTTACATACGTGTATATAAAATACGATAGAGTAGGGAATCCATATCGTGGATGAACATGTGCACAGAACAACACTCGTATGGTGGCATTGAAATCTCAAAGAAACAAAAAAACATGATGTCAGCCGCTTTTGATGATGTAAAAAATTGTTTTTATTATTATTATCTATTCTCCTCTCATGCACGCACAAGCATCAACGAACAGCAAACAAAATAGCCCTGCAAGGGAAAATAACGCTGAGCCAGGAAAACTGCCGAAATGCAATAAAAAAAATCACAGAAAATCGAATTTTCAATTGTGCATTTGTAAAAGCGGTATAAGTTAAATTTCTTTTAAAAATTCATTTTTTATATATCCGAGTTAAATGCTCAAAAATAAATATGGTGCAACAAAGTCCCGATTAACGCAACACTAATTTTATCCAAAAAGGAGTCTCAATACGTGAAACATAACTTTTATTTAATTGTTATTATTCTCGAATATTTTTATGCCTTAAGTCTCTTTATTTTTATACCCTCCAAAAAAGAATTTGGAGGGTATATTCACTTTGTCATTCCGTTTGTAACGCATCGAAATATCCATCTCAGACCCCATAAAGTATATATATTCTTGATCAGTGATGAAATCTAAGACGAACTGAGCATGTCCGTCCGTCCGTCTGTCCGTCCGTCCGTCTGTGGAAATCACGATTCAGTCCAAACGAAAAGAGCTAGACTCTTGAAATTTGGCATAAATATAATTTTGAAGCTTGGGCCGATAGCCATTAGTTGCTAGTGCCTTCACTTCTTTTTGTTTATTGTAATTTTAATTATAATAGACTTGAAATAATAATAATAATAATATTTTGAAGCTTAGAGCAGGTTAAGTTCGAAGATGGGCTAAATCGGGCAAGAGGGAAAAAAGTTCTCCTAAGAAGAACTAAACCAACCCAGAAAAAACAACATAATTTTTAAAGTTTTTTGGTTATTTTGTAAGCAAATGATATATTTTTATGTCAAATACGGTCCAACGCCTTAAACTTGGAGCCATAAAATAAAATAAAAATATTTTTTGACCCCGCCCACTTTAGTGGGCGTTATTATAGGCAAAAATAGCATAAAAATTTAACAAATTGTTTTACTTAAGCCTAAATTCCTTAAAAATAACACTTTTAAGCTTTAATGACGAAGATGAGACGAAACCTGGTACTACTCTGCCCTACCCCCTCCTTCCCCTTCGCCCTCTAAATGACCCTACCAAAAAAAATTTTTTTTTAAATTTTGTATATAATCATCCCAAGCATTTATCTTTAGAGTTTTATGACTGCCGATTTCTGCCTTACCCCCCCCCCCCCTCCTTTGCAATGACCCTACCAAAAAAAAAATTTTTTTTAAATTTTGTATATAATCATCCCAAGCATCTATCTTTAGAGTTTTATGACCGCCGATTTCTGCCCTACCCCCTCCTCTTCCTTTGCCCCCCAAATGACCCTACCAAAAAAAAATTTTTTTTTAATTTTGTATATAATCATCCCAAGCATTTATTTTTAGAGTCTTATGTCTACCTGTTTCTGCCCTACCCCCTCTCCCCCTTTGCCCTCTAAATGAACCTATCAAAAAAATGAAATTTTAATTTTGTATATAATTATCCCAAGCATTTATTTTTAGAGTTTTATGACAAAGGTGAAATGTTTCCCCCACAGCCCTTGCCTTGATATTGTATATTTTTGAACCCCGCCCCCTTTAGTGGGCGTTGACGTACGATATTATATAAAGGAACTCTGTCCCACTAAGTTAAACATTTCAAATTCACTTACTAAATATTTGGAGGGTATTTAAGATTCGACCCGGTCGAATATAACGTTTTTACTTGTTATGTATTAAAATATATTATTTTTCATTATTTTGCCACTCCTTTGTGTGACTTCTTCAGGAAAGTTTAAGCATAAAAATAATAGAGAATAATAATAATTAAAAAGAGGACAACAAACCACAAGAATTTTATTTAATTGAAATCGATAGTTGGACAAATTTGAGGTTAGGAAGCAATTTGGCTGTCAAATGATGAAATGTCCAAAATTTATATGTCATCCTTTGGCATCTATTTAGTAGAAAGTTGGAAAATTTTAACCATGGAACGCTACACTCTGGAACAAAGAAGTTTAATTGTGAAAATTGGCTGTTTGAAAAACTGAACGAAAACCATAGATTTTTCAACAAAATTATCTTTAGTGATGATTTCCATTTTCAATTAGGCGATTATGTAAACAAACAAAATTGTCGCGTATGGGGATCGGACTCCCAAAATTCACAAACAGTCACCGAAAAACCATTACGTTCAAAGAAAGTGACCATATGGTGCGGTTTGTGTTCAGGCGGTATCGTCGGCCGTATTTTCTTCGAAAATGAGCAAGGCAACGCCATCACCGTGAATTCTCTGCGATACCAAACCATGATAACCGATTTATTGTGGCCACAATTCAGCGTTGTCAACTTTGAAATTTTGAAAAGCACTAAAGTCGGACAAAAAACGCGTAATTTTTGAAAAAAAGCACTAAATATAAATATTTTTTTATTTTAATTGCCTTTTATTTAAAATATGATTTTATTTAATTTTTTTTCTATTTTACACATTTATTAACAAAAAATTTATTAAATAAGAGATCACTTATTACTATAGTATTCTATTATTTTTAAGCTTAAGAGGTCTATTTATTTTTATTTAAAATATTTTATTTTTCAATATTTCGTCACTACTTTGTGTGACTTCTTCAGGAAATTAATTATTTTTAAATAATTAATTTCCAATAAAAATAAAGAGACCTTAAGCTTAAAAATTATAGAGTACAATAATAATTATAAAGAGATCAAAAAAAAGAAGAATTTTAAATCATTTATTACTATTTTTAATAATTCATATATTACACTAAAAAATAACTCAACATATTGTAAATATCGCCATAGAAAATGCAATAAATTTTACATTGTTTTTTATTCTCCTGTAAACTTTTAAAGTGATGCACTTTCTCTGCCATACTTTATTTCTTTTAATGTAACAAAAGTAAAATTACGTTTAAAATAACAAAATATATTCTTATAATAACGAATGAATTTCAATTTGTATTTGTTAAAGGTCAATATCAAAGTCCGTGAATTCCCCATCACGATCACGATCTGCCCATAATACCGTTTTTATTTCATATTCCAACGTTTTATAAACCATTTTTGTATTAACACGAATATTGACCTCATCTGGAATTTCGTACGTTTCGCAAACAGGAATTTTCCCATTTAAGTCCGTTTTTGATTTTTAAAAGCGCATTAACCGAATGTAGCGACATTAAAGATAAAAGTTTAATAGTAAAATTTTTTATTGTCTGGTGCCACGAATGAAAAAAAAACACCAAAAAAAGCACTGAAGCCAAAATTTTTCGCGTAATAAATTTTAAAAAGCACTAAAAACAGTGCTAAAAGCACTGAGTTGACAACGCTGCCGCAATTGACTAACGTTAACATTAGTGAAGTTTGTTTTCAGCAAGATGGCGCCACAAGCCACATTCTAGTACCGTCATTGCATGAGAAATTTCGCGGTCGCGTAAATTCTCGATTTGACGATGTCAATTGGCCGCGTCGTTCAAGGCCGTTGGATTATTTTCTCTGGAGCCATTTGAAAGACCGGGCTTACATTAACAAACTACAAACACTCCGGCAATCTGAAAGATGAAATTCGGCGCTGCATTGACGAGAAAAGCGAATCTGTGTTGTAAAATATGACTTAAAGTTTTGTAAAAAGAGCGGACGTCTGCCGACGAGATAGAGGTGAACATTTGCCCCACATCATATTCCATTATTCATTGCCATATTTCTACTTTACATGGGTATCAATAAAACTAATTTTAAAAAAAAAAAAAAATGGGTGTGTTTTAAGCCAATTTAGTTACTAACCTCAAATTTGGCTACTCTTTATTAAATTTAATTATTAAATTCAATTAAGGGTAATTGTTCGAAAATTTTCTTTTAAATTCATGGTATACATATATTCCAAGGCACAAGGGAAAGTCAAACATTAGCTTTAATTATCCAACTTATACAGCAGAGCAGAACAGCTGTTTTAGAAAGCCGCTATACTTTCATCATCAGTACGCCTGTGTATTTTTGTTTGTCACCACTTATTGGGTCGCTTAGTTGAATGTAATAACTGTTTACAAATTTCTTTAGGAAATTGCATATGAGAATTTGTTGTTTTTCAGTTAAAAAAAGAAATAACATAAATTAATATCAAGTTGGAAAATTTTTTTTTATATATGACGTCTTTTTCACGATTTTTATAACTACTCTGACGATATAACCGATTTTTTTTTATCTTGGACCAGCACTCAGGGGATGACCTCTATATATGCAATGCATTGCGCCGGAACTGAAAACGAGGGGATTACTATCTATTGAGGGGACAGATTAGGAAAGATGAGAAGATAGACAGTTGTTTTTGTAGCTATTTCAACCTTTTACTTCGCCGGCTAATTTTTGCTACAGGGCCAACGAAGGTTGACGAATATTTCGCCATTTCACTTGGTATCTACACATGCGACTCAACGCCTCTGGATTAATTTTTATGTTAAATAATAATTATTATACTATAATATTTTTAAGCTTAAAGTCTATTTATTTTAAAATACATATATTAATTTTCAATATTTCGTCGCTCCTTTGTGTGACTTCTTCAAGAAATGAATTATTTTATTATGTTAAATAATTTTTTTGTGCCGACAAACCAGCAACTCTTGAAGCATTTTAAGGTAATAGTTCAGCCACATACCATTTTTGCCATGCTGCCAGATTTATTAGAGAAAGTAGTCAAAAGTTGGATTTATATAAAAAGCAAGTAAAAACCTAATATTCGACCGGGTCGAATCTTAAATACCCTCCAAATATTTAGTAAGTAAATTTAAAATGTTTAATTTGGTGGGACAGAGTGCCGTTGAGACATTTCTGTACCCAATTTCAAATCTCTATTATGACAGAGTGATTCCGGGAAGGACCGTGGGGAAGACGAGTCATCTCTGCAAGGTCAGAAAATATCTCAGCTTCTTATAGGCTTAAGAAATAAAAAATTGTTCTCTATTTAAACAATTTTTGCATATAGTATCGTACGTCAAGGCCCACTAAAAGCGGCGAGGTCCGAAAATAGACTATATCATGTTTTCCATAGACGGACGTATGGGCATTGCTAGATCGTCTTAGATTTCATCACTGATCAAGAATATATATACATATATATATATATATATATATATATATATATATATATATATAATATATATATATATATATATATATATATATATATATATATATATATATATATATATATATATACTTTATGGAGTCCAATTCATTTTGGAGGTTATTAAAACGGTATTTTGTCGGGGTCTCTCTGGAAAGAGCCGTGGGGGAGACATTTCACCTTTGCCATAAAACACTAAAAATAAATTTTTGGGATAAATAAGTGTAAAATTTATTTTAAATTTTTTTTTCTTTTTGATATGGTCATTTAGGGGGCAAAAGGGGATGAGGGGGTAGGGCAGAAGAGTACCAGGTTACGTTTCAGCTTCGTCATTAAAGCTTAAAAAATATATTTTTTAGGAATGTAGGCTTAAATAAAACAATTTGTTAAATTTTATAACTATTTTTACATATAATAACGCCCACTAAAGGGGTGGGGTCCAAAAAATTTATATTTTTTTATTTAACGCGTTGGACCTCCTTTGACATAAAAATATATCATTTGCGTAACAAAATTACAAAAAAAAATCTTTAAAAAATATTTTTTTTATGTTGATTTAGTTCATCTTAGGGGAACTGTTTTCCCTTTGGGCCGATTCTGCCCATTTACGAACTTGACCTCTGTTATCTTTTAAAATGTATTTATACCAAATTTCAAGGGTGTGACTCTTTTCGTTTGGGGTGAATCGTAATTTCCATAGACGAAATGACGAACGGATGGACGTGGCTAGATCGTCTTAGATTTTATCACTGATCCAGAATATATATATATATATATATATATATATATATATATATATATATATATATATATACTTTATGGGATCTCAGATGGGTATTTTGCTGCGTTACATACGGAATGACAAAGTGAATATACCCTCCAATTATTTTTAGGAGGGTATAATAGTGAAATGAAATTGTCTATTAGATTATAATAAAAAATTTATTTTAACAATATTTTCGTCTTGTTTTCTTATTTTCAATTCTCGGGTAGTTGAAAAAACACCCGCTATCTTCGGAAGATCACCACACATTTTATTTGTGTATGCAAAGATCTGGGGGCAAATTACGGCATTCGATATCGAACGAAATTTTCATTTAAGTTGTATTGAAATTCCGATCGGTATCGAATGCGGTCATTTGGCCCCTGAATCAGAATAGTTAAATAGTTTTGTAAATTAATAACAATTTCTTTAACAGCAGCCGTTTTAAAATAAAATAATTTTATAAAAATTTTTATATAAGTTTGTGTGATCATTTTACCGCCACTGTAGTAAATAAATATATTTACTCTTTTGTTTACTTATTTATTGACTTATTTATTTACTCAACTTTTATTTATGCTCCAAATCTTAGTTCTTTCCAATTATTTTGTATTTTTTTGGTTATCAAATAAGAGTTTTTTTTTGTGTAAAAGTGTCTGTTTGTTCTGTCACATTTTCGAAAATTAACACCTGAATCGTTTGGTTGGTTGGTGCGAGCGAGCAACTTTTAAATAAAACGAAAATGATTAATGCGAAAAGTCAATAATTGACAAGAGTAATTACGATAAAAAAAAAATAGTTCCTACATTGGATTAATAATATAAATGCATTGATTGTTAGCAATTCAATGTTATCATTGCGGTTTGAGTGTATGTGACAACACGTTGTTTAGGCACTCAAGTCACACGGTTCGCTTATCAGAAACATGGCATTAATTAACGATCAATATGAACTACAAACGGATCATAAGTGAAGCCCATAGCTGCCAAATTATGTATGTAAATGTGTGTGATATATTATTTATTATCATTAATTATTTTGATTGTGTTTTGTCCATGACATCGGGGTAAATATTTGCTTTGCTGTTCTATCTATTCTTTTGTAGAAATACGGACTGGAATTATTCGATTTTAAAAACAGTAGAGGAGTAAGCTGCTTCAGAGCGATATTACTCGTATATGAATTAACAAAATTGGTATAAATTATTTGCAAAAAAATTAAAAATAATTTAGTACATTTAGCATAAAAAGGACTCTAGCTACACAAAATATTGCATTCCTGCGGGATCTAGACAGTCTCAGAGAAGCATCACTGGCTGCCCTAGTGGGATTTGTGAAGAGTTCTGGGTGCTCCTCAGCATACGAGCATACCAGAAATTCATTGGAATGTGTAGTCCTCTGGGCATCACGATGGGCCTTTAACCCATATCGTCCCAGAGATTTATTTTCGAATCAGTTTATGAAACTTCGTAGTTTAATGGTAATTTGGGTCCAGAAAATACGATTCAGATGTCCAAAATTTTTTAAAAATTGTTTTTTTAATTTTCATTAAAATTTTTTTTAAAAATGTCATTAAAAATTTTTTTTAAAATTGTCATTAAACATTTTTTTTAATATATTCATTAAAATTTTTTTCTTTTTTTTAATTTTCATTAAAAATTTTTTTAAAAATTTATATCAACATTTTTTTTTAAATTTTCATTAAACATTTTTTTAAAAGTTTTTATTAAAAATTTTTTTAAAAATATTTTTCAAAATTTTCATGAAAAAATATTAAAAAGTCTTTCCTAAACAGATAAAATAAATTTAAAATGCTTGAAATTTACTGTTCGAAAAATGGAACACTGGGACGAAATGGGTTAATATGTATATCCGAGCGTGTCTCGTATCATTGCGGGCAACCCTTTTAAACTATTTTAAATATAACGCTACAGTCCTGAACACAGAATTTTAATTGTGAAAATTTTACTGTATCAACAATTGGGCATCAACAGAAGCACTTTGCGCGCAACATTTCGCCTAAAGATCTTCATCTTCACGCTTATAAAGTTCAACTCGTTCAAGAATCAATCCCGGCCGACAATTGTTTGCATCGAACGTTTGTGAATTGGCTGTTTGAAAAACTGATCAAAAACAACGCATTTTTTCCACAAAATGATTGTGTTAGTTGTTGCCAGCCTGTTTCAATGATGAAGGCGTAGTCACTGGTCACTGAACATAATTGGCAGCGACTGACACCATCATGTACTAAAAGCAGAGTAACAGCACCCACCTTCGTCGGCCCTGTAGCAAAAATTAGCCGGCGAAGTAAAAGGTTGAAATAGCTACAAAAACAACTGTCTATCTTCTCATCTTTCCTAATCTGTCCCCTCAATACTATACCCTCGTTTTCAGTTCCGGCGCAATGCATTGCATATATAGGGGTCATCCCCTGAGTGCTGGTCCTACTCCTAAAAAAAAAAAAAAAATAATTTTTAGTGATGAGGCCCATTTTCAATTAGGCGATTATGTAAATAAACAAAGTCCTCTAAAAACCATTACATTCAGAGAAGGTAACCCTATTTTGCGGTTTGTGGTCAGGTAGCATCATCGGCCCGTTTTTTTTCGAAAATGAGCAAAGAAACGCCATCACCGTGATAACCGATTTTTTGTGGCCACAATTGGCTAACGTAAACAATTAGTGACTTTTGGTTCCAGCAAGACTGCGCCACAAGCCACCCAGCCGGCCAAACAACTCAGTTATTGCATGAGAAATTTCCCGATCGCATAAATTCTTGATTTGGCGATGTCAATTGGCTGCCTCGTTCATGTGATTTAACACCGCTGGATTATTTTCTCTGGGCCCATTTGAAAAACCGGTTGAGTTTTTAAGCCAATTCATTTAATATCTTCAAATTTGTCCCACCCCTTACATGCATACATACGAGGTGTGTTCAAAATGGAAGGTACATTTTCATATAAAATTAAGATTGATACGCTAATTGTTCGAAAATTTGTTTTATATTTCAAAAGACATGATAAATATTCGAAGGCGCAATAGCCAGTCAACATCAGTTTTAATTATAAAACTTGCACAGCAGAGCAGAACAGCTATTTTCGGAAGCCGCTACACTTGTCTCTCGTATTTTTATTCTCCGATCGGAAAATATTAGTCTATGATTTTTATCGATGATTTCTGGCATGATGACTTCTTTTGGGCGGCCTGACCGTATGATGTCACTAACTCGTTGAAATTGATGGTGCAGAGTTGCCTTAGTATATATTAAGTCTTACCTTGGTTTAAGTGATAGTTTTTTACGTAAAAAAAAATAATCAACACACGAAATTCACTTCTTCCATTTTTTTTTAATTCATGCCGTTGTCTGCTTTTATCAGCTGTCAAACAAAAACTAAGTGATTGAGTTTCTTCAAATTTTGACAGTAGGCCGTTGACAGTTAATGGTTGACGGCAGCAGTGTTGCATTTAAAATTACTGCGAGTGAAATTCAAAAAATCAGGGAGTTAACAAGCGGCCCCCGTACTTAGTTGTCTTAATTAAGCGCATATTCTCAATCTTGTATCTAAAAATTTATACAAAATTTTACTTTTTCCCAAAGAAACCTTGACCTTGGAAACGGTTTGTTGCTGTTTTACATTTTATTTACGAAGTTCCGTTGTATTTGTTGTAGATTAGATTACAGCTGCAAACAACAGAATGCATTCTTCTTAACGTAAGGAAATTGTTGAATAAATGTGTGGCAGATGTTTATCATTAATTTGTCAAGAAACAGTGGAGCAACGCGTAAAACATATACGTGGTAATACAAACATGTTTAAATGTAAAGGCGAGAACACAATATGACATATTGTGACATTGCTTTTGTGTTTCACCATTTACAACGCTTTACACAACGAAATACTCTTACACGAAAATGACAATTATTAGCAACACTAGTGCACACAATTGTGTGACGGCTTAAGGCAAAGAAATTGTTTTTGGCAATAAATTTTAATTCAAGGCTCAAGTTTTCAATTGAATGTGTGAATTTTACTACTTTTAGAATTCTCTTATTCACTATCAAATAATTTGTAACGAAATTTGTAATCACAGCACTCGATAGTGAACGATCATGCCAATGCACACATGGGAGTTACTACCCGCATGCAAAGAATCATTCGAGGTAAAATTTTCCATAGCAAAAATGAGAAAATGTTGGCTACAATTTTGTGTGAATAATAAGAAAATATCTTAAAATATTTTGTTATTCACGTATATTGTTACAGATATTCGTATTAGCGAATATCAAAAATCTA
The DNA here is from genome assembly GCA_951800035.1 of Linnaemya tessellans. Classification (NCBI taxonomy): domain Eukaryota; kingdom Metazoa; phylum Arthropoda; class Insecta; order Diptera; family Tachinidae; genus Linnaemya; species Linnaemya tessellans. The sequence continues at coordinate 51,098,573 of OX637535.1, forward strand.
CATTCGGCAGATCGCTAATCGGTCCTTCCGATTTTCAATGTAAATAAAATGTGTTTGATTGCAAAAAAAATTGTTTTACTTTTGTACTAATAAATTATTTTTATACCCTCAAAAAAAGAATTTGGAGGGTATATTCACTTTGTCATTCCGTTTGTAACGCATCGAAATATCCATCTCAGACCCCATAAAGTATATATATTATTGATCAGTGATGAAATCTAAGACGAACTGAGCATGTCCGTCAGTCCGTCCGTCCGTCCGTCCGTCCGTCTGTGGAAATCCCGATTCAGTCCAAACGAAAAGAGCTAGACTATTGAAATTTGGCATAAATATATTTTAAAGCTTAGAGCAGGTTAAGTTCGAAGATGGGCTAAATCGGGCAAGAGGGAAAAAAGTTCCCCTAAGAAGAACTAAACCAACCCAGAAAAAACAACATAATTTTTAAAGTTTTTTGGTTATTTTGTTAAGCAAATGATATATTTTTATGTCAAATACAGTCCAACGCCTTAAACTTGGAGCCATTAAATAAAATAAAAATATTTTTTGACCCCGCCCACTTCAGTGGGCGTTATTATAGGCAAAAATAGCATAAAAATTTAACAAATTGTTTTACTTAAGCCTACATTCCTTAAAAATAACACTTTTAAGCTTTAATGACGAAGCTGAGACGAAACCTGGTACTACTCTGCCCTACCCTCTCCTTCCCCTTCGCCCCCTAAATGGCCCTACCAAAAAAAATTTTTTTTTTAAATTTTGTATATAATCATCCCAAGCATTTATCTTTAGTTTTATGACTGCCGATTTCTGCCCTACCCCCCCCCCCCCCTCTTCCTTTGCCACCTAAATGACCCTACCAAAAAAAAATTTTTTTTTTAATTTTGTATATAATCATCCCAAGCATTTATCTTTAGAGTTTTATGACTGCCGATTTCTGCCCTACCCCCCCCCCTCCTCCCCTCTTCCTTTGCCCCCTAAATGACCATGCCAAAAAAATTTTTTTTTTTAAATTTGTATATAATCATCCCAAGCATTTATCTTTAGAGTTTTATGACTGCCTGTTGCTGCCCTACCCCCTCCTCCCCCTTTCCTGCTAAATGACCCTATTAAAAATAAATAAAATTTTTTTTTAATTTTGTGTATAATCATCCCAAGCATTTATTTTTAGAGTTTTATGACAAAGGTGAAATGTTTCCCCCACAGCCCTTGCCAGAGCGACCCCGCCAAAATACAGTTTTTATAAGTAAATATGTATATTCTTGATCAGTGATGAACTCTAAGACCATCTAGAAATGCCCCTACGTTCGTCTGTGGAAAACATGATATTGTATATTTTTGAACCCCGCCCCCTTTAGTGGGCGTTGACGTACGATATTATATAAAGGAACTCTGTGCCACCAAGTTAAACATTTCAAATTCACTTACTAAATATTTGGAGGGTATTTAAGATTCGACCCGGTCGAATATAACGTTTTTACTTGTTATTTAAAACTTTGTTTATCCCGATATTTCGCAACTTCTTTGTGTGGCTTCTTCAGGGATATTTTGATTTTCTTGATCAAATTAAATTTTTATAAAAAATAATTGACCTCTTTTTTAAATAAACTTAAGTTTCTAATAATAAAGAAAAGGTTTAAAAATTTTGTGAAATTTATTTTATTACTTTAACATACTTATACTAAAAATAAGTTTCAATTTGCCAGCTCTGAAGCTGTCTTTTTGTATTTTCTGATTTCGAATGCAACTAAACTTTTTTCAAAAACAACAAAAATTTTTAATTTATAAACGGAAAGAAACATCTTTATTTAAGTTGTTTTTTTATGTACCAAAAAAGTTTCAATTGTGCAACCTTGGAATCGCCTTTTTCACTTTATTTGATTTTTGATACCAATTCAATTTTTCCTATTGTATAAAAAGCTTTAATTAACAAAATAACCAAAATTTGTTTTGGCTAGTTATTTTCATTTGGTCTTTTATTAAAATCATTTGCATTTAATAAAAATTCTTAAAATATAATTTGCAGATTGGAGATTTGAACTTGAGTCTGAACAAAAAATTCTTATCTTAATAATAAAATTAATAAATTTAAATAATAAAAATGTTCATTATTTTTTATCAAAAGTAAAAAATCTATTTAAGACTTTTTCCAATACATCACACTATGATCGAACTCTTTCGCTTATTCGTCTTCCCTATTCATGAGAAGGCAGAATATTACACACGGAATGACAAACTTATTTACATATATCATTTTATTATTTGAATCAGCGATCAGCAAATTATTTCTTATAAATGCGGTTTAATGTGCAAATTTTATTCAAATATTCCTTGCTTAATAAAAACAAGTGAAAGTTGTATATTCGGCTGTGCCGAATGTTGAATACCCTACACAGATATATTTCTCCTTTCTTTCTAAAGCCTAGCAGTCTGTTTAAAATTTCATGTAAAATTCTGACAGAACCCATACAAAAAATAATCAATCGAAATATTTGTGGAAAAATTTTGCTAAACTAGTACTCGGTTTTAATTATGAAAAACATGTGAAATAATATGAATGTTATTTATTTCGTACGATAATTTTTTGAAACTAAAAATTTCCTTATTGCAAATGGAAAACATAATGTCAATTAAAAAGGAAAAGAAACTGAAATAACTGATGTTGCGCAACATTTTCCACAAATTCAAACAGAGTACTAGGCTTAAAACAGAAAATAGATTTTATTCACCAAAATAAGGAACTTATTTGGTTACTTTTATGTACCAAAAAATTTCGATTTTCCAACCTTGGAATGTAATCTTTAATATTTTACACGAATGTAATTCTTCCTGAAGTATAAAAAAAGTCTTCCTGAAGATTAACAAGTAAAAACGTTATATTCGACCGGGTCGAATCTTAAATACCCTCCAAATATTAAGTAAGTGAATTTAAAATGTTTAACTTGGTGGCCCAGAGTTCCTTTATATAATATCGTACGTCAACGCCTACTGAAGGGGGCGGGTCTAAAAATAGACAATATCATGTTTTCCACAGACGAACGTATGGGCATTGCCAGACCGTCTTAAACTTCATCACTAATCAAGAATATACATACATATTTACTCTATAGGGTCCAATTCTCTTTGGAGGGTATAAAAACTGTATTTTGGGGGGGTCGCTCTGGCAAGAGCTGTGGGGGAAATATTTCACCTTTGTCATAAAACTCTAAAAATAAATGCTTGGGATAATTATACACAAAATTAAAATATTTTTTTATTATTTTTAATAGGGTCATTTAGCGGGCAAAGGGGGAGGAGGGGGTAGGGCAGAAATCGGCAGTCATAAAACTCTAAAGATAAATGCTTGGGATGATTATATACAAAATTTAAATAAAAAATTTTATTTTAGGGTCATTTAGGGGGCGAAGGGGAAGGAGGGGGTAGGGCAGAGTAGTACCAGGTTTCGGCGTTGGACCGTACTTAACATAAAAATATATCATTTGCTTAACAAAATAACCAAAAAACTTTAAAAATTATGTTGTTTTTTCTGGGTTGGTTTAGTTCTTCTTAGGGGAACTTTTTTCCCTCTTCCCCGATTTAGCCCATCTTCGAACTGAACCTGCTCTAAGCTTCAAAATATGTTTGTGCTAAATTTCAAGAGTCTAGCTCTTTTTGTTTGGACTGAATCGTGATTTCCACAGACGGACGGACGGACGGACATGCTCAGTTCGTCTTAGATTTCATCACTGATCAAGAATATATATACTTTATGGGGTCTCAGATGGATATTTCGCTGCGTTACAAACGGAATGGCAAAGTGAATATACCCTCCAAATTCTTTTATATATAAAAAAACAAAATTAAGAATTTATTTTGTCCCAAGAAATTTCGATTTTCCAACCCTGGAATCATGTTTTTAATTTTTTTGGTTGTTAATACCAATTAAATTTTTCCTGAAATAGAAAATAAACATAATTCTCTAAAATCGAATCGAAATTATTAACTACTTTTGTTACTTTTATGTACAAAAAATTTCGACTCTCCAACCCTGGAATCGAATATATAAGATTTAGTTCACTAAAAAACTAAATCAGGAACTTATATGGCTGCTTTTATATAACAAACATATTTCGATTTTCGAACCCTGGAATAGAATTTTTAATTTTATTTATTTTAAATAGGTTTAATGCACTGAAAAAAAATAAAATTATATGGCTGCTTTTATATACCAAAAAAAAATTTCAACTTTGGAACCCTGGAAGCGAAATTTTTGTTTTTTTTTTTTAATTTTTACCGATACAACTCTTAATGAGTTAGAAAATAGTTTTATTTAAGAAAAGCTTAAAATTTAACTTCATTTCCAATCCTATTTAAGTTAATTTCGTAACCATCAGTCCAAGAATGAAGTCTCTAGCTCTTCTTCTGGACTTTGTGGGGTCCTATGCTAGTATTGAAGAAATTACACACGGAATGACAAACCTATATATATGTACCCTTCCACTTTTTGTGAAGGGTATAATAAGATTTTGGCCAAATTTATTAAAAATAATTTTGCAGATCGCAGACTCGAAATTAGAGCCTGATTTTTGGCTTAGTAATTTAATCTACAAAAAAGTTCGCTTACATTCATAAAATAAACAATTAATTTAAAATTCAATTAATATTTAAGAAGTGAGATTTTGAATACAACTAAAATAAAACTCAATGACTCATGACAAAAAAAAAAAAGAATAGTTTGAAAAGCTTTCACGCGCACTTCTCTATTTTGGGAGAATTTATTATTTGCACTTAAGAGTTCAGCAGGTTGTTTCAACGAATTATTTTAAATTTAAATTTATTGTTGTTTGCTTTTATTGACCTTTTCTTATATATGTATTTTAGAATGATTGAGCTCGAGGTCGTTTTTGTAAAAATCGTTATAATTTTTCTATTTTATTCGATATTTCGTCAACAATTTGTTGACATCATCAGGAATAACAATCGAAAATTAAAATTTTCTGTATAAATTGGTTTTGAAATATGACAAAAATTTTTTCGAATATATCTATGTTTTCAAAAATATTAACATAAAAACAAAAGCATATATACAGGCTTGTATATATTTATACATGTATACATCAATACATACATGAACGTATACATATATGCAACATGAACATACACAACTACATACAAACATATATACACACACATAGAGAGAGATACAAACACATATGCATGTACATACACATATGCACATACACACACATATATATGAGTACATATATATAAATAACTAACATAATTACAAATTAATATATTAACATATATACAAATTTACATACATATGTATACAACTAAACATTTACAATATTTAAACTATTCAATCAACATTACAACAAGGATAAGAATTGATTACAGAATAGTGTATATAAATAATATATAAAAATAATGATATGATATAAATATATATACACATGCGCATGCATACACATACACATATATACATATACACATATACATGTATATACGCATACACACACATACATACATACACATAAATGCATACATACATACATAGGAATAAATTCTTTAACCAATTAACATAAATAAACAAATTTTTTTTTTTTTTTTTTTTTTATTTTTTTTTTTTTTTTTTTTTTTTTTTATTTTTTTTTTTTTTTATAAAAAATTTAAATTTTACTAACTAAATACCTATAATTCTGTGCTAATTTTTCTGTGTCTGCCTTAAAATTTATTCTTTGTGATAAAGGTGTGCGAATTATTTCTAACATTTCTAACATTAAGCGCCGATTATAATTATTATCTGTGTTTAATATTGAAACATTTTCAAAATCTGCAAAATGATATAATTCAGAACTATGAGAACATAAAGCAGTTTTTTGTGAATTCATGTGTCTATATTTTTGATCTGACTTATGACCTGTTATCCTAGTCTTTAATTTATTTTTAGTTGTACCAATATATATCTTATTACAATTTTCCTGACTATTCCCCTTGCAAGGTATTTTATAAATTACATTAGACCTATCCCACTTATCAATCTTATCTTTTGTTTTGCTAAATAGTCTTTTCATTGTATTATATGTCTTGTGAGCTATTCTATATTTCTCTGAATCGTAAATTTTAGATTTTACTAATCTTTCTGATATTCCAGATATATAAGTCAATGACTTATATGTCTTTTGCTGTGTAGTATTATTTATATTACCATTACCATTATTATTATTGTTGTTATTATTATTATTATTATTATTATTATTATTATTATTATTATTATTATTATTATTATTATTTGTATTGTTGTTAATATTGTTGTTATTATTATTATTGTTATTTGTTCTTCTATCTCTATATTGATATATTAATTTAATTATTAAACTCTTTGGGAAATTATTATATTCTAAAATGTCTTTAATTTTATTTATATTATTTTTATGAAATACCTTATCACTAATATTTAAAACTCTTTCTATGAAATTCCTAGCCGTATTGATAATAATATGTCTTCTATGCTTAGAATAATAATTAATCATTCTGCCTGAGGCTGTAGGTTTCTGGTACCAATTTATTAATAATCTATTTCCTTTTCTAATAATTAATGTGTCTAAGTAAGGAAGTTTATTATCAAACTCTTTCTCAATAGTAAACTTTATATTAGAATTAAATTTGTTTAGTTCTGTTAACATATCATCAATTCCAGATGTAGGAATAATGCAAAACAAATCATCTACATATTTTGTCATTATTCTGGGTTTAAGATCAACTTTTTGAATTGCTCTATGTAATAATTCTTCCATTACAATATCTGCTATAATTGGTGATGCTGGTGATCCCATTGGAAGACCTTTTTGTTGTATATATATTCTGTTATTATATTGGAAATATCTATTATCATCTATACAAAATTTTAACATACGTAAAAATAAAGTTTTATTTATGTTAGTATATACTTTGATTGTATCCCATTTTTCTTTTATTGTATTTATTGCAAAAGATATAGGTATACTAGGAAATAGAGAAACCACATCAAAAGAAATTAAACTCTCATTGTTAGATATATTCTGATCTCTGATTCTATCTACAAATTCCATTGAATTTTTAATGTTAAAAGTAGAATCTTTCGTAATATTTTTTAAAATATTTGTAATAAATCTGCACAATTCATATGAAGGAGAGTTAATAAAAGAACATATGAGTCTCAGTGGAAAATTCTCCTTATGTATTTTTGGTAATCCATATAAACGAGGAGCTACCGAAATATTTGTCTTAAGTTTATTCTTCTCACTACAATTGATAATATGTTTTTTAAACAATTCCTCAACTATTTCATTGTTGATCTTTTGAAATTTGGTCGTAGGGTCTCTATTAATTATATTATAATTCGTTCGATCTCCTACAATATTATTCATCCTAGAATCATAATCATGTTTATTAATCGCTACAGTAGCATTACCTTTATCTGCATCTATAATAAGTATATTATTATTTTTCTTTAAGAAAAGATCAGCTTTCCTTGCTTTGTTTAATATAAACTTATCTCTATTTGTTAATATTATTTTATTTAAATTGTTATCAATAATTGAAGTTAGTCTATTTCTAGCAATTTCTTGTTCTTCTCTTCCATTAATAGTTCGTACTAAATCTTCTCCCTCTGAAATCATTTTTAAAATAGGAATGTTACCTTTTTTAACAGGTAAAGCATGTTTTTGTCCAAGTGAAAGTATCCACTGAATGTCTTTAGGAATGTCTAAATTAGTAGTATTGACAAACCACTTCTTATTAAATTTTATATCTAATTCTTTTAACTGTATTTCTTCTAGTTTCTCAAATTTATTTCTATGTATTATATTTACCTTTTTCCTATATGAATTAGTCAGATTTTCTTCATAATACAAGAATTCAACAAACTCCTCTAAAGTAAAATATCCTTCTAAGTCCTTCATAATTATATCCTTTTTCCTTTGAAAATGCTTCAATAATTCATGTTTTTCCTTAATAGCTAATCTTAAAATTTTGTTGTGCAAGTCCTGCGTATATTTGGAAATTGATTGTTGGATATCCAGTAATCGGTCTTTGTTGAATATATTTAGGACATTCTTTGTCGAATATCTTATGAAATTTGGGATAATTCCAGCATTTCTACATCTTACCAAAAAAGTTATTGAGGATTTGGCCTGAACAATTTTATTTCTAATACCCTTCAGTTGATTGATGCATCTCCTTGTTTGGCTATTTTTCTTAAAACTTCTGTAGTCCATAATTGACGTGCTCTCTTTTTATAATTGTTGTTTGCTTTTATTGACCTTTTCTTATATATGTATTTTAGAATGATTGAGCTCGAGGTCGTTTTTGTAAAAATCGTTATAATTTTTCTATTTTATTCGATATTTCGTCAACAATTTGTTGACATCATCAGGAATAACAATCGAAAATTAAAATTTTCTGTATAAATTGGTTTTGAAATATGACAAAAATTTTTTCGAATATATCTATGTTTTCAAAAATATTAACATAAAAACAAAAGCATATATACAGGCTTGTATATATTTATACATGTATACATCAATACATACATGAACGTATACATATATGCAACATGAACATACACAACTACATACAAACATATATACACACACATAGAGAGAGATACAAACACATATGCATGTACATACACATATGCACATACACACACATATATATGAGTACATATATATAAATAACTAACATAATTACAAATTAATATATTAACATATATACAAATTTACATACATATGTATACAACTAAACATTTACAATATTTAAACTATTCAATCAACATTACAACAAGGATAAGAATTGATTACAGAATAGTGTATATAAATAATATATAAAAATAATGATATGATATAAATATATATACACATGCGCATGCATACACATACACATATATACATATACACATATACATGTATATACGCATACACACACATACATACATACACATAAATGCATACATACATACATAGGAATAAATTCTTTAACCAATTAACATAAATAAACAAATTTTTTTTTTTTATTTTTTTTTTTTTTTTTTTTTTTTTTTTTTTTATTTTTTTTTTTTTTTTTATAAAAAATTTAAATTTTACTAACTAAATACCTATAATTCTGTGCTAATTTTTCTGTGTCTGCCTTAAAATTTATTCTTTGTGATAAAGGTGTGCGAATTATTTCTAACATTTCTAACATTAAGCGCCGATTATAATTATTATCTGTGTTTAATATTGAAACATTTTCAAAATCTGCAAAATGATATAATTCAGAACTATGAGAACATAAAGCAGTTTTTTGTGAATTCATGTGTCTATATTTTTGATCTGACTTATGACCTGTTATCCTAGTCTTTAATTTATTTTTAGTTGTACCAATATATATCTTATTACAATTTTCCTGACTATTCCCCTTGCAAGGTATTTTATAAATTACATTAGACCTATCCCACTTATCAATCTTATCTTTTGTTTTGCTAAATAGTCTTTTCATTGTATTATATGTCTTGTGAGCTATTCTATATTTCTCTGAATCGTAAATTTTAGATTTTACTAATCTTTCTGATATTCCAGATATATAAGTCAATGACTTATATGTCTTTTGCTGTGTAGTATTATTTATATTACCATTACCATTATTATTATTGTTGTTATTATTATTATTATTATTATTATTATTATTATTATTATTATTATTATTATTTGTATTGTTGTTAATATTGTTGTTATTATTATTATTGTTATTTGTTCTTCTATCTCTATATTGATATATTAATTTAATTATTAAACTCTTTGGGAAATTATTATATTCTAAAATGTCTTTAATTTTATTTATATTATTTTTATGAAATACCTTATCACTAATATTTAAAACTCTTTCTATGAAATTCCTAGCCGTATTGATAATAATATGTCTTCTATGCTTAGAATAATAATTAATCATTCTGCCTGAGGCTGTAGGTTTCTGGTACCAATTTATTAATAATCTATTTCCTTTTCTAATAATTAATGTGTCTAAGTAAGGAAGTTTATTATCAAACTCTTTCTCAATAGTAAACTTTATATTAGAATTAAATTTGTTTAGTTCTGTTAACATATCATCAATTCCAGATGTAGGAATAATGCAAAACAAATCATCTACATATTTTGTCATTATTCTGGGTTTAAGATCAACTTTTTGAATTGCTCTATGTAATAATTCTTCCATTACAATATCTGCTATAATTGGTGATGCTGGTGATCCCATTGGAAGACCTTTTTGTTGTATATATATTCTGTTATTATATTGGAAATATCTATTATCATCTATACAAAATTTTAACATACGTAAAAATAAAGTTTTATTTATGTTAGTATATACTTTGATTGTATCCCATTTTTCTTTTATTGTATTTATTGCAAAAGATATAGGTATACTAGGAAATAGAGAAACCACATCAAAAGAAATTAAACTCTCATTGTTAGATATATTCTGATCTCTGATTCTATCTACAAATTCCATTGAATTTTTAATGTTAAAAGTAGAATCTTTCGTAATATTTTTTAAAATATTTGTAATAAATCTGCACAATTCATATGAAGGAGAGTTAATAAAAGAACATATGGGTCTCAGTGGAAAATTCTCCTTATGTATTTTTGGTAATCCATATAAACGAGGAGCTACCGAAATATTTGTCTTAAGTTTATTCTTCTCACTACAATTGATAATATGTTTTTTAAACAATTCCTCAACTATTTCATTGTTGATCTTTTGAAATTTGGTCGTAGGGTCTCTATTAATTATATTATAATTCGTTCGATCTCCTACAATATTATTCATCCTAGAATCATAATCATGTTTATTAATCGCTACAGTAGCATTACCTTTATCTGCATCTATAATAAGCATATTATTATTTTTCTTTAAGAAAAGATCAGCTTTCCTTGCTTTGTTTAATATAAACTTATCTCTATTTGTTAATATTATTTTATTTAAATTGTTATCAATAATTGAAGTTAGTCTATTTCTAGCAATTTCTTGTTCTTCTCTTCCATTAATAGTTCGTACTAAATCTTCTCCCTCTGAAATCATTTTTAAAATAGGAATGTTACCTTTTTTAACAGGTAAAGCATGTTTTTGTCCAAGTGAACAATAAAATAAAAAAATAATAAAATAAAAGTTAACAATATTAACAACAATACAAATAATAATAATAATAATAATAATAATAATAATAATAATAATAATAATAATAACAACAATAATAATAATGGTAATGGTAATATAAATAATACTACACAGCAAAAGACATATAAGTCATTGACTTATATATCTGGAATATCAGAAAGATTAGTAAAATCTAAAATTTACGATTCAGAGAAATATAGAATAGCTCACAAGACATATAATACAATGAAAAGACTATTTAGCAAAACAAAAGATAAGATTGATAAGTGGGATAGGTCTAATGTAATTTATAAAATACCTTGCAAGGGGAATAGTCAGGAAAATTGTAATAAGATATATATTGGTACAACTAAAAATAAATTAAAGACTAGGATAACAGGTCATAAGTCAGATCAAAAATATAGACACATGAATTCACAAAAAACTGCTTTATGTTCTCATAGTTCTGAATTATATCATTTTGCAGATTTTGAAAATGTTTCAATATTAAACACAGATAATAATTATAATCGGCGCTTAATGTTAGAAATGTTAGAAATAATTCGCACACCTTTATCACAAAGAATAAATTTTAAGGCAGACACAGAAAAATTAGCACAGAATTATAGGTATTTAGTTAGTAAAATTTAAATTTTTTATAAAAAAAAAAAAAAATAAAAAAAAAAAAAAAAAAAAAAAAAAAATAAAAAAAAAAAAAAAAAAAAAATTTGTTTATTTATGTTAATTGGTTAAAGAATTTATTCCTATGTATGTATGTATGCATTTATGTGTATGTATGTATGTGTGTGTATGCGTATATACATGTATATGTGTATATGTATATATGTGTATGTGTATGCATGCGCATGTGTATATATATTTATATCATATCATTATTTTTATATATTATTTATATACACTATTCTGTAATCAATTCTTATCCTTGTTGTAATGTTGATTGAATAGTTTAAATATTGTAAATGTTTAGTTGTATACATATGTATGTAAATTTGTATATATGTTAATATATTAATTTGTAATTATGTTAGTTATTTATATATATGTACTCATATATATGTGTGTGTATGTGCATATGTGTATGTACATGCATATGTGTTTGTATCTCTCTCTATGTGTGTGTATATATGTTTGTATGTAGTTGTGTATGTTCATGTTGCATATATGTATACGTTCATGTATGTATTGATGTATACATGTATAAATATATACAAGCCTGTATATATGCTTTTGTTTTTATGTTAATATTTTTGAAAACATAGATATATTCGAAAAAATTTTTTTCATATTTCAAAACCAATTTATACAGAAAATTTTAATTTTCGATTGTTATTCCTGATGATGTCAACAAATTGTTGACGAAATATCGAATAAAATAGAAAAATTATAACGATTTTTACAAAAACGACCTCGAGCTCAATCATTCTAAAATACAAATTTAAATTTATTTATTCCCCTAGTCATTGCAGAATGTTTCATTAGAATATAAACGAATATAGAAGAACTTATTGCAGCGCATTCGTTGCGATTCAAATGCATTTCCTCATACTTCAGAAATATGTTGTCCGCGGGCATGAACTCACTGATTCACTTTATACATTTTTTTGTTAGAAATTCATTTATTTATAGCTTCGTGTAAGCAAAAATCATTTTCAGTTTGTTTGTAAATAAAACTGAATGGCCTGTGTATAAAACATACGAGATAATATATCGTTGCTCTAATATGACAAGACCCTAACTAATGTTTTTCTCCCTTGGTTTTCTTTCTTTTTTTTATAGGAGAAAGAAAACATTTAATTACCCCCATCGTGAATAATTAGTGGAATTTTTATTCCACTACAAGGGAAAAATGGTATCGCGAATCTCCCGTAAGAAATTAATCGCGCTATCAGTTCATAGTGAATGTAAAAAAGAGAAGAAGCTGAAAACAACATGAAAAATTAAAGAAGTTTGTTTTGAAGAATTTACATATATATATAGTCATTTAAAAAAAATTAAAAAAAAGTATGGCTAAATATTTTGTTGTAAAATAATTTGGATGGATTTTGAAAACCGTTGTTCGGTTAACTTAAAAATATTCTTAATGTTTCGAATTAGAGCAACAAGTTTTACAAAGACGCAGGCAATTATTTGTTGCAAAAAATATCAATTTGTGTCTTATTAACTGATCTTGCCCCTAAAATAACATTTGTTAACTCTAATATTCGAATTATAATAGAAAATGTTTACATTTTCTAGTCTATTCCCTACCAAAAACTAATAGGATTTTCTTTTCTGGAAAAGGTGTAACATTTCTTCGCATTATTTCTGAACAATTGCATTTTGGCCAATTTTTAAAACAAAATTTAGTATTCGCATGAAATAGTAGATAAACTTCTAATAAATTCACTACTTCCAAATCACATGATATTCCTATTTTTCATTAAAAAGTGTAGTGCATGTGGCATGATGTTCTAGTAAAGAACACGGCATAAGTGAATAAATTAAAGGGAAAAGTGAAAAAGTCGCGGGGAAAAAATCATTCACGATAAGATAAATTTAATTTTAGCACGAAATCATTCACGGAGAATTTTTTCATGATTACAATTTTAGGAAAAATGGAAAAATTTCGAGGGAAAAATAATTCATGATAGAATAATAATTATAGTTTGGAGTAGTGAATGTGTTTTTTTTTCAACATTTATTTATTAAATTATCTAAGCAAGAAGTTTGAAAAAAATTTGCTATAAGTGCTTTTAATTTTTCTAAATCGAGCCGTTTTCCATTGACTTACAGAATAGGCAGGGATGTCTTACAGAATATGCAGGGATGTCTTACAGAATAGGCAGGGATGTCTTACAGAATAGGCAGGGATGTCTTACAGAATATGCAGGGATGTCTTACAGAATATGCAGGGATGTCTCACAGAATATGCAGGGATGTCTTACAGAATAGGCAGGGATGTCTTACATAATAGGCAATAGCCAACTAATACTTTCGTTATATTCGTAATATGATGCGCTCGGATTGTAAATAACAAAAATTTTGGTTGAATAATGCTTATTCTGTAAGATATTCCTGGCTATTCTGTAAGTCGATTGGAACCAAATAGAGGATGCGACATAAAAATATGAGACAAACTTCTTTGAAAATAAAAAATTAGTTAGAGCCTTTTTATATTACGCCAACGATATGTATGTGTTTTTCTGTCTTACTCGTGTTTTCTTTTCGAAAGTGTTTTCTTTTTTAATGCGATGACAAGCGGTTACGAAAAGTTTGAAAATCTATTTTATATGGAAATAATGTCCATTTTCACTTCAATTTTATTCCCTTAGGAAATGATTTATTTTTATGAGCAACAACTAATTGATGTTTGTTGATTTTCTTGATAAAATTAAGCGTAAAGAGAAATAACTTAACCAGAATATCAGTCATGAGTATTTAATGGTTATTTAATGGATTACAAAGCCCTACGTGGTTTTATTTTCTGATATTCTCGTATATATTCCATTTACATCATGTAAAAGTAGCTGTTGCTTGACAAATCAAGAAAATTATCCCCCCTGGTTGTGTAAGACATTGGCGTTTACGCCCCAGTCGTTTTTCGTAGTAGGTTAAAGAAAACAGCTTGTGTGTTTCTTTAGTCTTGTAGAAAAAACGCCTTCGAAGTAAACGCCAACGCCTTACACAATCAGCACGATTATCTGCCTGTTCGGCAGATTGTGCTTGATCACACAAATAGAAAATACATATTTAAAACAAAGCGTCGTACTAAACAGTCTGTAAGTAATTCGATTCGAAGTGAAAAATGTACGATTTGGTGAAAAGTGTTTTACTATTATTCGAAAATTTTATTACTATTTTCGAAAATTTGTTCTCATTCGATTGAAATTTTAATGAAGGAAGTAAATAAGGATTTATTTGTATAAAAAATACTTTGCAAAGTAAATTTCCAAAATATCAGTGTACAACCGCCGACGAGTTGACTGAGACTATGTGTCGGCGATATGATTATCTGTTAATATGATTGCCTGTACATGACTTACTAGGGTTTTCACACTGAAAGTTAAAACCTGGTTTTAGCGTTAAAACCATAAATAACTGATTTTGCGTTCAAACTGCAAATTGTGGTTTTAAGATACAGGCTGTATAATAAATTTGTTCAAAATAAATTATTCTCTATTTTTAAAACACTTAATTGACAACGTGTACGTGTACACAGAAGTGTTTTTTTGAAGGAAAAAATAAAATGTTTTAAGTGCGTTCTAAATGGAAATTTCTTTATAATTTGTGAATGAATATTTTAAAATCATGGAACTACTTATACAAAGTGAAGAACTTCTTGGAAATCAAGTTGTTATATATGTAACTGCCATACCTAAATACGGGCGGCAAGCGTTTTTTAACTGTCAAAAGTTCTCATGTCCATACATTTTGTATGGAGCATACCGAAATAACGCGGCGGCAACGCTTTGCTATTGGAAAATCCGATTTTGACAGAGCGTTTTCTAATGAAGTTGGTTGCAAAAGAAGAGAATTGTAACCAGAGAAAAAGAGCAAAGATTTACAAAAGTGAAATAAATAATAAAAGAAAAAATTTGTGCACTTCGTATTAGAAAATGGTGGTAAGAAAATATTTACAATATGATTATATACATACATATGTATGCATGTTTGTAATTTGTACAAAATTTCAATAACAAAATCACTAATGTCGTCCGTCCAGCTGTTAAAATAATCAGGGTTGTTTAATTTGTTTGCTTGATAACCCTGTTTTTATTGTTTTTTACATAACGCTGCCGCTTTTGTTTAGGTATGGCATTAAGAAACAACAAAAATCTATTTCAGACGTCAGTATATATTCTTATTAACATAAACAATACCAGCTGTTTCCGATATATAACTTGGCAGCACTCAACTTAGCACAGCCAAAACTAGGAAAAAACAAGGTTGCAAAAACAAGGTTGCATTTCATAAAACCTACTTAAAACAAATTCGAAAATGGTTTTAAGTTAGTTTTAACAGAATCATTTTGTATGGTAAAACCAGGTTCTAACAGTTGGTTGTAACGTTAAAACCAAAATTTATTAAAACCATGTCAGTGTGAAAATACTATTAGGCCTTCATTGCAGTTGACTGCGGAAAAAAATCAGAGGAACTGTAAATCTATACAATTGTCTGAGATTTTGAAATCAAGTAGTGCGAGTGAGACGCCAAACTCTCGATAGAGAGTAAACGATCAGTGGCCTGGCTGCACTTGAAAAATAATTGTCAACGAGGTTTGATGTTGACTAACTCAGAGCTGCTTTGCGACTGAAAAATAAGAATTTATATTTAATCAAAAAATAAAAACGTTTATTTATTAAATATTTTTGAAAAATATATTACAATATTGCGCTTGAAGTTGCTTTTAATAAAATAGTAACGTTATAATTAAAAAATGGTTGACAGTTGACATCTGTCAAATTAGCTGTCATTTATTCAATTTGTTTTGTCAAAAAATATAGTTAGAAAATAAAATTGAAACTAAACATAACACAGTTTTAATAAGTCATTTAACAATATGTGAATATAATAAAGTAATTTGATCGAAATGCGTGTTCTGTTCATACCGTGCGCCCCACCCATTTTACAATCACCATAATCGTCCTACCAATAGGATTATATGCCATGTGGTGTATAAATTTATAAAGTTATTGCAGTTTGAAAATTAAAATAATACTATTTTTTCTACTATAAATCTAGGATGCCTAACATATTTTTGTAGATTTTTGCATTTAAGTATTTTAATTAAGGATTTAAAGAACTTTAATGGAATCCAAGACATTTTAAAGCCAATTATACTCGGCTGCATGTCTACGCGAGTGTAGTCGCAATTAGTGCTATTAAAAATATTATACGCGTGCATGTGTGTGAAAATAAACACAAATAAATTATTTCTAATACTCGTACAGACATGGAATTAATAAAATTTAGGAGGTTTTTTTCTAATAGAATTCAACGTATTGAAGAAACTTCGAGTGCAGTCGTTGGCAATTTAAATTGAAGTGATTGCTTCATGCTTTATGTGTATGTAAATACGTGTATGTATGTGTATGACCTGCAAGTGATTTATAAATATTGTTGTGCGTATCAGTTTATTCATTAAAAATATAACTAGTGATTGTAGGGATTAAAGGACACCCCTCGGGCAGTAATCAGGCACTAAGATCTCAGCAAACAACATCACACAGTTAATGTTGAAGTCTCTTTGCATGTAAAGCCATTTGCAATGGAACATATTTGAGATATATTTTTTTACGGAAGCCTAAAAAAAGTTTAGACCGTGTTTAGGCTATTTAAGTCATATTCATAGGATGCTTAGTTTTTAAGTGCGGTACGAAAAGGAAAAGGACTCTCAAAATCCGCCTGGCTTTATTATTTGCATTTTGAATCATTTCTATTTTGGCAAAACATAATCAAAAAAAAATTAACTTAAGCAATAGCACTTGCATTGTGTGAACGCTAATGAAAGTACATACAAGGAACTGATAAGCTTGACATTATTTTCTCATAGGTTTTTGATTTCAGTGTACCCCTGCAGTTTCATTTCTGCCAAAAAATTTTAAAATTAAATTTGTCAAATAAACATCAAATATTTTTTATGAATAAGGCCCAAAATTGTTAGGCCTTTTGCTGTTGATTTTTTTTTGTGTTTGTTAACAATTTGACCCATTTTACGTTGTTTCCAAACTAAAAATCACTACATTTTGGTGCAACTTTATTATTCTTCTCCTCAAGCTTTTTCGCCCTCTTTTTCGTCATATTTTATGCCACCAAAATTTCTTCAACAAACATTTTCTTTATAAACAATTCTGATGCGTTATTAATGTGAGCCACTCGTTAACAGAACGTTAAACAATCAAAATATTAAAAGCGCACCGAATTTAATCAGCCACTTGAGCAACGATCAAAGTAGACAATCAGCAACGATATGCGCCAACATCCGTTAACAAAACAAACACAAACACAAACACGAACATTTAATATGAAATAAATTTAATATATAAAATTCCTGTGCATTGTTTATGTGTTGAAATAGTGCATAATAATTGGAAATTCTTCGAGTGTGCCCAGGTGATGAATTTATTATTATTATTATTATTGAAAATTCTTATGATGCGAAGTTTGAAAAACAGAAAAGAGGCACATCGTAGATAAATCAGTCAGTGTTTGATTTTATCGTGCACGTTCAAGTCTGTGCATGCACTTGGGAATATTTCTTACTCTAGAGTACAAAGTCTGTCGTTAGGAGCCAAATTTCGAAGAAAAAAATCCTAAAGCAATATTCAAATTATAACAATTAAGGCCATTATTGAGACTAAATTTTCATATAAAAATTACAATTAACTTATTGGCAATTAAGAGATAATTGTTTTAATTATGAATAAAATAT
The DNA here is from genome assembly GCA_951800035.1 of Linnaemya tessellans. NCBI lineage: Eukaryota > Metazoa > Arthropoda > Insecta > Diptera > Tachinidae > Linnaemya > Linnaemya tessellans. The sequence goes on from OX637535.1 coordinate 51,117,153, forward strand.
TTAATGCAACAATGTCAAAAATTGTTTTCAGTGAAAAGATTTTACAAAAGTGAAAGCTTTTACAAGGAAAGTACTTATTGAATTCACTTTGTTGAAGTTTGTCTTATGCTGTTGGCTGAAGTAGTAGAACACGACACTATGAAGCAGGGGGTCTCTAAGTTCAACCCCGCGCTGAGTCATGATTATTGAAATAATTGTTTTTCAGTTTGTTTTCAGCTGTCAAATGCTAATTGTCGTAGCGTATGTATGAACACCAAAAAGATATTGTCAATTAACTGAATATTGTCTCAATTAAAAACGTATGTATGAACACAGTATGTATAAGAAAATAATAAGACAATTAATAATTTTAGCTCTTGTTTTAACCCATATCGTCCCAGAGATTTTTTTTCGAATCAGTTTATGAAACTTCGTAGTTAAATGGTAATTTGGGTCCAGAAGATACGATTCAGATGTCCAAAATTTTTTTAAAATTTTTATTAAAAATTTTTTTTAATTTTCATTAAAAAATTTTTTAAAAATTTCATTAAAAATTTTTTTAAAAATTGTCATTAAACATTTTTTTAATATATTCATTAAAAATTTTTTTTTTAATTTTCATTAAAATTTTTTTTTTTAAATTTTCATCAAAAAATTTTTTTTTAAATTTTCATTAAACATTTTTTTAAAAGTTTTTATTAAAAATTTTTTTAAAAATATTTTTCAAAATTTTCATTAAAAATTTTCATGAAAAAATATTAAAAAGTCTTTCCTAAACAGATAAAAAAAATTTAAAATGCTTGAAATTTACTGTTCGAAAAATGGAACACTGGGACGAAATGGGTTAATATGGTATTTTTTGAAGCTTCTTAATCACTTGACTAGAAGATTAACATAAAAACTCAAATTTTGCTAAATGGTTCCCTGATCATATGCGCAGAGGAACCGACTAAATCCCCTCAACAAGCAATTGAAGTCTTTTTTATATAAATTTTAAGGAAAAAGTATCAGTACGATTAAAAGTAAAAATTTAACTGCAAATATATAAATTAAACTGAAAATCCTTAAAATGATCACTTTGATTTTATGAAATAAATGACTTGAAAAAAACAGCAATTAAATGAAAATTTAACGAAAAGATGTACATAATTTGAATTAAGCGACTTTTTTTCTCTAAATAAACAGCATACCGAGGGCTTATATTCAATACCCGCCATACACCAATTTTTGGAAAATGACTTTTTGATCGCAAATTGTTCACTGATGCCAGTTAAATCTCTGACAAAAATTTCCGAAAAAAAAATTAATACAAGTCCTTTTGTTTAAATATTTGTGATATCGCTATCAACCGCACGATTTTTTTTTAATGCAATACCCGCCATACGCCATAATTGAGAATACGGAACGAATAAATTTCATTGCAAGTTTTCCGGTTTATGTTTTTGTCGACTCTTTCGATAAAAAGTGACATGGTTAGAGGATGGGTAACATCCAAAGATAAACCGGGTGACAATGAGTCGCCAGCACAAACTCAGCGATCCACGTTTAGTTCTAAAAGAACCGATCGTAAGATACACTTAAAAGAATATTTCCAGAAATTGGACAAAGTGGAAAGCCATTACTGTCGTAAAGAAAAGAATAAAATCTATATTGCCGCAACATTTACCACAAAGGCAGACATTTACCGAGACTAGCTTGCATACTGTTCCGAGAAGTAAGTATCATCTGTTTCAATTTTTACCTTTTCGAAATTTTTTGAAGAGCAGAATTACGGTCTTTTTATGCCCCGCAAGGATCAATGTGTGTCTCTTTTAATGCCAAACAAATAACGCCTGAACAATATAACGATCATATTTAAAAAAAAAACAACGTGCTCAAGATGAGAAGAATCTTGACAAAGTCGCGGTGCAAGAAGGAAAATGACACGTTTTTACTATGGATGCATAAGTAGTTAAGCTCTGCCCAAATATAAATGCGTCAGCTATCTATTTCAAACAACGTCTACAAGTTTATAACTTCACTTTTTACAATCTTGCCGATCACCAATGCACTAACTATTGGTGGAATGAGACACAAGGCGATCTGTCTGCTTCAACATTTATTTCCATCATACTATTATACCACTTGAAAACACATTGCTCATCAGATAATTTACCAATAATAAGATCACTAAAGTATTTGCGAAGTGGAGAAGTTCAATTTCAAGTTAACTTTAATGCAAAATACAATAACTTGCCCAACAGAATTAAAAAGTACACAGGATATACTGAACCAAAGCCTTTGCATACTGCTCAGCTTCCAATCCAGCCTAGTAAATGGAAACATCTTCCAGATTTGAAACCGGTTATACTGCCACTAGAATATCATTACTTTTGTGATAATTTAGTTCAGATGGAGTCAAAGTAATAAGAAGCAATGTGACAATGTCCAATTTGAATTACCTTTTTTTTAATTATGCTTAATTTAATAAAATTACATATTAGAGCAAAACAAGTAAAAATGTTATATTCGACCGGGTCGAATCTTAAATACCCTCCAAATATTTGAAATGTTTAACTTGGTGGGACAGAGTTCCTTTATATAATATCGTACGTCAACGCCCACTAAAGGGGGAGGGGTTCAAATATATACAATATCATGTTTTCCACAGACGAACGTATGGGCATTGCTAGACCGTCTTAGACTTCATCACAATTCTCACTGTATTTTGGCGGGGTCGCTCTGGCAAGGGCTGTGGGGGAAACATTTCACCTTTGTCATTAAACTCTAAAAATAAATCCTTGGGATAATTATATACAAAATTAAAATTTCTTTTTTTTTGATAGGGTCATATAGAGGGCAAAGGGGGAGAGGGGGTAGGGCAGAAACAGGTAGACATAAAACTCTAAAGATAAATGCTTGGGATGATTATATACATTTAAAAAAAAAATTCTTTTTTTTGGTAGGGTCATTTAGGGGGCAAAGGAAGAGGGGGGGGGGGGTAGGGCAGAAATCGGCAGTCATAAAACTCTAAAGATAAATGCTTGGGATGATTATATACAAAATTTAAAAAAATTTTTTTTTTTGTTAAGGTAATTTAGGGGGCGAAGGGGAAGGAGGGGGTAGGGCAGAGTAGTACCAGGTTTCGTCTCAGCTTCGTCATTAACGCTTAAAAGTGTTATTTTTAAGGAATGTAGGCTAAAGTAAAACAATTTGTTAAATTTTTATGCTATTTTTGCCTATAATAACGCCCACTGAAGTGGGCGGGGTCAAAAAATATATTTCTTTTATTTAATGGCTCCAAGTTTAAGGCGTTGGACCGTATTTGACATAAAAATATATCATTTGCTTAACAAAATAACCAAAAAACTTTAAAAATTATGTTGTTTTTTCTGGGTTGGTTTAGTTCTTCTTAGGGGAACTTTTTTCCCTCTTGCCCGATTTAGCCCATCTTCGAACTTAACCTGCTCTAAGTTTTAAAATATATTTATGCCAAATTTCAAGAGTCTTGCTCTTTTCGTTTGGACTGAATCGTGATTTCCACAGACGGAAGGACGGACATGCTCAGTTCGTCTTAGATTTCATCACTGATCAAGAATATATATACTTTATGGGGTCTGAGATGGATATTTCGATGCGTTACAAACGGAATGACAAACTGAATATACCCTCCAAATTCTTTTTTGGAGGGTATAAAAACATATATTTTTATTACTGTGCAATAACCGCTATACGCCATAAAAATATTTGAAGATTTCACTTGCAATACCCGACATATCGCTACTAATAGAGTATTTTTTTATAAGGGTCACTCAGTAGTCATATTTAAAATATATTATAGAAGAAAATTAATTCATAACTTAAGAATTTTGGAGTGAAACAGTTTTTTCTCTCCCCTGAAAAATTGTGTTTTGGCGTATGGCGGGTATTGAATATAAGCCGTCGATACGCTTATCTGCTTATAGTACATGCATTCGCACACACACATGCATTTGGTAGCATACCCGGAACGTATGATTTTTGTTTTACAAAAACTGTTTCAAATAACTCATACGACCTACAACATAAATAACAAGAAATTTCACTTTTCTGTTCGATTGACACTAAATTTTTCTTTGTAAGCGAACAATTAGCATTCAAGTTCAAAAACTAAACACACATTTATAAATAAAACTTTTCTGTTGCACCCATTTAATCCAGCCGTATGAAGTTTATTCTTTGTTGTTGTTGTTGTTGTTGCTTTTACCATTTCTAAAAGCTTAAAAACCAATCCTACCGCCTAACGCAACATATTTTCCCATGTCATTTTAAACTACTGGCACAGAAATGGCAACAGACAGCAAACAAAACGAGTACAAAACAAACAAACAAAGAAAGCAACCACCAACGAACATGAAAGAAAAGAGGCAGCAAGAAGCATAAAGAAGAAAAATCAACCCCCGAAACATCAATCGAAATTGGGACAACACGAACACAAGTTGAGAGTCAAAGTTAAGCAAAAAAAAAAATCAAATAAAATAAACAGGAAAAACACAATTTCGAAAGTAAACAAACAAACAAAAAAGCAGGCCACGAAAGAAACGAAAAGTAATGGAATGAAATATTAAACAATACGAACTGGTATAATAATAAAACTAAACCAGCAAATTTTCTTTTGAACCCACATGCATCACTCGCACACACAAACACACACACACACGCACTCTAAATCGCACATACTTTCAGAAAATATATTATGCTTTATGTTCAAAAGCAACAACAATCAAAAATGTATTTAACAAGTGCCTGCAAATACAAACTGTTCCAGAAAATATTAAGATAACATACAGCAAATTTACATACACACACACACACAAATTGTGAATGCATGAATGGGTGCCCATAACGATATGCAGTCTTTGCTATGAATCTTAAGAAATTTAACAACATTTTTATTCTTCATTCTTGGAAATGTAGATCGGGAAAAATGTAAATATGTAAAATATACATACATGCCACACATTCCGATCGATTGCGAAAGTTAAAAAATCGGTGTTATACATACGAAAACAAAAACAAAAACAAAACAAAATTCGATTAATGAATAAAAAGTATGACTAAAGCAAATCAGGAAAATTGGCTTTAATTTGGTTGTTTATTTCGCGCACTTTTTCGTACCCCCGTTAAAGCGGAGTTAAAGTAAAAATTCCCAGGATCTCGGGAATTCCCGGAGATTAAAGAAACTAATGAAAAATATACAAAAAATTTGAATTTTTCTAAACTATTCGACTAATAAATCATTATTAATTTTTCATTTTAAAACACGTTCTAAATAATATAAGAAGACAAATTTGAATCTACTATATATTAGCAAAGACGCAAACCGTAAGTTGTACCAAACCTATTCTGCACTTAATAAGGGGTGGGCAAATATGAGGTTAGCAAGTAAATTGGTTGTCAAATGATGAAATGACAAGAATTGAGCTGTCATCCTTTGACACTTATTTGGTAAAAAGTCGGAAAATTTTAACCCTGGAACTCTACACTCTTCAAAAAACCGTTTAATTGTGAAAATTTACTATGAAAATGTTTAAACTTTTACTGTATCACTGCGTAAAATTCCAGCAGCTTTTCCTCGTAATCAGGCTCCTTCCAAGAACGCTGCACATAATTGAATGGCTAAGTCCGAGACTCACGGTACTGTTGCTGACAATAGATTAACAAAAATACGCTCGCAGTGGCCATAGTGATGCAAACGCAGCCGCTGTACAGCAAAGTGTTGAGAATGAGCCTGAAACATCAAGTCGTCGACGTTGGCAACAATTGGGCATCACCAGAAGCACTTTGTGCAAGATTTCCCCTACAAATCTTCTTCTTCACGCTTATAAAGTTCAACTCGTTCAAGAATCAAAACCGGCCGGCAATTGTTTGCGTCGAACGTTTGTCAATTGGCTGTTTGAAAAATTTAACAAAAACAATGCATTTTTCAGCCAAATCGTATACGAGTATAGTGATGAGGCCCATTTTCAATTAGGCGATTAATATTGCCGCATATGGGGCTCACAAAATCAATTTTCGAAAATGAGCAGAGAAACGCCGTTACCGTGAATTTTTGCGCCACCAAACCATCATAACAGATTTTTTGTGGCCACAATTGGCTAACGTTGTGACTTTTGGTTTCAGCAAGAGGCGCTACAAGCCACTCAGCCGACCAAACATTTCAGATATTGCAGGAGAAATTTCTCCGTCGCGTAATATCTCGTTTTGGTGATGTGATTTAACCCTCCGATTAGTAGCAGTTCTGAACTTCACGGCCGTGTGAAAAGGTCCCTACGGACCTTTTTTGTAAATCATGTCTTTTTCATATAAAATTTTTTTTTTTATTTTTTTTTTGTTTTTATTGTTTATAACTAAATTCTACATACAAAAATAATTTTTTAAATTTTTAAATTCTTCTGGTTTCTTGACCTCTTTTTAATTATTATTGTATTCTGATATTTTTAAGCTTAAGGTCTCTTTATTTTAGTTTAATTTTTAATTTCAATATTTCGTCACTCCTTTGTGTGACTTCTTCAGGAAATTAATTATTTTATTTGATATGAAAAAATATTTTGTTTGTGAAACAAAATTAAAAAGAATAATCAAGTCAGAGGACTTATTTAAAATTTGTTTGAATCTTTTTGTATTTTGTTGACAAATAATTTTGTTTCACAAACAAAATATTTATTCATATCAAATAAAATAATTAATTTCCTGAAGAAATCACACGAAATATTGAAATTAAAAATTAAACTAAAATAAAGAGACTTTAAGCTTAAAAATATCAGAATACAATTTTAAAATTTTTTTTATTATCATCCCTAATGTCTTTGAGTTTAGGTCTGTACAAGGTCCATACAGACCTATTCACACGTCCACGTACTATTCTCACTAAAACCTCAATAACTCCTAAAGTAATGATCCGATCGGCTTGATTTTTTTCCAAAAGATGCGCAACAAAATACTCTTGGAATACAGAGTAACTTTGGAGGGGGGGGGGGGGGGGTTGTAGTGGCCGAAGTAGGAGTAATTTCAGTTTGAAAAGGCAACAAGGTCCCTAGGGACCTTCTCACTCATCGGAGGGTTAAGGCTGCTGGATTATTTTCTCTGGGGCCATTTGAAAGAGCGGGCTTACGTTAACAAACCACAAACAACTGACGCTCGAGAAAAAGCGAATCTCTGCCACAAAATGTGGTTATAAGCTTTGTAAAAGGAGCGTACGTCTGCCGATATGCTACAGGTGGACACTTGCTCGACATCATATTCCATTATTAATATCCACATTTCTACTTTACATGGGTATCAATAACAGTGATTTTCTCTGGAAAAAGTGTGTTCTTAAGCCAATTTACTTTCTAACCTCAAATTTGCCCACCCTTTAGTTCTTTTGGGACCATATGTAGACATTACTACCAGTAATATACTAGTACATTTAAGTAATTCTAGTCTAAACTTTTGGTACTTTTCTTTTTATTAAGGCACCACCGCAGTTCTATTTTTTTAATGTATATAACAAGCACTTAAATCAAATATATAAATCTGTTGCAATAAACGTATACGAGTGTGTAACAAAAGCATTTTTTCTAAAGTTCTTATGCCACTGAAAAGACGTTTATAGGAAGGGGTCAATTTCCTGGCATAAATACCTATGATTCTGGCCACGAAAAGCTTTAACTGAATTCAATAATATTTTAGGAATAAATTATTGATTAAGAAAGTTTTTCTTAAGTATTGCCGCACAAAAATATTGTAAATAACTTTTATAACAGAACAAAAAAAAATCTATTAGTCATCTGCCGTCGCCACAATTCTTTTCTTTTTATCTCTTCAAAGGTAAATACCGGGTGGCCGAAAATGACCAAAGGCGTTTGAATTCCTTATAACTTTTTCATTATAATTTTTTTTGGGTTCGGTATTTTATAAAGAAGACTTGGTGATTTTAAATTGGAACAGTACACAATTGAATAACGTGGCAAAATCGTTGAACTTTAATTCTCAAATCAACGAGCCATTGTTTTGGCTCAGTGTGGATATCGTCGTTATTTTAATGTGAGGGTTGGACTCTCAGAGTCAGCAATAAACCCATTGGTTTGCAAATTTTCAACAACAAGGGACTGTAAGAAATTTTTCCAGTGCCGACAGATGACGAACGGTGCACACGAATAACAATATTGAACGGGTACAGGAGAGTACTCAGGACGAAGAAGAAACATCGACACAAATTGGTCTCTCACGCGGCAAACAATTTTGCAGACAATAAAAATGTTTCTATACAGAAATCAGTTTGTTCAAGAATTAAAACCGACAACGACTTGATATTTTCGTCAAAAAGCAGAAATCCATTTCCAATTAAACGGATTCGTTAATAGGGAAAATCCGAGAGTATTTTTCTTTATCTTGGACCAGCACTCAGGGGATGACCCCTATATATGCATTGCATTACGCCGGAACTGAAAACGAGGGGATAGTATTGAGGGCACAGATTAGGAAAGATAAGAAGATAGACAGTTGTTTTTGTAGCTATTTCAACCTTTTACTTCGCCGGCTAATTTTTGCTACAGGCCCGACGAAGGTGGGTGCTGTTACTCTGCTTTTAGTTCATGATAGTGTCAGTCGCTGCCAATTATGTTCAGTGACCACTGACTATGCCTTCATCATTGAAACAGGCTGGCAACAACTAACACAACCACGCACTAATGCTGATCTTAAGTGTAGCGTTAGCTGCAGTGTTTCGTCGTAAAGGACAATCGGCTTATATTTTTTTTAATTATCATGATGTCGCCGTTTACATCACTGGTGTTAGATATCGATCGCTGTTGGAAATGTTTTTAAGGCCCGCCGTGGAAAACCACCCGCATGTGTGGTTCCAATAGGATCGAACCACAACGCACACTGCAAGGGACACATTTTTGATAAACGAATTACTTTTCGAACAAGCGATTTTAGTTGGCTTCCGTGTTCACTGAATTCGACCGCTCCAGACAGTTTCCTTTGGTGTTATTTAAAAGGCAACGTTTATATTAATAAGACTAGAGCCGTACAGCAATTGAAAAATAAGTAAGAATGTTATAGTCGACCGGGGTCGAATATTAAATACCCTCCACATATTTAGTAAATAATAATTCTATTTTTGTTTTATATCACCGCGTACAAAAAGGGACGGAAGTAAATTAAAAATGTTAAACCTGCTGGGTCAGGGTTCTGTGCGCAATTTTGCAACTCTGTTTTGACAGAGTCACTCCGGCAAAGGCCGTGGGGAGAGACATCCCAACTTTATCGTAAAAACATACAAAATAAATGTTTGGTGTAATTGAAAATTTTTTTAATAGGGCCATTTAGTGGGCAAAGATGGATGGAGCGATAGGACAGAGGAAGATCAGAGCACATCTCAGCTTCTTCATAAAATCTTAAACATTTAAACTTAAGGAATGTAATTTGTTAAATATTTACTATATTTTTCCATATAATAGGCTACCAAAGGAAATGGGGTCCAAAAATAAATTTTTCTGATTTTCTGACTCCAGGTTCAACGGTTTGGATATTCTTTGACATAAAAATACATCATTTGCTAAACAAAATTACAAAATACTTTAAAATTACGTTGTGTTTTAGTTCTTCTTAGGGGAACTGTTTTCCCTCTGGCCCGATTTGGCCCAGTTGCGAACTTCGTCTGTTTTATTCTTCAAAATTTATCTTATACCAAATTTCAAGGGTCTGAATCTCTTGATTTCGACTTGTATCGGACGGATGGACGAGTTTAGATCTTCTTAGATTTCTTCGCTGATCAAGAATATACTCGTATATACTTTATGGGTTCTTAAAAGGATATTTCGCTGCGTTACACACGGAATGAAAAAGTGAATATACCCTCCTATTCTTTTTTGGAGGGTATAAAAACTGTTAAAAAATATATTCGATCGGCCATTATTTTGTGCTGTTTGAGAACATTTTCTTGTATTAAAAAATTTTATAACATGTTCGATTCTAGATTCTTCATGCACTTCTTATTTAAAATAATGATGCATGGCCAGTTGTCTTACATGCCAAAGCTTTTAAGCTTAAATCGTCTTAGATTTCATCACTGATCAATAATATATATACTTTATGTGTGACTTATGGTAGGAACACAACTGGGACGAACGACGAATTTCGTTCAGTACCACGTATTCGTTGCTAAAAATTCGCTCAATAAATTCGTACTATGAATCACAATAACGACGAATAAATTAACATAATGAACAAAAAAATTGTAAATTTTGTTAAAATTCTTTGTAATCCTCTGATGCCAGTTTCTTTAGGCATTCAACAATTACCCCGGTGGTGTCCATTTTTTTTCCAAAACAAATTCCTTTTTGTAATTATTTTCTGAAAATTTTTTTCTGTAAATAAATTATTCTTTTCAGTTAACAACTGATGAGGTGACCATACGAAAAAGTAGGAAATAGGAAGAAATACTATATTATAAAAAGTGTTCAAAATTAATAAAAAATCAACTAAGCCACCTAATAAGTGATGACAAACACAATACACATGAGCACTGATGATGAAAGGGTTGCGTCTTTCGAAAACAGCTGTTCTGCTCTGCTGTGTAAGTTGAATAAAACTGATGTTGACTTTCCTTTGTGCCTTGGAATATTTATCATGTCGTTCTGAGATTTAAAAACAAATTTCGAACAATTAGCCTATGAATCTTAATTCAAATTAATAAAAAATCGTTCGACTGATAAATTTTTGTGAATTGGTGAATGCAATTTTAGCATATACTCAAAAATTTCCTTCTAGATGCAACAATAGAGTAGTGAATTATGTTCTTGCACAAAAGACCAGTTATGAAACCTGGGCACCTCATATTGATTTGTTCGTCGCTCGCTGCACGATTGTGTGCATTTTCATATACGCCAATGTGTTTTATTTTTGGCGACGAATATTCGCGACCAAAAATTCGCCGTTCGCAGCAGTTGTGTTCCTAGCATTAGAATGATATTTCGCTGCGTTACACACGGAATGACAAAGTGAATATACCCTCCATTTGTTTTTCGGAGGATATAAAAAATTTGATAATTATGTCTTCAATAAGAATTTATAATGAACTCAAACCCCTGCGGTCATTTTGGGCCAACCCGCATAAATTTTGGACGCTGGTCGCCAAACAGTCACCAATTTAGTAGACAAAAGGTGCGACTTGTAGACACTTGTTCTGTTGTTTCCTTAAGATCTTGCTACTATGATTGCTGGGTAATAAAAATGTCCAAGTTGACAAGAGTGTGTGTGTGTGTGTGTGTGTGTGCATGTGTGTGTTTTGTATCTAAACAATATTATACGGCAATTATAATTTGTATCCTTTTCATTTTATTCTTGCATCGTTCCTTTTTGAATCTTTGTATCTACTGACACACTTTTTTAACCTGCTTATGTGTTTCAGCAGTACGTCTGTAGTGGTGTATGTTTGTGTACTAGTGTTTACTCGTGCTCGTGTAAACACGAAGAACAGTTGAGTGTGACTTACTAACAAAAACATATTGTAAATATGACCGATACAAAACAAAGCAATCTTCTTTCGGTGTTGACTGGAATGCTGATGATGAAAATACCAATAGATACAATCATAAGATATAGGAAATATCTTACAATTGAATTACCTACAATATGTATATGTGCGTACGTCCTAAGGTAAATGCATATGGATATTTAAATTTAATCGGAAACAATGTTTAAGCTTGTGGGAAAAATTTTCAGGAGTATGTACTCGCTCTGGTATGTAAATTAATTTACATATGTGTATGAATATATTATGTATATTTTCACCAGATACACACAACCCAAAGGAATATTTGCTTCTTCTAAGAATTGCAAATTTGCAAGACTTGTTATTTATTTTCTTCTGCATCCTGACATACAGAGCTTTTGCAAAAAATTATTAGAAATAATAAAAATTTTGTTTTTTATGTTCTAAATTTAGGCATGTCACTCACCAAAGATGTTGTATGTCTCCAATCTTGTTGCCTCTATGCCATGAACGCACTCCGTCCGTATGCAAGTGAATTAATAACAATAATTTTCCAAAGAAAATTAATTTTCTAAAAAGTCTGCTTGTATGTTTGTATAAAAAACACAAATTTTTATTAAATATTTTGTTATTTTCACATTAAAAATGTTCTGCAATTCCCGTGCTCTATGCCACTGCGAGCAGTTCGTTATGACCGATGAAAAACGTATACAAGAAATTTTCTGTTGTTGCTGATTTCGAAGTTGCTTAATCGCACACGAAATTAAAGAGACTCACACACAAAACAAAGAAAAAAAAAATAAAAGCGAAAATTTGACATCAACATTTTATTTTTGTATTAGTTTTATTTTATATTCGTTTGTTGCTTGGAAAATTCGGAAAATATTTATCAAAAAAAAAAAAAAAAAAAAAAAAAACAGAAACAGAACACCAGTTTACTCTCATTCATTCTGTACGCGAAAGAAAGCAAAACAAGAAAAGTTCTCAATGAATGTTTTTCCAAAGTTTGACTTCTGTAGACTTGCGCACATTTTCGCCTTTTCAACTTTAATAACACAACATAATTTGAGTTTCCATCAAAAGTTGTTAGCAAATCTTGCGAATACAAAAATATGACACGCGGAGCTTTTGGAAAAGCTCTCATTTCTCGAAAAGAAAAACTTTAAAGAAACAGTTATATTGCTTAAAAGCTTTGGCATGTAAAGCAACTGGCCATGCATCATCATTCTGAATAAGAAGTGCACGAAGAATCTAGAATCGAACATGTTAAGGAATTTTTTAATACCAGAAAATGTTCTCAAACAGCACAAAATAATTTTAACACTTTTTTTTATACCCTCCAAAAAAGAATTTGGAGGGTATATTCACTTTGTCATTCCGTTTGTAACGCATCGAAATATCCATCTCAGACCCCATAAAGTATATATATTCTTGATCAGTGATGAAATCTAAGACGATCCGAGCATGTCCGTCCGTCCGTCCGTCTGTGGAAATCACGATTCAGTCCAAACGAAAAGAGCTAGACTCTTGAAATTTGGCATAAATATATTTTGAAGCTTAGAGCAGGTTAAGTTCGAAGATGGGCTAAATCGGGCAAGAGGGAAAAAAGTTCCCCTAAGAAGAACTGAACCAACCCAGAAAAAACAACATAATTTTTAAAGTTTTTTGGATATTTTTATGTCAAATACGGTCCAACGCCTTAAACTTGGAGCCATAAAATAAAATAAAAATATTTTTTGATCCCGCCCACTTTAGTGGGCGTATTATAGGCAAAAATAGAATAAAAATTTTACAAATTGTTTTACTTAAGCCTACATTCCTTAAAAATAAAATTTTTAAGCTTTAATGACGAAGCTGAGGCGAAACCTGGTACTACTCTGCCCCTATCCCCTCCTTCCCCTTCGCCCACTAAATGACCCTACCAAAAAAAATAAAAAAATTTTTAAATTTTGTATATAATCATCCCAAGCATTTATCTTTAGAGTTTTATGACCGCCGATTTCTGCCCTACCCCCTCCTCTTCCTTTGCCCCCCAAATGACCCTACCAAAAAAAAAATTTTTTTTTTTAATTTTGTATATAATCATCCCAAGCATTTATCTTTAGAGTTTTATGACCGCCGATTTCTGCCCTACCCCCTCCTCTTTCTTTGCCCCCCAAATTACCCTACCAAAAAAATTTTTTTTTTTTAATTTTGTATATAATCATCCCAAGCATTTATCTTTAGAGTTTTATGACTGCCTGTTGCTGCCCTACCCCCTCCTCCCACTTTGCCCGCTAAATGAAACTATTACAAATAAATAAATTTTTTTTTTAATTGTGTGTAAAATCATCCCAAGCATTTATTTTTAGAGTTTTATGTCTACCTGTTTCTGCTGTACCCCCTCTACCCCTTGCCCTCTAAATGACCCTATCAAAAAAAAAGAAATTTTAATTTTGTATATAATTATCACAAGCATTTATTTTTGGAGTTTTATGACAAAGGTGAAATATTTCCCCCACAGCCCTTGCCAGAGCGACCCCGCCAAAATACAATTTTTATACCCTCCAAAGAGAATTGGACCCTATAAAGTATATATATGAAGTCTAAGACGGTCTAGCAATGCCCATACGTTCGTCTGTGGAAAGCATGATATTGTCTATTTTTAAACCCGCCCCCTTCAGTAGGCGTTGACGTACAATATTATATAAAGGAACTCTGTGCCACCAAGTTAAACATTTTAAATTCACTTACTAAATATTTGGAGGGTATTTAAGATTCGACCCGGTCGAATATAACGTTTTTACTTGTTATTAATTTTAACGTGTTAATTTTTTCCCCCAAAACTACAGCAAGTAAAAGTGCAATATTCGGCTGATACCGAATCTTATATACCCGTCACCAACCTACTATGGGAATTTTTAACTATACGTAGAAATAAGTGTTATGTATTGTTTTTTGTCAAAAATATTTTGAGTTAATACAGTATTGTTGAACGATTGCGATATGTTTAATTTATAAACAAAAAGAAGAAATTGGCTGGTTACTTTTATGTACCAAAGAAAAAAAAACACTGTTGTCCAACCCTGGAATTGGCTTTTTGATTTTGAATAGCAATATATTTTTTTCTAAAGTATAAAATGGGGTTTAATTCCTAAAAAAAAAACAAAATAATTAACCTATTTTGTTACTTTGGTGTACCAAAAAACTCTCAATTGTCCAGTCTTTATATATATATTTTTTTATTTTTAGTAGCAATTTTATTCTTCCTGAAGCATAGAATAACTTTAATTAATTTATTATTCATGTTGAAAAAAAATTTTCAATTTTCCAACAGCCCTGGGGCCAAATTACCGCATTCGATATCGATCGAATTTTCTATACAATTTAAATGCAAACTTCGATCGATATCGAATGCCGTAATTTGCCCCCTAGAATCTTGTTTTTGATTCTTAATGAAAAGCTCTTTCTTCCTGGAGTATATAACCCAATTTTATTAACTTATTTGATTATTTTTCAGTTAGCAAAAAATGTTTCCATTGTACAACCCTGGATCGATTTTGATTTTTAATATTAATTTTATCAAAGTATATCTATATCAAGTATATGCGAGAGCCCAGTTGACTAAAATTTTTTTCAGTTTTTACATGAACGTATGTCAAAATTTGTTTATTTTATAGCGAGCCATATTTGTTTATTCATTGAAAAAATAATTTTGTAAAATTGTGAAAAACATTATTAATTCAACAAAAGTAGCAAAAAAGAATTGTTGTGGAAAAGATTTTTGTGAAAAAGTGTATTGTTTAAGAGAAGTAACAAAAAGAAATTGTTTTAAAAAAGTTCTGTGCGAAAAGTATTTAAATTTTTGGAAATAATTGTGAACAAAACAAAATAAAATAAAAGAAAATTTCTGATATAAGATATTAATTTTACACAAACAAAATGTACGGTGGTTTTTGTAAATTTATGTTGTTGTACTCTTGCGACTACTTGATATAGATATACTTTGATTTTTATTATTTTAATTTTTAATATACCTGAAGTATAAAAATATGTTTAATTCACATAATAAAACAAAAGTAGTAACTCATTTGGTTACTTTTATGAACCACAAAAAAAATGATTTTCGAACCCTAGAATCCAATGTTTCACCCAATTCACACGATGAATTTTATGACGTCTATATTTATTAGATTCCTTTTGAAATTAGCTCCAAAAATTCTCTGCGTTCATATGATGAATTTCACCCAATTCACACGATGAATTTCATGACGTTCAATTTTTGACGTCAGTTTTGGTTTCATAGCGAATGGTGTAGAAAAGAAGGAGAGGTAGAAAAAAAGACTTGATTTCTGATTTCATGTTTTTTTAGTACCACCCAATTCACACGTTGAATTTTATGACGTCTAATTTTATTAGTTCCCTTTTGAAATTGATTCCAAAAACCCTTAGCGTTCATACGCAGAATTTGGTTTTCATGTCCATTTTTATTTTTATAACCTCCAAAAAAGAATTGAAGGGTATATTAACTTTGTCATTCCGTTTGTAACGCAACCAAATATCCACCTGAGATTCTATAAAGTATATATATTATATATAATATAACATATAATATATAATATATATTATAATATGTATATTATATTCTTAATCAGTGATGAAATCTAACACGATCTGAGCTTGTCCGTCCGTCCATCTGTGGAAATCACGATTCACTTCAACCGAAAAGAGCCAGACTCTTGAAATTCAGTATAAATATATCTTGAAGGATAGCACAGGTCAAGTTCGTAAATGGGCTGAATTGGGACAGAGGGAAAAAAGTTCCCCTAAGAAAAACTAAATCAACAACAAAATTTATAATTTTTTTTTGTATTTTGTTAAGCAACTGATATATTTTTACGTCAGAGAAGTTAAACTTGGAGCCATATCAAAATAAAAAAAAAATTAATTTTTGGACCCCATCCCCTTTAGTGGGCGTTATTATATGCAAATATAGTGTAAAAATTTAACAAATTCTTTTATTATTTTAATTTAACGCATTCCTTAAAAATAACATTTTTAAGCTTTCAGACGAAGCTGAGACGTAACCTGGTACTCCTCTACCCTATCCCCTCCTCCGCTTTTGCCCCCTAAATGACTCTATCAAAAATAAAAAAAATTTAAATAAATGTTACACTTAATTATCCCAAATATTTATTTTTAGAGTTTTATGGCAAAGGTGAAAAGTCTCCGCCACGGCCCTTGCCATAGAGACCTCAACAAAATACAGTTCCAAAAAGAATTGGACTCCTTAAAGTATATATTCTTGATCAGTGATGAAGTCTAGGACAGTCTAGCAATGCCCATAAGTTCGTCTGTGGAAAACATGATATAGTCTATTTTTGGACCCCGCACCCTTTAGTGGACATTGACTTACGATATCATATGCAAAAATAGTGTAAATATTGAACAATTTGTATTCGTTAAGCCTATAAGAAGCTGAGATGTTCTCTGATCTTGCAGAGGTGAAACGTCTCTCCCAAGGCCCTTGCCGGAATGACTCTGTCAAAATAGAGATTTAAAATTAGGTACAGAGATGCCTATTTTTAGACTTTAAATTTACTTACTAAATACATATATGGAGGGACCCGGTCGAATATAACGTTTTTACTTGTTATATTTTAAAAATTAAATAAAAAATGTATATCCCAGTTTTGAAAATAACGCGTACTTTTACCATCCTGAGAATGGTTTGTTATCGATGATAACAGACCAAGATCCGCTAGTGCGTTCAGACGGCTATGCTAAGATTTTATCAGCCCGAAGTGAAGCAACGGTAAGCATTCGTCAAATGTTCGGTCCACAAGTTCGTAATATCATAAACTTCGAGAGTGACTCATATTTCAATTGGACCAAATTTGTATTGACAGAGGCGCCATGCAGTTTTTCTAAACTCGAGAGCCGTCAAAAATATAGCCAACTTGAATCATTTCAAATTATGATTGATTAAAATTTTCTGATTGTAAATTAAATTTTTTAATCCTTTTTGTATAAGTTTGGATAATATGGGTAAGTTCTATATGGGATATGATGGGTAAGTATAATGATTATTGCAGAAAAAAAAGGCGAGAGAAAAACATCGATATATCACACTTTAAGATCCGACTATAAATATCGGCGATATGACAAAAAATTAAAAATGCAAAAAAAAAAAATATATATATATACATATATATATATATATATATATATATATGTATATATATATATATATATATATATATATATATATATATGTATATATATATATATATATATATATATATATATATATATATATATATATGTATATATATATATATATATATATATATATATATATATGTATATATATATATAAATATATATATATATATATATATATATATATATATGTATATATATACCTATATATTTCTATGTAGTAAGTATTTTCACGAACATTTATATTGCTATATTAAATAGAATTAAGATTCATGTGTAAATAGGAACTGTTATCACATTCAACTAAGCCACCTAACAAGTGGTCACAATACACATAAGCACTGATGATGAAAGTGTTGCGGCTTTCGAAAACAGCTGCTCTGCTCTGCTGTGTAAGTTGAATAAAACTGATGTTGACTTTCCTTTGTGCCTTGGAATATTTATCATGTCTTTCTGAGATTTAAAAACAAATTTCGAACAATTAGCCTATGAATCTTAATTCAACTTAATATATATATATATATATATATATATATATATATATATATATATATATATATATATATGTATATATATTTATATATATATATATATATATATATACATATATATGTACATATATATACATATATGTATATGTATATATATATATATATATATATATATATACATATATATATATATATATATATATATATATATATATATATATATATATTTCTTATATTTTTTTAATAGTTCTGTTGGAATTATTGAAAAACTTCCTTAGCAAAAGTTTAATGATTTTCTGCGAGCTTCAATTTTCTGATATTAGGGTGGTACATTAGGATGGTAGGAACTGAGATCTAGTGGGTAAATATTACAAGAAAATATATGAGGTCGACGACTATTGAAGCAAAACATTGCCCTCCTCGAGACAAAAACATCGATGTATCACTCTTTGAGATCCGACTGAAAATGTAGAAAATATAACGAAAATTTTATTTTGGCGACCCCTACTTTCGGCAAAAAAAAATTTCGAAACCGCTTTGCAACAATGTTTTATATTCGGTGGTGTACGGCGAACTTGTTTTTTTTTTTGCCTGTAAGGCGAGACGCTCTAGTCCTCATGCATATAAACAATTTTCACTTGTAATTGTCAGTCGTTAATTTTAATTGACTAAATTTTGTATATGTGAACCGGAAGAGAATTATGGCAATAAAATGGATAGTGACTCAATTAAGAATGCATTTCTGAACACCGTATAAAGTAATGAATTGGAAATAAACATAATTTATTAATTTTTTAAAATCTTTTATTCGACATATTGTCTCAATTAAATTACTGCTTTATTGAGACAATATGTCGAATAAAAGATTTTAAAAACGTTTTGTGTAGATTTTGTTTTTCATTGTGCCTTTTTTATATACTTTTATTGTTTGCCAACGGCAGACTAATTTTATGAAGGTGGAAAAACAAAATAGATTTATATCGAATAAAATTTGTTTGTTGTGTTTTCTTGAATTTAAAATCCTATGGTTTTGCTTGTGTAATTCTCAATTCATTTTCGGGAGTTTATGTATAAGCTGAGAGGTTTTGTTATTTTGGAATTAGGTTAAAGTCTACTGATGATTTGGTGTAAGATCCAATGAAATGCAGACATATAGACATACTTGACCACATAATAAACAAAAAGCACTAATAGTTTATTAATAATAATAAACAAAAAAGGTCGAATAAATTTGTGAAATAAGCAATAAATTGTATATATCACGATTTCAACTTGTTTTTAACATTTACCCGAAAATCGATTTATTCAATAGTTTAATTTTGTAGCTACAATAATAGATTATTATTGCTAGATTAGCAATCATCGTGAGCCAGAATAATAATTCGGGGGTATCGAACTTTTAAGCTGACACCTGCCTACTAGAAAAGATCATAGTCGCAAGTGTTAATGAAAGTGATAAACTCGTTTTCTTAAAAAAAATAAAAATATATAAAGAAATGAAGTCGAAAACAATACAGTTTATTAAAATGTTGCAGTTTTATTATTCTTAAATTTAATTTATACATACAATTTTTATTTAAAATAATTTCAACAAATAATCAAGTAAAAAATAGAGTTAAATTCCAAAAATGAGACGAAGACAATGATCATGCCGGTCTTAAATTAGTCTTAAATCAAATTTTAAAAATTAACGATTTTTATGAACTGATGAATGATTTGAAAAAAATACACAATCGATTAATTTTGTTGGTGTTGTTATGCGGCGAGGATTTGGTGGGAATGGCAAATGGAATTTCCATACTAATACTGGCTGAGTGATACTTAAATAATTTGTTAATTATTATACGGGGACAATTAAGAGCTAATTTATTAAACTTAAATATACGAGTAACTGTACATATTTAAGATATTTATTTATTTATTTATTTACTTTATGCTAATAAGGTACACACATACGGGACAAGTCTTTCTTTCTATCTTTCGAACAATTCAAATGCAATTGAAATTGAACAACAACATCATTTACATAAATTCGATAATTCAATTTTAATTTAAGCAAATATACTACATACTTAATTTAGCTAATTAACTAATGTATTATATGGCAATGGGTAACGGGTAGCGCGGTGCGGGTCACCGAACGAACGGCCACAAAAGATCAGCAGAAAAAATCTTCCTCGCACTTGTGGTAGCAACAGTATGAGATGTTGTTGCTATAACTTTCATAATGTCTGTCGTCGCGTTTGATGCGCATCTTCTTTTCGTGCATAATATGAGCAATTTTCTTGGCCTTATAACGTGGACTCACATCCAATAGACTCAATTTCTTATAATGTTCTTGGCCCACTTTCAAATAGCCGCCAACTGGATAAATGCTGCGTCTAATATTTAACGAATACTTTGATGCTGTTGTAAAGAAACGAAAAACAAAAACAACAAAATAAATTAATCAATATTTAATTACTCGTAAAATATTTAAACAACAAAAGAGAAAGATTTCAATTGTTTAACTTCCGGTCAGTCGTTATTGCGGTTGTTTCTGAATATGAAATAATTCACTTTGCAAATAGTTGTTCACGCACACAGCCAGACAGGGTCAATGTATGTCTTGAGGACATAAATATTTCTTTATTTACTATAATATTAAATGCATAATAATTTATTTATTATTCATTTTCCATGTGCGCTTGTAATGAATGTGTGTGAATAATTGTGTGGGTATAATTTAACAAGATTTTAGTTTAAATCTGTGCACAATTTCCGGTTATTCAGAAAAAAATATAAAAAAATTAATTTAACGATATTTCTTGTTTTACAGTTGCGCCCATAATTTTAGTTCGAAAGTTGTCCAGCAGAATATTTTAGTTAATGTAACTTGTTTTTTTTCGTTCTTCCAACAGTTGCACTTTACGTCACCACAAAACTTCCCAAAACTGATTCTCAGGCACAGACGTTTATTTTTAAACACCCTGTTTTTTCTTGCTGCTCATTTTTATGCAAACATTTCTGCATAATTATTTATGGAAATGCTGTGTTCAAATGTATTGAAACATGTTATGAACTAACTTGGCTTATGTGCTAACTTCCTGAGTGAAACTGTGCTAAAATAATAACAAAACTTTTGTCAAGTTGGTTGACTCTGTGACCTTATTAACCATTTATAGTATCCCGCAATAATAATAATATTTTGCAAATACTTTCTCGTAATAAACCACATATAAAATGCAAATAAATATTACATATATTTAAATTAATATTCAATTAAAATTTCTGCTTCACGTTTTTTAGAAATATTAAAAAAAGTTATTTTTATAGGCATTTTTATCAGTGACCGTAAAGGTTGTAAGCTTTACTATTTTAAAAAAATAAATATTAATTTCTCGAATTTTATTTTTCTCTTAGAAAATAAAAGTTATTTTCTGAGTTTTATTTACTCCTCAGAAAATGAAAGTTGATGCATAATTTTTATTTATTCTTCAGAAAATAAAAGCTATTTCCTGGTTTTTAATTGTTCCTCAGAAAATAAAGGTTATTTCTTGATTTTTATTAATTCCTCAGAAGAAGGTATTTCCTCATTTCTAATTGTTCCTCGTGATTTTTATTTATTCCTCACAAAATATAAATTGATTTTTAACTATTCCTCAGAAAATAAAAGTTATATCTTGATTTTTATTTGTTCCTCTGAAAATAAAAGTTATATCTTGATTTTCATTTATTCCTCAGAAAATAAAAGTTATATCTTGATTTTTATTTATTCCTCAGAAAATAAAAGTTATATCTTGATTTTTATTTATTCCTCAGAAAATAAAAGTTATATCTTGATTTTTATTTATTCCTCAGAAAATAAAAGTTATATCTTGATTTTTATTTATTCCTCAGAAAATAAAAGTTATATCTTGATTTTTATTTATTCCTCAGAAAATAAAAGTTATATCTTGATTTTTATTTATTCCTCAGAAAATAAAAGTTATATCTTGATTTTTATTTATTCCTCAGAAAATAAAAGTTATATCTTGATTTTCATTTATTCCTCAGAAAATAAAAGTTATATCTTGATTTTTATTTATTCCTCAGAAAATAAAAGTTATATCTTGATTTTTATTTATTCCTCAGAAAATAAAAGTTATATCTTGATTTTTATTTATTCCTCAGAAAATAAAAGTTATATCTTGATTTTTATTTATTCCTCAGAAAATAAAAGTTATATCTTGATTTTTATTTATTCCTCAGAAAATAAAAGTTATATCTTGATTTTTATTTATTCCTCAGAAAATAAAAGTTATATCTTGATTTTTATTTATTCCTCAGAAAATAAAAGTTATATCTTGATTTTCATTTATTCCTCAGAAAATAAAAGTTATATCTTGATTTTTATTTATTCCTCAGAAAATAAAAGTTATATCTTGATTTTCATTTATTCCTCAGAAAATAAAAGTTATATCTTGATTTTTATTTATTCCTCAGAAAATAAAAGTTATATCTTGATTTTCATTTATTCCTCAGAAAATAAAAGTTATATCTTGATTTTTATTTATTCCTCAGAAAATAAAAGTTATATCTTGATTTTTATTTATTCCTCAGAAAATAAAAGTTATATCTTGATTTTTATTTATTCCTCAGAAAATAAAAGTTATATCTTGATTTTCATTTATTCCTCAGAAAATAAAAGTTATATCTTGATTTTTATTTATTCCTCAGAAAATAAAAGTTATATCTTGATTTTTATTTATTCCTCAGAAAATAAAAGTTATATCTTGATTTTTATTTATTCCTCAGAAAATAAAAGTTATATCTTGATTTTTATTTATTCCTCAGAAAATAAAAGTTATTTCTTGAAGTTTATATATTCCTCAGAAAATAAAAATTATTTCTTGATTTTTAATTATTCCTCAGAAAATAAAAGTTATATCTTGATTTTTATTTATTCCTCAGAAAATAAAAGTTATATCTTGATTTTTATTTATTCCTCAGAAAATAAAAGTTATATCTTGATTTTTATTTATTCCTCAGAAAATAAAAGTTATATCTTGATTTTTATTTATTCCTCAGAAAATAAAAGTTATATCTTGATTTTTATTTATTCCTCAGAAAATAAAAGTTATATCTTGATTTTTATTTATTCCTCAGAAAATAAAAGTTATATCTTGATTTTTATTTATTCCTCAGAAAATAAAAGTTATATCTTGATTTTCATTTATTCCTCAGAAAATAAAAGTTATATCTTGATTTTTATTTATTCCTCAGAAAATAAAAGTTATATCTTGATTTTTATTTATTCCTCAGAAAATAAAAGTTATATCTTGATTTTTATTTATTCCTCAGAAAATAAAAGTTATATCTTGATTTTCATTTATTCCTCAGAAAATAAAAGTTATATCTTGATTTTTATTTATTCCTCAGAAAATAAAAGTTATATCTTGATTTTTATTTATTCCTCAGAAAATAAAAGTTATATCTTGATTTTTATTTATTCCTCAGAAAATAAAAGTTATATCTTGATTTTTATTTATTCCTCAGAAAATAAAAGTTATATCTTGATTTTTATTTATTCCTCAGAAAATAAAAGTTATATCTTGATTTTCATTTATTCCTCAGAAAATAAAAGTTATATCTTGATTTTTATTTATTCCTCAGAAAATAAAAGTTATATCTTGATTTTCATTTATTCCTCAGAAAATAAAAGTTATATCTTGATTTTTATTTATTCCTCAGAAAATAAAAGTTATATCTTGATTTTTATTTATTCCTCAGAAAATAAAAGTTATATCTTGATTTTTATTTATTCCTCAGAAAATAAAAGTTATATCTTGATTTTCATTTATTCCTCAGAAAATAAAAGTTATATCTTGATTTTTATTTATTCCTCAGAAAATAAAAGTTATATCTTGATTTTTATTTATTCCTCAGAAAATAAAAGTTATATCTTGATTTTTATTTATTCCTCAGAAAATAAAAGTTATATCTTGATTTTTATTTATTCCTCAGAAAATAAAAGTTATTTCTTGAAGTTTATATATTCCTCAGAAAATAAAAATTATTTCTTGATTTTTAATTATTCCTCAGAAAATAAAAGTTATATCTTGATTTTTATTTATTCCTCAGAAAATAAAAGTTATATCTTGATTTTTATTTATTCCTCAGAAAATAAAAGTTATATCTTGATTTTTATTTATTCCTCAGAAAATAAAAGTTATATCTTGATTTTTATTTATTCCTCAGAAAATAAAAGTTATATCTTGATTTTTATTTATTCCTCAGAAAATAAAAGTTATATCTTGATTTTTATTTATTCCTCAGAAAATAAAAGTTATATCTTGATTTTTATTTATTCCTCAGAAAATAAAAGTTATATCTTGATTTTCATTTATTCCTCAGAAAATAAAAGTTATATCTTGATTTTTATTTATTCCTCAGAAAATAAAAGTTATATCTTGATTTTTATTTATTCCTCAGAAAATAAAAGTTATATCTTGATTTTTATTTATTCCTCAGAAAATAAAAGTTATATCTTGATTTTCATTTATTCCTCAGAAAATAAAAGTTATATCTTGATTTTTATTTATTCCTCAGAAAATAAAAGTTATATCTTGATTTTTATTTATTCCTCAGAAAATAAAAGTTATATCTTGATTTTTATTTATTCCTCAGAAAATAAAAGTTATATCTTGATTTTTATTTATTCCTCAGAAAATAAAAGTTATATCTTGATTTTTATTTATTCCTCAGAAAATAAAAGTTATATCTTGATTTTTATTTATTCCTCAGAAAATAAAAGTTATATCTTGATTTTTATTTATTCCTCAGAAAATAAAAGTTATATCTTGATTTTCATTTATTCCTCAGAAAATAAAAGTTATATCTTGATTTTTATTTATTCCTCAGAAAATAAAAGTTATATCTTGATTTTTAGTTATTCCTTAGAAAATAAAAGTTATATATTGATTTTTAATTATTCCCCAGAAAATAAAAGTTATATCTTGATTTTTATTTATTCCTCAGAAAATAAAAGTTATATCTTGATTTTTAGTTATTCCTCAGAAAATAAAAGTTATATCTTAATTTGTAATTATTCCCCAGAAAATAAAAATTATTTCTTGATTTTTAATTATTCCTCAGAAAATAAAAGTTATATCTTGATTTTTATTTATTCCTCAGAAAATAAAAGTTATATCTTGATTTTTATTTATTCCTCAGAAAATAAAAGTTATATCTTGATTTTTGTTTATTCCTCAGAAAATAAAAGTTATATCTTGATTTTTAGTTATTCCTCAGAAAATAAAAGTTATATCTTAATTTGTAATTATTCCCCAGAAAATAAAAGTTATATCTTGATTTTTAGTTATTCCTCAGAAAATAAAAGTTATATCTTGATTTTTAATTATTCCTCAGAAAATAAAAGTTATATCTTGATTTTTAATTATTTCTCAGAAAATAAAAGTTATATCTTGATTTTTAATTATTCCCCAGAAAATAAAAATTATTTCTTGATTTTTAATTATTCCTCAGAAAATAAAAGTTATATCTTGATTTTTAGTTATTCCTCAGAAAATAAAAGTTATATCTTGATTTTTATTTATTCCTCAGAAAATAAAAGTTATATCTTGATTTTTAGTTATTCCTCAGAAAATAGAAGTTATATCTTTATTTTTGTTTATTCCTCAGAAAATAAAATCTTTTTATTGATTTTATTTATTCCTCAAAAAATAAAATCTTTTTATTGATTTTATTTATTCCTCAAAAAATAAAAGTTTTTGCTTGATTTTTCGTTATTCCTCAGAAAATAAAAATTATTTCCTGATTTTAAAATCTTCTATTCAACAGAGGTTAGGTTAGGTTGAAAAGAGGGGCATAAGCATCCCAATCCGTCCTGGATTACACTTAGGCCTCATAAGCCTGTTGTGCGCTCTATAATAAGGAGTTCCCATTCTACTGTAGGGAGCCTCCACCGATACCATGGAAACCTTTGAATTTGATTACGTCAAGAACATAGTTTCTTCAATGTACTTCCTTAAGTCTTTCCAATTAGAGCATCTAAGAAATTCCATCTCCAGTATAATCTCCTGATTAAATGTTTGTCTTCTGACTTGGCTAAAAGCTGGACAGTAGCACAAGTAGTGCTCCTGTGTCTCGTACTCTTCCTGGCAGGCCCTGCCAACGATACCCATTCGTGCCAGGTGAGTCCTTAACTCTGTATGTCCTGTTATTAAATAAACCAGCCTCCGTAGTGTTGGCTTACTCAATGTTAGAACCTCCTTTGTCCTCCTACCATCTGGGTCCCCCCATAGAATTCTAGTCACCCTACCTACGGTAGGGCAATTCTATAGCCCATCGCTTTAGTTCGTTCTTAAAAACCTGAAATGGCTTCGGACTATCTAGTGTGATGTTCGCCATTAATGCTCCCATCTTTGCTAGCCTATCTGCCTCAACATTTCCAGATATCCCCTGATGTCCTGGGATCCATATTATTTTTATGGCCCCACAGTGCGTGTATGAGTTAATCTCATCCTTGCACTGTAGTACACACCGAGATTGAACCACATGATTTCTCAGGGCATATTCGACATATTGGCTCCATCAAATTAGTGCTTTTTGTTTGTCATGTGGTCGAGTATGTCTATATGCCTGCATTTCATTGGTTCTTACACCAAATCATCAGTAGACTTTAACCTCTCTGCTTATACATAAACTCCCGAAAATGAATTGAGAATTACAAAAGCAGAACCATGGGATATGAAATTTCAGAAAACACAACAAACAAATTTTATTCGATATAAATCTATTTTATTTTTCCACCTAATTGTATAAAGAACTAAACTAACCTCTAAAAAGCAACACAACTTTCAAAGTTCTTTTTTGCAATTTTGTAAAGCAAATGATATATTTTTAAGTCAAAGAAAGTCCAAAGCTTTGAACTTGAAGCCATAAAATCAGAAAAATCAATTTTTGGACGTCAGATTTTTTCGATACTTTTAAAACGTCAATTGATTGTTTGGCCTAACCCTGTATAGGTATTTCAAAATTTTTACGACCTATTTTTTTTCGATCACATATGCAATTCTTTATATTTTGGACCAAATTCAAGCTCTTACTTAGTCCCGGTTTACACTATGCAATTTTTGTCGCAGCAATTCTTGATATTTAGTGAGGAAGAGCGAGAAAGGAATACAAATGGTATATATTCCTTTTTCAGGAGTGTCACACAAAATAAGAATTGCTGCAACAAAAGTTGCATAGTGTAAACCGGGACTTACATTACCTACATGCAATTTTTGTTTAATACTTTTACAATCTCCATGTTTTTTTTTTTTTTTTTGCCAAACCCTGTATTTGAGTATCGCAATATATATCGATCGATATATCTACCAAATTTAAAAAATTTTTGTGAAGAATTAAAGAAGATTTTTATCTGGAATTGACCAACGTGCAGTGTTGTGCATCTTATGAGAAAAATTTTCTTGGCATTAACCCATTTTCATACTGCGTATTTGTTTGCGCGTGATCGGCTAAAACTTAAATAGTTATTTGTTGCTGTAATACCCTTTCTATTTTTAAAGAAGACCATAAAAATAAGGTTGTTAGCAATTCGTTCCTATTCATTTAACAGCCATTTGTATTATTTCTCGCGGCTTAAACGTATATTTGTCTGCTTGTTTCTGTGTTTCAAAGTCTGGTATTTCACTTAAGACCCTATTAGCGTATTACAGTAGTCTGATCTATACTTACAATGTGCATAATCGCGAGGATTGCCAAAGGCATAGTCAAGAGATCGCCTTTCTCTTACTTCGGTTTCCAACTCAAATAAATGTTCACATGCTTCCATAGCAAATTTTTTCATTCGATCCAGCGAGCAGTATGTTGCCGATGCTTCCGAATAACAAAATATGAAAATGCAACAAATTGCCAATATTGAGGTTGGAGTTATATTCTGAAATAAAAATTTTAGCATTTATTATTCATATTTGATAGTTTTGAGGTGGAATTTTTTTCCAAAGCATTTGATAATCCTTCAGTATATTAAATTGAATTAAGATTAATAGACTAATTCTTCGAAATTTGTTTTTAAATCTCAGAAAGGCATGATAAATATTCTTAGGCACAAAGGAAAGTCAACATCAGTTTTATTCAACTTATACAGCAGAGCAGAACAGCTGTTTTCGAAAGCCGCAACACCTTCACCATCAGTGCTCATGTGTATTGTGTTTATCACCACTTATTAGGTGGCTTAGTTGAGTGTGATAAAAGTTCTTATATAAACAATTTTTATTAGGAAATTGCATACGAGAACTGTATCAACCTGATATTAACATGTCCTTTTTTTAATACCCGTGTTACCGTTTGATTATTTTCTTCATGTCCCATTTTTCTGAATTTTTTATTCCATCATCTGAATTAGTGTGTGCATAAAAAGTGGCCGATACTCCACGACTTATTTTGAAGATACTCTATAGGGGCCTTGAGGACAAAATTTACCGACTCCTATTATAAATGGAGAAATGTGCGACTTGTGTTCTAATGAAATCCGACTTAATTGTTTCGATAGCCATTTAAGTGATTATTTAACTGTCGCCGACCGCTGAGCACGACTCTCATGATGCTTATAACGGAAGTCGTTTTTTGTTAATGCAGCTCTGCGCTATAATAGTATAAAAATTGGAGGGTATATTCACTTTGTCATTCCGTTTGGAATGCAGCGAAATATCCGTCTAAGACCCCATAAAGTATATATATTCTTGATCAGTGATGAAATCTAAGACGATCTGAGCATGTCCGTCCGTCTGTGGAAATCACGATTCAGTTCAACCGAAAAGAGCCAGACTCTTGAAATTCAGTATAAATATATCTTGAAGGATATCACAGGTCAAGTTCGTGAATGGGCTGAATTGGGACAGAGGGAAAAAAGTTCCCCTAAGAAAAACTAAATCAACCTCTAAAAAACAACAAAATTTATAATTTTTTTTTGTATATTGTTAAGCAACTGATATATTTTTATGTCAGAGAAGTTAAACTTGGAGCTATATCAAAATAAAAAAAAATTAATTTTTGGACCCCATCCCCTTTAGTGGGCGTTATTGTATGCAAATATAGTGTAAAAATTTAACAAATTCTTTTATTATTTTAATTTAACGCATTCCTTAAAAATAACATTTTTAAGCTTTCAGACGAAGCTGAGACGTAACCTGGTACTCCTCTGCCCTATACCCTCCTCCCCCTTTACTACCTAAATGACGCAATAAAAAAATATAAAAACAAAAAATTACAAATAAATTTTACATGTAATTATCCCAAACATTTGTTTTTAGAGCTTTATGGTAAAGGTGAGAAGTCTCCGCTACCGTCCTTGCCGTAGAGACCCCAACAAAATGCAGTTTTAATACCGTCCAAAAAGAATTGTACCCCATAAACTATATATGGGCATTTCCATTTTGGCGTTACGTTACTTTTGTACGACGATATGTTGAAAAAAACTTTAAAAACCATAATTTAAAAAAGTATTTTTCTCACATTCGAGAAGAGATTGGATAGCTCTATATTTAGTAAAAACAATGCAAATAATCGAGCCTAAGGATTTCAAGATATACTCAAAAAAATTACCTGGCGTTACGTTACAAAAAAAGGAAGTGCGATTTGACTTTGGTAACAAAATTGTTTAACTCTGCGAATTTTGAGCAAGTCTTTTTAATCAAAACTTTTTTGGTAGGACTTGGACTTATATACATTAATTTTCCAAGTTATTAAATGGAAAATTTTTTTTCCTTTTGTTCTTTGAGGGAAAAAAGATCTGGCGTTACGTTACTGGCGTTACGTTACTAAAATTTCCACTTGATATTTATTTTGTTAAAAAATACGAAAAAGACATAAATATTAGAAAATTATATAAAAACTACGATATACTAAATATATTTTTTGCATTTGTTTTATGATTAAATATTTTTGTAGCAATAGTTTTGCAATAAGAGTATTATTATGAAATTGATTTTAGGAATGTTAATTATAAAGAGAAAATACCCTTGAAGTTAAGAAACACTTACAAAAAGGAGAACTTCAAACTTGTAGCTCAGTATTTCACCATCCCAACAAAAGAAAGCTTTAAGCTCCTAAATTTAATTTATTTTAGAAGTTTCTCCTTTATAATACATTAGCAAAATATCTGTTTGTTAAATTCTAATTTTTCGATCAAGGTGGACTTTTTTCTGGAAATGCCCATATATATATTCTTGATCAGTGATGAAGTCTAAGACGATCTAGCAATGCCCATATTTTCGTCTGTGGAAAACATGATAGAGTCTATATTTGGAAACCCGCCCCCTTTAGTGGGCGTTCACGTACGATGACATATGCAAAAAGAGTGTAAATATTGAAAAATTTATATTCCTTCCTTAAGCCTATAAGAAGCTGAGATGTTCTGTGATCTTGCAGAGGTGACAGGTCTCCCCTACGGCTCTTCCCGGAATAACTCTGTCATTGATGTCTTCGAATAACTCTGTCCCACAAAGTTACAAATTTTAAATTTATTTGGAGGGTAGTTAAGATTCGACCCGGTCGAATATAACGTTTTTACTTGTTTTATCTTGGACCAGCACTCAGGGAATGACCCCTACATATGCAGTGCATTGTGCCGGAACTAGAAGGGAAGGGATTGTATTGAGAGGACAGATGAAGAAAGATGAAAATTTTTTGTAGCTTCTTCAAACTTTTTTACTTCGCCGGCTAATTTTTGTTACAGGACCGACGAAGGAGGGTGCTGCCGTTACCCTGCTTGTTAGTACATTATCGTGTCAGTCGCTGCCAATTATGTTCAGTGACCAGTGATATGCCTTCATCATTGAAACAGGCTGGCAACAGCTAAACACAACCTTGCACTAAATGCTAGTCAGAAGAATTCAACACAATATTTAATGACTCAGCGCGGGTTGAAGTCAGGACCCTCCGCTTCATAGTCTCATGTTCTACTACTTCAGCCAACAGCATTCAGCAATTCCCAATATTTTGTCAAAACATTTACTAAACAGAAATCTCAAAACAGTTTGACATTCTCAGCTGTCAAACTATAGTTATCGATATTGATAGTTTTCATGCGGCTGAAACAAACAGCACCTGAGACTTGCGAATCCTATTAAATGAATTGGGGTAATTCGTTAACGGGGAAAATTATAAATGCATAAATTTGGTTAACGGAAATTTTTTTTCTGCATCACTTCTCTACCCCATCCCCCGGCATTTTGAAACTTTTTGACGCAATTTCTTTACTTGTTGCTTTAATTTTACACAAAATCGAATTTTAATTAAAAAAAACGGTTATGCAACAATATATATTAACATATGTATGTTAAGTTCTTTGCACAGACATCAATATGTGTTTATTATGTACATATGTATATGTGTATGCATGCATATTGCTCTGTTCCCAGCAAACACTCGTATATTATTTTAAATTATGGAAGCCATTGCTAAAAAAATCAATGAGTGTTCGAACTCACGGGCGATGTGTTAACACCTTTTTGTTTATTTATTTTATATTAAACCCACAAAAACAAAGAGAATGCAAAGCAACAAACAAATGTACATACATACATTGTTATGTTTGTACATAAGCTACATACGTTGCTGTCTTGCTATCTCATTTTTATATATGTACGTATAACCACGTCACTATTCTCTTTGCTATGCATAAGACAAAACCGAACCAAGCAACAACAACAAACAAACAAAGTCTTACACTTACACTTGCGTATGTATTGAAACTGATAGTTTACTGCCCTAGAGGCGCGCGTATAGATGTTAACACATCAAAAAATTTAACATTTGCTCAAACTCAGAATTTCTTTGAATTGTAATTGAAATGTGTTAATTTGTAATTGCGTGTACGGTCCATTACAAAATTTTGCCTTTAAGTCAGTCACGTCATATGTCTGTCCTCTAGGCTAGACGTCATCTCATTAGGGGTAGGTGCTTAATTTGTTTATGTTTATGTTGTTTAAAAGCGACAATTCGGATTGTAATTCCATTTCCCCTTTTTTATTGGGAGTAATTTTTTCCATTAGTATATAATACATTTTATTTGAACCTCTTTATCTTGTGCTTGTTGGGTAAGACAAAATGTAGCGGATATGTGTGTTTGTAAATTGTGGTCACTCGGTTTTAAAATGTAATACAATGAACAAACAACGTCCGTATAATTTTTATTTCCCATATTTAAATACGGAAATGCATAAAGATGTCGAAGAATAAAACTTTATTTTTAGTTGAAACTTATTTAGCTGGCTTTCTTTCAAACGTTTGACTAAAATAAGTCATAAGCACTCACTCACTATTTAAATTAATAACATGTAGTTGTACAACAACATTTGCAGCTTACCTTTGAAAACATTTTGAATTTTTTCACACTTCACTTTTACTTTAAACTGAGTTAAACTTTAAAATAGTTTATATAGAATTTTGGATTTCTTATTTTTTTTCAATAGTTGCACGTTTTAGTTGAAATGCCTTTTCTTTAGCTTTTGATTTATTAATTTTTTTTAACCAACTACTAGATAACACATATAAAATTATTAAGATGAACGTTGAAAAAAAAACAAAAAAAAAACAATTAAGAGATAAATTAAAATATTAAGAAAATGTGTACAAAAGTCTGGCTGATGTTGTTTCATAAATGAATATTGACAACAAATGAAAGCATTAATAACAGGTGAGAGGTTTTTATATCAATACGGCCAATAGCAGAGCAGGATCATTTTGCTGGCCGGTGCTTGAAATATTCAGTTAATAAAAATAACAACTTTAAGTCAGTGAGAGTAAGCTAAGCGTTACAACAACAACAACGGCAGTCAAAACAGAGAATTTATTATAAATAAATATAACGATCACTCAGTGACGGTGATGTTGTTTGTGCTTTTGGCGCTTCATAAATATTCCATGACATTCAGGGAGTCAATAACGGTGGATTTTAAAGGGTTTCTTATGCATAATTTTGTTTTTTGTTGTTGCAAAACTAACTTAACAATATGCGTTCTAGGCTGACTTTGTATCGCTGAGCTCAAAAAATAAATCTGTATATGGGAAACGGTTGACCCGGCAATTTCTCGCTAGTTTTAATCACATCGTAACGTAGAGTTAAGAAACGGAGATCTTTCATAAAATCACTTTTATGCAATTTCTACGTTCACAATATCTCATGGACGCATCAATCGATTTTGAACCGGTTAGTGGATATTCGACTGGGCTTTAGAATGTCAAGAGCTGTGGAAGCGATCAATAAAGTTGTTTAAAAGCTATTCCAAAAAACCCGATTTTGAAAAAACTTTTTTTTTGATTGCTCGTTCCAAATTATTTACATTTCACAGGAGATCTAAGTTTGAAAGAACTCTTTGAAACCCCTACTAGTTTCATTCGATTCGATTCGGGTCAGATACTTGCACACTTACTTACACACATACATACAGACGGACGCCCTCCCAGTGCTAGTCGCGAATGCCTCCTAGGAACTCAAAACGTTGGGATCTGTTGGAAATTTAATTTTTTTTAAACGAAGTAAAACCAAATACTTTTTTGGAATATATAAAATTAAATTTTGAATATATAAAGTTAAAAATATTACTTCTCATACCCTTTACCAAAAATGGTGAAAGAGGGCTGGGTCCTATGAATAGGGAAGTCGAATGAGTGATATCCGTCTGTCTGTACGTAAAATTGGGTTTCCAAAGACCCCAGAAAATCTAGAGACTTTAGTCTTGAATTGATCAGAAAAATTCGACATGACATCGGAGTGGAACTCGTCTTAATTACTTCAGCCAATAGCAGTTTATTTGGAAGGAATAAGAAAATTGGGGAACACTGTACTACGAGGGCGTATCAATAAGTCCGTGACTTTTTAAATGAAACACATATTTTTTTTTGCAAAAAAAAAATTTATTTTTCAACATAATCTCCTTTTAACTCAATACACTTAGTCCAACATTTCTCTAGCTTTTGTATTCTTTCCAAAAAATAGGATTTTTCGAGGTCCTTAAAATAGGCATTTGTTTGGTCAATAATTTCATTGTTAGAGTTAAATCCATCTTTCCACCGAGCCAGCCATTTCTTTAGGTTCGGAAATAGGAAGTAGTCACTAGGGGTTAAGTCCAGAGAATATGGCGGATGAGTTACCAATTCGTAGCCCAATTCATAGAGTGTGCAACCGTTCATTATCTTGATAAAAAATAAATTTTTTCTTGGTCATATGGGGTCGTTTTCTTTTTAAATCCTCATTAAATCGATCTAATAAGTTGGCATAACATTCGCCGTTTATTGTTTTTTCCTTTTGAAGGTAATCGATGTGGATTATCCCGCGTGCATCCCCAAAAACTGTTTTGCCATCACCTTATTGGCCGACAAACTTACCGTGGCCTTTTTCGAAGCAAGTGCACCCGGAGAAGCCATTGTTTAGACTGCTGCTTGGAGTCCGGAATACAGTAACGGATCCATGTTTCATCCATAGTTACAAAATGCCGCAAAAACTCATTCGGATTGCGGTTAAACAACTCCAGGCAATCTTTTGAAGTTGTCACACATTTACGTTTATGGCCAATTGAAAGCAACCGCGGCACCCATCTTGCATACAACTTTCTGAAACCCAGCTGATCATTTAAAATCGAAACCACTCCGCCATATGAAATGCGTATGGCATCAACAATCTCTCAAAATTTCACTCTTCGATCGGCCAACACCATATCGGGGATTTGTTCACCGTGTACTAACCTCAATTAGCCGTCCAGAACGTTCAGCGTCATTTGTACTTCTGCGACCACAACGAAAGTCAGTAAATCACTTTTTTACCACTGTAATCGATGCTGCAGAGTCCGCATAGTATTTATCGAGCTTTTCCTTGATTTGATTGACGATTTTTTTTCGCAAAAAATAATGTTTAATAAGCACTCGAAATTCACTTTTTTCCACTTTTAGAAAAATACACGAGGTTGTATGTTTTGAACAGCTGTTAAATGTAAAGTAAATGACGACACTTGCTCAAAATTTGACAGTAGTCTATTAACAGGTGGTACTTGATGGGAACAGTGTTGCATTTCATATACCTACGAGGGAAGTTCGAAAAGTCACGGACTTATTGATCCGAAGAAGCCCTCTTAAATACATGAATGCATACATACCTGTCGATGGTCACAAATGGAAAGGCCCTAACTCAAATAACTTTCACTTTACAGGAGAAAGCAAAAGCACAACTGAAACTCTATTGAACATAAGAGAAACTGTAATTTACTTATAAAATAGTTATTTTTGATACTATAGCACTCAATTTTCGTGACGAAATGTATTTGTGTGAAACATAAAAAAATCACTGAAAAACTCATTTTCGTATGAATACGAGTTAGGATCTTTCTGCTTGTGACCAAAGTGATCAAATTTATAAGTAAATTGCAATTGTTTAAACAGATTTATAAACTGATCTAATTTTTAGTTTTCCCTGGCTGACCTTAACCGCAACCCCTTAATCTTGCACACGTTTCATTAAATTATTTATATGTCGAAAAGCAAAGAATGGAAAACTTACATTATCGTTAGTTATTATTAGTTTATTTTTAATTGTATTAATACATACATTTATCCGTTCGACTCGGCTACAATTACTGCAGGTTGTTACTGAATTCCTTTATTTTGTGTACAAACATTCCTTTATTTTTGAGTACATACATACATTGATGTGGGCTCGTTAGTGACGTATGCGTTTATTCCTCAATTATTAATTAGAAACAGTGTCAGTGGTAAATTAATTTATTTTATTTTCTGCGTTCATTCTTTTATATACAAGCCTAGTTACTCAAGAAGTCATACACCTGCCAAATAATAAATAATGCAAATCTACATCTCGATGGCTTAATATAAAAAAGGCGTAACTCGATGTTGTGTTAATTTACAATAGAAAAAAAATTAGTGAAAGCCGTAAAATTTCTAATACAAGAAAAGTGTTCATGCAATTTTTAATTTTTCAAATGTAACACATTTTATTAAAATTCATCAAAACTTTTTTGTTTCATAAATTTTAAGGATTTTATTAAGATTTTTGCTTCTCCTGTAGAGTAACAAAAATCTAGGTTACGCCTATTTCATATTAAGCCATCGATCTGTATATACTTCTATATCTATTAGTAAATGATGGGCAAATTTCAGCTTAGGAATGATAAAATGCCATGAATTGAACTGTCATCCGCATGAGGGGCTCACAGAATCCACAAACAGTCCTCGAAAAACCACTACATCCAAAGAAAGCCCAGCGATATGCCGACATCCTCAGCAATTTCCCCAAAATGTATTTTTTCATTTCCACCATATTTTTTTTCTCGACCTGCACAACTAGAAAAAAATTTCTCATTCAGACTACAACCACCGTATGCCCCGGTCAATATTTCAAGTTCTTAGAGCACTTAATTCCATATTTTACATAAAATTTTATGCAAATTCTTGGACTCAATTTTTTCGACAGCAGAAAATCGCCGAGCTTGCAAAACACTTTCACAAACAAGGTAAAAATAGCTGAAATGGGGCTAGTGTATCAACACACAAAAAAAACGCCAACTGCGAGCTTTTAAAATTCGCCTTATTTTTCTAACAGAAAATTGCATTGTTAAAATTATTTATTATATATTTTTTCCTTTATTCGTTATTTAAATGATTCCACACACACAACATAAATTTTATATCTCTATGCACATACAGTGGGCGAAAGAAATGTTCTTTTATCTATAAGAAAAAATGCTGCACGAACAATATGTGCCGATTTGAAATGTGCCATTAGTTCCTTTGTAGTTTGTATGTTGGAAAAAACGGCACATAATAAGTCCATTTCCAGCTGAAATATAAATACACATACACATATGTTTGTGTGTGTGTGCATGCATGTTAAAATACATAGAAAAAGTTGCAAATTTAAACTGATCATTTGAATGTTACCGTTTCAATGCATTCATGCCATAGGGAAAATCGTAATCAGTTGCTGTGCCATCATTGAGACTATCATCTCCCAAAGGCATTTGATTAGCCCATTCTATTAGGCCACGTTCTTCGGGTGATCCTAAAATGTCTAATTAAATTGAAATGATCTTGCTGGAGCATGTCTTGATTTGTTCATACCTGGTATTAAGTTATCTAGAATACAGCCAAGCACACCGCCTACTAAAATGCTCGTTCCCAATAGAACTGTTAAGGTCGCATCTACAGTGTCGTTGCCAGTATTAATAGCAGCGGGATGCTGTTGTATCCATTTACACAAGCCCATAGGGAAGAAGAGCGACAGTCCCAAAATGTAAAGATTGCGCGATGAACGTAAATCCACATATTGCAAGATTGATAAACCGAATGCAATTATCATGCCAAACATGACAAAAAATATGCCACCAACTACAGGATCAGGTATTAAAATAAAAACGGCTCCGAATTTTCCAATTACACCTTGCACGATCATTATACAGGCAGCCCACTGTATGACACGACGAGAGCCTACCTGTTGATAAAATAGTGTGCATCAGCCACATATAAATACATACATTCGTTATTTTAAAGGAAATTCATTAGCACTACCAGGATTACATGTCTTTGTGCAAGAAAATTACTTATTATAAATAGTGTACCCTTTTCTCAACAATATGCAAAACGGTTGAGCCTAAAGACCGTCTCTGCAACTTCAAGTTCAAAAGTCTAATAAGAGTTTGATGAAACACTGTTATTTTCATTTTCGAACTGCTACAACTTGTGAATGAATCAACCAGCTTACGCCATCTGGCGTAGCGCTGCCACCTTGTATTTATTTCACCATGGTTGGCAACATTGCACTCTCAAAAATTACGCTAACAAAAAAATTGTAGGATTTCTGTTCTCATTTACTGGAGTTTGTGCAATCGAATGCAATTCGGGAAAGTCCAGTAGAATATATAAAAAAAAATGTTTCTTAATTGAAATATTCGTGTTTAGGTATCTTACAACTTATTTGGGGTATTCACACTGTAGTCATAAGTCATAAAATAATAGCACTAAATATATGACTAGTGTGAGCAACCCGTCATAACTTAATGTGCTATTTCAAACATCGATCAGCGGATACGAAGACAACACATTTGTAATTAGATGTTATCAAAGCAAAAAAAATTATGGCAATTGTAATAAAGTTGTTTGAATATGAGAAAAACTCCAATTCTATTTAAAATTATTAAATTGGTCTTCTGGTGCAAAGAAATATCTAAATGAATTTGTGTGTATAAATGAATTTTGCGTCGTCATACGGAAAAACGTTCAGTGGCTGCCAGGTACGTAAGTTAAACGAGAAAGATTTTTGACTTGTATATATTTAGTTTTTGCGATTTAGTTCTCTTTTACTTTTTTTTATGTTATAAAAATGTGATTTAATGAACAGACAAATAGGTATGCCTAATTTTTTAGCCGTTTTTTAGTTGTGAATCATATATCAGTGAAGGTGGCAAACATATACTATCGCCGTCTCACCTAAAGATTTTCAACAGTTCGACTCAGATCTCTAGAGCTATTTTATGACAAAACAAAAACATACCTGAAAGAGTGCTATTATTTTATAACTTTTTTGTATGCAGCACAACAACAACTTTTTTAAACTGGTCTAAAATATTATGACTTTATGACAATATGACCAAATAGCACGAAGTGTGAATACCCCAATTGTTTGAAATATGTTTGTTTATATAAAATAATCTTGCATTAATTATATTGGATATGAAGACTATATAATATTAAATTACCTTTGTAACTCCAATGGCACCCACATTTTCACCAAATGTGTTTGTACCGTTTCCAGCACCCCATAGTCCGGCCAATACGGTGCCCAAGCCCTCAATTCCGATGCCACGGTTAATAGCATGCAAAGGTGGCGAATGTGCTCCTTAATTTGAATATACAATCAATACTACTTTCAAATTTTCTTGATCTAGTAATTACTATTTAATAAATATTTTATAAAGCTTCAATAAAACACCTAACAAATGAAGTTATTGCTGGCATATAAAATATCCCCTGTCAAAAGTTAACACTGTATGTGGGCCTCACGGAGTCCAGTATAAAACTTGCGGTGAAATTATTTTACACATTTTGTTAATTAAGTCGAATTAAATTTAAACAGTGTTTTCACACCAAAAGCTAAAACCTGATTTAAACATTAAAACCATAAACATGCGATTTTGCGCTCACGCTACAAGTTTAATAAATTCTGGTTTTAACACACAAGTTGTCCAATAAATTTGATCACAAATAATTAAAACTCTCATACAAATAGGAGTATCTGTTGTTGTACTTTTTTCTAAGTTTTTAAAAAATTAATTGGCAAACTATACATCAGCAGTTTTTATTTGTATGAAAAACTATAAAACTTTAAAATGCACTCTAAAATAGAAATTCTTTTATAAATGAATACTTCAAAATTATGGCAACACTTATCCAACGTGAATAAGTGCTTTTAAATCACTTTATTTTGCGTGAAAAATTTCTTAAAGAGAAAATGTGGACGTGGTGAAGTCTCTGGTGCATTATCAGCTGTTTTCAATATTTGATATGGCAACACTCAACTTAGCATAATCGAATACAAAGTTGCATTTCACAAAACCTGCCAATTCAAACGTGAGTTTAAGTTTGATTTTATCAAAATCATTTTGTGTAGTAAAACCAGGTTTTAGCAGTTGGTTTTAAGTTTAAAACTAACATTTATTAAAATCACATTAGAGTGAAAACGCTTCTGTTTGAATAAAGTCAAAATTCTTACCAGATATTTTCGATACTGTGGGGTAATAACTTAAAGACTCCACTGTACAGGCCAACACGCCAGCTAACATTCCCAAGACACCAGCAAGTGTAACAGAAGGTAGACCAAATTGCCCGGGATATGGCACATAAAACCATTTAGCATTTATCAAAATATTAATACGGACATCGGTTCGAGAGAGGTTACCTTTTTCAAAAATGTTTGTTAGTGTCAGAATTCCGCATAGGCCCCACATCAATACAATAGTCAAGAGAACCTAAAGGTAAAATACAAAATATGTAAATGTTTCCATATTGTTGGTCTCATCTGAAAATGCCTTAACTCGTGGTTTTTTCGAAACTGATTTTTTTTAGTGATTTCAATAAATTTTACTCTACAAACTCCATGCAATAGTGTCGAAAAAAATTTATTGACAGATTTGTGCTAAATTTTTATTTCTACTGTAAAATTGTAATTATTTGAGTTAGGGTATTTTTACATATGACCAACTATATGTACATATTTATCAATCTCCTTTAATTAATTACCTACCGGGAACAAGCGAAAGAGATGGAATGGTTGGAATTGAATACCATGTCCTTTACGATATACCGGAACGAGTACTTCCGTGCCTGACAGTATTTGAGAGAAAAGTGTAAGAAGAGCGGTTGTACTAAAAAAAGATTAAATAATATGTTTAGAAAAAAATATTTTACTAATAAAATAGAAATTCATACATAATTTAAAATATTTTAAATTTGTTAGGGGCATGTTTCACTATCCCACACAATCACGCAACTAATCCACAAGAAAATTCGACAGAAGCCATTTAAAGTATCGTTTCAAAACAGCGTGGCAAACACAATTACTTTCAAACGTTTTGATGTCAAATAAATATGTAACAGTGTTTTCATACTGAAATTTTTTTAATAAATGTTTGTTTTATCGTTAAAAGCAACTACTAAAACCTGGTTTTACCACAAAAAATAATTTTGTTAAAATAACTTAAAACCATTTTTGAATTGATATCAAGCAGGTCTTATGAAATGCAACCTTGTATTTGTCTGTGCTAAGTTGGGTGTTGCCAAATCAATTAATGAAAACATCTGATAATGCACCAGCGATTCCAACACGCCCGCATTTTTTCTTTGAGAATTTGAATGACTTTTTCATGCGAAGTAATGTGATTTCCAACCAATTTTTTATTTCCGTAATTTTAACATATTCATTTACAAATTATAATATAATTTCTATTTGAGAGAGCATTGGACAAGTTTGTAGTTTTTCATGTCAACAAAAACTGTAGAGTTGTACGGCTCCTGAATGAATTAATTCAATTGAATCATTCATTCAATTGAGCGAGGTAAATCTTCCACTTTACTAAGCGTTTTTAGCTCTTTTCTTTCACTTCTTTCAGTTGTTTCAGTTGTTTCATTGAATCTATTTCTTTCAGTAGCTCTTTTCTTTCACTTCTTTCAGTTGTTTCAGTAGCTCCTTTCTTTCACTTCTTTCAGTTGTTTCAGTAGCTCTTTTCTTTCACTTCTTTCAGTTGTTTCAGTTGATTCAGTTGTTTCAATTGCCTCATTGAATCTGTCTCTTTCAGTAGCTCTTTTCAATGCTTGTATGTCAAAATCTATATGAAAAAAAGGAATTAATTCACTCAATGCAGATACACACATGGTGTGGCGCTTTATATTATTGGATCTGCCAGATGAAAATTTTTAAACAGCACTGCCATGATACATATTTCAGTACTTATTAACTTGGTGCGTATATATACATACATATACATAAATTAACATATATAAACATATACATAAATTAACTGAGAAAAATCTCCAAAATACAACGTTAAATAGAAAATATTACTTGATTAAAATAGGTTCGAAAGCAAAATATTTAAAATCACTTAAATATTTATCTAGTTATTACTTATGTTCAATAAATGTGTTTTGTATTACATATTAAGGAAAAAATAAAAAGGCATAAGTGGTTGTTGTATTAGCTAGTCTGATTCTTTAATTTTCTTTCATGACATTTTCATTTCATGAATTATGGCTGAGCTAAGGAATCAACTGAGCTAGTGAATGAAATGAATGAATTAATTCAAAAGAGCTGTTTTGTACAACTCTAAAAAACTGCTGATGTACAGTTTGCCAATGGAGTGTTGAAAACGCTGGGGAAAAGTACATCAACAAATACACCTACTTGTATGAGAGTTTTAATATTTTGTATATAAATTTTATAGTCTAACTTGAAATTATTAAACCTGCCGTGTGAACGCCAAATCATATTTTTATGATTTTTAATGTTAAAACCAGGTTTTAAGTTTTGGTGTGAAAACACTACATTATTAATTAGTGGGGCCACACTGCCAGTGCACTCATACATGAAGTATTAGCTCATATATGTACACATCCATACATACATGTCTAAATATATAACCAAACTAACCCAATCGCTGTGCCCCAGTGTTTTGAAGCCGTTTCAGCAGCATGCTCAAATAAACTAAGGCCAACCAACGAAACTGTGGGTACGATCGTCAGAGGAGTAACGAAACGTAATATTTTACCCACTAAACCTGTAAAGCCGAATATCACTTGTATTATGGCTGAAACTGCTATTGCACCAGACAATTCACGCATGCGAATTTGCCACAACTCTTGCCGATCATTTTCGCTCATGTCATTGATTACACTTTCTGCTGGGCACTTCCATTGTGGCAAAGCCAATATTGCTAAAGTTGGGACGAGAAATGATATAGTGCCGCCTTGAACAATAGGCAAACGAATTCCCCAAGTTGCTTGAAAGTATGTAACAATGCCGGTCACAAAGATCATTGTCGATATCAAAGCCACTCGATTTGGATCTTCGTCACTCATGCAAAGTGCCGGCGTTAGAATAAAAGGTATGGAAACGATAGCTCCAATCATAGTTAAATAATGTTGAAATGCCAAAAATATGCTTAAATACCATGGGGGATTGTCGTTTATGCCATACAAAAGATCTAATTTTTCATTTTTTGGCGAATATTTTTCATGGCACTGGGAATTTTTCACCTGAAAGTAAATTAGTTTTTTAAATTTTGTTAAATTCACATATATAAATGTTTAAAATAATTTATGCAATTAAATGTCGCTGCTTTAATGCAACATAGTCATATCTCAAAAAGTTTAAATATAGGGTCCGCAATCTAACGGTTTTTTTCAACTAGTGCTTATTTCGTGAATGGTAGCACTTAGCTCATGTCTAATTTGACAGATAATTAGTTTTATCCTTCCGCTGAACGAATACGGTTGACGATCCAATGCGTTTTCGCTTCGCTAAGTGGGCCTGCGATCGACTTACAGAAGATGCCGATTTTGCCAAAAAATCACCTTTTCAGATGAAGCTCATTTTGATCTTGGCGGGTATGTAAAAACAAAATTGTCGCATTTGGGGCACAGAAAACCCGCACGCATACATTGAAAAGCCGACGCACCCAAAACGAGTCACTGTTTGGTGTGGATTTTGGTCCAGCGGCATAATTGGGCCATTTTTCTTCGAAAATGAGCAAGGAGTGGCCGTTACAGTCGATGGCGATCGTTATCGGGCCATGCACCCATTTGAATGAAACTATTTTCCATTATTAAACGGAAGGATTGTACTTTCAAATAAGAAAAGAAATTTGAGAAAATATTCAGTAGTTTTTTTATAGCATTTAAAAAAAAAAAAGTTATTTGGCGGACCCTATATTTAGTTGTTTCAACAAAAGTGATCTTTCATAGCATTTTCAAAGTTTGATCTTCTTTGAGATATAACTATGTTGCATTAAAAGAGCTTTATATTTAAAAAAATATCCGCTTATTTTGAAAGTTCACATTATTTTTTAACCGACCTCGTATATGAAGAATTATAAGTCACTTTGGCTACAGTTCCTAAAATATAGACGGGAATGAAAAGCCATCAAACAAGTTGACCAGTCGATAATACGTTTAATGAAATCAAAAATCACTGTCACACAATTATTATTAAACGTTATTCCCCTAATGGTCCAAAGATAGGCTGTAGAAGATTGCCTAAATGCAAAAACAACACTTTATTGCGGGGAAAAAAGTATGGAAAAGAGTTGACCCTAAACGTTATTCCTGCAACTTCCCGCTATTAAAAAACACTATTATTTTAATTTTCGAACTGCTCTAACTTTTGGGTGAATCAACCGATTCTCACATGATAATTGGTGATCGATATCGTTATTCGAGTCCTATAAAAGAAGTGAGAACGCTAATTGATCAGTTATGTAATTTGGGAATTTTAAAAAAGCATATCACTTTTTTCGAATTTTTACGTTCAAGATATCTCACAAACACATCAACCGCTTTTAAACCGGTTAGTGGCGAAACTGTTCAAAAGATATTTCAAAAA
Source organism: Linnaemya tessellans (assembly GCA_951800035.1). Lineage (NCBI taxonomy): Eukaryota > Metazoa > Arthropoda > Insecta > Diptera > Tachinidae > Linnaemya > Linnaemya tessellans. The sequence goes on from OX637535.1 coordinate 51,161,476, forward strand.
AATAATATGTGAAAAAATTTGTTTAGTTATTTTGAGATTTCTCGAAATCTATTAATCCGAATCGTGCCAATTTACAGGAAATCTAAGTTTTATAAAAATCTCGTTAAAACACCAATAATTTGGTCCGATTCGGTAAAAGCATTTAAAAGTTATAAGGGCTTCACATAGTTTCACGGACACACACATACATGCAGACATAGTGACTGACGCCTTCTCAGGTGTAGTCGAGGGAACTTCCTAGGTATTCAAAACTGGTAAAAAGTCAATTTTTTCAAACCAATAATTTCCTGATTTTATTGAAGTTTTCAATTTTCTTAGCGGGAAGTTAAAAATTAATTTGCAACAAAAAGTGCTTCCAAAAATAGAAAAAGAAAATATCTCGTTTATATAAAAGGTAATTAGAAAATATATATAAAATTATAATAAAAACAAGATAAGGAGAGCCGCATATCCACCAAAATGGAATTGATAAGTTTAGCAATAAGAAAATTCGCCTACACGATATGTTGGCACTGCTAATAAAATTTTTACCAAAAAGATGCTGGGCTAACTCGTAACTTCCAGTGTACTATTCTTATTCTTAAATTTATCAATTCTTTGAACTGTCATTGGCGTTCACACAATGCAAGTCCTATTGCATAAGTTAATTTTTTTTTATGTATAGTTTGTCAGAATAGAAATGGTTAAAAATGCAAATAAGAAAGCAACACGATTTTCAAGAGTACATAAGGTTGAGTATGTACATGTTTCTTCTTCCATTTCGTCCTGCACGTAAAAAATAAACAGCATATGAATATGATTTAAATAGTCTAAACACGAACTAAATTTTATTTAGGCTTCCGTAAAAAAATCTATCTCAAATATGTTCTATTGTAAATGGCTTGACATGCAAAGAGACTCCAACATCAACCGTGTGATGTTGTCTACTGAGATCTTAGTGCCTGATTGCTGTCCCTACAATTACTAGTTATATTTTTAATGAATAAACTGATACGCACATCAATATTTATAAATCACTTGTAGGTCATACACATACATTCTCGTATTTACATACACATAAAGCATGAAGCAATCACTTCAATTTAAATTGCCAACGACTGCACTCGAACTTTATTCAATACGTTGAATTCTATTAGAAAAAAACGTTTAAATTGTATTAATTCCATGTCTGCATGTACATACATACGTGTATTAGAAATAATTTGAAACTGTTTAAGTATTTAATCGCCTTAACAAGATTTTATACTTTTTCGTCTACACACTCGCAGACATGCAGCCGAATATAATTGGCTTTAAAATTTCTTGCTTTCCTTCAAACTTCTTTAAATCCTTAACTAAAAATTAAATACAAAAAGGTAAAAAAATATTTTCGGCATGCCAATAGATTTATACTAATAAATGAAAATTATAAATATTTGTAATGTACTATTTATAAACATACAGTTGGGAGCAGATAAATAGTTTCACTTGTTAAAGATCTTCAAATAGATAAACACAAGACTTAAAACAATTACAACAAATTTAGCGGAAGCGTGCGTGAAGAAAACAAATTTGGAAAATGGTTGACCCTAAAAGTCATCCCTGCAACTTCCCTCTAATTTTAACCGCACAAATATCGCGACATGTTTTGTTGTGCTCTTCTATGCTTTTAAGCTTTTCGAGTTCAAAAGCAGCGTTGTCAACTCAGTGGTATTAGCACTGTTTCTAGTGCTTTTTAAAATATATGACGCGAAAAATTAAGGCTTCAGTGCTTCTTGGTTTTTAGTGCTTTTTTTTGGTGCTTTTTTTTATTCTTTGGCACCAGACAAAAAAAAATTTTGCTATTAAACTTTTATCTTTACCATATTCCAATGCTGAAGTAGAACGAGTTTTTAGCTCAATGAATCTTTTAAAAAGAAAAATTAGAACCGCATTCGGTTAATGCATATCAAAACGGACTTAAAAGGGCAAATTCTTGTTGCGAAACGTACGAAATTCCAGATGAGGTCAATATTCATATTAATAAAAAAAATGGTTTATAAAACGTTGGGATATGAAATAAAAACGGTATTATGGGCGGATGGCAGTGATGAGGAAATCACGGACTTTGATATTGACCTTTAACAAATACAAATGGAAATTCATACGTTATTATATGAATATATTTTATTATTTTTAACGTTATTTTACTTCTGTTACCTTAAAAGAAATAAAATATGGCAGAGAAGTGCATCACTTTAAAACTTTACAGGAGAATAAAAAACAATGTAAAATTTATTACATTTTCTATGGCGATATTTACAATATGTTGAGTTATTTTTTAGTGTAATATATGAATTATTAAAAATAGTAATAAATGATCTAAAATTCTTCTGGTTTTTAATTATAAAATTATTATTGTTCTCTATTATTTTTAAGCTTAAGGTCTCTTCATTTTTATTGGAAATTAATTATTTAAAAATAATTAATTTCCTGAAGAAGTCACACAAAGTAGTGACGAAATATTGAAAAATAAAATATTTTAAATAAAAATAAAGAGACCTTAAGCTTAAAAATAATACAATACTATAGTAGTAAATGATCTCTTATTTTATAAATTTTTTGTTAATAAATGTGTTAAATAGAAAAAAAATTAAATAAAATCATATTTTAAATAAAAGGCAATTAAAATAAAAAATATTTATATTTAGTGCTTTTTTTAAATATTACGCTTTTTTACCGACTTTAGTGCTTTTCAAAATTTCAAAGTTGACAACGCTGTTCAAAAGTTTAATAAGAGTTTGAAAAAAATACTATTATTTTAATTTTCAAACTGTAATAACTTTTGAATGAATCAGCCGATTCTCATGTGATGAGCGGCGATTGATATAGTTTTTAGAGTTCCATAAAAAAATCGAGATCACGAACTGCTTACATATATAATTTTGGAGTTTATTAAAAAAATAATTTTTTCCGAATTTGCCCGCTCACGATATCTTACCAACGCATTGACCAATTTTCACCCAGTTAGCGGCGATCGACGTGGTATTTCAATGACAAGAGCTGATTAAAAGTTGAAAAAACATTTTTTTTTACTTTCTTTGATATTTCTCTCTCTCACTCTTTGAAACGCAACTGGTTTTTTTGATACGATCTAGCCGTTCAAAAATTATAAGCGGATCACAAACTTACACTCACACAGTCATAGTGACTGCTTCTCAGGAGTAGTCATGAAACAATTGTTAAGGCAGATTTACCAGGTACTCTCACTAGTACAACAATTAACAACACCAAAACCACACGTATATTGTTGGTAGCATGGCGTAATAAAACCAGGTGGCAGCGTAAGGGCTACAAGTACAACAATACAACAACATAGGTGTTTTTGTTTGTGTAATAAAGTTGAGATTGTCAAAACAATGAGTTAAGATATACATAAATGTCAAAAGCGTAAGAAAAAGAAGCATTTAAAATTTAAGAAATAAAATATCTTGCATCATGCCAACATACAAAAGTGAAGAAAAAGTAAAAAAAAGATTTAATCAAAACACAATATTTTCTTGTGACCTGAAATCGGAAATGGGTCTATATATGATATGATCTGATTTTTCAAAAAGTGATCACTGCATATAAGCGAACGCTTTGTGAATTGCTTCTGGCACAAGCTACTCCACTTTTCCATTGTTATGATGCACTTAGGCACACGAAAAAATGAGTCGCCATTACCAGGAACATATTTTTTTTGCACAGCTCACAAAAAGGCATATTTTTATAAAATTTGATAATTAATTTTGACCAATTAAAGAAAAAATATATAATCCCACTATGAAATGCAATATAATTACAATATTAAACGAATTTGCTCCAAATATATTGAAAACACTTTTAAACATAAATTTGAAAATAACAGAAAAAACGACTGTAGCAAACTTAAAACACCTTTTATCGTGTTTAACTAGTTTTTTATCTAGATTGTTGTTATTATTACTATTATTATTAGTATTTTCTTTTAGTTCAATTTTTTCACAACAATAATTTAAAATATTCGTTTTTCAATAAACACATTCATATCGAAATGTTATATTTCCACATGCCAATTGAGCAGAGATACCAACAATATAACGATCCTAAGCGCACATCTACTAAATGTGTGAAAGGGTCGTTTGCATTATTTTAATCCCATATAAAATCTATAGAAAATTATAGATAAAAAATAGGCCGCAATAACTGTGAAAATTTGGATGATCCCTTCAACTTTATTAACTTCAAACGACGAAGATGTGCCCAAGTTTAAAAAATAATCATTTATACGCCACAAAATATTAAGTTTTTTTAACACGCTTATCTTGTATTAACTGAGTGCTTTAGTATTGCCGTCTTTAAATAATGCCCTTTTAAACTTTTCATTAGATTTGAATTGATTTAAATAACAAATTTGTGGTGTCAACGTTCACTAGTGTTGTTAGTATTTTACTTAATTTATTTTCTTTTATTTTTTATTTTATTTAACTTACAGGCTGTGACCCCGCACTAAATATTTCATTAGTTGCCATTAAGTTCTTTGGTTGTGTTAAATCAAAATTCAAAATATTCAAATCTTCCTTAATCTTGCGAATCAGTTTCTTTTTTTGAAAGCTAAAACACCGTTACTGAACTGTTGCCTCGAAAGCTAACGATTAAATGTCAAATGGTTGAATATTTAAGAGGAATCACTATGACATCCAACGTTACAGTTGCAATAAAACCAACTGCAACTCAATTACAGATTTCTGACGTCATCGCCTTCCGTTTAAGTAAATGATAACGCAAATTTTAGTTTAAAGAAACTTTATGGTTGTTTTTAAAAACGTTTTAAGCAAATATAATTTTATAGTTTTATTAACGAAATCAGTTTATTTTAATTCAAATAATATATAGACCGTATTTAACCTAAAGTAATAAAATATAAATTACAAAGTGCCGTCTGCAAAAGTTCTATTATTTGATCCAAATAAATTCTGTCAGAGTTCGACAAAATATTAACAAAATAAAAAGATAAGAACTAATTAAGCGAAATAACATGCAAGATTACGCCCACCTGGACAAGTTAAGTTAAAATAGCAAGAGTTTTCCTGTTGACTGCTTTTAGTGTCGTTGACGACTTCCTCAGAGCTGTTAAAGTTGGGAACTCATCAAACGAGTTCAAAGCGAATTCAGGGGCACCGTAAGGCTATGTTCTATCTCCTACTCGTTTTCTTATCATTATAAATGATCTTCAATGTCAAACTTTCAACTCCATCTATTATTTCGCAAATGACAGCAGCATTTTCTAAAAGGGGGTTCTCGAGCAGGGTGAAATTGAATTTCACACATAGGCGTTTTCATGGGTGGTATTGTTATTTAGGAATAGGAAGCTCTCTTGAAGCCGGTACTTCAAAGAGTATTTTGAAGTTACTCGATCGCATACAGAAGAGGCCGAAGAAGTTTATCGTTGAGAGTAGGGTATCAAATCACTGCTCATGCATCACTGCTTTACCGCTACTCCAACGGAATGTGTTTAGCTGATATTAGAAAATTTGTGTACGAAAATCGTTATTTTTTGCAAACTACACGCTCATTACGGATAGAACTCCTTCTTTGGCCGAACGATTCGTATGTGGAATAAACTTCCTACGGACGTCAAATCGAATGTCTGCAATAACTTCTCCCTCTATTCTCCTTCCTTTAATCAATTTCCCAAATTCCATCAATCAATCAATTTTCATCCCGAGTATATTTATTTTTCATTCTTTGATTTTTTGCGTTTACTTATAAAAAATAATCATTCTTTATAAAATGCATAATATAAATCGCTTGTGAAAGAAAAAAATTGAACACTCTTCGTACTCTGATTTTTAGTGTAATTTTTTTTTGTCTGAAACGATTATAAAATACAATTCATTCGTACGCAAACGAAAAAACTAAAGAAAAGTAGATTTTATTCGTTTGGGAGAAGGAATAAAACCAAGAATTAAAAATTATTTTTCAAATTTTATATCTAAATACCCAAAAAAAAAGTTTTAAACGAACAAAAACTCTAAAATTTTTACTTAACCTTGTAAAAATATTAACTATTTTGTATAATTCTGACAATTTGGGTTCGTAAAAAGTAGTCCTTTCCACACCCTATCGGTTGTATAGGTCGTTTATGACATTTAATCGGCTTAGGTTTTTCGAAAACAGTTTTGCCAAACACCAATGTAACATTGTTTATGCACTGTCAAGTGATACAATTCATTATATATATGTATATATATATATATATATATATATATATATATATATATATATATATATATATATATATATATATATATATATATACATATATATATATATATATATATATATATATATATTTTTTTTATTTTATTTTTTTTTATCTTGGACCAGCACTCAGGGGATGACCCCTATATATGCAATGCGTTGCGCTGGAACTGAAAACGAGGGGATAGTATTGAGGGGACAGACTAGGAAAGATGAGAAGATAGATAGTTTTTTTGTAGTTATTTCAACCTTTTTTACTTCGTCGGCTAATTTTTGCTACAGGACCGACGAAGGTGGGTGCTGTTACTCTGCTTTTAGTACATGATAGTGTCAATCGCTGCCAATTATGTTCAGTGACCAGTGCCATGCCTTCATCACTGAAACAGGCTGGAAACAACTAACACAACCACGCACTAATGCTGATCAGAAGAATTCAGCACGATAGTTTATGACTCAGCGCGGGGTTGAACTATATATATATGTATATATGTATATATATATATATATATATATATATATATATATATACATATATATATATATATATATATATATATATATATATCATATATATAAATTAAAAATGAATACATTCACCCTTATCGTGGTTGGCGTCTTTCGCCTTCAAATTCGACAATTTGTAATAGATTAAAGAAAAATGTAGCTTTTTGTCTTTAAGCTATTACAAATTGGCGAATTTGCAGGCCAAAAACGCCAACCACGATAAGGGTGATTATATGTACGTATGTTTTGTTGTCTAAAAAAATATTTTGTACTATTTAAATGCAAATTACCACATTATGTGTTTTTGAACATTAAATTTATTAGGAATTTTTCTACTATTCTTTAAAAATATAAATTTTTATTTTATAACTGAGTTTATTTAACTGGAAATTTTTAGAAAAAGAAAGCAAAAATGTGTTACATGTTTCTAGAAGAGAACACATATTAACTGCCTATTTCTCATTGTCGAACGAATTCTTTCCTTCGTACAAATATGCTTAAAACAATTACAAAATTTTATAAATTGTTTTTGTTTCAAATGTATTTATACGAAAGAAAGAATTCATTCGACGATGAGAAATTGGCAGTAAGTCCCACCATAAACATAATAAGTTAAACGTATGTACTACAAAGCATTTAAGTTCTATTACAAAGAATTGTAGCTATATTTATTTGTTATTATGCGCTGCTGTATAAGAAATAGTGTAAAATTGATATGAGTTTAATTAGAGAAATATTTTTTGGATTTATTCGCTTAGTATACAAGGGTTAAGATATTTCAACAATTAACCGGCGATCACTGTATTAAATAAGCGACGGCGTTCCGGCTTATCAACAATCCAAGGCGAATTGAATTCGCCTTGCAACAATCGGTGTACTGAATTGGCGGCGTTAACTGAAGCATTGTGCGTACCAAGGCGAATTCACTCAATTCGCCTTGCGTAATTTGAATAGAATTGGATGTTTATTGTTTACATAAAATATCAAAAGCGTAAATACATATATTTTGAGTCAAATACAATTGCTTTACATGCCGAAATTAAACAATCTACTACTATTGTTACGAGATATATCCTGAATATAAAAATACAAGAGGAAATATTTAGCAGCCATAATTCCAATCCATGTCGAAGTGTTAACTTTAATGGACGATAGTGTGTTGTAAGTGTGGGTGTGCATTAATAGAAGAGAACTTTTTTACATAATATAATCGCATATTCAACATACAAATCATTAAAACTCTTCCTTCTACAAGTGGTATTTAAGAAAATTATGTGCAGCCAAATTGTGATGTACATAGATCAAAAGAAAAACTAAAGGGATGAATATCCAACGTGTGCAGCACATACATACATATGTATGAATGTATGTCATTTGTATGAGAAAATTTTACAGGTCCGATGTGCGTTTCAAAGAATCTTCGTTCTTTTAAAATTATCAATAATCCTATACATTCTTATATATGTACGTGCGTATGTAAAATAAATTTGTTGCGATTATTACCATAGCCGGCCGGCCTTTGGCTGCTCTCAATAATTTTCTTCTCTATGTGAGTATGTTATGACCGGTAACCACTTTGCTGATACATGATGTCCTGCATAAGTTTTGAAAGATTATATAGCCAAAAATGACTATTCATTTATGGAGTTCCTTTTCTTATATTCTTATAAGCCTAATTTTTTATACCCTCAAAAAAGGAATTGCCATTCCGTGTGTTCTTGATTCTTCTGCTTGATTCATTATGCGCGGCCATTTTTATGATCAAAGAACTTACAGAACCAAAATTTCGTTAACAACAATGTGAATCAAAAAGCAAATTCGTATAATATTAATGCTTGTCGTGTAGCACAAGCATAATATTATTTAATTTTTATAATAACAATAGTGTTTTCTGTTTGTTATGTGATTAAGTATGTCTCTATGCCTGCATTTCATTTAATTTAGTTGAGACAATATCTCGAATAAACGATTTTAAAGACGTTTTATAATAACAATTTGTAAGAATAAAGAATTTTCCAAACTGACTATAAAAAAATACAATTACTAATTTAATATTTATATTAACATAATGTTTTATTTATTGTGCAGTCAAACATGTACATATCTTTGCCTGCATTTTATTTTTTCTTTCTCTCTTTGTGCTTACTCCGCTACCCCCCCTCCCCCCAGAATACCAGGGGATGGGAGATTTACTTGGCCGAACCCTAGGGGTTAAATATCCACCAAAAATTTAATTCGTTTTTTTATTCTTATACGTAGAATATTTTACGAATAAATTTGCAAAGTATTGATGAACAGATGCCAACGGGGCGCTTCAGAACGTATGTCGGCCGTATTCTCTTTTCCGTTACTGTGACTGACTGTACACGACCTATCTATGCCTTCACGTAGGAAGTAGCAACGTAGTTAACCACGGAAAAATCCTCAGAAGAACCGTAAATCTATACAGTTATCTGAGGTGTTGAAATTAACCAGTGCGCGTGAGACGCAAAACTCTCGAAAGAGAGTAAACGATCAGCGGTCTGGCTGCACTTAAAACTTAATTGCCAACGAGGCTTGACGTTGACTGAGGAGTTTTCCGTGGTTAACTACGTTGCTACTTCCTATGTGAATGCATAGGTCGTGTACAGTCAGTCACTGTAACGGGAAAAATACGGGTTAATAAGGTCTGAGTCACCCCGCCGACAACTGTGTACCAATACTTTGTAAAGTATTCTACAAATGATAATAATACATTCCGAAAATTTCAGAAAGATTGGAAAAATGTGATATTTTTGATAAAAGTTAATATAAAATGGCATATAAAACATATAGTACGTTAAGTAGATTATTCAGTAAAACAGAAGGTAAAATATCTAAATTAGAAAAATCAAATATTGTTTATAAAATTCCATGTAAGGGAAATAGTAATGAAATAAACTCAGAACCAGATAAATTCGATATAAATCAAACTTCAAATATAGTAATTCTACTTCAACACAAAAATTAGCATAGTCACTACATTATCGTGATTCAAACCATTGCCCAAATTTTGAAAAGATATCAATCTTAAATACTGAGATTAAATATAAACGTAGATGTATGTTAGAAATGCTACAAATAATTAATGTTCCATTAGAAAAAAGAATTAATTTTAAAGCTGATACTAATAGCGTAGCACAGAACTATAGGCATTTAAAAATAGGTTTAGAAAATAGATTTGGAGTTATTCAAAATTAATATATTAAAATTTCGAACTTTTTGTACCCATTTGAAAGTGACCTAAAGCTTGATAATAAAAATAAAAAAACTACATTGTTTATACATAAACTTCTAAAAACAAATTGAGAATTGCATAAGCAAAAGTATAAGCTGTGAAATTTATGGAATACACAACAAACATGTTTATTCGATATGAATCTATTTTATTTTTCTACCTTTATACAATTAGTGTACAGTTTGTATACAATAAAAGTACACAGTAAGGCCTTATTAAATTCGTTTTTTGGGAGTTTATGTATAAGCAAAGAAGTTTTGTTATTTTGAAATTAGGTTAAACTCCACAGATGATTTGGTGTTAGACCGAACGAATTGCAGGTACATAGACATACATGACCAAACAACATACAAAGCATTTAATAAATTTACTGAAACAATATCTCAATTAAATTACAATTAAATGCTTTATTATTTTTATTCTGAACAATTTATTGATCCTCTTTTAGTTTCTATTTAAACTTATAAATTGTATTACAATGTTTATTATTTTAGTTTATGTCCTACGAGTGTCAAAAATTAAAAATATTAAATTAAAGAACTGCATAAACATTATAATTGCAAAACCCTTTAAGAATTGTATTACAAAAATTGTAGAGTTATGAAATAAATAAAATTGTTCTATACGTTGCGGCCTAACTATCGTCCTATGTGCCTGTATTTCATTGCTTCTTACTCCAAATCATCAGTAGACTTAAAATTTCAAAAGATGCAAAACGTTCTAACAGCACAAACTCTCAAAAACTATTTGAGAAATACAAAAGAAAAAGCATAGCAGACTTAGTTAAGTTTTAAATTTTAATTTAGTTTTATCCACACTTTTTAAAATACAGATTATTAAAAACATGAACAAATAGTTAACGGAAGACAAGAATAAGAGTATATAATAACACAAATTTAAAAATAAAACTTATATTAAATCAATTAATATTATTTATTTGAGATTTTCTACCAAATAATGTATTATTAAATTTGTTGGTGAAAAAGCATCGGCCATTACAAACTACAGCTTTGATCTATTTGGTGCCTGTGAGTCTGAAGATCGTGGGTTTTATTCCCACACAATCCTGGATGTATATTTATAAAATTTCTTAACTAATCTAATGCTTTTATTTAATGTCTTGTATACTTTATCTGATTTACAGTTAACGTTTTGATAGTTATTTCTCCGTTTATTCTAGCTGCAACTATTAAAATACAAGTTTTGAGATTTACATTTGATTTTGCGTTAATCTTGTGATATAAGTAAGATCATTTTGATCGTTTGTTGTTGGAAAATCGCATGCAGAGTAAAATAGCTAATCGAGAAATAATAGCTTGTTGTTTTGTTCATCTCTAACTTCATTTGAAATACTATATGGCTTCTAATGCTAAAGTCGGAGAAATTGTGCTTGTAATCGCAGTATCCATATTTTTGTATTATTTCTTTTGGGTGTCAATTTTGCCTTTTATGCTTATAGACGAAGGTAAGTAGTATTTTATTTTATTAGCAATAAAACAACTTATTCCACACATGTGAACCAATACAATATTTTTTTTAGTTACTTTATTAACAAAGTTCAAAGTTGTTATCGCATTTACCATATTCAATGTTAGACTGAAATTATTTTATATATGTACATACATATGTATATATTTTCTAAGCCAATTCTAATAATAGTATAAAGCAAACATCTGAATCGAATACAATATCAGCATTGCTTCACGATTTACAGATTATTATCAATAGCATGTTTGTGACAAGGCACAGTGGACGATGCGCAAGTTTGAACACGCGTAATTATTTTTCTGTACGAATATAGACTTTTTTTGAGAAAATTCATATCATGACCATAAAAGTTTGGTGAGTAGTTCGAAATCGTTGCACGCCATTGCTTAGAAACACTACAATTTTATAGGTTAGGTTGTACAGCTTGCTAATTTTGATTAACAAATCCGGCCCACGTGGGTCCTATTGTGGTACTTGAAAACATCACAAATACCCAAGGTCGTCGGCGGGAATCGAACCCACGACCTCTGTACTAATAGGGTAGCATCGTTAACAATCAGCCACTGCGGCACCTTTTCATATGTCTGATAAAAAATTATATCTTTAACTAACATTAACTGAAACCATTTTGGTATTTTACAGAAGGAAACAGGTTTATTATTGTCATTATTTTTATGATCGGCGCCACTGTGAGATTATTTTAAACTGATAATAATTTCGTAATTAGAATATTTAAACATTTTTATTTTATTGTTAACAGGCAACTTGATACATTCGTTCTTCCCACCGCTGGAGTACGCTTTTATATTGCCCGTCATATTTGGTGTGATATTTTTGGGTGGCATTGTTGTTTTTACTCTGTATCATATTTGGGACTTTATTAAGACGAGGCAAACAAATTAAACACATAAAAAATAAGCAAAAGAAAATTAGAACAGATAAGCAACCGCCAGCTGTAAGAAAAACCATTTCGGATTACGAAATAATGCCTCAGTGGTTGGTAATTGGAATTTCGGGAGTAACGTGTGGCGGCAAAACATCATTGGCACACAAGTTACGGGAATATTTTCTGAATCAGCGCAATGTTCAATTATGGAACACTCCGTATACCATCAAGGACGTCCAGCTAATTTCACAAGATGATTATTTCCTACCTGTTGATGATTTGAGGCACAAATGGGTCGAACCATTGAACGCAATCAACTTTGAACTTATTACTTCCCTGGATATGAAGCAAATGATTTCCGACATAACGTGGACTATGAAAGGTCGTTATTTGGCCGGGGAACAAATGGATAATTTTGATTTTTCCAACGAAATTTCTGCATATAGTGGCAATTATGAACACTTTACAGATACGCAAAATCAATTGATTGGAGGTTATCAACCAACACATCTCAGTAATATCCAAAACTTGGCTACCAAATCCCAACAAAATAAACATCATTACAGCCACCATCTGCAAAGCCAACATCATAGTAATATAAGTAATCAGAATCATCAAAATATGGCACACATTATGCGTGTAAATTCGCAATTAGTTACACAAATCCGCGATAACAAGATTAATATTCTAATAATTGAAGGCTTTATAATATTTAATCATCCCGATTTGATTACTCTATGTAATATTAAATTTCATTTCCATTTGCCGTATGAAAAGTGCTTCGAGCGACGGCGCAAACGCACCTATGATCCCCCAGATGTCACTGGCTACTTTGAAATGTGCGTGTGGCCATATTACGAAAAGAACTTTATGGATTATCGGGACCGGAAGGATATAACATTTTTGAACGGCGAAATAAGTAAAGAAAAAATTTTTAATTTTGTTCTACAGCGTATTATTCAGTATTTCGATGAGCGATGTGATATGGCTTGCCCACCGCCGCACAAACTTTTAGGAATTCCAAGTTGCAGTAATGGCAATGTGAGAACCAGCCCCATAATGCAAACCTGTCCTATGGAACAGTAGTAGGCAAATGTGTTATTTGTTTACCTTCATAGCAAAATCATACAGGGGCCAAATTACCGCATTCGATATCGACCGAAATTTCAATACATTTTAAATACAAATTTCGATCGATATCGAATGCCGTAATTTGCCCCCAGCTTTACATTTCGAAGATATACACAAAGGAGGACTTACTTCAGAAAGTGTATACATACGATTATGTCAATCGCATGGGTTATTTTGGAGTTGGGGGAAAAATATATATGTATCATTTTGATGCTTTACTTTAGTTTTAAAATAAGTTTTGTTGAATTGCCGCTGCACATGCACGTTAATTGTAAATATGTACAGATTTTTACTATAATATTTGTTTCCAAAGTACATGTGCATGCTTACATAGTATGTATGTAGTATGTGCAGCAATTGTATGAATATGTATAGATTAAGGAAGTGCACTACCAAAAATACGATTGAAGTTTCTTAAATACAGATAAGGCGCATATAAAAGCCTTAAGGCTTTAAATGTTTTTCAAACCTGGCTTTATTGGTACTGTTATATAAATATTATACATAAATGTAGTTATAGTTACTAATTTAGAAAATTATTATGTTGATATGAAGTTAAAATCGAATATACTCTATATTTTTTTTATAATGGTGATGAACACCCAGTGTTACAAACATGTACATATTATTTATATCATATTAATTTATTTGAAAAGAAAAGGATGTGAATAAAATTAAAACAAACTCGTGAACGTTTTCTATTTTTTTTTATCTCAGTAGTTGCCGGCCTAATTGATTTTTTTACTTTTTGCTTAAATTGCCACGTCGACTTCCATTCAAAAACTATATTTTTTATACCCTCCAAAAAAGGGTTGCAGGATATATTCGCTTTGTTATTCTATATGTAACGCAGCGAAATATTCCTCTAAAACACCATATTTTTTAAACAAATGAGATTGAAGTTCTGCTGTTTATTCTTCCTTTTACTTTTTCTCTATTACCAGTATTAAATTTTCTGCCGGTATATCATTCCTATTAATTTTTATACCATGTAGTTTTTTATTGTAACCCTTATGTAGGTTTAAAAAAGGTAAAATCAAATGCGATGGGTTATGATAATATCTCTCTTAAATTAATAAAAATTATTTACCCTCTCATTAATAGACATATTGTACATATTTTTAATACAGCATTAATGACGTCTAAATATCCAAGCTTATGGAAGATTGCTAGAGTAGTTCCTATCCGCAAAAAGGGGTCTGGTAGTGGTCTAGATAACTTTAGACCCATTAGTATTTTACCTTGTTTGTCTAAAATTTTTGAAGTAGTTTTAAAGGGGCCCGATAATGGATTATTTAACTATTCATTCCCTACTCAGTAGAAGTCAATTTGGGTTTCGACCTGGTGGTAGCACATCATCCCTTCTTCTTAACTTAACAGAATGCATACGTCAGAACTTCAATGAAAAAAGAATCTCCACCTTAATATCGCTCGACCTAAGCAAGGCGTTTGACACAGTAAATTATAATTTTCTAGCTAAAAAACTTTCGTTGGATTTCAAATTCTCTTCCGTGTCATGTAAGTTTTTATATTCATATTTATCCAATAGGAAACAATTCGTTTGTGTGGATGACAAAAGGTCTACTTTATTGGATTGCTCTAGTGGTGTACCTCAGGGATCAATTCTTGGCCCTCTGCTTTTCCTATTATACGTGAATGACTTCGCTAGCTTTATTGGCTCGACATATTGTAAAACGTTTCTTTTTGCTGATGATATCAATCTTCTCTTTGATGGAGATATCACCTTCTTGGATTGTCATGAGGCCACTATTAATCATGTCCTGTCTTTGACTTATAATTGGGCAATTAAAAACAAACTGGATTTTAATACATCTAAGACAAAAGCGCTTACTCTTGTACTTTATAATAATTATGATTTATCATCTATTAATATTACATTTAATGGTGTTAATGTACCGCTCGTAGATAAATTAAATTGTCTAGGATTGACTCTTGATAGGTATTTATCGTTTAATAACCATATTTCTAATATTGTTTCTAAAGTTAATGGTATCCTCAGAACGTTTTATAGTTTTAACTCAAATTTACCCAGGAAAGCAAAATCATATCTGGCATGGTCTTATGACGCATATCTACTACTGTCTTGATGTATACAGTGGATGCACATTACATAATCTTCGACGCGTAAGGCTAATTTTTAATCGTATAGTTAGGTATGTCTTCGGTCTTCGTATATCTGTACATATTTCAGAATATGTCAATCTATTTTTAAAGTCTTCTTTTAACGACTTCGTTAAAATGAGAACTCTTCTCACCCTTTATAATATTATGAGGTCCGATTCAAATCCATGCTTGAAACAAATATTTCAGTTTTCGAGGTCAATTCGTAATCCTCAACTAATCATTCCTCATATACGTAACTCTGTATATGAAAAATCTTTTGTAGTGAGAGCATGTAGGCTCTTTAATGATTTGCCTACTGAACTACGAAGACTTGACCATTCTTTTGCCAGTTTCAAACGTATGCTGTATGATGTTTTTTGAATTAATTATACTAGATATTGTATTTTCCTCCCGTACCATGTTAATGTCCAACTTGGAATGTGAATTTCTACTTAATTTTATTTTTCTTCCAATGAGTTTTAGTATTACTCGTATATATATTCATATATAATAATAGATATATAAATGTTTGTGTATAAAAAATATTATCATACCTTTCGTTATTTTTGTATCCAACTTTATTAATCATATATGGCCCTATGGGCTCGATTAAATGAAATAAACAAATAAATAAAAAAAAATAGTTCGGCCTTTCAGGCTTTATTATTACTGAATTGCAAATAAATAAAGTATATATATTCTTGATCAGTGATGAAATCTGAAGCTATTTAGCCATCTCCGTCCGTCCGTCCGTCTGTGAAAATCGCGATACAGTCCCAACGAAGAGTCAGACCCTTGAAATTTGGTTTGAGATAAATTTTGAAGGATTGCACAGCTAAATTTCGTAAATGGACAGAATCGGGCCGAGCGGAAAAAGTTCCCCTAAAAAGGACTAAACCAATCTCTAAACCCAAAAATTCTTTTTGTAATTTTGCTAAGCAAATGATATATTTTTATTTACTTTTTTTTAACACAGCCCGCGAAGCGATTTACTTGTGTGCAGAAAACACCCAGTATCTTCGGCTGGCATGATACCCACGACCATTGGACTGATAGGCTAGAATTGTTATCCATCAGCGTTGAACTTGAAAATCTATTTTTGGGTTATATGGAAAAATATTGTAAAAATATATTAAACAAATTGTATTAATTAAGTTTAAATTCCTCGAAAATTGAATTGTTACAGCAGTATTCACAAAAAATAAAGTAGACTTGATCAATACTTTAAAATAAATTTTCTATGAAATTTTTATTTTAAAGCATACTTGAAGTACATATTAATTTTTGTGAATACAGCAGTTAATCTTTTATGACGAAACTGAGATGTTCACTGATCTCTATTTGCCCTAGCCCCATATTTTTCCCTAAATGACCCTATCAAAAAAACATTTTTTTTCTACACTTAATTACCTCAAAAATTTACTTTTTAGTGTTTTATCCCGGAGTGACAACAATAAAATAGTTTTTATTTACTAAGTATTTTTTAGGATATTTAAGATTAGACTCGGTCGAATATTACATTCTTTCTTGTTATATGTATTTAGTTTAGCAATTTTAAATAAACAATAGCCCTATTCACAGTCTTGTGCAAATCGTCGTGCATCAGTGCCTTTGCAAATTGAGAGAGTATTCGAGTATTCGCATTTTCAATGTATTTTGTTGGTCTAAAGTACAACTATTTTACAAACGCAGTGATGCAAGACTATTTGCACAAGACTGTGAATAGGCCTTATTTATTTGTCTTATTTGATTGCTGATTGTTCGACCTTTTAGATTTATTTATTTTTAATTTAATTGTCGATATATCGATAATAAATTTCATATTGCAACCGTGAATTATTTTTCTTTTTCGAATAAAAGAATTTTAAAGTCTTGTTCGAATAATTGATCGAATAAATAAATCATTTCATTCTAATGATATAATCTTCCTTATCCTGTAACTATTGGTCTACGCCATGTCAAGAAAACAGCAAAAAGACGACACTTACGTAAGCCTTTTTTCAACAATTGACTACTTTTAACAGCCTCTTGCTATTTCTTTGTCCTTGGAGAATAGTCGGATGCTATCAGCAATAGTTCATTGTTGCCCCACAAGGAGCGCGTATGTATCATGTTTTGCTATTTTTCATAGTTGTGTTAGAACACCGAAAATATGTTAGAAAGTACACAGCGTTATTGCGCGCTAACTTAAAAAAAAGCTATAAGCAAAAGAAGACACTAATTAAACAATAGAAACAGAGCAAATTTTTAAATTGCATATCTTAACAAATTTGTTTCATTATGTTTGTTTTTCTTCAAATAGAAAGAAAGCATGTCAATGCCCCTTATTCTAAAACTATTTGTCAACGTCACGTCAAGACAATATTTAAAAATGGGACACTTACATACTCCCTGTTTGCAACAATTAACTACTTCTGACAGAGACTACTCTCTGTGGCGTTAAATACAGCAAGAAGTTGTTAGAAATTGGTAATTGTTGAATAGAATGAGTACAGAAGTGCTCTAATTTTGATATTGTCTTTACGTGACGTCGACAAACAGAATAAGGGAGATTATGCATCATTTTATCTGTCCTTCATAGTGCAGTTCGTTAGTCTCAAGTAGAAAGTATATAAAGTTACACAATTTTAACTTTACAGGAGAATATAAAAGCATAACAGAAATTGTATTAATCACAATTAGAAGTTGAAGAGACGTTAGGAACTGTTATAAAAGGTGGATGTACTTTATAAATTAAAATATTCTTGAAACAAAAAATTTAATGAAACAATATAAAAATGAAATCGTCATGAAAACAAGATTGCATTACTTTACTTTTCCAGAACACAATCCATTTTGTATTGGAATATAAAACATTTTGGACTTGAAGTATTCTTTAAAACATAATTTTCATGAAAAAATAATTTTAATACACTATTCAAGTCCACATTATTAGTTATGAATACGGCACTAATTAGGAAAAAATATTTTCGAATTTCTAAATTTTTATTTTAGTACTCTCGTTAGTTTAAAATATAATTTGCTTTCACAATTAAAATAAATATCAAAATAAGTCACGAATGTAATACTCTTACGCATAGAAAATGTAATTAATATCATATACAAAATTTATATCTATAAAAACTAAGCACTACAACTAAATGTAAAAAAAGAGTACATAATTAAGTTGAGAAAATAATAAAAAAAAACTAATAAAATATTTTTAAACATGTGATAGTTATCATTGAAGTTATCACTCCCATAAGGGTATGCTTTATTTTGACAAAGTGTATTCAAGTGAACATCGCTTCTTTGATTTATTTAAGAAGTTGAAATTTTTAGTTGAATAGAAAATGTTTGCCCTTCAATATATATTTGCAAATTTTTATGGAGTACAGTGTTTTCGAAGCCACTGAAATATTTACTAGATCCGATATTGGTGGTGTTGGTTTTTAAATTACTAAATAAAAAACTTCTTATGGAGTGGGTGTTCTAAATTTCCTACGGTTGATCAATTTCTAGTATGTTGTTGTTGCTTATGTCATTTAACTGCAAAATATGTTATATATTATGTAAGCTGAAATGAAAGTATAAAACATATTCTTTAATTATTTATGTACATATATAATGTTGCTTAAATAAAATTCTATATAAATGCAAACGTAACCTGCCATTTTTTTAAATTTTGTAGGACGAACAAAAAACTATGTACCATTTCTTCTCTTAATATTTTTCTTCTCTCTGTTAGCTTTATATAGCAACTTTTATCGGACTTGGCTCATTGGCTGTTAGCAAATTGCCAACTTTGCCTTCTTCAACGAATATGAATTTCACAAATAACATAACTGTGATTGTGAAAGGTTTAAAAAATATTTCTAATTTGTAATAAAAAATGTATATATCAATCTCTTTTTGTAGCTAAAACAACGAGATATTTTAAAAGAGTTTTCCAACTGGAGATGGAGCACAAAATTTACATACACACAACTAAAAGTACATATTTTGTTATTTCGGTCTATGATAATATCAAATGCATACTTTTCCAATCAACTATGGATTTAAAGAGCTTCGATCTTTAAATTTGCTCATAGTGTTAATAAAGTCTTAAAACAGTTTTACAGCTTGCCTAGATAAATTGTATGGGATTTTTATTACTAGTGTTTGCTTCATAAAGTTAAATACTATGAAAGATTCAAAATGAATGTAATTCTTACATTTTATATTGCCAGCTTTAGAGGGCATCCCAATTAGTTTGATTGTTGTATACTTCCTCTTCCAACCAAAGTGTATAATTTGCTTTAAAATAGTCTGTCAATTCAACTTTTCGGTCCCACCATCCAGAATGGCCAAAGAATGCAAAATCTGAATGTGTTAGAATTTCGTCACTTGGAAAGCCTCCTTCTATGCCATAATCTTGCAACTGTCCTCCAACTGCCGACGCAATTCCATTGCCTGTTACACCCGATGTATAGCCAACTCCACCACCCCCACTGCCATCAACGTTTGCGCCAGCAACATTGCCGGAGGACGAGTTATCAGAATTATTGGCAGAGTTGCCATTGTTGCCACCTGCTCCACACTTTTGTGTAGCTTCTGGATACCTTCTCAAATTAAATCGATCAACACATGCTCGTAAAGTGCATTCCTCAGCTTGAAAATCCCACGGTCGTGATTCCAAATCATTACCAAATGCCCAGTCATCATTGAGTCTATGACGGACTTTTGAGTAAATAGCACTCATTGTCTTCATATTCGATTTGCGCCATTGCCGGCCCAGATATTTAGTTTGCATTTTCAGTAGTTTTAAAACATACAATTGCATCATTGCATGCCGAACCTTGAGCGTCTTTTTAAGAATCGGCGCTGATTTGAAAACGACTAACATCATGACACGTGAATGTTTCCACTTAATAAGCTTATTTAATATGCGAAGCAGATTGATACAAGAAAACACATTTCGCCAAGAATATGGCTTATCTGTCACATCTCCACTATAAACGAAACTTTCACCTGACAAATCTGGTTGCTCACCAATCACACACGACGGAAAATCCAATAATGGAATTGTGTTCTTCATGCTCACGAATTCAGTAATGTCTTGGTTAAAAAACTTCAACACTAGCGGAATACAATTAGCAAACACTAAATGTTGCGACATGAATTCGAACTGGTAGATATGATTAAGTTTGAAGTGCTTCAAGTATAGAAGTATTATAGCTGAAACTGCTTTAACAATTATCTCCTTATGGCGACCCATGTCAACGGTCAGTTTCGTAGATTGTATAGCCGTAAGAGGCATTTTCTTAGGCAGTACATCGGCCATTATATTGATACTTTCTGTTTTCGATTTGGAAGTTGGTGAAGCAGCCAACAAAACTTTAAGCAGTGCTATCATATACTGGGGCAGATTGGGCAATATGGACTGATAAAGAACTTCCGCTGGAGTCATTACAATTTCATCCTCCTGTGTTGAAATGGGATTGCGAGCAATTTCTTCCTCCTTCTTTATTTGAATATCAGCAAGGCTTACGTACATGTGACGTCTTAGCGTTTCCACACCTTCATGTATGGGCTGTGGTAAGCCAGCTAAGCTTTCATGGTCATCAATTAAAGAATAACCAATGAATTTGTTTCGAGATATATCTAAGAACTGGTCAATATCCTTCTGGCGCACTTTTGGAGTCCATGGTAAGCATGTAGTAATTTGTGGTGCTTGCACGGACGGCTGCGCACTATAACTTGGCAAATTATTTGGATTTGCGGTTGTTATACCAGAGGTTGATGTAGACGACGAAGGATCTTCGAAAGTTCGATAGTAGTCATCCTCACCATTTTGATTACCTCCATTACCACTCCCATTGCCAGAACCATTATTTCCACCGTTTGGTGCGTTTTCATTGCCTGGTGTTAACTCCATGTCCATCTGCTCTTGCTCATCTAAAAATCTTTGTTTCATTAGAGATCTCCTGAATGCGTTACGCTTTAAATTTTGATTGTCCAAATAGTCAGCTGCAGTAGCAGGTGGCGAGCTAGCCCGCATGCATTTTGTTACTTCAAGGGTATCTTCCGATATCGGTTGCAAGCCTGCCTTGACCCGATATTCGTTTTTTAGATTCTTAAGAACTTCCATGCCTCCCAAACCCATCAAAGATATTTTCCATAATAATAGAACCACTTTTTTCATTGGAAAATGAGGAGCAGCACCACTACAGAAACGGGTTATCATTCCAAGAAGCTTTACTGATAACAGTTCTCCATCTGGCAGTGGACTATTAATATCTTGAATAAATGACTCTGCTAAACTTCGGTAGTCCTCGCTGTCTTTGTCCTTTTCATTGCGGATAGTTTCGGTAATCGTGTATAAGACTGACAAAATTACACGTAAATCAGCCGAATCAGCTAGGGTGACATTTGTAATTTTAACTGCCACTATATCAGGAGAACAAGCGCTTTCGATCTCCATATTTAGCAAATCAATGAACGAGGAAAAAACTCCTAGTTCATAGAGAACGATAACATTGTCCCTTGTGTTCACATGTTGTTCTTCATCGGACTGAACTTCCGCCCAGCATCCTTGAGCCAAATACAAGATACATCTGGCAGCCTGCATGCGGAGCGTGCGATTCGATACCTCTAGTTGATCAATTAACTTCATAACAATACTTCTTTGTGCTTTGGTGTCTTGTTTTTGCCAGTTGGGTGGTAAATCATACATTTCCATTTGGTCTTCGAATGCTTTAACATTCTGCTGGAACTCGCTAAACTCCGTATAACTGTATAATTCAGCAATTTCATTTTGATAGGTATCGATGTCTGCATAAACAAAATCCAAATCTGGCCCATCACAGTTAGCATCCGTATCGTGTGTATCCTGTTCGAATGAATTGTTTATCGATGAGAGCATCATTTTGTTAGGGTGTCCTTATTTTACTTGCACAATATAGTATAAAATTAATTTCCTGATGAAAGGTTTCCCGAGTTCGAATGAATGTCACTCTGAGACTATCTTATTGGAAAGAATAAATTTTAATTAGGACTTTGTATCGACTTCTTGTTTACACAGGCTGCACATTATTGCATTACATTTGTGTAATAAAGGTATATTAAAAAATAAAGTAATAAAAATATTTTCTTATTTAAATTTTTCCAATTCCAGTTCAACAAAAAAATCACAGAATATGAAAATAGTAGGTATTCACGTACAGACAAACAAGCCGGTCGAAATATTGGCGGCGGCGTTACTTAATGAGTAAATTAGGCGACAAATAATTTAACTCTTGTGCAATTCTCTTGACCATATCTACGCGTCAATACCACATTAATACAATAAAAAAATTTGTAAATACATCTAATAAGACCACGAACACGGAGATTTATAATATTGCAATAATGCAAAGAAAATGCAATAAAAAAAGTTCAAAAAACAGTAGTAGAACAACAAAAAAAAAAACTAAACAACACATGCAATTGTGTTTCATACCATAAATAACTTTTGGCAACATGAAAACATAGATGCCGATGGCGCAACCTTGAAAAAACCATCTGTAGGCTTGCGTTTACCTTTTTATTGGGCTTTGAAAACGCTTTGTCATTGGTAATGCCACAGTTGGAGCATTTTCCATTTTACCGGGTATTTTACAATCCGACTGGGAATAATGATGGAAAGGAAGAAAATTTGGAGAATTTTCAAAGTATAATTTCATTCAAGAAGATGCTTATTCACTCATCTCAACAAACGTTAACTTCCTATTTATCACGAAAAAATTATAATAATAATCGCATTTAAGGGCACATAAATACAATTTTTCGCTAAATTTCAGATTTTAACGACACTATATTGTTATCATTTGAAATCCTTTGCAGCGGTCTTGTTGCATGTGCTAATTTTATTCAAAAATTAAAAAACTATTTACTGTCATTACATATTTTACACAATATGACGATAATATGTTACAGAGGCTGTATATTACATATCTTAGGAGACAAATCAGATTTCGTTCGGTAATTGTAGGGGAAACAGATTTTTTTTTCATTATATAGGAAACTTCAAAACTTTTTTCTGGCATCACTGTTATTATTATCACCGAATTTTGTGAATAAACTTTGTGGTGCTGTTTAGAAATTTGATTCAAGTTGAAAAAGTCTTGTATTTACATTATTAACTTATATTAAAATACAGAAAAGTAATAGTGAGTACTGAAATCATTAACTTTTTATTATTATTAATTATCGTGATGAGAAATAAAGATTTTAAAATGAATGATGTCAGCAGCAAAGTTCCTAGCCTTTGTTGCCGGTATTAAAACCGACTAATGTTTTGGACTTTGCTCCATTTATGGATATATATATATATATACATATGTATGGATATGTATATTATGTGCCTATTTTAAATAAATCTTTGCTAGTGCACATCCCAATAAGAATAATTAAATGCATAGTTTTTGAGTTATGTGCTATATACATACATACAAAAATACAAAATTTCACCACAAAAGCGGTAGTGTAGTAGGTGTAAAATCGTATTTGACCAATTCTAAGGGATGTCATTTGAAGACTGTTGAAAAAAAATATTCTAAATGCGCAAATTAGCAAAATCGACTTAAAAATGTTTAACTCGTCAAGTGCCAGTATAGTTCTTGTACAATTTGAAATCAATATGTGCGCTAGTTAAATGTGAAATTTATTAAAATATAAATGTTATATAATGAACACCGGCAAACACCGGCATAGATACATACATTAAATATTTTTATTCATATATATTTTCTAACAGATCAGAGTAGACGACAGTCTTAGAGGGAAATCAAGGTACCTTGGAGGGAAATTTAGACGGTTTATTTGCATGTGTATAGCAGTGACTCAAAATACCGATTTTGAAATGGTACTGAGCCTTAACTAAAAAACTACTTCTTTCACCTTAATGGTAATTTTTCAAGAATAAAAGTGTGAAACAATAGGGATTCTTAATAGTCACATAAAGAAAAAATTTTTGAAATTTTAATTTATATTTTATTATATTAATTGTTTTGGTCAAATATATTTGGAGTTCGGATTACTCTTCACTCTAAATATGGAACTTCCGGTGTAGTTATTAAATTAAATGTCATGAGCGTACTGAGGCGTTTTGAGAATGAAAAAGTACAGAAAATTATATAATTGTACTGGATTTTTTATTTTTATTTTAATAAAGTTTATTAGTATTCAAAATACTTTTCAATATCCATGTTCAATTTTACAATTTCCATTATATGGTCTGTAACAAAGTTTTACTACTTTTTGCGATATAGAAGCAAGAAGAGTTCCCTCTAACTGAATAAATTTTATTTTAAAATTGCTCAATTTCGGTTCCGTTATAGATAAACTAAAATCGTCATTCATCTTCTTTAGTTGATACAATTAAAAGATTTACAGAGAAAATCTTTTTGGAAAGATTTTGATATTCAATTTTATGCTCAAACTTTTTAAGATAATCTCTACAAAATTTTTATTTCTATGGTTTTGATGAAACTTGACTCCAATGTTTATAAAACTTGTTTTCTATTACATCTACTTTAATCTAAAACTCACCTTATGTAAATATATGTTGTATATGTATATGCGTACATAGTAATATTTTACAAAAATTTAGTTAGTTAGTTTATAATATTTATCATTAAATTTATTTTTTAATAAACTACAATGTAGTGGGAAATCCGTAGTAAATAACTCAGGTACTTTGCTTTTCTATAATTACATTAGATATATTTTTTCGTTACTTACACAATATTTGGAGATACGTTTCTTCTTATCGCTAGTGATAAAAGATCATACATCATATTCATTGGACCATGTCTCCCAAAACTAGTAATTGTAACGTACATATACATATAAGTTCTTTATTTGAATTGTGATCTTCTACCAAAATATCGAAATATAGAATTATATAAATGTAATACTGGCGGTACTTTTATAAATGTAAACTGTAAATAAACACAAAATACAAATAAATCGTTTTATCGTGGGTTAAGTATGTCTATATGCCTGCATTTCAATGGCTCTTATACCAAGTCATCAACAGACTTCTAAAAGTAACAAAACCTGAGATTGAGTAGGCTATGAAATTTTTAAAACCATATCAAACATGTTCTACTACAATTAAGGACTAATTCATAAAAACATATTTAAATGTTATAACCAAGGCAACTTTTTTTTTTTTGTTATAACCAAGGTAACTTTTGACAATGAGTTGCTTCGTAAATAACAGACAGCTGCTCTAGTGAGGGTACCTGTTTAATCTGCCTTGGTTATAACTTTCTCAAAAAATAAAATCAACACTAAAGAATTCAATGACATATGTATGTATTTAATATATATGTACATGTTGCTTGAAACAGATCGTTAAGCAATTTCTTTAAAGTTAACCAATAATTAAAGTTATGGTGTTTTCTTTTCTACAAACATGTTACATATTTTTGCTTTTTTTCCTAAAAGTTTCCAGTTAAGCTCAGTTTTAAAAAAAAGTTTATTTTCTTAAGTGAAGGTAGAAAAAAGTGGTAAAAACAACATTAAAAAATATTTCGAATTCGATACTGGGGAAATATTTGCGAAAATTTCTGGCACATTACAATTATGCAATTCATTCAAATACTTAAGATTCTTTTCGTTTCGTAGATATACTAGATTAATTGCATACAGTTTATGTTTGAAAGACTTACACCGTTTCCAAGAGCAGTTTCCTCCAAATATATATTTTCCGTTTTATTTTAATATATATTTTTTTATTGTTTGTTAAATTTATAGATACTGTCAAATCAATATAATTCGATTGTGGGGAAATGACTACCAAAACGCAGTTTATAATTGGAGCACTTATTATTGGCTTGGGATCGTACTACTATTTTCCTAATGTAATAAAATTTTTGTATTATAAAATTTTTATTTATTTTTGTATCATAACTAATCCCAGGGCCCTGAACTAATCCACACAGGAGATAAAAAAAGCTTGCTATTATTATTTTAAATTTTAGTAATAACTTTATTTCAAATCTGTTAAAATGACTATTTGAACAACGCTGTTAAGACAAACGATCATTTCAATACGGAAAAAGAGGCACAACACAAAAATACATTTGCTGGGTCTCAATTGTGATTGATAATTGATGTTGACAAATAGTTACAGAATAAGGGGGATTATATTATATACAGGTCAGATTATGTATACTTTTTTGTGTTACATATTTTTTGGAAAAAAAAATCGAAAAATAATCTCAATAAGCAATGACCTATCGAATCACAGATGTTTTCTTATTTTGTTTTGAAATATTTTATTTTTCGCGTTCCCGTATTCCACTTCTCATGTTAATCATTAAGTATGTGTATTCCGGTTAAATATGTATATTATATGCGATTAAATTTGTTTGTAATATTTTTTTTTCTGATAAATACATGCATTCACATGTATATAGATATTTATGTTCGTGTATGTACATATGGATATGTTTATATGTGTATAAGAAATGCAACATGCCAACTCCTAAAATACCTTGAAATATTTGTGCTTTTATTTGTTTACAATAAAAAGCATTACTTTTAGTTCAACGCACATTTTTTTATTCAACTGAAACACAAATTGTTTCAAGTTCATCTCAGTATGGAACAGTTGACCTTCCGGCGGGCAAATAAAAATGTTCTTGTCATAGCAGCATACATACATACATATTTTATTTATTTTTATTATAAAGTGTTAACAGTATAAAAAACAAAATACATATACATACATATGTACATATTAAGATTTTGAAAAACAACTTTTTTTCTCTATTTCCAACTTAATTATATAAAATAAATACAAATATATATGTATGTGATTTTAATTTTGTTTCCATAATTATTTAAATTTTATTGTATATAAAAGAATAAATGCGATAAAGACTAAGGGCCTAATTCATGAAAAATATTTTATGCTCATAACCTTGTTCTCAATTAAGCAATTTATAAACATAAATAATTTTTTATGAATTAGGTATTAAGATTTATTTCAAGTCAGAATTTCAAACAGTGCTAAACTTAATCATTTACATATACCTAGGGTAACCAAACTTCGGCCCTTCGGTGACTTTCTAAAAAACATTTTTATTTTGAGTTGTGACTCTTTATGATTTAGAGTGCGATATTTTTTTTTTTTTTTTTAGGAGTAGGACCAGCGCTCAGGGGATGACCCCTATATATGCAATGCATTGCGCCAGAACTGAAAACGAGGGGATAGTATTGAGGGTACAGATTAGGAAAGATGAGAAGATAGACAGTTTTTTTGTAGCTATTTCAACCTTTTACTTCGCCGGCTAATTTTTTTTGCTACAGGGCCGACGAAGGTGAGTGCTGTTACTCCGCTTTTGTTTTAGTACATGATGGTGTCAGTCGCTGCCAATTATGTTCAGTGACCAGTGACTATTCCTTTATCATTGAAACAGGCTGGCAACAACTAACACAATCACGCACTAATGCGTGACTCAGCGCGGGCTCGAACACACGACCCTCCGCTTCATAGTCTCGTGTTCTACTACTTCAGCCAACAGCACCCACCCACTTTATGATTTAGAGTGCGATATGTTACACGAAAACAGCTGAGCAGCAAATTTCTAAAAAAATACCCGCTAGTCTACAGAAACAGGCCCCTGGTATGAATTCGCCTTGCTCCCCACAATATTAAATTCATACACACGTACATATTTCAGTATGTGTGTGTGTACATAAGTTGCATTTTTTGCCCATGTTATTAATACAGTAATCACATTCTATTTATTTTCAGCTGCAATGCTTTCCAGCAATTTAATGACATGTATTAAGAATACAATATTTTTTTGTGGCAGAAATAATATAAGTCACAGTTATAGGCATCAATTGCTTAATAATGGCCATTACAAACAATTGCAGCAATCACAACTACAAAAACAATGTAATACCTACTCGACTTTGTGTCCTCGTATACATTCAATCAATAGGACTCGCATTTGCTTAGTGCTCATACCATTGACCAGCGTTAGTTGCACAGCGCATACTTCAGCGACCTCTAATTCGAAAGCAAATAGTGATAACGATGTGAGTAATTGAAATTGAAAAGAGTGCAACAAGTGTAACTTTAAGCGGGGTCAAGTATTTTGTAATGTTTAGTTTGTCATATAAAACAAGAATTTTTTCCCAAAAAATGCTACAATTTCCCGTAATGGGTGTCAAAACAGAATTTGGTGCTTTATTGCTTATATGTATAACATTGCATGTGAGCGTTTATCTATGAAATGCTTTTCCTAACTATAGTTTCTAACATATGTACATGCATTTAACGATTTCCTTTAAATCTTACCATGTAAATTGTCTGAATAAACACTGCAATTCTTAACAATAACAGGACTAATACCAGACAGTCACAGAAACTCAGCGATTTTTGAGAATTTTTTAAACTACATACACACATATCGACGGTCACAACTAGAAAGGGCCTAACTCAGGCAAAAACAACAGAAACTGTATTGGTCATAATACAAAATGTAATTATATAATTTGCTTGTAAAATTCGTTATTGTGGATACTATTGCGTTAAATTTTTGTGACGAGGGGTATTTGTGTCATATGTATTGGCATTACTGAAAAACTCAATTTCATAACAATACGAGTTAGGGTATTTCTACTTGTGACCATCGACTTGCATTAACATAAACGCAAGCCGAGAACACGCTATGGCATTTATTGCCATCGCAAGCTAACAGTATTTACTAATCACAACATTTGTCGTCGTGGTTTTTCAATGTTAAGAGCTGATTTATGCATACACTTCACTGTATAAAATTCTAATTAATTGAGCAATCACGCTCAATTAACACTTAATTGCTATAAAATTCAAAGCAAATTTGAGTTTCATAGAATTGTTGGGTACGCCACTAATTTAGTTTAATTCGATGAAGCCGTTCGAAAATTATAAGCGGCTCACACACACACACTTTCTACACTTAAATACAGACATAGTTTCGCCTTGTGAGGAGTAGTCAGGGAAGCTTCCTAGGAACTTAAAACGTCAAGATCCGGTGAAAACTCGATTTATGCTAAAAGGGCTAAAAGCAATAAATTTTTGACTACTTACTTTGAAATTCACATTGTTTTAATATTACGGCAACTAGTGTGTAAATTCACAGACTGTTGGTCGTAATTTAAAAAAAATTATATAATTCTATGCATAATTATCTAAGGTGTACAAATATATATTAATAATTAAATTACATATGTGCATATGTAATAAAGTATTTATGTAAAAATTTTAAACAAATAGTAAATTAATTATTATAACTACACCATAGATAAACTACGCTAAGAAAGTTATGTATGTAAGGTTTTTTAAGTAAATTTATTCGAAATATGTGAAATAAAATTTGACAATCTGGAATACCACTACTGCACTGCCCCATGCTTTTATGAATTTCCCCTCACATGAAATGAAACTTTTTATGAATATATTTATTATTAATGTATAGTTAGCGCTTCCCTAACTATTGTTTCATATATAATTTGTTCTATATTGTTTTTGTACATTTGATTTAACCCTAAAATGGTCATAAACTTTCACAACATAGGGTAATGTATCAGGGTCGTTACATTGTGTAAAGAGTCGTGTTTACGTCGAAGGCATTTTTGTAGCAGATTAAAAAAATTTTGTGTGTTAGTTTAATCTTGTAAACAAAGTTGTTTCGGCAAAAACACCAACGTCTTAACCAATTAGACAAATTTGAGGTTAGAAAGTAAATTAGCTGTCAAATGATGAAACGTCAAGAATTGAACTGTCATCCTTTGACATTTATTTAGTAAAAACTTGGGACATTAACATATGGAAAGCCGGCCGAGCAACAAAATTATCTCTAGTGATGAGTCCTATTTCCAATGAGACGGTTATGTAAACAAACAAAATTGTTGGACGTGAGGCTCACAAAATCCACAAGCAGTCCCCGAAAAACCATTACATCCAAAGAAAGTGACCGTACGGTACGGTTTGTGGTGAGACGACATCATCGGCCCGTATATTGTCGACAATGAGTGAAGAAACGCCGTTACCATTTCTCTGCGCTATAAAACCATGGTAACCGATTTTTTGTGTTCACAATTGGCTAACGTTGACATCGGTGACCTTTGATTTCATGAAGACGGCGCTACGAACCACACCGCTGGCCAAACAATTCATTTATTCCATGAGAAAGTATGCTTTTAAGCAAATTTACTTCCTAACCTCAAACTTGAGCACCGGCTTAATAGCAAACAAAATATTTTATGTTCTTTGTTTACTTTTATCCAAGTCAAATGTTATAATATATCAAATATGTTTTTAGCAGTCTTGTTCCGACAATTACTCTACTGCACAATTGGGAACTTTATGCAATTAAAATCCTAATTGAGCTGAATTTATTATACAGTAAATTAATTAATAAATTAGGCAATTATTAGTTAATTTGTTCTTATAATTTGTGGAATTAAAAAATTAAATGGTATGAAAATGAAAGTAACAAAATAATGTCAGTTAAAACTGACAGTGTAAAATAATTAACAAGTGATGATAAACAAAAATATTCAAGAGAACTATTGATGAAAGTGAAGCGCTGCTCTCTTCAGCTGTGTAAGTTTATAATTAAATTAATGTTGGTTTTCGTTTTATCATTGGAATATTTATTATGTCTTTCTTAATTTAATATTACTAATCAGAGTTGTATTCAAGATTATTTTATTCGTAAAAAATATTCAGGAATAGTACTAAAAAGAAAGTGAAACACTTGGTTGTCAAATTATGATCGAGTAAGCTAAATTTTTTTGTACAATACACAAGCAGTTTTCTTTAATCTACTACGAAAA
Organism: Linnaemya tessellans; assembly: GCA_951800035.1. NCBI lineage: Eukaryota > Metazoa > Arthropoda > Insecta > Diptera > Tachinidae > Linnaemya > Linnaemya tessellans. The sequence goes on from OX637535.1 coordinate 51,192,954, forward strand.
ACGTCTGAGGCGTAAACGTGAACGCCTTACACATTTAGGGGGAATATTCAGTCTGATTGTGTAAGGCGTTGTCGTTTACGCCAAAGGCTTTTTTGTAAAAGATTAAAGAAATACACTAGCGGTGTGTTTCTTTAATCTACTAAAAAAAAGGATATTTTCATGTACATTAAAGTAAGTAAAACATTCCTAAATTGTTAAACGATAAAAACACACATTTTTATAACAGAGGGACTGCAGTCTCATGACATGTAAAATTATGTTTTTCTTATAATAATTTAGAAACAAATTGTTGTTAGGCTTGGGCCGAACTGATTTACTATGAATTTAAATCGGTTTGATACTAAATTTTTGTCCAAAAGGAGCGAAAGAAGTAGTTCCACCCAAGTCTATTTGTGTGCAATATGGCTACACGGTATTTATGGTTACGCGGCATTTTTGGACATGTTGATCTATTGTAGCAAAAATCCTTGTTGTAACCATTCAATTTTGTTTGATTTGAAATAAATTAACTTTTTTATTGATGAAAAAAAAATTACCGTGCAGTTAGAATTTCTTTTACACTGTACATTTATTATAATTTTTTGCTTATAAAATATTCGGTGTAGTTTGTGTAAATAGTTAAGCAATCCGCTTTTGAAAACTAAACAAACAAATTTATCCCACAAAACAAAACAGCAGTGTTGTACTGAAAATATTCATAAACGTTATTAGTTAGAAAACTAATACATAATTTGTTTAATTGACATTTATACTTCTGATTGCAATTATTGTGGTTTGTTTATATGTATGCATTTTTATAAAAGATTTTTCACAAAAAATTCAAAGTAGAAAACGATAAAGATACGCAAATCTAATACAACGCGTAACTTTTTTTTGTCAACTGAACTGATAAGACCTTTTCTTTTGCGGTAAAGTAATTAAGTTTTCTTGTTCCCGTTTAGCATTTTTTATATCGTACTGAGGCTAATTTTTATTTCTTCCAAAAAATAAATTTGTAATGCAGCGAAATATCCTTAACACCCCATAAAATATATATGTTTTTTTATTATTATTATTTTTATGTAACTATCATCACAGCACTTTAAAATATAATAAAATTTTATACAGATAGTATTGAGATTTTACTTAAAAGTATTTCAACAAATGTAGTTCATTTAAAATAATTGGAGGAAACTATTCTATAACTAAATTATTTGCATTTTTAAGGAATAAAAATATATACATATGTACATATATTCCTGATCAGTGAAGAAATCTAAGACGATCTAGCCATGCCCGTCCGTCTGTCGAAATCATCATACAGTCCGAACGAAAAGAGCCAGACTGGAAATTCGGTATAGAAAAAAATAAAATTTTTTTAGCACTTTTAGTGGGCGTTGACAGTTAAATTTTTTAGCTTTTACTGCGAAGGTAAGATGTTTTTTTGATCTTCCGTTGCCCTGCGCCTCCACCAATTTTTGTCCCCTAAATAACCCTATAAAAATTTTTTTTCTCTACTTAATTAGTCCAAAAAATTACTTTTTAAGTTTTTATAGCACACGTGAGACATCTCCCTCACGGCCCTTTCTCGAGTGACCCTGTTAAAATAGAGTTTTAAAATTGGGCACAAACATGTTTTAAAGGAACTCTGCCCCAGCAGATTAAACATTTTTAATTTATGTCCGTACTTTTTTGTGCGCGTTGATATAAAACAATAAAAATAAAGTCTTTATATACTAAATATTTGTAAGGTATTTAAGATTCGACCTGGTTCTTGCTTATTTCCACTTTCCCGAAGTTTACGAGAAAATACGTAAATTTTCTCTAATTGTAATTTGCATCTACTGAAAATGTTGCAATATATAGTTCACTCTTTACAGGAACAATTGCTATATAATTTTTTTTGCCCGTTTGAGGGACAATTTATTTCTAATATAGATTTCAAATTCATGACTAAGCTTATTTTACTTTTATAACAAGTACCTACTAACAAAATCGAATTACTCAGGTATGCATATACTACATACGTATAAGTTTGTATGTGTGTTGTATATGTATGTATATTAGGTACACAATATTATTACTTTATTATCACAAAAACAGTTCTTCATTTATAGGAACAAATATTTACTTTCAGTCCACTATCATGTCGGAAGAAGCTCAGAACGCAAAAAGCATTTACGACTTTACTGTCAAAGATACCCATGGCGAAGATGTTTCTCTAGAGAAATATAAAGGAAATGTTGTGTTAGTGGTTAATATTGCCTCACAATGTGGTTTAACAAAGAACAATTACAAAAAGTTAACAGAATTGCGGGAGAAATATGGTGACAAAGGTTTAAAAATTCTAAATTTTCCTTGCAATCAATTTGGATCACAAATGCCAGAAAGCGATGGCGAAGCTATGGTTTGCCACTTACGTGATGCTAAAGCCGATATTGGCGATGTTTTCCAAAAGGTAATTTCACCGCTTTCTTTTTGGCTATTAGATAAATATGTTTAATCGATTTATTTTTTACTATTAACACGATTTGTGGAATTTTATTTTGCAGATTGAAGTCAACGGATCAAACGCAGCTCCCTTGTATCAGTATTTGAAAGCAAAACAAACCGGCACATTGGGCAGCTCTATTAAATGGAATTTCACCAAATTTTTGGTTAACAAGGAAGGTATACCTGTTAATCGTTATGCTCCAACCACGGATCCCATGGACATTTCCAAAGATATTGAAAAGTTGCTTTAAATTAATTTTAGTAATACAAATTTATGCATATACATATGTACATTATGCATACATAGTAGGCATGCATGTATGTACATACATATACACATATATACTATTTATGTACTTTCTTTAGATTTATTTTGTATTCCATGTGTCATGTTGTCAGCTATAACTTAGTTTTAAATGACAAGTTCTTACATCTTATTGGCTAATTGTCCCACTGCATATTTTTTATTTTTGATTAAATAAGTTTGAATGTTGTAAGTTTTGGCAACTATAGTTCGAAATGTACTTTGGATGATGTAAAAACTCTTCATCGAAAAACATTAAATAAAATCTGGTGAAACTAATATTATTTGTGATTTTGTTTTTTAATTGTAGGTCTATTTATCGTATTATAGAATTTTTATAATAAGTTTTTCAGTTTTAAAATATCTTTTTTTTATTTTTGAAATGCTTATGCTTTTATTTGGTCGAAATAAACACCAAAGCAGACAGTTATGTTCACGTACATACATCTTTTATGTACATGCGTAAGTAATTCTATTTCAATGGACATTTTGCCTTAAACTGAAACATTATTTCAAGTTCATCTCAGAATGGAATAGTTGACCTTCGGTAATTAGATAATAATGCTGTTCTTGCCATAACACAAATGGTTATGTTTTGTTATTCAAAACAAAAAAAAAAAACAATACACTTAAATTTTATAAAAAATCAAGTCCGCAGCAAAAGAATTTGGAAGCAATGTATTCAAATAACGATTTCAGTTCTAACGGATGCAATCGTCCTTATAGAGTTTGGTGTGTTTTTACTTCAACTCTTCAATTTCGATATTTTGTATTATATTTTAGAAAAATGTAACATACGTTGAAGACGAAAAACTCTAAATACAATAAAACTGGTAAAGATCAGAGAACATCTCAGATTCGTCGTAAAAGCAGAAAAAACACACTATTTTTCCATGTAATATCTAAAGGTAGGTACAGACAATGCAATGCGTTTCTGCAATCTGGCAAATTGTATCGTTTGTATTCGTGTTTCTGATTTTACTTCGGGTTGCAATCGAGATTTCATCAACATCAACATCAAAATATTTTGATATTTGGAGATTGCACTGATGTAGATTGCATTGTTTGTATCGTGGTTTCATGTTTTTATCTCTTTCTTTCATCAAAAACAATTATTGCTGCTATTTAACTTAGCTCACGACTCATTTTTTCAACCGTATTTCTCCCGTAATCTTTATGCCAATGCAAAAAAAGCAGAACTTATATTGCGTTTATGATTTCATTGTTGATTGTCGAGTGTGTGCTAAAACATGAAATCTTAATTGCATTAACAGATTGCATTGTCTGTACCTAACATTGCGTCAACGCCCACTAAAGGGGTCTGGGTCAAAAAATGAATTTTTCTGATTTTTTGGTTTCAAGTTCAACTCTTTGGATCTTTGACATAAAAATAAATCACTTGCTTAACAAAATTACAAAAAACTTTAAAATTACGTTATACTTTACAGGTCGATTTAGTTTTTCCTAAAAAAACTTTTTCTCCTCTGGCCCAAATTGAAAATTGGAAATTGGCAGTCATAAAACTCTAAAAATAAATGCTTGGGATAGTTGTATACAAAATTAATAATTTTTTTTTGGTAGGGTCATTTAATGGGGAAGGGGAGGAGGGTTAGGGCAGAGTAGTACCAGGTTTCGTCTCAGCTTCTTCATTAAAGCTTAAAAATGTTTTTTTAAGGAATGCAGGCTTAAGTAAAACAATTTGTTAAATTTTTACACTATTTTTGCATATAATAACGTCCACTAAAGTGGGCGGGGTCCAAAAATAATTTTTTTTTATTTCATAGCTCCAAGTTTAAGGCGTTGGGCCGTATTTGACATAAAAATATATCATTTGCTTAACAAAATAACCAAAAAACTTTAAAAATTATGTTGTTTTTTCTGGGTTGGTTTAGTTCTTCTTAGGGGAACTTTTTCCCCTCTTGCCCGATTTAGCCCATCTCCTTAACTTAACCTGCGCTAAGCTTCAAAATATATTTATACCAAATTTCAAGAGTCTAGCTCTTTTCGTTTGGACTGAATTGTGATTTCTACAGACGGACGGACGAACGGAAATGCTCCGATCGTCTTATAAGACGATAGATTTCATAACTGATCAAGAATATATATACTTTATGGGGTCTGATATGGATATTTCGATGCGTTACAAACGGAATGACAAAGTGAATATACCCTCCAAATTCTTTTTTGGAGGGTATAAAAAATCACCATTGTAAACAAACATCGCTGAAACATACACAAAATACATAATGGCGGCGAAAAATGTTAAGAACTTTTGGCACCAAGGAAGATTTTCAATGGTCAAACACAACCCTGCAAGAAATAATGAGGAGAAGTGAGATGGCCAGTTGTTCGACCTTGATTTTAGACATTGTAACTACCACATTTGTGAATAAAAAATACGTATTGTAGGGTGTGCATATGTATGTACATATATGTCCATATCGCTCCTTTAGTGCAACATAGTCTTATCTTAACCAATTAACATTTTATGTTATTTAAACAAAAGTGCTCTTTCGTACCATCTGCATGTGTAAAAACAAACCGGAATTACATTTCGAGCTGAACCGAAGTTATAGTAAAATATATATGTATACATATATAAACTTTAATCGCATTTTTCTGAAATTAATTAATTGACGATTACTATTTCTTTTAAATATTCCCAAAGAAATAAGTCCAACGGTGTCAAATGACATGAACGTGACGACCAATTAACATCGTCACGACGTGGGATGACACCGCCACTGCAATTCCTACGCAAGAGAGCGATTGTTTCGTTGTCTATATGGCAAGTAACGTCATCCTGTTCAGTTCCATATCCTTAGTTTTTGTGTGTTGTTGGCTGAAATAGTAGAACTCGTGACTATGAAGCGGAGGGTCCTGAGTTCAACCCCGCGCTGAGTCATGAATATTATGTTGAATTCTTCTGATCAGCATTATTAGTTCATGGTTGTGTTAGTTGTTGCCAGCCTGTTTCAATGATGAAGGCATATCACTGGTCACTGAACATAATTGGCAGCGGCTGACACGATCATGTACTAAAAAGCAGAGTAACAGCAACAACCTGCTTTGGCGGTCCTGTAGCAAAAATTAGCCGGCCAAGTAAAAAGGTTGACATATCTACAAAAAATTGTCTATTTCCTCATCTTCCTTCACCTGTCCCCTCAATACTATCCCCTCCTTTTTAGTTCCGGCGCAATGTATTGCATATGTAGGGGTCATCCCCTGAGTGCTGAGTGCACTTTGATTTCAACGCTCATTTTCGTAAAAGGCTTCAAAAATTTTAACGCGCAGCTCAATTGTGTACCTCTTAATGGTTGAATTTGTCCAACACTGAAACAAAAATATGTATGTGGAATTAAAGTTGGACAAAAAACTTGACGTTAAGGTGGGTGGGACTCACAATTAATTTCGTGCGTTGTAGCTGGACCATCCTTTATATGATCTATGTATGAAACAGAAGTGAAGAAGGACATATTTAAATGGGTTTCAACATGAAAGGACAGAATACAATATTTTTTATGATATTAATGGCCACATTATACGTGTGTAAGTAGATACATTTTTATATGATGGGTTGAATGTTAGAAATATGTATGTCGTCTAAAATTAACTTCAGTAACTTCTTCATGCATCAAATTTGTTTGACGCTCTGTATGTACAATTCCTTTAATGAAAATCTGGGTTAGACGTTTAGAACATGCTGACAAAATAGAATCTAACAGATTTTGTCAATGTTGTCGTAATATTTTTTGCTATTTAATTTGTATGGACTTATAAGTAATTAAGTATATGAGTCAATCATCCCAAACACTTAAACACGACGGCAAAAATGTTTGTTATTTCTAATTTGATTGTGTGAGATTGAAGACTAATTTTTATAATGATCTGCACTATGTTGTGCATCTATTTGAGTGGATCGTTTTGTATTTTGTAAAAATTGAAAAATATAAATACACATGGCATGAATTCCGTTTCCGAACGAAATTGAACTGTATGACTTGCCTTATGGAGAGCGTTTTTGAAAACGTCAATTGTTGCTCGCTCATTAGCATAAGGTAGTGACTTGAAGTGACCCTTAGTAATTAATCGAGAAATTCTTCAAATTGCGCGATCTTGCGGGCCAATTATCAGGTTCATATCTCGAAATATGGCACGTAGCGCCATATAGTTGAAACCACACTTCGTACCAAATTTTCAAAAAAAAAAAAAATCTGATCATGGTGCGTTAATATGGTGTATATATTTTTAATTGAGTCAATATTCACATTTATTCAGTTAACGTATAACAATTAAAACGAAAAGTTTTCATATTTGTGAGGACCTCAAGTTCAAATCAGGTTTTTTTTTTAATTTTGGAATTAATAATAAATTTAATTTCTGCAAGGCTCGACTTATTTTGTTTTTTTTTCACTTTTCCCTTAATTTAGGTGCTAAGTCTCTACTAACTTTTTTCAGCACACAACAAAACCTTCCTTTCATTTCATTTCATTTCATTATTCTATAGATGGATCTATTCTAAATAAAGCGAGGTATATCTTGCTAAAATCGGCCAAAAACTTTAATTTTATTAAAAGTTAAGTAACAAAAAGGTGGAATAGCTTTTGTTATAAATTTTAATAGATATACTGCCGAGGGTCTATTTTTATATTATATTTCAAAATAATGAGTTTCATTGCTCAAGACAAACCGCTAAATGAAAAAACAATTAAAAACGTTATATTCGACCGTGTCGAATCTTAAATACCTGGCAAATATTTAGTAAATAAAAACTCTATTTTCTAATGGTCATTCCGGGACGGGTCGTGGGGAAGACTAAATTTTTGGACCCCGCTGACGGGGTCCAAAAATTAATTTTTTTGTTTTCATTGCTCCAAGTTTAACGTGTTGGACCTTCTCTGACATAAAAATATATCATTTGCTTAAAAAAATTACAAAAAAAAACTTTAAGAATTATTTTGTTTTTTAGAGGTTGGTTTAGTTCTTCTAAGAGGAACTTTTTCCCCTCTTGCCCGACTCAGTCCATTTTCGAACTTGACCTGTGCTATCCTTCAAAATATATTATTACCAAGTTTCAACGGGCTGGCTCTTTTGGTTTGGACTGAATCGTGATTTCAACAGACGGACGGACATGCTCAGATCGTTTTAGATTTCATCACTGATCAAGAATATACATGTATGTATACTTTATGGGGTCTCAGATATACATATATTATTATGGGGTCTCAGATGTATGTATATATCATTTTGGCCTACTGTATTAAACAAGGATATTAGTGGCTTTTGTCAAACAATAAAAAATTAGTTAATAAAATTATAAAAAAAACATTAGCGTTATTTAAGAATATTTTATATACAATTTCATTCCGAAAAATAATTTCATTTGCCGTTTTCTGGAGAACAAAAAAATACGGAATCAATTACGTTACCGAACGGAATTGAACTTGTGACATGACTGATTGTGTTTTAAGAAGTTAGAAGAATTGGAAATAGAATATTTGCTTATTATGGGCGTGTCACTGTACACCTTTATATCCAACAGATTGTATTATTATTGCTATTTTTGTTACACGTGTAGTTAAGAAAGTGTTACAATAAACCTGCTGTAAAAAGGTGGTAAAAGTTGTCAGTGATATTAATTTCTGCTTTGCTAATAAACTGACTACTAACTATTTCAGCTTTATGGATTGATTGATAAAAGCGTAATTAATATATGAACATTTTCTTTTGAGCGTATCCGAACCGTCCGGTATTTTATTTTCTTAATATTTTAACATGCCAACAAACAATTCATTACATTTATTTTTGGATGTTAGTAAATTCCAAAGATGTGATACAAACGCATTTCTAGAGATTTGTGCAAAAATTTGGCTGGTACGTATGCATGAGTTTATTTTCATGTTGTGCACATCTACTATAAGCATAAGTAGATAGATTTATATGTAAGTGTGTGTGTGTGTATATTTTTGAAACAGCAAATACTTATATCAAAATAATACTTATCACACTACAAATGGATATCAATATATACTTACACGCGTTTGTTCTAACTAAATTATATACTAGACGTTATGCAATTTTTCGTATATAAACGAAACATTTATTACAATAATCGTTCACTCATCTGCTTCAGTTCGCTGTAAGAAAATAGCAGCATAAGTAACAGCTCCTCAAGTGTTTTCCTTCAATATAAATTTTAACTCCTTTGATTTTGTATACATAAAAAAAAGAATATATAAAAATGAAGTTTATAGTTTGTGTATTGCTCCTGACGGCATCCACTGCTTTAGCTGGTACACATGTTAACATATCATTCAGTCAACAACATTCAATAGGTGGAATTAAGACGGCAAAATTGCAAGATGATCCGGTTGAACTTGTAACATCTGATGACTGTGAAAAATCAAATGCCGATGACGAAAGTAAGCATTTCGCTAAAATTCAAGTTGAGGACCAAAAGGATAAAAATGATTTTGAAAGTAAACAGAAAGTAGTTGGTGGCGATGTAAAGTCTAATCATGATTCTGCCACCGAATATCGTTCTGGACGTATACAGGATGAAGAAAGAGATGGATTTTTCCGTTCTCAATCGCATAATCAACAGAGAAATTTTTACAACACAAATCGCGAAGTTCAGCAAAACCGCGCTCAATTTAGAAGTCTGAGTCCACAGGACATGAAAAATATGGAATTTGAACGTTACATTCAAAATTATCATAGTGGACCAACGGTTGAAACGGTAAGTTATATGAAACTATAATTCTTTATTTAACTAGTTAAAAGTATGATCCTTATTCATGGTCATACACAAATCATACTTTAAAGAGTTTAAAATTAAAGTTTTCACACAAAATATTGCCTTGAAGCGTTTAAAGTTTACTTTGTTTTAACTGTCAGCCTTATCATGAATTCCACATGCGAAAAATTTTCGAATAAAATTTATAAAATTTTAAATATTATTCATGGTACATTGGCAAATTTCCAAATGGAATTTTTATAAAAATTCCTATCAATTATTAAGCTAAGAATATTTATTATGTTTTAAGTTCAAATCTGCACTCTGCCAAATAATTATTAAAAATATTCTACTCTTAATAAATAATTTAAATTTAATATAAATTCTAAATATCAAAAAAATAATTTTTCAGACTGCAGCTTTGAACTTAAAGCCTAATAAAGATTCTAAATAGCATTATTGAGCTCAATTATCCATACAAAATTTCAATTAGTTATCAATCAACAAATATGAAATTGTTATAACATTGAGAACAATTGCAAATGCACCACTGCTAAAAACTGTCTTTAGTGAGCTAAACACAACTCACTGAACAAAGTTAGTCTAGACTTAGCACCTAAATTGTGCGGAAAATAAAAAACATAAACAGAATACGTCGAGCCATGTTAGGATTTAAGTTTAAACCAGTAATTTGTAAACTATTCTTTTAATATTAAAAATGTATATGAAATTAAAATTATTTGAATATTTGGAATATATTATAGTCATCAGGGTTGGGAAATTTCGTACTAACCAAAAGTGGGTTAATTTAAAAGCGAATATAAGAAGTTCTCATTTCTATTTCGTTAAAAACATGGGCTAAATAGTTGATGCTCCTACGGACTAATACCACCTTCAAAAGTGGAAAAATTTAACAAAGAACGCTGATGACAAGGCTCTACTCTTAATAAATAATTTCAATTTAATATAAATTCTTAATATTAAAAAAAGAATTTGCAGGTTGCAGATTTGAATTTAAATCCTAATAATGATTTTTAGCCTAACAACTAAAATTAACAAGTTCGCCAAATAAAATTAATATGTATTCATGTTTAATTCCTCTTAATATCTCGAATTTCAACATATTTCAAAGCTTCAGGGGGCAAATTACCGCCTTCGATATCGATCGAAACTTCAATACAATTTAAATGAAAATTTCGATCGACATCGAATGCAGTAATTTGTTCCCAGGTAATGCGTTTTTTGATATCAAAGAAATGTGTGGTAATCTTGCTCTTAACCTTTTAGGTATACGAGTCGGCAAAACCGGAAATGCAACATACTTTAAAGACTTCGCCTATTAACGAAGGATCGCAAAGAGTTGTTAAATTTGAGAGACAGGTGGCGTTGCCTACAAAAGCAGAGAGTGTGCAACCATCGCCTGATGTCATTAAACCAATTGTTAATCATCAGTCTGTGACACCGTCATCCACATCTTCACTGTCACCTTCAATACCAAACATAAACGTGGGCGCTACAGCTGGCAATAGTTTTAAAGTAAACCTTAACTCAAATCCATCATCAGTTGGCAAAGATAGTGGTTTTAATTTTGATCTTAACTACAATAAGCCAAATTATAATGATCCCACCTATAAATACAACGATGGACATGCTGACCCTCATTTTTACAATCAGTTTCCTCCCTCGGTGGAGGAACCCCACAGCGGCTATGGTGACTTTTACAATAATATGTACAGCCGCTCACAAGCAGATGGTTATCATCCTGTTGAGCAGCGACCGGTTGTCACAAAAACTATACAAATAGCTCAACCTGCAATTAAAGCCAAGAAATATGAGGTCCGCCATCCTGCTATACAGAAAGAATTTTATGATATTGAGGAACGAGTTGTGATTAAACCTGCCGGTACTGTAGTCGTTGAGTTGGAGAGACCATCAGCCAAGATTTTAAAGGAAGAGACAACATTACCCTTAGGTCATCCACATCCAGCTGTGGCTGCAGCATACATGCCCACAAGAAATAGCCAAACTTTTAGCAATATTATTTACACCAACGCAGGATCATCATCATCACCATCAAATCATCCAAATAACCAATACATTCCCCAACAGACTTACAATAACAAAAATATCCCCGATCATCATTCGCCTACCGCCTCTTCAAACTCCTACGACCACGCTTCCAAAGAAGTAAGGTTAGAAAATAAACCGTACATAGGAGAAAATCATTTCTCTGCTGCATCAACTGCAGACGCACCAAAATCTCAAAATAGAGAAATTGTAGTAGTTACCGATGGACAAGGAAATCAACGTCAACTATCAACCGATCAATTTACTTATTCCCGTGATGAGACTGACAAATCTCCTTCCAGACCAGTTTATAACCACAGAAGCTCCTTTGCCTACGAGGATAATGGACGCTCTACCAGCCAGGCTAACATTTCACCACAACGTTCTGCTTTTCAACCAAATCAGGATAGCAGAGAAGACTTCTCTTTTGATGCCGAATACATAAACACTTCCGCCAGTACGAATTTACGAAAAGAACACAAACCTGCACGATTACAAGAACAGCCATTATCGGAGAGAGTTGTTGAACAAAAACAACAACCACAACCCGTTATAAAACACGAACATAAAATCGTATTGTCACCCAGCCAGCACAACATCTACTTGAGTCGAAATCAAGAGGTGCCCAAAACGAAATTCATTGAGGAAACCGCTGAAGTTCGTGAAATAAAGCCATATCTGCAAAATCATCGTGGATCTGTTGTTGTTTATGCTCCCGAAAAGCAAATGCCGGAATTGAAGTATGTTCAAAGGCCGGACAACAAGCCGTCATCTAGGACTTCATCTCAGGTTATGCAATATCATGGTTATCCACAAAGAAGCCAATCAAACGGTGCTAACAACCACGTACAATATAATGCTCCATATGCTCAGATGAGACAGCATTCAGATGGAGACCTAAATAAAAATGAGCAACAACTTCACAGCCACATAACAAATCAGCGAAAATCCGAAAACTTGGTGCTTGAAGATAAACCTGCCACAGAACTAAAGAAATCATCAATGGAAACCGTACCGAAAAATCAAGCAACACAGGCACACATTGAAATAAAAATTCCCAACCGATCATCCGAAGATGCCAATAGAGCTATCTTTGTTGATTCTGCCACAAGGCCAATGATGATGGATACCGATCGTGATCAGACCCACAATACAAAATTGGAAATCACTGTTACAAATAATGGAGAACAAAAACAAGAGAAGAAAGAAAAGAACGATCTCGGCAACAGCGAACAAAAAGACGTGGATAATATTAACACAAACAAAAAGGAAAATATAATTGATAAAGATACCGAGCAGCTGTCGAATATCAACTCCAAACCCGACTGTGATAAATCATCCAAGTCAGTTTTGAGCGAAAACTACGAACTGCCACGCGCCGAAAACAATTATAGGCAGCAGAAATTCATGCGGCTTGTTGAAAACTCAAGT